>OX387184.1:19617686-20817686 GCA_947561395.2 Buxus sempervirens | reverse complement strand
TTATTCAATTAATATTTTTTCTAAGCCCCAAAAGAAAGAAAAAAAAAACTAGGACTTTTAAGAAGAGTTATATGAAAAATGATTAAATAACCAATACTAAATACATAAAATCTTACCTCAGCGTGTGACGCACTCTATCGTCGCCTTCTGGTTTGTATCATCAAAATAATTCAGATTTAATTAGCCAATTAGAAAATGGGAAAATTCATTAAATAACCAATATTTTTTTTAACACACAATTCATGTGGCTCCCACCAATTAGAAAATAGGAAATTGGTTTTTAGTGATATTTTTCAAAATAATTCAGATTTAGTCAGCCAATTCTTAAAAATTGAGAATTGGTGATACTTTATTCAAATAATTGGAATTCAATGTCATTTTATTATTCATGAAAAATTTCTTTCAAAAATACCTCAAAAAGACTTGCAAACCTCATTTCGTTCCTCACTTTCGAGAGTCCAATCTCCTTTTTAGACTTTGAAAGAATTGGGCCAATCTAGTGTAAACACGACTTGACACAAATGGAAGAAGGAAAGTTGGAGAGCTTTAATTTGTCCTTTCACCATGTTCGCCTCGTGGAATGCATTTCAGTATTTTCACCACATGGATTGCTAGAGATTACTTCTTCTAAGTGGAAGAGAAATGACAAGAAGGATGTGGCTCTCTCTTTCTATTCAAATTTCAAGAAGTGCACTATAAATGATCAGTCGTGCAAGACCAAGACAAACCCCCCCCCCCCCCCCCCCCCTTTTTTTTGGTAATGAAGACAAACCCCCCTTTTTTTTGTATAAAAATCTGAACCATATATTAATTTCAAACTAACATACAACCCCTAGCACCATTTTGAAGGGGAATTGAAATACAAGCACGAGGTCGACAGACCCAAGTACATGAGTAATTATCAAGAGCAAAGTTTGCTAACGAATCAGCCACCCTGTTTCCTTCACAAGGCGTGTGGGAAAATAAAATAACAGAGAAATTAAAGACTAGAGCTTGGATTTGAGAACGGACACAGAGTATTGAGAGGAGGTGGATGATGGTATGTGAATCCCCTTCGAGTATGATATAATAGTATTGAGAACCCCGAGCCAATTTCAAGCTTTCAAGTGTCGTGTGAGCTTCAGCTAACAGTGCATTCAAGTGCAAAACCGGCAAGGAACCGACCCTCAATATCCCTGAGAACACCTCCGGTTGCTACCCTGACGAGTGATTGTCTGAAATCACCGTAAAAATTGACTTTGATAAATGGGTGTGCTGGGCTTTTCCACATTCATCTCTCGAGACCAAGACAAACTTGAGAACCGAATTCCTCCCTAACACATTCATCTCTCAATCCCTCCTACGCACTACCAAATGCTACAACATCTCCCCCGTCTTTTCAAAGTTGCTATCGATGTTAATAGGGTGTTAACATCCTCTTTGTTTAATAAAAAATTAAAATACTTGTTGACATGACATACAGAATTGGATTTTGGCCGTCTTCTTCTTGTTTCATTTGAACTTTCACTCCTCCTTTTCCCGCCTGATGTACAGAGCAAAACAACTTGGCAGTTGGCACGATCCTCGTGGCCATTTCTTGGGTGATCAGGAACCATTTGTACCAGCCCTCCAAAAAAGCGGGGCAAGGGGGCGCTTATAGAATGCTGTGGAGAAATGGGTAAATACCGGCGGTTTTATTGCCACCGAGAACAAGTTGACGGAAAAACGCATTTTACCAGCGGGTAAAAATAATTTTTTATTTCCCGAAAAAACGCGAATATAACAAAAATGCCCTCGTTTTTCTTCTCTTTTGTGCCGAGTTTGGGGTTTGGGCGACTTGGGTTTTCCTGCGAATCCTCTCCATTGCCAATCAAGACGTCTTCAAAGCTTCTCCAATGTGGTCTGGTTCGTCCTTTCGAAGCCTCTCCTTGAAGATATATGCCGCAAGTCAAGGAACGTGCGTATCAGACCCGCCCACATTGCCAAGCTTCGATTTCGATTTTGAGCATCTCAAAGGTGTGCCGCTAACCCAAACTTTTACAATCCATTCATTGCTCACTGCTTATCCTGATTTCGATTTTTCATTGAAGGTCTAAGAGCAAACAACAACATGGTACGAGTGAGGTGAACTGCTCTGAGACGCCCGGATATCAGAAGGAAAATGCTGCTGTCGCCCTCCATTCTAACCATTTCATCACTCGTGATTCTAGCATAGGCTCCGGTCTTGCTTCGTTCGTTCGCTACACTCGTTTAGGAAGGGATTGATTGCACGCCCGCTACGTTCAGTCAGTCAGAAGGTATGTTTGTGTTTTTTTTTTTTTTTTTTTTCTGTTTCTTTTCTGTCTTTGTTTCTTCATTTGGGATTATTTGAGTTGATTGTTTGAATCGATTTGATAACTATTTGAAACCATGCTTCTTCTTGATTGGTTCGATCGTATTCTAGAATACCACCATAAGTATATTTGAATAATTCTTGTGTTAAGATACTGATCTTATTTTTATATCATGTGTAGTAGCATCTTGGATAGTCTTCTACTTGAGACCTTTCCTTAATTAATTAGTATCTTATTAGTTAGATAGCTATTTCTTTTTGTATGTTATTTATTTGATTTCTTTGTTGCTTATTTTTTTATTTATTATATATAACATGTTCAACTAACCAATCTATTTTAATTCTGAACAAGAAGGATGAAGCATGTGTGCACATCGGACACAATCAGACCTTGAACTCATGATGTTATTTTTACTTTTCAAATTTGGTTACATCTATTTGACAAATTAATTAACTTTTTTATTACATTTTAGAGGATTGAAGTTTTTTGTTATGGTGGAAGCTTAACACATCGTAATCTTTGATTAATTAATCTTTTATGCTTCACATGATAATGTGGTTGCATATATGGATGTACAAATCGATAGGGGAAAAAATTTGTTAATTACTGGTACATAGGTATTTAAACAAAAATTTTTTTTGAATACAAAAAAAGGCAAATTCTGCAGAAATCTGAGTAGACTTTTACTGGTGGTGCATGTTTTATCGGTGGCTTTTGTCACCGGTAAAACACTTAGTTGGCGTTCTCTGATTTACTTCACCGGCGATAATATAACCGCCGGTAATGAGCTTACCTGGCGACTAAGCCAACTGCCGAGAAATGTCTTGAGTTTGCCAGCGATTTTTGCTTGATCGCCGTATAAACCGCCGACAAGTGATTTTGAGGGCATCTCCAGAAACCGCCGGTAAAACTTTAGTCGGCGGTTTTTTGTTTTTACCGGCGGTTGTCTATTTCTTTGTAGTGCAAACAAGTGTGAGTGCTTCCATTTTGTCGCTGTATCTTGGTTGAGCAAGAACGGTACAAAAGTTACAACATATCAAAGCCTGCTGACTTACAAAGCAGAACAGAGAAAATGCCAGGGTAGTGTGATTGAATAAAAGCTTATGCCTAACGGGTACTTCCATCTGTCCTAGTTCACCTTCCTATTCTACTGTTATAAAAAACAATTAACGGGATTCTGGTTAAAGAGGTGGTAGGCACAAGCAAACGAAAAAATGTATCGCATTGAATATAAATTATAGGGGTTACAAACTGTTTGGGCTTTAGCATATCACAATACTTTTGGCACCCATGTACTACATACTTCCCCTCAAAGGGGATGCTAAGACTTTGACACTCTACTAGAAGGAAACATCACATCTGCCCGTATTTTCATACTAGGTGTTTTTGGACTTATACTTGGAATTTTGACAAACCGTCAAATGCGTTACACTCCTTTTGGCTTCTACTAGATTCTCAGGTACTCATGGTATATACACAACTCTCCTTGTGGACCCCAAATGACAAAACACTTCGTTACAAGGCTATACAAAACCAGCCCTTACAAGCGTGCTATGAACACATGGACAACTTGAATAAACTCTTTACAACTTATTTACATAGAAACAAATCACCGGTCATTGGTCACACGCACATTTGCATTGAACGAAAATGGCCGTGACAGCATGGCGCATGCAATTAGATTGACAGTGGAATTCGATTCGAAACGTAACCTAACCAATACCATGTACATGGTGACATGCGAAGATCACGTGACTGAACCACGTCAATATAAAAATAAAACATGCGTCTGACATTTAAGGGTGAAAGTTGATCCCACTTCACGTGATGACAGTGGAATTCGATTCGAAACGTAACCTAACCAATACCATGTACATGGTGACATGGGAAGATCACGTGACTGAACCACGTCAATATAAAAATAAAACATGCGTCTGACATTTAAGGGTGAAAGTTGATCCCACTTCACGTGATTACGAGCCTGATTCATTCTTGAGCTCCGAGGCGCTGGACCCACCATCGTACGATGGAACTTTGGAACTGCACGCGTTGTCGACCGAAACGTACTAACCTAGATATGCCTAGCCTAGATATACCTAGCCTGCTTACTTGAGATATTTTTAGGTAGCGTTTGGGATTGCTACTGTTTATGGGGAAGCTTAGAGGAAAGTAGTTAGTAAATGAGTTCTGTTATCTAAGGTCTTATCCATGGTTTTAAAAAATAACTTATCTAAAAAAATTTTGTTTGGTAAACATTGTATCTTAAGCACTTAAGTTGAAATTAGAGTCAACAGAGTGCACATTGCGGAATCTTCGAATATGGTAAAATCCTAACTCCATCTTCAAATCCAAACTCAACAATTCTCTTCACATCCGCCGAAAGAATACGGCATGTCATTCCCATACAAACCCTTTCCGGCTATCTCTGGCTCCGATGGCAACACCAATAGGAACAAGTGCGAGTCCATTACGTGCCAATGAAACACGCAAGCTTGTTGGTATGCGAAAGCATATTAGAGGATTTTGGGAGGGAATTTGTTGGTGACGATTTTGTTGGGAGGGAATTTGTCGTCGTCATCTTTGATGGTTAAGCCACCACCATAACCACCTCTGACTCCAAAAGAGCTCGAAGAAGCGCCATGGAGATTGGGATTTTGGAAAGTTGCGGTATCGTTTTTTTCTTGTTGGACAGAAGGTCGTGGAGAGCTTTAGCCTTCTGCAACAGCAATCGATATTGATCGTGGGCGTGCATTGATGGAGCCTTTTTCCGATGTTGCTAAACATTTCATTCACCGCTTTGTTCGTGGCATTAGACTTCTGATCATTTACAAGAGAGAGAGAGAGAGAGAGAGAGTTCTTTTAGACGGATGGAGGGATGATGGGGTGGTGGTGATCGAACAGAATGAGGCGGCGGGAACGGTTGACGGCCCTAGTGAGGTAGTGGTGGTAGGGAGAGTGATGTTGAAGGAGGGAGAGACTGACAAAAATGAAAAAATTAGTGCAGACGAGCACTCTGTTTCATCATCTTGGTCGATTGGGATCGAAAGCTTTCTGCTTAAGCATTAAAGAGAAGCTGGGAAGCCGCTTTCAACAGCCCGCTCTCAACAGCTTCTCCTTATGGGTCTCATTCCTCTTCTTGGGTAAACATTTATCCATTTCAAATTACGAGACACTTTTTTAACTTAAAAAAGTACTTATATAAGCTAAAACTTTAAATAAATACTTAATTAAGCAATACCAAACGCTGCCTTGACTTTTTATATTATATACTGCCTTAACTTTTTATATTATATAAAGCTCCTTGTCTTCTTGTTTGTCATATTACGTTGGAGAGAGAGCGAGAGCGAAAATGAGTAGCGCCGGCGACCGGAAGAATGGCGGAGAAGGGCAAAACCCGAAAGGGTTTTCCTCCGATGAGCCGCAAGCTCCTCCACCGCCTAAGAAGAAGTATAGTTACGCCAACGCGCCGCCCAGGAGAGGGAGGGTGAAGGAGACGATCTTCGCGGAGTTTCGGGAAAATATATGCTCCGCTGCTCCTACCAAGACTTACTGATGTTGCTGAAGCTCCGTAGCTCTCTGCTTGATCCGACTCTCCTCCGTAACTCTTCTGGTCTCCTTCATCTTTTTCTTCCTTCTCGCTGATGTGGATAAAGGGATTAAGTTGGAGGTAGATACAGTCTTGTACCACTCGTTTGATCTTCTCGCTTAATTAGTTCTGTGACTTCTGTCACTTCTGTGAAAGAAAAGTATGTTATTTTAGTAGGATCTTATGTTGTTTCGTACTGTTCACAGTTCTCCCCCCTCGTTTGATCCCCATGAATGATCTCTCTCTCGATCCCCCCCGTTTGATCCCCATGAATGTAGTTTCTGTAAAATCATAAAAAGAAAAGTATGTTATTTTATTAGGATCTTACGTTTCTTTGTACTGTTCACAGTTCCCCTCTCTCTCTCTCTCTCTCATGTTTACTTTTTTTTTTTAAGACCCTCTCTCATGTTTACTGATCGAATGTGGAGCCATAGACGGTACTTTAATTAGTTATTTTGCACTTAGCAGTTTGTCTGAAATGCCTCGATCGAGACTGGCCCAAGGTTATTTTTATGTGGAAATTTTACTCTGAGCCCATTCCTAGAACGCTTCTCATTAAGAAGATTCTCTATGTTGTTTCTTTGTCTCATTTCAATTCTTCTTCTTCACACAGCGACTCTGTCTTTCACGATTTTTTCTCCTTTTTGGATGAGGTAGACCCGTGTACGTAGGTGTTCATGACCTGGCGACTCACCCGGCCCGAGGTGACCATCCCGTTTTTAGATGGGATTGGTCATGCCATTCTTGACCATATAGGGTCAGGCTAGGATTTATTTTTAAGAGCCCGAAAAAATTTGGACAAGCTTGCTCAGAAATAAGAAATGCCAGTCCAGCTCGGCCTAGTCCGAAGTTTAACTATTTAATTGGTTTTTATCTTTTCTTATTTAATTAATACTTTCGTTTCTAGCTCTAACCTATTCATATTTACTCCACAAGTATTCAATCTTCCATTTTTTCTTCCAAATGGGGATGCTTTTTGTTAACGAGTAGAATTTCTTTCCAATGTTTTTTGAAAATTATCATAAATTAAAGAAAACATTGATGTTTTTGCCTCCTTTTAAAATATAAAATTAGATATTTAAGTGATTATTGTTAAACGGGCTTGGGCATTTAAGCCTGCGCATTGAACAAGCTTGGGCTTTAAGTCACAAGCCCAATTATCAAAATAGGCGGGCTTCAACATAGACAATATCACTTTTGTGTGACGTTTGGCTCGGCCCAAGCCCGAGCAATATTGATCAGTCCTAGTTGTACTCACTAGAATCAAGGCTAGGGGATGACGATTTTCTAGTGTTGCAGTGAGATACTGCCATATAGAGCGTTGATATTTTTGTTCCTTGTCTAAATGTCTTATATTATTTTAAAAGAAGAATATTAAAATTACCCAATAATCCCTAGAAATCTTAAAAAATTACAAACATATATATATATAATCTAATCTAGCGGATGTGACCCTGATCCAAATTCGAATATGAACAAATCCAATTTTCAAATCCGAATCCGACCCAACTGACATTTAATTGTAAAAAATCCGATTAAACCGGATCATTTAATCAGAAACGAACGGTAAACGGGTCATTATCCGAACCATTGACAACCCTAGAATTGTGGATGGTAGTGGACATGATTGGTGAATCAACATGTCATGCCCTGATTGGAGAAATTATAAATTAAATATTATGTTACACGTCCTGAATGGAGCCTTCATGGTTTAGAAGATTCATCAAATGACATATTAAGGGAAACTTAATTTTATCATGCTAATAGCTTGAATGTCATATCATCAATCAATATGGCTAAAAATTGCATGTCCTATCAGAAACTAAAATTGGAAAAGCAGAATAAAAGCTTTTACTCATATCAATTTCGAGATAAAGCCTTTTAATATATAATATCAAAAAGCCAGTTATTTGTTTAAATTGAAAATATATTTTGGGTAAAATACATGTATGTTGAAATTTTCACAATTGAGGCTTTCGTCTCGCTTGGTGGGACCCCCAAGACTTTTAGGGCTGGCTTGTTATTGGACACCAATACAAGGAAAAAATTCATTTTTTTGGTTTTGTTAATGAGGACAAAATTCTTTTTTTTTTTTGGGTAATGATGAGGACAAAATTCATGCTAAAAGTTTTTGGTACTATTTTTTTTTTTTTTTTTTGATAAGTTTTTGGTACTATAGTGACTTAAATGGGCACCAGACAAAATAAAAAGAATGGACTTTACAATTTTGACGATACCAAAAAAAAAAGACTTTACAATTTTGATCAAATTCTTCTCCTAGGCTGTAATATTACCATCAAAATATTACAACCTGTAGACACCCAAAAATTGCACGATTTTTTATAAATCTTGAAGGAGAGAAATATTTTATTGAATTTTCAATTCTTAGCATTGGGTTTGAGATCCTTAACCCATTTGAATCCAAAGCCGCAAGGAAAAAGGCCCGAATTCAATCTTTTATGCAAAGTCAAACTTTTTCAGGTTGAATTTTGTTAACTTTTGATCCCAGAAAATGAAATATTTTTTAAAGCAAGATTTGAAGATAATTTTTCCCGGTAATTAGGTTTTTAGCAATGTTATTGCATAAATGAATTTTTTGAGATTTTAAATCTTGACGAATACCTTGGTATTAACGTGTTGAATCTTTTCACCGGACCTGAAAAATTGGAATTTAGCCTGGAACTGGAAGGTTGATTTTTTATTCACTTGGAATTTGGGTCTGGAAATATTTTTAATGGATTCAAATGGGGGGGGGGGGGGGTGTTTGCTTATTTACATGTAATATCTTAAGTAAATGGAAATTAAAAAATACGAGGGCATTTACTTAAACGATATTACATGTAAATAAGCCTGGCCTGTGCAGTTAAGGCTCAAAACCAACCGCAAAGGTGCTAATCGTACTGAATGTGCGGTTTTGGTTAATTTGGTCTGAACCGCCCTGTATGTACGGTTGCAACCGCACACACAGCATGGTTGATATTCATACTTGTTGCGTGAGCTACCACGTGGCTTCCAGAAGCTTCGGCCGTTGAGACATGTCGACGGCAATCATGACGAGCGTAACTGAATTGAACCGCCCTGTATGTGCAATTTGGTTGAATTTGCATGGAAACCGTATTAAAGTGACGGTTCTGTTGAAACCGCACTGAGTATACGGTTTTGGCTGTTTCGGGGATTTGCGAAATGGCTCGATTTCTGAGCCTTATTTACGCATATTACCTCTCTCTCAGGGACTTGAACTCCCTATTTCACCCTCCGAAACTTGCTGAATTACTCAAATTCAAGCCTTTGAGGAGAATTGGAATAATCTAGAAGGCTTTTTTGGCCTACCCTTGGAACTCTTCTACCCTTGGCTTTGCCTATAAATAGAGGGGTCCTCCTCTTGCAAATGGCTGATAATTTGAAGCTTGGAAGCTCTGCAAGAAGAGGAGAAACTCTGATGGATTGCTGCCTCAAGTGTTCAAGCTACCTAAGGTAAAGTCCTGATTACATTTCCAGCTTCTTCTTTACATTCCAACTCCCAACTTCTACCTTTCTGTAGTGTAAGGCCAGTTTGTGGTTGTTTGCAAGCCCCAAACCTCTTCCAAAGTACCTGGGAATCCTCTCTAGCCGTAAAATGTGAAGAGAGAGCCTTGGGAAAAGGAAGGTGGAATGGATCCTCTAGGCTTAGAACCTACAAATGATGAAGAGCATGCTATATGGTTACTTTGAGCCTTTGGATGAGTTTTCTGATGATCATGTATCTGCTTCTGGAGAAATATGTGAATCCTTGCTCTCAATAGCAAGGGATTCCATCCTTCTCCTAGGGAATGGATTTCCACACCTTCACACACACTTTTCACCATTTTCATCAAAGAAGCTAGATCTTGGATTTCCATGTTTAATACGGGAAATCTGAATCAATTAGCTTCAGAATGAATCTAGAACTTCATGAGATTGTTTTTGTTGATTTTCAAGTGTTTTGGTCGAATTCACTTGCACACATACACTAGTTTTGGTTTTCTCTTCAAAAGTTTTCAAAACAGGGCAGATCTGTGGCCTGTCTTGGAATGCTCATAACTTCATCCTCTGGATGAATTTTTGAGTGATTCTAAAGACATGTGATAGATAGGTTGGCCTACTTCATATCTGGAAAATTTCGTTTATTTTTATATAGCCAATTTTTGACACCATCTGTTCAAAGTTTGTAAGTCAGTTCAGCCCAGATTACTGAACTTGCCGCTTTGATGGTGCACTGTTTGCTCAATTTTAATCCGTTTTGAGTGATTCCAATTCCTGAGTTTTCTTTGAGAAGTCTATTTTCATTTCCAATTAGTTTCAGCAAATTTTGATCTGTTTTGTGCCTTGGGTGCTCAGTTGACTCAGAGGTGCTCGCTGGCATAGTCCAGAGCTAATCTGTGGTCTTCTAGGCCTGTTCAAGAGAACACACAAACCACATCCGGATAGAGTTTGGGGTAAGGCTTATCTCTTTGGAAAGATGGCACCACATACTTCCTCCCTACCAATTTTCATGGAATTTTATTTATCCAAATTCCACGAATAGGACTTTGAAAATGCCTACTCATCACTTTTGACATATTATAAACAGCAAATTTCAGATGTGGATTTCTCTCTTATTTTGAATCGGATTGAGTTGAAATTTTTTTACTGTACACTCTACTATATACCAGTTTTCAAATGGCTTTGGTTTCATTGGATTTGGATTTAAATTGAGCGAGTTATGGTTAATCGAAGCTTTCAAACTCTTTTAGTCTGATCTCTCCAGATTTGCCTTAGCTTGATTTTTCTTCTTTTTACCTTGATTTCCATTCACTCATGAAGTTTTAGAAGTGATGAATCCACGAAGAGAGTCTAAGCTCATTAGACTTCTCATGTGGAATGGTCACACACATTGTGCTTGTTATAAGCACCTCTTTGTTCATTTTATTAGCAAACAATTTCTAGCATAAGCAAGTTTGTGGCAACCGTCTTAGACGGATGAGTGGGGGTGCCTAACACCTTTCCCCGCTCATAAATAATTCCCCTTACCTGATCTCTGGATTTTTCCTTGTATTAGAGCTACTTTGGCTCTATTAGGCATAGATGAACCCTTTAGTGTCCATTCACACCTTAAAATGGATGGTGGCAACTCTTTACATTTATCGATCCCCGCGTGACGATATCGGAAGTCATCCGAAATGACATTTCCATGTCTCACACCACCGTTGCCGCCATACTGGTGGAGGAGATTATTGTAATAGTTGGATTAAACTGTGCAGCTGGTTATGGAGTAGGTTACCCATTAATTTAAACAGTTGTTAAGCGATAAACAAGTTAGGATTTGGTTCAATTTGACCATAGTTAACCTGTCCCTGTTGCCATTAAACTATACAGTTGAGTGTAATTTCATTCAAGCACCTCAGCTTGAATTAAACCATGCAGCTGGTTCTTGCTCCTTGTAACAAGCTGAGGTGTTTCACTCAAGCACCTGAGCTTGACCTGAAGCAGACCCAAGAACTTTTATAGTACAAGATATATTCCAATATAGGCAGTTTGAGGCTTGCTAGTTGCTACAACCCATTGCAATCAGTAAGTAAAGACTGTTAGATTGGAATTTCAAAAGGTTTGACCAGCCGTTTTATTCCATTTATTTCATTAATATAGACTAATTAATCCTTTGAAAGCAAAAATCCCAGGAAATTTCTAGTTTTAATTTTCATTGGTGATCGATGACAAAGCCACTTATCGAGGTACAAAAAGGAAATTAAGTTGATCCACTTCAGTTTTCACTCTATAGATTCAGTTTTCACTCTATAGATGATTAAACATACAATTTTATGTAGACAATTAAAATCAAACATAATATTGCTCAAGTTGAACATCCTTCCCACTGAGAGGAACATACTCACCGTGATAAACTTCGAGATGATCAGCCAAGGAAGACTTGTCGATTCTCTCATGGTGGTACGACTTGCAGACGAAGTATATAATCGTTTGAACAACAAGCCCGAACAGAAACAACTTGAGTTGCAGCAAGAAGCAAACGATCCCATACCCGACTCTGTTTCCCGTACCAAGTGATCTGCCATGAACAACCAGCCTCTGAAATGCAACTTGTACAATACCAAAAGAGAGAGCAAGCTTGAGGAAGATGGCAATGGTGACCCCCATTTTTCCTTTAATCAGCTCCTTGCTCTTCACCAAAGCTTGAACTCCATAAACATCTTCCAAAACCGACATCACGCTCGCCAAGTGCCAGACCACGCTCATATACACAAAGCCCATCAAATACAAGACCACAAGAACAACCAGAACTAGGGTTCCGATCTCGTTTTCTTTGATTAATATGGCCCAGGTTACAAAGAGGAGAATCGCAACCAGGTTATACAAAAATACGATGATGAAGCTGTACAGAAAAGTAACCATTAGCCTCTTCCAGACCTTTGGAACCACGCCCATGACCTTTCTGAAGGTCAATTCTTTTGCAGTGTAGATACTCGCGACGGTGTAGACGACTGCAGATGTGGAAAGGAGGGAGAAGATGAGGAGGAAGAGGAAGTAAATTGCCTTGAACAGCAAGAAGGTGGTCCATTCCGAGGAGATGAGATCGGTAAGGCGGTGGTACCGACGACTACCTGTTCGAGTGTGATCCAAGGCGAATTCGTGGTGGAGGATCTTTGAAAAGATTAACTCGGAGATTTCAATATGAGCTAAGAAGATAAAGGTTAGAGGGAGGATGAGAGATAAGGTGATCTGGCTGAAGATCTTTCGCCATGTGAAGATGATCTTGATGGCTTCTCTGTAGATGCCTATGAATCCCAGAAACTGCATCTCTTCTGGTTCTCTATCCATGATTTCTGAGAGCTTCCTTCAAATGGATTTGCCCTTGCTACAGCCTACAGGAAAGAAGATGAAGATAGGAAGAGGAAATAAATGGAGGGGAAAGTTAGAGAGAGAAGCGTCATTGACTTTTAAATTCTCAATTACCCTTAGACTTTGCGTCAATTACAATACCTAAACGTGCTCGGCGGGCAAGAAGACTTTTTTGTTTTTTTTTTGGAAAAATTGGTTTTTGGTGTTATTTTTTCAAAATAATTCAGGTTCAGTCTGTTAATTCTTGAAAATTATGAATTAGTGATACTTTTTTTAAATAATTGAAAGTCAATGGCATTTTACTATTCATAATTTCTTTTAAAAATACCCTCAAAAAGACTTGCAAACCTCACTTATACCTAAATGAGTGAAAAGGTTTACAAAATCTTTTGAGGGTATTGTTGGAAGAAAGTTTCTATGAACAGTACAATAAAACTGAATCCAAATTATTTGAAAAAGGTATAACTAATTCCTAATTTTCAAAAATTGATCCACTGAATCTGAATCATTTAAAAAAAAGTATCACTAAAAACTAATTCCCCCCCCCCCCCCCCCTACAAAAGTATCACTAAAAATTGGTTTTTGGTGTTATTTTTTCAAAATAATTCAGGTTCAGTCTGTTAATTCTTGAAAATTATGAATTAGTGATACTTTTTTTAAATAATTGAAAGTCAATGGCATTTTACTATTCATATCTAATTTCTTTTAAAAATACCCTCAAAAAGACTTGCAAACCTCACTTATACCTAAATGAATGAAAAGGTTTACAAAATCTTTTGAGGGTATTGTTGGAAGAAAGTTTCTATGAACAGTACAATAAAACTGAATCCAAATTATTTGAAAAAGGTATAACTAATTCCTAATTTTCAAAAATTGATCCACTGAATCTGAATCATTTAAAAAAAGTATCACTAAAAACTAATTCCCCCCCCCCCCCCCCCCCCCCCCCTACAAAAGTATCACTAAAAACTAATTCCCCCCCTCCCCCCAGATTCATTTAAAAAAAGTATCACTAAAAACTAATTCCACCCCACCCCCCCCCCCCCCCCCCCCCCCCCCCACACACACACAAAAGTATCACTAAAAACTAATTCCCCCCCCTCCCCCTCTTTTTTTTTAGGAAACATATGAATATTATGTTATAGCAAAAAATCATTCACTACACACATATCGTGCCACTAAGCCTTAATTTTATTAATAACATCTCTATCCCACATAACTCTTTTACCTACTTCTAGACCAACTTTAGCCATCATATTAGCTGCTGTATTCCCTTCCCTTCTGATGTGAGATATTTTGACCTTCTGGCATTTGGATAACAGTATGTTCACCTCTCTTAGCAAAGTACTTGCTTGCCATGGTAATGTCATCTCCCCACGAATACGTTTTATGATTTGCATAGCATCTCCCTCCAATTCCAAAAACTTAATTCCTACAAAAACAACAAGCCTAATACCCTCTAGGGCAGCAAAAAGTTCAGTCTTAAATATATCATTCCCATAAGTTCTATTAACATACAAATATAAAATAGTCCCATTGTTATCTCTCAAAACACCACCACTACTAGCTAGTCCTGTCTTGCTTACAGCCCCATCAAAATTGTGTTTGATCCACTCAAGTTGAGGGTGTTGCCAAGCCACCAGCTCTTTTGTTGTTCTTCCTCGAATTCAGCATCTCCTTCCTCATCCACAAAGTCCAAATCCTCTTCATCATCACCCTCACCTTCCTCACTTAGTTGCTTCGTGATCTCTTCCTTTTCAACATTCAGCTTTCCTTCTTTATGCTTTTCACAATCATAGTCCTGATCTCTTACTAATTCCTGCTGGAAAGAAGACTTTAGTCTAGAACTTTTGTTCAAGTGACGAACTTTGTATTTCCATAAGGAACAGACGGCAAAGACTTAAGAAGGACTTATTATTCGCCTTTTTGCAAAGATTCCGAAGGGTCAATGACAGCAATAACAATTTTTATTTTTGCGTCGGCCTATTTGAAAAAAAAAATACTAACAGTAAGATACTTCACGTAGCATCATCTCAAGTCCATAATAACAACCAATGCAATAAGAAATTGCACACCAATTTCATCCCTGGAATAGCGATAAACAAACAAGATCATTCACTCCCATAGAGTTATTCTATCTTTTCACAGTTAACCTTTCATGTCTAGACTAAAGTTAGCTAAATCTGAATAAAATGAAGAAAATATTTTAAAGAGGTTTTTGGTGGAGTATGGATGTGATCCCTCTCATGCTTGTTTTGGTTTTAGCCACCGGTTGAACCCGACCGGCCTCCGCATTGACTGAATTGAAGGGCCTTACAAAAAAAAGGGGGGGAATGAATTGATCAAGGGCTTTGTGTATGCAAATTCAAACAATTTACCTTCAAACGGCAAAAAAAATTCAAACAATTTACCTGATCAAAATTTTATGGGGATTGTATCCAAGCCATATGAACAAACATAATGGCAAAAATCTCACTTGTTGGGTACCTTAGCTTGGCCCTCAAGCTTTTGTTCTTTATTGCCTTTTCTAATATTGTAGAGAAAGCAATTTCCCAACCCCACTAAATAACCAGATGCTTCAATGAGAGTTAAAAAAAGAGATACAACCAGATGCAGAGATACAAGAGGAATATCACCATGGAAAGAATAAAGGAGAGCAAGAGAATTAGGGGAGGGGAGAATAGAGCCATAGGTCGGGTTGTGATGAGTTTGGGCTTAGCATAATCTAAAACTAGCATTCTGGCCCGTGCTTTGCACGGGCAAATAGGTTCAAAAAATTATTAAAAAATAAATTATTTTTATATATTGTCTTGAAAGTTAATATTATTTTTTGGTAGAAGTTGAAAGTTAATATATTAACAATATATAACAGAATTAGAATTAATTATCTAAACAACAAACACTATCTCATAAGAACTTTAAAATACACCTGGTGTGAGAAAATATATTGTTAATATATTAACTTTCAACTTATACCAAAAAATAATATTAACTTTCAAGACAATATATAAAATACTTTATTTTTTAATAATTTTTTGAACCTATTTGCCCGTGCAAAGCACGGGCCAAAATGCTAGTGCTACTGATATAAAGCTAAGAAGATGAGCATTATTTTCAATCATGAAAAATAGCTAATGCATAAGTTGAAAAAACATGGGTTAGAATTGCAACTAATATAGTAGAAGCAAAGTAACAGCAATTACAAAGACAAAAATAAAAATGATAAGAATGATGACATTAGTAACAAAGGTAGAAGTAACTATTATGACAAAAATAATAATAAATAAAAAATCAACAATGATAAAAATAAATAACAATAAAAAGTAAATGCAATATCACATTTTTTTGTTTTTGAAAGAAGGATAAAAGAATATAAAAGAGTGGAAAAGCACACACGACTAAAGTAAATGCAGTACCATGTCATGTCTGCTTCTTTGTAAAAGAAGCGTTAAGAAAGACTTCGAGTTTTAATCGTTACCTGTCATCCATCGTAGATATTCTTTCTAAACATTGCCATCTAGATGGCATAAATGTTGGTAGATATTATCATACAACATCGAATAAATTTAGTCACTTTTTCTCATCGATGGAATAAATTTAGTCGCTTTTTCTCATCGACTAAATTAAATAGACCGAGTTACTTTTCAATAAATTCCCTTTCCATATAGAAAAATAACCAAATATGAGAATAATAACCGTCCAGCACTTTGCGAATAAATGGGTAGATTATAGAAAAATAGCCATATAAGAAAAGCTTGCCACCTCTAATACTGTTTGGAGAAATAACGATTTATTCCAATTACAGAACGAAGATACATATTCGTATTTCCAAATTACAGATGCAGTAATTTAACATCTCTAATACTCTTTCCGAAAATAAGCAAATAGTAGAAGATTAGTGACTGCTTTAGCACCTCTAATACAGAGCAAAACGGAACTGACTTTATCAATCCGAGCTTTCTGCTTCTCTGATTATTCCACAAATCACTTGAACGTCCAGCTTCTACTGAAGACAGACTCTTCTTCTAAGATCAACCGCTGTAATAGTTCAGTTTAACAGAGCAAAATAGAAAAATCAGAGCTTTCTTCTTTTCTGATCAGTGGAGAAGTAAGTTCATGATTCGGCTTCTACAATAGCCTTCTTAACAAATAATTGGTGATATTCTATGGCGGTGCATCTTGATCGGCAAGAAAGGAGTGGGCATCGTCTACAGCGGGGGCTGTAGACAGCCCCTCACATGTATGGTGTGGGGCCCCCCAAATGAATGGTGGGGCCCACACCGAATGTGAGGGGCTGTTTACAACCCCCGCTGTAGAGGATGTGTGCTCGCAAGAAAGCGGTCGGCATATCAATTCCCAGTATTTGACAAAACACGTGGCATTGAAACAATTGAAAATTTGTCCTCCACGTACTCGTCTTTCCGCAGGCAAAAACTTCATCGGTAAGGAATTCGATTTTCCGGTCGGCAGATGAAGCACAAATGCGGGTAACAGCAAAAGAAAAAAAAAAAAAAAGAAGAAGAAGAAAAAAACTAAAAAGCATTAAAAAAAAAAAACATTGAACAACGAACCCATTAAAAAAACATTAAAAACAAAGGTCAGCTCAAAAGAGCATCTAGAAAGCATTTAAAAAATCAGCATTAAAAAAATCACGTCCGGCTCAAAAAGCATAAAAAAAAGTTGCTGCCACATCCGGCTGGAAAACATTAAATGCATTCAGTGCATTTAATCCCTCGCAGACGGACCATTGAACATTACCCAAAAAAAACAAGGGAAAATTTCAAAAACATGCCACTTTACAGCGATTATTACAAAAACATGCCATAAAGATGCAAAATTTCAAAAACATGCCACTTTTGAGAATTATTACCAGAAAGGGATCATTGCACGTTTGGGGAAATTTCAATGCCCAAAATGCCCTTGGATATAAGGGCATGTTTGCACGTGCCCCGCTCTCTCCCTCCTCTCCTCTCCTCGCCTCTCGCCCTCGTCCTGTGCGAGCGAAAAAACCCACCTTCGAAACCCTAAACCCGACGACGAACGCCGGCTAATCTTCTCAAAATCCGGCGAGCTAGGGTTCTTCCCGCGTTCTCTCCTCGTTCTCTCCTCTCCTCTCCTCTCGTCCTGTGCGGAATTTCAAAAAGTGAGAACCCTGCGAATCCCAACCCTAAACCCGAAGCCGACGACGAACGACCGGCCAATCCCTTCTTCGCCGGCGAGCTAGGGTTGTTGCCGGAGCAAGTTTGCTTCGTCTCCAAGCCCGACGAACCCCCACGAACCCCGACCATTCTCATCTTCTTCTCCAGAAGGGCGAAACCCTCTCCTTCCCCCATTCCTCTCTTCGACGAAACCCTCTCGTTTCGTGCATTGTTTTCCTCTCCTCTCTGTTTGCACACATTGAGGAATTCGTCGTTGGAGAGCCACCGCGGTTGAAGTTTGTTGCCGTCGACGACCTGCTGTTCGTCGCCGTAGGGAGTGCTGCCGTTGGCGACCAGGTAGCTGCCGAGTGCCTCCTTTGAATTTTATTTTGCGAAATTGAATTTAAATTTGCGCATTTGCATATTTGCACATATTTAAATGGTAATCTTCTTGTAGAAATGTCTTAAATTTCAATGATTCTGTTGTTTGCCTTAGCGAAATGTGCCCTTTCGAATTTGAATATGAGTTATTTGCATGTTTTTCGAATATTGGCTGTAGTAAATGTTTACACCATCGTTGTCCAACTATAGAAGCGAGCAAGCAGCTCCATTACACTGAAAAAAGTCCATGAATGATGTAGTGCTCTGAGTTGCGAATGTGTTCTGAAGCCATTAAATTTTTTGCTTCCACTCTAGCAATGGCCTTGTATAACCATGCTTCTTTAGAAGTTCTTCCCAAATTCAATGAGTTTGTTGGCTCTACCGATGAGACTTCCAATACTTAACAGATTGTTATTGGAGGTTTTTGATCTCTTCTATTTTAAACTGAAAAGCAAACAGCACCAAACAGATGTAGAGAGCTAGCTAGTGAGTAGTGACATAAATTTCAAACATTCACAAGTATGTTTTAGCTTACACAATTTGCATAGTATAAAAAGCAAATTAAATTTATCATTGTATTCGAACTGTAGGCATAAATCTTTGATTTTTATATTATTTGTCATTGAGTTATCCCAAGAAATGCCTTTTAGTACCTTCATCAATTCTCATATGTTTCTTGCAATGTCTTTTATTTCTGAAGGATTGCAATTCTGAATCACATTTTCAGCTAAACATTACAATGTCAAGAGATTGGTATTTTGTTGCCGAGTTGAATTCCAGGGTTTCAATTAAGTATCCATCAATCCATCCTCTTAAGAATTCCCAATTCCAAATCCTAAGGCACCTACTTTTATTACCCAAAAAAAAAAAGTTAAAATAAATTTGGGAAATTCGATTGAGGAACTTATATAATCAAAATATGTGAAAAAATAAATTTAGAATATGGGTTTCTGCTATTTGGTAGGACTTCTATAAAGCCACCAATACATATAACCTATGCTTCGTGTCATGAAAGGGAAAACACTATCAAAGCAGTGCTATCAAATTTGTCTTCAACACTAATAAAACAAAATGAATATTAAGAAAGCAGAGATGTAGAATGTTAACTTACTGGGTCAAACTCAAATGTATCCCTGGTGCACAGATTCATCTCAAGTACTAGCAACTTTTTAAAATCCTCAGAAACAAACAAGAAACAAGAAGGCCTAAAATTCAATTGTCTAAACAATTAGAAATATCAAGAAGAGATTCAATTGCCAAATGAAATAATGAAAATAAAATGAAAAAGCATCCAAGATAGAGGCGGGATCATAAAAATTAAAATGCAGCATAATGCACCTATCACCCATTATCCATGATGCTACTGATATGATCCAGAGGAGTTCAGTTTTGATCATTGCATATGTCTTGTGTTATTCGTACGGTGTGGTCTCAAGTTTTTTGTTTTTAACACTTTTCCTAGTATTTTTCCAAAGAAAAAGAAATTTGGAAAAGAGGCTGCTTTGTCCGCTTAGTAGATGTGTTTGTGGCTGCAACTTTGGACGAGCACATGGACAAGACGAGTCTTGCCAACTCATTTAACATTTGTAGAAATTGTCACACCGGGATTTCCACTGTGATGTATCTGGTCAGCCAAGCATCCTTGTAAAGAGATTCTGTTAATGTAGGAAAATGGTGTTTCAATTATTTTGTATTTTGTCATTGTTTTAGACTGGTGCCTCTGAAGGGTTGGGTTTATTGGTTATAGGGTGCTAAAGGCAATGTGAGGCCCTCTGAAATTCTTTTCCCTCAAGGTCCAGTAGTTCTTTTATTGAAGCATGAAAATCCTTATTATTGGAAATTTAATCAACGTCATTAGTTTTGTTGAAACGCTACTTGCAGTCACCTAATATGCATTAAAAATAAGTTGTAACCCACTTTCTTGCAGTTATTTTATTGTTTGTGGATTAAGTTTTGTTTACCATTGATTTTTTGAGAGAAACATTCCGCATTTCATTTGCTTAAGCCATTAAAATGTAATAGGTGTTGGTGATCCAGTTTAAATGCAGTATGTTGCATTTAATTGGTCTCTTTTTCTCTTGTTTCTATTTCTGGTAGTTGTTTTGAAGTGAAAACCTCCTACTAGGGAAATAGAATTATAATTTAACTCTACAACCTCTATTTTTTATTTACAATTTTTTTAAGTCTAAAGTCTTCCCCAACATCTGTCTTCAATTAATTTGAGGGGATTTGAGGGAAATTGACTGACATACCTGATCTGCCTATGTATTCTTGTCTTGTGAGTCATATTTATTTTAGTATGTTGTAATATTTCAAAATATATTTTTTCCATTATATTTGAATATGAAGAATTTAATATTTCAATTCGCTGGACAGTGCACAATGTCAGATGAGATTCTATTCTGTTTTTGTCACATTGGAGGACAAGTAATCACCAAGGAAGATGGGTCAATGGGGTATAGTGGGGGAAGTAGTAAGGGTGTCGATCTAAATAGCAACATGAATTATACTGAGGTCGTTGAAGCTGTTTGTCGGTTATTGAATATATCCCCGGTGAGTGTAAGTATGAAGTACTCGGTGAAGTTTGACAAGAGCGTTCTACTGGCACTCTCTGATCAAGATGCGTTATCGTACCTATTTCGCTACAACGAGGGTTGGGCCAACATTTATGTCTATAATGATGAAGGATCATCACAAGAAAGAGACACTTGTCGGAGGTAATATTCATTAACCGTACATGGGATTATGTTTCCTCCATATTACATGTAATGATAGTCATATATTGTGTAATTTCAGGACGAGTGTACCTTTAAGTGGTCACTCTGTACTTCCGTGCAATGACGATGAAGTAGAGGATCGGGAGACTCCGCTTCTTGAAAGTTGCACTGAAGTCAGCAGAGGTCCCCTTGTATCTAGCCTGTGGCAGGATGCAATTACTGAGGTCGACCAGATATTTAAGAGCCCTAAGGAGTTTAGAGAAGCAGTGTACAAGCATGCTATTGCCAATAGGTTTGAATATGTGATGAAAAAAAATTCTCCAGCATACATTAGTGTCCGTTGTGCAGGCACGGATTGTCCTTGGAAGGTAACGGCAAGACGTGTGAGGGATACGAGTTTTATGAGGGTGATGAAGTTTGTGAAGGAGCATAGCCACTCAGCCCAAGAGCAATTGTCTATGAAACCGGTTGTGAGAACGAAGTTCCTTTCTGGTGTGATTGAGAGGACAATTAGGAACACTCCAAGCTACTTGCCACGACAAATTGGCAAAGACTTTTATCATGATCATGCAATGCCATTGACATATCAGCAATGTTGGAGGAGCAAGGAAAAGGCGAAACAGAGGATAGATGGTAATGTGGAGGAGTCTTATAAGTTCATCCCATGGATGTGTGAACGGCTGCAAGAGAGTAATCCTGGCACAGTGGCAAGTTGGGCAGCAAGTGAAGATGGAAAATTTAAGCAATTGTTTATTGCTTATGGATGTTCCTTGAGGGGATTTGCGATCGGTTGCAGACCACTGTTGTTCATTGATGGAAGTCATCTCAGTGGGCCATACCAGGGCACGTTGCTTTCTGCTACAGCCCTCGATGCTGATGACGGCATGTTTCCAGTTGCCTTTGCAATTGTTAGTGCTGAGAATAATGAGGATTGGATGTGGTTTCTACAACTTCTTAAGTCATCCATAGCCTTCAGAGAGGATTTAGTCATTGTAAGTGACAGGAATCAAAGCATTATAACTGCAGTAAGTGCTACCTTTGGCGCTAGGAGCCACTCTCATTGTCTTCGACATCTGAAGGAAAACTTTAGTAAATTCGTTGGATCCTTTCATTTGAGGGAGGGAAAGAAATTTGCCTTACGGTTACTTGATGATATTGCTTACGCAAGGCTCCCTCGGGACTACGATAAGGCATTGGCTGCCATGCATGAATATGCACCTGACTTAGCTGATTGGGTGAGGAGGAATGGGCCCGAACATTGGGCCAATTCATTGTTCCCTATGAAACGGTGGGATAAGCTGAATTCAAATTTAGCGGAATCATTCAATGCTTGGATGGTAGAAGAAAGGAAATTGCCTGTAATGCGGTTTATTGATGCACATCGAGTGAAGCTTACAGAGCTATTGATGAGGAAGCGGAGGTGTATTGACACGTGGGTGTCCAATGTTGGTGGTCGAATTGATGCCAAGATTCAGGAGAATCTCACTAGGGCATTGGGGCTGAGTGTCATTCAATGTGGGCAACATGAATATGAAGTTAGAGGTGATGAGATATATATCATGGTGCATTTAATCCGTCGTGAGTGTACGTGCAAACAGTGGCAGATGGTGGGCATTCCTTGTGCACACGCATGTGCCGTCTTGAACTTGGTAAGGCTCAATGTATATGACTTTGTCGACCTATGCTACCACAAGGCAACGCAAGGGTTGATATACGACGAATTGATGCATGCTGTGCCAACACATGACTTCCCCATGGTTGAGGACATCGACGTGGTTTCCATAGAAGATTCAAGTGAAACCCCATCTATCTCGTTCCCACCAAAGACAGCAAGACGTCCAGGGCGCCCTAAGCAGAAGCGCATTGAATCACAATTCCAAGACAAGCGACAGGTTCATTGTTCCAGATGCAAGGGTGTTGGACACAACCGAGCAAGTTGCAGAGCTTCAATATAGAGACTGGCATGGTATAATGTGCAGGTTGTTGTAGTCCATCTTACATCTATTCATGCATCTAAGTTCTTGCTGTAGCCTGTAATTATCTTTGACTTACCGACGTCTAATTTGCAGGTTGGCGTGATGTGTTTTGCTGGGTGTCGTGAAATGTGGCAACAATTGATCAACAACCCCACGAAACCTTATTTTTATTACTGTTTTATGAAGAACTGGTTTGCCACTTAGTCGTGGGTGCCGTAACATTGTGAAACATGTTGGTTGTGAAACATATTTTACTACCAACATTGGTGGTTTATTAGTTGCATTGTGAAACATGTTTTTGTGTTTATTATGACTTTGGGTAGTTGTAATGTTGCCTTACTTTGACTGTTTGTGTTTGTAATCTTACCTGGTATGTAATTACTACTAACCTTCCTTGGTTTTAGTATATGTGCGTTATATTATTTTAGTTGCAGCTCAATAATGGGTAAGAAGAAGAAGGATGTCGCGTCGGGTAGTTCTTCTAGTGGCCCATCGCGTCCTGTGAATGCCTTCCTCATATTCAGGTGATGAAGTATAAACAATTAAAGCATTGTTGTTTTACTGTCCAAATCCGAACTAAGTGGATTTCTAATGTTATACTTACTTCTTACAGAAATGAGTACCTTGAAACAATTCGGAAGAGTAGGTCTTCCATAAATGTCACGACGGTGAGTTGGTTAAAGTGCTATATATTAGTTGATAATGTTTACAGTGTCAATTGTAATAAATACAGTTGCATTACTATTTTGTAGATCACGCAGGAGGCGCAAGGCCTATGGAAAGCGATGGATGCTGGTGCGAAGCAGAAGTATAAAGATTTATACAATCAACGAATGACAGAGTGGTTGGAAGCGGCCCCGACTCCAACAGGAAAAATAAGAGGAAAGGTATAACTTCATTTCTTGAACATTATGAATGTTTTGTATGTAGTTGCGTTATACTAACACATGTTTATGTAAGTGTAGGCGTCTCTGGGAACAAGATGCTCCCCAAAGCGATTTGTGCATTTCGTGACTTTGCTTGACGAGGACCAGCGACGTGTAGTTGTTGAGATAGGATTTGGTTCTCTTCTCCAGATGCGCTGCACATCCCTATGTGTGAAGCTTTGCGCCTGGTTAGTAGACCACATCGATGTACATAGTCGTAGTTTGAGGATTGGATCCTCGGTTGTCCCCATTACCCCCGCCGCTGTAAGTACCATCTTGGGCCTTAGGAGCGAAGGGCCCAAGGTTGTCATAGATGGTCCCATTGAGCAGCTTGCCCAGCTTCGGGCAAGCTTTACTTTTGATAGGCATGGCATAGCACTAAACGATATAGAGTCCAGATTGGCCACTCTAGGTTCCGGCCATGCCTTTCAACAGGCATTTGTACTATTTCTTGTGGGATGTTTGTTATGCCCGGGTTCGAACCCACACGTGAAGCTTCATTTTCTGCATGCCGTAGCTAATATTAGTAGGGTTGGGCAGTACAATTGGGCTGCTTTTGTACTTGATGTTCTGTTTGATGAAATTGTGAAATATCGGGAGAAAAAAAAAACCAACATTGGTGGATGCCTCCTATTTTTACAGGTAATTTCGTCTCTGATTTGTTTTTGGTTGTATTAGTTCAAGATGACAAGTATATGCTGAATACACCATGACTTCCCAAATTTTATTAATGTTTCAGCTTTTCTACTATGAAGTTGTACGTGTTGGTGATATTGAATCAAGTCGTCCAACGCCACGTCTGGGGTGGTGGGACGACGATCGTGTGAAGTCACGGGAGAAGGCTGAGAAATCAGCAGGCGGGTATGGCAATGGGGAGGTAAAACATCATTTTCTATGCCCCTTCATATTCTACATGGTCTATTGTGGATGGACTATTAATATAGTGTAGTCGATGCAGGTGGTGGCACTGACGGTGCGTGCTGAGGAAGGAGTTGGAGATGTTGATGAAGGACCTATTCCAGGGATTGATCCGGTAAGACTTGTCACCCCCTACGTTGGTCGTCGGTGTTGTTGACATGTTTTAGAATGTTCTAAATTATGAATACTTTGTTGTTAGGCATCCCAACAAGCGTTGGATGGCATGCGTGCATCGTTGCGCATGATGCAGGACGAGTATAAGATGGCTATCGCTTATGCATCCCAAATGGGTAGGCAAGATGGTATGTTCCGCACTAGACCTGGTTCCGAGAACCAAGTCTTGTAGATACGAGATTGTAGTAGAATTGTATAAATACTTAACATGTGCTTACTGTTCTTGTCATTCAAAATTGGTTTCGTTTCGTCTTTGTTCTTGATAGTTACTTAAGTTTGGGTTTGTGTCTGTGAATGCAGGTCCATCTGCAAACTGAGGAAGAAGACTGGCTTCGTGAAATCTCCATCAAGTTATCATTTGGGAGTAAAGGCTGCAGGTAGCATGGTGCTCCCAAGTGAATGTTTCGTATACTATTATATTTTTGTTTTTTTCCCCCCTTCCTACGTCATAATACCAATGAGCAAGTTTTTTTTTACATTTGTAATTCTTTCTTTAAGTACTTGAGATGTCTTGCACATTAAAACTGAGATTCCTTTTCATGAGATATTGTATATGTATTGTGATGGGCGCTCTTTTAATTTATGGGTTCACACTTCACAGAAGGAAACTAAGAAGGCCACAGCTGTTACATGGATGGAATTATCGATGATATTTAATATATTTATCCACCACCTTGAAATTGAATAAAGAGGTCCATGATGCTTCCTTTTATCTTGTTGTCCTTTTCCAAAAAAGGTATTGAACACCAATTGGGGAAACCTAAATTCAGTGTGTGTTTGTTCCCTCTGCAAGGACTAATTACAGATAATGTTAGGTTCTTGTTCCCAGCCTTCGGAGGCTTATTATTTTGATATGATATTGGTGCTACCTCCGGGGCTACTATCTCTTTGCAGGTACTGGTACATGAGATCCTTCAATGGAGTCCTTTCATTCACCTTTTGTTGAATCACCCAATTATTTGTTTACAGGATGAAAGGGAGCTTACGAGGCAAAGAAGAAAGCAGTCTAACAGGGAATCAGCACGACGTTCGAGGCTTAGAAAGCAGGTTAGAGATGTTTTTGGATTTTTACTTACTCATAGACAAGAAGATTAATAACTTATATTAGTTGTTCTCTGGTAGCATCTATGCTGATTCCATGAATGCCCTCAATTGCAATATGCCAATTAGTCATGTGTTTTATGTAATATGAGGGCACTTATGTAAGTTGACACACTTTCTCACCTACTTGATCTGTCCATATGCAATCTAGCAAATGCATGGAAAATTTATATAGTTACCTATGTAATCGATTTAATTACCTGCTACCACACCCCCCAACCCCCCCGCGCCCACGTGCAACATCCTCTTTCGGTCCTTCTATTAGTATTGATCACTCAAATGTCATTAGGCTGAGTGTGAGGAACTTGCTCGTCGAGTGGAAACACTAAAAGAGGAGAACACTTCCCTCAGAGATGAACTGGGGCGTATAAAAGAGGAATGTGAGAAATTGGCATCAGAGAACACCTCTTTAACTGTAAGTTTTGCATATGGTTCTGATATATTAGTTTTTTCCCCCAAGCATGATACTGATTCCATATAGGGCTACTGTCTTAATATTCCATATTTTTCTGATGTCTGATCTTTCATATTTTGCTACTCTTTTGGTGGATTTATTTGTAACTTGATGCTTTCTATCATACATATGTAGGAGAAGCTTCAGAAGTATCAAGGACAGAACTCAGTAGAAGATGAGAGTAATGGTCACCCAGATGCTGATCCCCAAACAACAGCTAACATAGATGCAATCTAATGAGATTTATGAATGCAGGTAGCTTATAGTTCAAATAACTCAATGGCCAAGCAGTTTGGTTTTTAGAAACTGACTTCTGGTGTTATTAGTGAAAGCTCTGTTCCCTTTCCCTTCTTAATTTTCCTCTTTCAAGAGAAAGGTGTCCCACTATGATCGGTATTTCTGGAGATGGATGTGTACTTTGTTTTTACTAAAAAAGAAAAAAACCCTATGCTAATTATGTTACAGGAAACTCTTACTAACACTAGAAGAACTAATGCCAGAATTACAATTATGGCTTTGTATCATTATTTAACTATCGGATATTGTGGAAACTCATGTTTGGTTAAACCGTACTCTCCATTTCCAGTGCTTTCTTCATGGTTTGTTTCATTTCAGTATGAAATGTCAACTGGCTGCATCTGCAATTGAATATAATCTTGGATATGAAAAAATTCAATTACATCTCCCTTCCCTGCCCACGCCAAGCCCAGACTTCAGCCTTTAGATAATCATTATATCCAATGAGATCAGAATGGTGGCTATAATACCCTTGTGATCCTGGTTTTCTCATTGAGCAACCATTAAATTGAGTTTGGTAGTTCCCCCTTTGGGAGGCTTTTATGAAGCCCTGCTACAATTTGTTGGTGAAGATGATAAGGCTTCTGTATACCATGCATTTGAAAATATTTGAAACTGATAACTGTCTGAACTCTTGAGTGGTGCATATCAAAGAAGATACTAAGTATGCATACTTAACAGATGGAAAATGGTGCAAGCAAGTGTAGTGTGCCAAACACCAAATTTTTTTTTTTTTTTTTTAAATTTTATTTGAAAATTGAAATAGAAGGCCCAAATTTCTGAGCTGGCTAAGTAGCAGATGCATTTTCATATTTCCATGCTTACATTAAAAATGGTTTAGTAAGTCTATTAAATCTTCTTTATTTAATGCATGGTTACATGGGTATAAAAGATGCAGGCTTATCTGTATTAACAGCAGATTAATGCACATTATATTTTTCATGTAGTTCAAATAGTTTAGTCTCTTATAGACCTTAAACCAAAACCCCAAAAAATGTGCCTTTTAAGGCTCAAATCTTGTATTATTTCTATGGAATTGTAGATTGTTTAAATATCAATAAATTCCATGTTTGAGAGGCATTAAATCTTTTTATGAAATGTGGGACCTTGAACTTGCAGGTTGATCGAGGTATCTAAAGGTGCCACATGGTGGGAACTGCAATTATAAATATTGGATTTCTTTAGTCATATGGAATCTGGGATGTCTCCCAAATTTAATGAGCCAGTGCTTTACAAGTCCACCTAACAGCTACGTTTCGTCAAGCTGCCACAACAAGATATTTAAAGCAACACCTTTATCACAATAAGTGTTTTGCAATTGGTCATCTGTTGCATTTATGGAGTAATTTTTGTTGGGTTTTGGTTTTTCTTCCCAAGGGTTTTTGTACTTTTTTGTTGTTTTGTTTTTTACTCTGTTTGCTCAACCCTTGTGGGTACCTTGTACTTTTTCCCCCTTTTAATATTTACGTTTCTGAAACATTCAATCAAATGTACACATTTGTCGTACGTGGAGTTCTCCAGTCAACAGCTATGGATTTTTGCAATAAGAAAATGTACAGAGTTGTGTGCTTTAAATGTCTGTATCTCCCAAGTGTGCTTTAAATGCCTGTATCTAGCTATGAGATTTAAATGCATGTATCTTCCATTATCTAGATACAAGATTCAAATGCCTGTATCTAGCTGTGTGATTTAATAGGTTACTTCACAGTCTTTGGAACCACGGTCCGGCCAATGAATTGATTAAAGATTTTATCCAGCTGTCTGAGTCATTAGATAAACCCAGAAATTTTGTTGGAGAAGATAAATCCTTTGTTTGTTGTTTGGAAAATTGTGTTATGTATTGAGATTGTGAGATCCTAAGATAGTAAAAGAAAGGGCGTTTCTTTGTTTTTCTTTTTGGGTGGTACCTGCTGCATTTCTGAATGGGAGCTTCAATTGCGATACAGGTAAAAGCAACGGAGTTGATTAATCAAATGGAAGTCACAATGCGTATTTGTGGGCCATACAGTGGTGGACTTATACAGGGGTAACGTTTTCACAATTTGCAGTTAACCAATGAAGAGTGATTGAGGTCTCCATTTTCACTATTTCCTTCATTCTTATTTTCTGGGCACTATATGATGTAAGTTCTTTTCCTTTGTATCATTAGCGAATGTGAACATTGTATCAAACATAATGTTCCTTTTCCATGAAAATGGAAATAAAACTACTTTTAGGTTCTCATACATGGTCTTCAGTTACATATTACACAATAGTTACTAGCATTTTGTCAAACCAAATAAAACTACATTTAGTAGCATTTTGTAACCAAAACTCAACGACAACCACACCAAACATGCATCTCCATCACCGGTTAACCAATTCATTCGTCCAGTTTAACTTTGTCAATGTCGTGAAGCAACTCACGGTATATGTCGGACATCCTTCTCGCATGATCACGCTCCTCCTGCAATAGCCGTCGTTCTACTTCCCATGCCCTTGGCTGTATTTGTTCAGTGTTTTCTGCATCGCATGAATTCGACGATTCACCCTTTTCTACCCCAACTTCATTCAACCAGGAGAAGAAATGGCAGCTTTGTTCGCCCTGGAAATACAATGACATGAAAATCAATTAGGAAGTCCCCATTGTGAAAAATATCTCGTGTGGGAGGAACGTATTTGAGTGCTAAACAACTCCACACATACTTCAAAAGGACATCGGTAAAATCTTCTCCCTTTGTTTGTTGGAGTTTTTGCGGTTAACACACGGCATGGTCCCCTCCCACATTCACACAGTAATAACTCATCGCACCAAACAAAATACCCACATCCATTCCCACCATTGCCCTGTAAGAAATAATGCATTTAATTTAGACAGTCTTATAATAGTTGAATGGCCAGATTGGTAAAAATGCATACTTACAGACGATGGACAAGTGAAAAAAAAGCGCCCTAGATTACGTGAGGTGTGGGAGAGTTTCCTTTTAAGCATCCCTTTCCCGCATGGACATGGGACACGAGCGTGGGGATCGGTAGCCTTTGCCGAAACTTCCATTCTTCCTTCGCACAAAGGGTAGCGCATAAGTGACTCGCTTGACACACTTGTATTTATAAACGAGCCGGAAGGCAGGCCCACGTGAAACACGTTGGTTGTATTAGTAGATGCGAGCACGCAAAATATGAGGGCACTTGACCTATTTACTAAGGACTCGACCGTACTTGACATACGACTCAAGGACACCAACATAGGACTTTTAGTAGGAGGGACTCGAGCAATTTTACATGGGACGCGAGCTAAGTATATGTGGGGCTCAAGCAATTTTACATGGGACTCGAGCTAAGTATACGTGGGACTCGAGCAAATTTACATGGGACTCGAGCAAATTTTACATGGGACTCGAGGTAAGTATACGTGGGACTCGAGCAAATTGTACATGGGACTCGAGTTATTTTACATGGGACTCGAGGTAAGTATACGTGGGACTCGAGCAAATTTACATGGGACTCGAGCAATTTTACATGGGACTCGAGCTATTTTACACCGGACACGAGCTAAGTATACATGGGACTCGAGCAAATATACATCGGACTCGAGCTAAGTATACATGGGACTCGAGCAAGTATACATTGGACTCGAGCTAAGTATACATGGGACTCGAGCAAATTTACATGGGAATCGAGCTATTTTACACCGGACACGAGCTAAGTATACATGGGACTCGAGCAAATTTACATGGGACTCGAGCTATTTTACACCGGACACGAGCTAAGTATACATGGGACTCGAGCAAATATACATCGGACTCGAGCTAAGTATACATGGGACTCGAGCAAATTTACATTGGACTCGAGCTAAGTATACATGGGACTCGAGCAAATTTACATCGGACTCGAGCTAAGTATACATGGGACTCGAGCAAGTATACATTGGACTCAAGCTAAGTATACATGGACATGGGACTCGAGCAAATTTACATGGGAATCGAGCTATTTTACACCGGACACGAGCTGTATACCATGCATGGGACTCGAGCAAATTTACATGGGACTCGAGCTATTTTACACTGGACACGAGCTAAGTATACATGGGACTCGAGCAAATATACATCGGACTCGAGCTAAGTATACATGGGACTCGAGCAAATTTACATTGGACTCGAACTAAGTATACATGGGACTCGAGCAAATTTACATGGGACTCGAGCTATTTTACACCGGACACGAGCTAAGTATACATGGGACTCGAGCAAATATACATCGGACTCGAGCTAAGTATACATGGGACTCGAGCAAATTTATATTGGACTCGAGCTAAGTATACATGGGACTCGAGCAAATTTACATGGGACTCGATCTATTTTACATCGGACACGAGCAGTTGGATACATGGGACTCGAGCAAATTTACATCGGACTCGAGCTATTTTACATGGGACTCGAGCAAATTTACATCGGACTCGAGCTAAGTATATGTAGGACTCGGGCAATTTTACATGGGACTCGAGCAAATTTACATCGGACTCGAGCTAAGTATATGTAGGACTCGAGCAGTTTTACATGGGACTCGAGCTACGTATACGGGAGACGACTCGACGTGGTTTACATGGGACTCGAGTTATTTTACATGGGACTCGAGCTAAGTATATGTAGGACTCGGGCAATTTTACATGGGACTCGAGCTTAGTATACGTGAGTGCCGTAGCTAATTACATGGGACTCGAGTTATTTTACATGGGACTCGAGCTAAGTATATGTAGGACTCGAGCAATGTTACAAGGGACTCGAATTATTTTACATGGGACTCGAGCTAACGATAGGCGGGACCACGGGACTGGATCATATCCCCTTCACATAAATCTAAACAAAGTAAAAGTTCAAATATCCTGAGCCCAAGAATTTTTATCAAACTTCAACTTTTCAAATAGCCTGAACCCAAGGTCTAAGAGCCTGAGCCGAGCTCGTTTACAGCCTTACCAAACTCAAATTTTAACCACCTTCTGTTAATACCACCCACGTTTTTTTTTTCTCCAGCTGTTCACGAAGATAACAAGGAACGAATACTGATCTGACCTCCGCGTAATTGGACAACCCATTCTCTTACTAATCAGCCATCACAGCAGCATGCCGACCTGTTTTTCAGTCCTCGGCTCTAAGCAGTTAAATTTTGAGGGATGTGAAGAGTATCCATTTTCTTTAGAATTTACATAATGATTACAATTTTGCTATGAAGAAACCTTTCAGAAAATATAAGACCATGCTCGTTGACAATTCATCAAATTTGTTAATAGGATTATTTTTCTGCCATTGGAATCAGCACCATCGATAAGGTCATTATGCTGTCTCCAGAGCTGTGTATATCTTCCTGCTTTTTATAGGGTTTCGGTGTGTGCTCTTCTCACACTCTTGCTTCAACTCTGACGTTTGAATCAACCCCGCCAATAGGATTATTTTGCTGTCCCCATAGCTGTGCATATCTTCCTGAATTTGATAATAAAACTTCATGTGGCCCCTGTTCATGCACCTTCCCATTCTCTAGAACAATAACCTGGAAAAAAATAAATAAATAAAAAATGGAAAATAAAGTAAACAACGAACAAGATAAGCCAATTGAAAAGAAATCATATCTGTACACACCCACACACAAGAAGCCAACCCACAACCATTGCCGCTGCAGCACCACCAACACCGCCCTCCTCCCCCCCACCAAACACAAAACACCACCCCACCACCAAAAAAGCAAAAAATTCAACCACACACCCCCACCACCAAACCCAACCACAGAAAAAAAAAAAAAGGAACACCAATTCCCTGCAGAATCAGTAACAAGGAAGATAATATGCAGATGGTGGTTAGTCTAGTCTAGCTTTCTCTACACCCAGTTATCAATCTACTCAGATAAGTCAAAAGCGAGAACCATCAGAAAAGAAAAAAAAACACACAAATACATTTATAACCAGTTCCCCCAGCAAGAAATGCTCACGTCATCACACTGCATAGCAGTTGTAAGCCTATGAGCAATGAATATGGATGTCCTATTATTCGCTAGGGATTTCAGTGCACTTAATATCTCTGCTTCTGTTGTACTGTCTAGAGCACTCGTAGCTTCGTCACAAAGCCTAATTGGAAACAGATCAACAGGCAATATTATAATCTGCTGAAAACAATTGTTTTCCTCTTCCTTTTGCCATCCATAAGAACTAAAATAAACCAAACTTTCAGAAAAGCCTGAAGAATCATTACAGATTTGACATGAGTAGAGGCACAATAAAACAACAGGAAAGAACAAAAACAGAGAAACGTAAATAATCATGTTATCATGAAGCTAGTGTGATGTTAACATATGACATGGAGAAAACAATGAAGAAGTCGATTTAAATTTTACAAGTCGAAACAATATTTGACAAAATTGAACTGCCTCAACTCAAAAGATCTCTGAATATTTCACAATATACTTAAGAAGGGCTTCAGATATTTCGAACGTGAGGAAGAAAAATCCATTCCATACACATGATTTAAGTAATGGCAGGATCTTTCACGTGACTGAACCAAAAGTTGATAATGTACAGCTAAAATCACTAATATTGAGGGAAAAAAGTACGCATCCACATTATCATGAACGTTTAAGCATCTCAATTACCCGTACTGGATAGATCCACGCTTGCTTGCATACACAAAACAAAGTTGTAAGAAGACGAAGAGACATCGTGAAGGACACGTAAAAGAAGGACGAAACTAGCATCAGCATCATTGGTGCTAAGACAAATGACTTGAAGTGAAAATAGATTGACAATAGGGATTTTTCCTTATATTGATGTGGTAAACAATTTAAATAAACTATGCATACCTCAGACAATATAATCCACGGAATGGGTCCCATTCCCAACGACTATGCTATTACAAAAGCCTGAAAGATAAAAGTTATGTAAAAATAAGGTTACAAATCATTGACAGAAAAAAACTAACAAGACTTCAGAAAATTTCACATAACTAGACATACCACGAGTCCAACTACAGACAGTATGCTCATAATACTATGAAAGTGAGGATCTTCTGATACAACACTCTGACAGCAATAGGAACAGCAGAAAAGGCATTTCAAAAAGAAGAATATAAATCGCTTCTACTAAATTCCTGGAATTTTCATAATCTAATACAAAAGTAAACAAAAATTAGAAGGTCACAAAATTAAGAGACTTTAGAAAGAATGCAACTCAAGAAGGTCGAAATTCGTACGCATCCACATTCTCAGGAAGGTTTAAGCATCTCAATTAGAACGGGAACTTGATTGTGTTTGCAGGGTGGAGCAACAGGTATGCTAACAATTCATGCCGAAAGTGTCCAATATTTTCCTGTTACAATTTAAATGAAACACTTGCTAAAAAAAATTCTGTAAGTCTTAACCACATCATGTTGCATAGGAAAATATATACTTGCCTGCCCAAACCTAGTCGACAATTGATGCCCATCCCAATATTCCATGTACTTCATTACGAATACACCACAATCGTCACTACACAACAAATGGAAAAGATCAAGAGAAGGTAGACATGGCAAATAACTAGAAAGTACAGGTGTTATTGGGGGTAAGGTAAAGCTATAATTCAATGTAGTAATTATTCATGATCGAACAATAATGATTTCATGTTTTTTCCCACTGTATTTTAAGCATGTAATATTATTGCAACACCGAGGATACTTTTAATTTCATTTCAAGATTTATTCTTCAATAAATATCACCATTATTCAGATGATAATACCCAATGAATCTAGCTAAAATAATTTTAATAATTGGAATTACAAATAAAATCAAAATAAATTAGACTCCACCAATACGTATCTTGCTAAAGAATTTTAATAATTGGAATTATTTATATCATAATACCCAATGATATACCTATAATATTTGAGTTTCAATCTCAACGACTAAAAGAATGTGGCACACCGGAACCAGGTCGACCCATATCAGGTTTATATTGGCTCCTGGGCGCTAGCTTAGGGCCCAAAGTAATGAAAACCAACTTCAGAACTAACCAAACACACAAAATAACCTCTTAAATTTTTTTCAGAAAAACGGCTATATAACGCCTGTAAATAGGAGTATGGGCTAAGCCCTCAAACACAAATGACCACCTGATAAATACAATTTATACATCCACGCAAAATAACTAAACCATCCTAATATACAACTGTATAATCTCACTAAGTTTACATCGTCTCTCCATCTTCCCATCTACACCATCTTTGAGCTCCACAGGTTGCTTATTTGGAAATAAGCAAATAAGCAACCTAAGGGCATTATCCAATATCTCTATAATGGTCATGTAATTTAAGGTAACATATGAGTGATAAAATTGGGAACTTACGAAGTACTTTGACAGGGCACAGACACAGGCACCACTGACCACTCCTGCACTCTCTTGTCACAGCCACGTTTAAGCTCCTCAAAGACTTTTGAAAAAAAAGTTGTCTGCAATGAAAATTGAACCATTCAATATCAATTTATATAATACATTGAAACTATATAGCTTTTTACATACCAATTTCGTTGATACAGCACGGTAATCACCAGGCCGACTCTTCGGTACCGAATCTAACACTTCGATCCGTTGGTCCTTGATGTTCAAAACAACCAAGAACCAATGGTTCCTCCTCAAGATCGGTAGGAAAGCCTATCAAATGACAATACAAGGTGTACTAGGCGTTAATAATTATGTAAATGAGAGTAATAAAATATTCGAAATTTATCATACCATATGACATCGAAGCAAACTACATCCTACAACATCTCGTGAAAATTGACTTCGTACAGCATCTTCTACAGTCACTGTTCCTTTTAGGATTGCAGCCTGTAAACCACAAGTACAATATATTAGTCCGCTGTAGTACTCCATATGCATTGATAATTAATTATTCTAAGCGTCCTAACATACAATCCTATATACGTACAGATGTGTAGGGTGTAATGTAATGACGACGGATAGTTGATGCATGTTCCCGCGTAGATTTGACACGAGCAAGCACATACATGTGCATAACCTATTCCACAATCACCTGAGTGAGAAAACTAATCCAAGTACCATTGTAACCTAAAACAAATGATACACTTTTCGATACAAATAACTTACCAGGTCGCTAACCCTTCGTCGTGGAAAAAGACCAAGTAGATCGAATCGAGTCGCAAAGCAATCACCGAAATCAACAAGTTTTTCCCTGCATGCGTCAATTCCACTTATAAGGGAAAAAAAAAAAACAACAACCAACTATAAACACAATATTGAATGGTGTAAATCTGTTAATTACTCTCAATTACAGAAGATATATACTTACATCGGCGAAAACCCTGGTGTCATGGCATACATCCACGCTTTTGTCTCTCGTTCAGGTAATGGGGGGAATCTATGCGTCTCGACAAAGGGTGACCTCAATTTATGTACAAGGTGCTTTACTCGCTTCCCCCTACCTCTGGGACAAGATTGCATCGTACTTGGACCCTCAGATGTACTTGCGGGTTCATCAGTTGGCACACTTCCAGCAAAAGGAGGTGATGAAAACTCTGCGTGTGCATCAACAGTGCCATCGCCATCTGGAGGTGGTGGAGGAGGCACATCATCATTACAAGGCCAGTCGGGCTCCGCATCTGGAGGTGGTGGAGGAGCCACATCATCAGTACAACGCCAGTCAGGCTCAGCATCTGGCGGTGGTGGATGTCGATGGGAGTGGCGTAAAGAGCCAGCAAAGTCGGTACAATGCCGTGTGAAGTCACGGGCAAAGCCGATCATACGAACAATGTGACTTCGTAATACCTACGACAATGAAAACATATTGATGAAAGGAGATGTATAGAAGAATGTGTAAAATAAAAGAAATAATGCAATGGCTTGCCTTACCGGATCTATATCTGTCGGCACGTGAGTCACATCATCTGCCGCCCGCTCCTGATCCCGTGCAAAATCCATGCCTAAGGCACATAACATTCACACACAAAATATGATTTTAAACTTTAATACAAGATGCCACCTTGCCTCATTCCTGTTTAATAGGCCTTTAAGTTACATCCATTCCATATGGAAAATGCCTGAATTACAGATGGTGAAGGGTCTCTTCTGCCATGTTTTCTGGCCACAAAATGCCTGAACTAGGTATCAAATTTGGCAAGCTATGCCTTTTTCACTATGATTCTCTGTATTTGTTTAATTCTTATCTGGTTGTTTGTTCCTTGTAAAAAACTTTTATTTCATTTCTTTGTTTGCTTTTATGCATTTTTCATTGCTTGATAGATTTATTTCTGCAACAACTTATTGGCTGGTTGTTCATTTTAAGTTGCCTGTATTGGTAATTGAAATTTTCAGGTGATTCAAAGGAAATTAATTGATGTAGCCACACCATTAACCCCCATAGATGGTAACATTGGACCTGATGCTGTTCATCTTCTTGCTTTAAAGGAGGGTTGTGCTGCTTTTTGTTGGTTGCTTTGTTATATATATTTGTTGAAAGTCTTTAGTCATTGGGCAACTTGTCAATTCAGATTTCTTATGATCCATATTCTTGTTTTCATTGTTTTCAATGTTATCTTTTGGTTTATTACATCTATTAATTCGTTTTGGAGATTGAGATTGGATGATAGGAGAGGTGGGTTTTGATTCAGATTCAGCAGAAAATAATGATATGAGGAGGAGGAGGTGATGGGCATAACAGCATCTACTGCTGATAAACATTTGCAGTAAGGCTTGATGCTCTGTGCAATGCAGAAAATAACTGATTTTGGCATGGCAGTAGCAGTAAGGTTTAATTCCTCTCTCTATCTTTAATGGGTTTATTTATGTTTATTTAACCAAAAAATTAGACGGTAAAACAGAGGTAATAGATACACTTATTTGTGCTAAAAGTATTTACATTTACTTAATTATATTGTGGTCAATATCTACTACAAAAATTGAGGTGCAGTCTCCTATCAAGATGTCCTGAGTCTAAGCCTGAGAACACAAAGGTGGCAATGTTAAATTCAGGCCACTTTGTGAAACTACCCCTTTGGAAATAGGGATCTGTTATCAAAGGTATCATCACCATCAGATCTTTGATTTGGCACAAAGGTTATAAAGTCTTATCTACTGCAGCTGATAGGTTCCAGGTCATGGGTCATTACCTGACACGAGGCTAATATGATGGTTGTGATCTATGACGACAGTGAAAGTATTTGTGGTGGTTGCATGGGGAGTGGAGCATTCACCCTTAAAAGAAGGCATGATTGAAGGCTTTGTTGGTATGGAGTAAGGACTAGGTAGGCGTCGGTCATGTTCCATATTTCTTAATGCCTCACAACACACTCCAAAAGCCTATTATCATGTTCCATATTTCTTATGCAACTGACCTGATTGGGGGAAGAGGAGGACTCAAAATGTTATGTGGCTGTTAAATATACCTTTTATTTACTAAATTGTAAAGACTATGGTTGCTCTCTCTTTGCCTCTCTTATAAGATGAGAAATTTTCATTCCTTTTGATTTGAATTGTCACAGGATATGAAGAAGATACAGCAAAAGCAAAAGTTCAGTTTTTGGTCCAAATGAGGAGAAAAAACCAGCATCTCAAGCAACCCTGAATAGCCTGCACAAGAGATATCCGAAGATACTATTGTTTGGTGCTGTTTGCTTTTCAGTTTAAAATAGAAGAGATCAAAAACCTCCAATAACAATCTGTTAAGTATTGGAAGTCTCATCGGTAGAGCCAACAAACTCATTGAATTTGGGAAGAACTTCTAAAGAAGCATGGTTATACAAGGCCATTGCTAGAGTGGAAGCAAAAAATTTAATGGCTTCAGAACACATTCGCAACTCAGAGCACTACATCATTCATGGACTTTTTTCAGTGTAATGGAGCTGCTTGCTCGCTTCTATAGTTGGACAACGATGGTGTAAACATTTACTACAGCCAATATTCGAAAAACATGCAAATAACTCATATTCAAATTCGAAAGGGCACATTTCGCTAAGGCAAACAACAGAATCATTGAAATTTAAGACATTTCTACAAGAAGATTACCATTTAAATATGTGCAAATATGCAAATGCGCAAATTTAAATTCAATTTCGCAAAATAAAATTCAAAGGAGGCACTCGGCAGCTACCTGGTCGCCAACGGCAGCACTCCCTACGGCGACGAACAGCAGGTCGTCGACGGCAACAAACTTCAACCGCGGTGGCTCTCCAACGACGAATTCCTCAATGTGTGCAAACAGAGAGGAGAGGAAAACAATGCACGAAACGAGAGGGTTTCGTCGAAGAGAGGAATGGGGGAAGGAGAGGGTTTCGCCCTTATGGAGAAGAAGATGAGAATGGTCGGGGTTCGTGGGGGTTCGTCGGGCTTGGAGACGAAGCAAACTTGCTCCGGCAACAACCCTAGCTCGCCGGCGAAGAAGGGATTGGCCGGTCGTTCGTCGTCGGCTTCGGGTTTAGGGTTGGGATTCGCAGGGTTCTCACTTTTTGAAATTCCACACAGGACGAGAGGAGAGGAGAGGAGAGAACGAGGAGAGAACGCGGGAAGAACCCTAGCTCGCCGGATTTTGAGAAGATTAGCCGGCGTTCGTCGTCGGGTTTAGGGTTTCGAAGGTGGGTTTTTTCGCTCGCACAGGACGAGGGCGAGAGGCGAGGAGAGGAGAGGAGGGAGAGAGCGGGGCACGTGCAAACATGCCCTTATATCTAAGGGCATTTTGGGCATTGAAATTTCCCCAAACGTGCAATGATCCCTTTCTGGTAATAATTCTCAAAAGTGGCATGTTTTTGAAATTTTGCATCTTTATGGCATGTTTTTGTAATAATCGCTGTAAAGTGGCATGTTTTTGAAATTTTCCCAAAAAACAAAGAAGAAAAGGACGGACCATTGAACGACCGACTTTTGACCACAAAATAAAAAAAAACGTGGATAAATTAAAAAAACCCATTAATGCGGAACTCTGATGGAAAGGTAGATTTTAGTGTGCACAATTATAATTAAAAATAACAAATAGTGGGTAATGTTAAGAACGTTAGATGTTTGCAGCCTTAATTAGCATGATGTTTCAACCACAATTGCATCTCTTCCACTCTCTGGCCAGCAGATTTTATAGGAACTTGTTCGAATGAGATCTATCTATCTGGCTAAAATTCGAAATAATGCTACTTGAACGCTTCTCATGGAAGAGATCTCATTTGAACGCATTGGAATGTTTAAATGAAATCTTGAAGAGTGAAAGCAATATAAGAGATGAATACATATATTAAATAGAAAATTTTATTTGTAAAGCCAAATGATCCTCCACAATATCAAAATAAAAAAGGGCATAAGAATTGATCTAGCTTAGTGAGTGATGAGAGATTAGGATGCATTGTGACGCTCAAGCCAACTTGTAAATTAGAAACATACATCGAGAAAATAAAATGTAATTAGTGAAATTACGACTAATCTTCTAGCAGATATGATGCAGACTAACATTAAAATAATGAGTGAAACATAAAAAGAATAAATCCAAATGCATAAGGAGTTGCATGGATTTCGACGAAAAGAATAGGGAAGAATTTAGACAGATCTGAGGAATCTTGCAGATCTAATGCAGAAATTAGAACAGAATCTGCACCAACAGCACATAACTGCCATTTCATCCAGTTTCCATGGAATTCAGGCGAAATAGTCCTATAACTCCATAGATGTGAAACAAAAAAAAAAAAGGAAATGCATATCCGCATAGATCTAACAAAATCATTTGAGAAAATCCATAACTCTGTCGAATGTCGATCTAGAAAGATCAATCCATTTTACAGCAAATCATGCCTTTTCAAGAGCATCTCTTATGAAGATCAAAACAAATAAAAGCATCAAAGCTTAGATCCAGCGAGATCTCACAAAAAACACGGCATACAGATATGAATGGACATCAACAGAGAAAAAAACAAAAAGATCGAAAATAAAAATGATGCAAAGTAAAGGAGAAAAGCAGAGAAACACAGAGAAGATAAGAAACGGTTCGGATCAACAGAGCATTACCTGAATGCCATACTCGAGGCAGTAAAGTTCCCAGCATGCATGTCCGACCTGGATACCGGCCTGACCGATGTGAATCGAAATGCACTCTCTCATTTTCGCAGAGAAAGAGATAGGGCCGAGAAAATGCAAGAATCGAACGGGAGGAGAAAGAAAACAATCAAAGCAAACGGAAGATGAGCGTTTATCAAGACGCCCTCCTATTAGAAGTAAATCTTGAAATCTTGAAACCTCTGCTGCTCGAGGGAAGGGAAGGATGAAATCTTGAAATCTTGGCAAATGAGTTTTGGAGGGAGATTTTTTTAGGGGAGTCGAAAACAAAACCACTGTTAACGTTCCGTTAAGAGTCGTCCGTTCCCCGGTTCGCACGGGCTGTCGGAACCTCATTTAGCGCAAATGAGTTTTGGTGGACACACGGCGCCCATCCAGCAGGGGTTCACGGCGGGGGTGCAGATTGAGGATGCATAGAAAGTGAACTGATCCAAAAATTACGATCAGCGATAGCAGTACCGAACCACCTCCAAACCGGCAGAAACTGCCATGCCACACTTGAAGTACGAAGGCTTTTTTTTTTTTTTTTTTTGCGAGGCTCGGGCACGCCAAAGCACGCGAGCCTGTCCCGAGCCTCCGAAGCGACCCGGGGGTGACACGTCAGCAGCCACCCCCGCTTCGCTTAATATAGATAGATTTGTCAGCCCGAACTCGCCGTTAGCCCCGCGATTAAACCAAAACCCATTAAACCTAGAGCTAAGCCGAACTTTGTTATTGTAGTTTGGTTTGAGTTTAGTTTGGCTTAAACAAAATATAAATTTTTCTTTCATTTTTGGCAATTAATATAAATGTTGGAATATCATTCATTCTGTGTGTATGTGGTACATAGATACACATACATACATGTATGCATGTCTGCGTGCACATAAATGTATGTACGCATAAGTTCATACATATATATAACCAAGTTTGTTCGTGCTGGGCTTTTTGGGTTGTATGGTATTCGTGTGTGCGCATAGATGTACATATATAGACACACAAATGAAGCCTGGTGCAACCCTAACCCAAACTAAGTACTTAGTTCAAGGTCTTATATGAGTTGGGTCAGGTGAGACTTGGGCGGTCCAAGTTAGATTTATAGCTATAATGGAGAAAGACCCACATTTATCTCTCTTTAATGAAACTAATTTTTGACAAACATAACTAAATGTATCGAATCAACAACATGCTAGTGGAACCTACATAGGCTAATCATTAACCAGAAAAACATATCAACATATTCTTTTGTCAAGTGAAAAAAAATAGAGTTGCGAAGGCACTAATCAACATGGCCAAAATACCATAACGAAAATTTCTTGGTGAAAATTTCTCCTTTTCCTAATGAAATGTGCAAGGATTTGTCCATTTTCTAAGGATTCAGATGTTGTATGGTGCATGCATTTAACTAGTCTACGTCCCATCAGTTATATAATGGTATATGACTACAGTATTTTGAAAAATAAACCGTTTATATATATATATACAGCCTGTATAAGAGAAAGGGTATCTGATTGTGAAGGGATATGGTTGCATCCCCTATAGCAGGGTATATACACCCCCTCGCATTATGGTGGGGCCCCATTCACTTTTTGAGAGACCCGATGAAATCGTCTGCCGCAGTGTTCTTGCAGCAAACGGTGCAGCATCTGTGGGATGCTGCCATGTGTAGCATCCCACGGATCAGCATCCCACGGATGCTACAAAATCAAATAAAAAAAAAGTGAAATGTCATTTGAAATGACATTTCACCTTTTTCAAAAAATGCAGCATCTGTGGGATGCTACACATGGCAGCATCCCACGATGCTGCACGGTCTACCGTAGGATCACTGCGGCAAATGATATCAACCCTAGCGCCCACCATTCATGTGAGGGGATGTATCCACGCCCGCTGTAGATGATGTCCATTGTCCCCCACCATATAAAGGAACTTTTTTTTAGTTCTTTCTAATTTAGGCATTCACTGTTCATGTGGATGAGATTTTCATGATCGACCATATACCTTCGAAATCATACCATTTCTCTTATCCAGGTTATATGTATAGAAACGGTTTATTTTTCAAAATAATTGAGATTCAATCAAAGAAATTTTGATAATATAGAAATACGTTTTTATATTTGAGAATAAATGTCATTTTCCTGTTCATAAAGAGCTTTTTTCTAGAAATACCCTTAAAATACTTGAAAACCTTACTTGTAACAAACCAATCATCAAAAGGTTTACAAGTCTTTTGAGGGTATTTATGAGAAAAAAACATTTCATGAACAATTAAATGACACTAGTTCTCTATTAAATAACTATTCCTCAATTACCAAGAATAATCCCAATTATTTTGAAAAAGTATCATGAAAATACTTTGTTTAAAGGACCGTGGAGGAGGGTAAGCGATGGAATGGGTCTGGTCCAGTAAAAGCTTTTTCCAAACATTATTAAATCGGGAGTTAATCATTAAAATAAACCTTATCCAATCACAACAAAATTTAGCACCTTTACCGGCGGGCCAAAACCGCCACTTAAGGATCATGGACCGCTGCTAAAAAGCTGCAGGTCCGTCGGGAGCCCGCCCCTGAATCCTGCGTCGCTAAAACTTGTAGCAGCGGTCCCATAGACCTTTAGCGGCAGTTATTGCCCGCTGCTAATTCTTTTAGTTTTTCAAAAAAAAATAAAATGGAAAAATCTATTAAGCTCGCTGCCCTTGCCCGTTCACCTGCTGCCCCCTGCCCCATTAAATATTAAACCATTGACTTTTCCACAATATCAAAAAAGCCCCTAATCTCAAATTCCTTTAGAAAAGATAAAAGAAGGTAAAGGACAAACTTGTTGAATGACCAAACTAACATACGTGAAAAGAAAAAAATCAATATATATCGTTCAAGTGGATGATACAATCTCAGTGATTAAATATCCAAAATTCTTGCCTTCCTGATCCGGGAGCCTTGGTTGAATGAGCTTGATACACTGCCTGCACATCCAAAACATCCAGGTGGCATTGTCTTCTACACTAATGCTTGCTCAATGCTTACTTCCTTAAGGGATTCAGGCCTGTACGAAATGCTTGGCATGCTTAATAGAAGAGGTGAATATTCTGGTTTATCCATTGACAGTGATCTCAAAGATGAAGATGGCGATGAAGGCCTGTTGAGATTGGATTGTTGTCTAAGCTCTGTGATTTTAGATTTTTGCGAAAAGTCCTTAGAGAGCTATTTCTTCATTTCCATTTCCATGTTAATCTGCAAAATAAGCTCAATTGAAGCTCACCAAAGAGTTTTGTAAAGAAATATGAAAACCGATTGAAATGAGAAATCTCACCACCACACTAATAAGTGATAATTCAAGATTATAACTTTCAATGTGCAAGAATCATACTCTATGTGTATTATTTTTTCAATCTGAGAGAAATAAAGTGATATTACGTATCTTTCCACTGGTAATGTGATGCTTTTACAAATGGAGAAAGGAAAACTGAGAGAGAGAGAGAGAGAACCTGTTCCAGACAAATCAGGGAAAGTTTTGTTACAGTTCCATTCAAACTTTACAATGGCAAAATTTTGGAATGTAATAAAAAAATTAATTCATAAACCATATAGCATAATTTCAGCATTAACTAATGCAACAAAGCAGAAGTATCACAATGAAATAACCATAGGTCATCATTAAATACACAAGATGCATGGCACACTTTTTAGTTATGGAACAAACAAGACAAGAAAAAGAAAAAAAGAAGCCATTTCTTTAATTTTATACCAGACTACAAACACTTAAATATATATTTTTTCGTTTTCCTTTTTATTCCTTGGAAACTCACCTTATATCTTTGCCTGCAATTGCAAGGTAACTGTCACTATGGTGAAATTCAACTGCAAAACAAGAAATAGAACCATTAATCATATGCTTTTCAAACTAGTTTATTCCATGCAATTAAGAACTAAAATGATTAAATATTATAAAAAGTAACACCTTATTAAACAAGATTTAGGAAATACCATACCTAGAACTAGAATACATAAGACAGGGCACTAGCTGGCAAGGCCATGGAAGGCCTAAACCTGCCCGAACTGAAGAAAGGGCCTAAATCTCTTGAGTTCACAGGTACACAGCCCCTTCATTCATTCCCCATACAAGAGCACCACTTAGGGCCATGAGATATGCTCCTATATGACTCAATACCACACCCTTTGGACTGGATGTAATCTCAGAAGTATAGCCCAAAGAAATGCTTTGCCACTCATCCTTTGGAGCTTTCCAAGAAAAGTCAGGGTCACTAGCTTCGAGAAATTTCTCATATTCAATTGCTTCTCCTTTCACAGCATACTTGAGTACCTTCGGGTCACAGCTTGCATCACCTATGGGAACTAGAATTGGATGCATAAAATATCTTCTGCTTTTTTGTGCTAAGATGTTCAAAGCTTCCTTAGCTAAGGTAAATAACTCTTGGTCCACCATAATAACTGCAGATGAAGAATGCCCCAGAAGGAAAGCAACGGTTGATGCATTTAGGTGAGTGTCGATGTAGTTCACTACAGATTCAACAATTACCAAAATGAGCTTCATATGTGGCTAGGAAGTTTGATGCAATTATAGCTACATGTAAAGATGGAACCAAAAAAAAAAAAAAAGATCCAATCATATATATTAACTCCACAGAGAAAGAAAGGAATAGAATGAATCATAAATTAGCTTCCATTTCAATAAAGAGAATTAGAAATAACCTCAAATGATCAGATTAATAAACTGAGAAAAGTCTAGAGGACTTGTTATTCACAATAGATCTTCACAATATGTAATAAGCTTACACTGGTTAAAAAAAAAAAATTTACCTGCTATTATTCACACAAGACACAAGAATAAGGGGAATCACAAGCCCAAATGTTTTATTTAATTTGAAAGTGAGACAACAGATCAACCCAATTCCACAATACCATATTTCTAACATAACACGTTCTTTTAAGATTAAAAAAGATAGAAAATGAAACATAGAATATGCAGATAACCTTATGAGCCTGGTACAGGAAACAAACAATTGATTTAGCTGAAATAAATTATAAATTTTAAAAACCTTGAAATCCATAAATAAGCAACTATTTTGAGCAACATTAGCGATTATTATGCTCGTACCTAAATGCAGCCATTAAGGAAAGCTCATATCGTTCAAGGCAATGGAAATGCCCTGGATTCAGGTACCTAATAAACTGCAATCCAACACGAACCATGCTGCATCCGATCTCCTGGATACGTGCATTCTGCCTTGAATCTACAAATAGGAAATCTTAATCACCGACTGGAAAGAGGTACAAGTGAAAACTAGTCTGACATCTTGAAATCTGAGTGCAAAGAATGAGAGGTAGAAAGTACTGGTTCAGATCTTGGAGCTGTTGGGCGCTAGTGCGAGGGTTTATGCCCTTGCGGAGTATATTTTGTTGCATATGTAACATGTTGTATTGGATCTGATCTTTCAACCATGCGATGTCTTTTGCAGTTGCAGAGATTCGATACGTCGATCTTACAATACTTTTGTCCTCGCCCGTGGTGGTTATAGCGGTGGAGCGGGGGTTGAAGGTGGTGGTTTTAGGGTAGTAGCTGGAGGAGAGGAAGAAGAGGAAGATGGCTGACGAGGCTGCTGAAAGCACTAGCACTGGCACCATAACTACAACTCCTCTGGGTGATGAAACCATTTCTGGTTTATTATCTGGTAGGGGATCCCGAAGGTAAATCGACATCTCAAGATCAAGAGAGATTGCGAATGCCGCCTGAAGAAATCAAGATCGAAAGAGAGATTTCTAGGGCTTTCTGCAAGGAAAAAAAAAATAGGAGAAGAGAAGGGGAGATGAGAAATTGGGACGAAGAGATAGAAATGAAAATTTTATTTAGGAAAAAAAATTTTATTTAGGAATGGTAGGCTTTTTAGCGGCGGTCCACCAAAGACCGTTGCTAAAAGATGCTTACCGTCCGCCACTAAAACCCAATTTTTTTGTAGTGAATTCTACAATAATTAATTTAGGGTCTAAGGGTACTTGTTTCTAGAAGTTCATATTCTATAGACTAAAAGGGGTGCACGTGTGGTACTGCATGTGTGTAGGAAGGGACAGAGGGAGAATTTTGGAAGAAGCAGTTGCAAAACTGATTGTTAATTTTTATAAAAGTTTGGGCAGTTTTGACCATTCTACCTTTTTATTAATAAATCTTTCAATAATGTATAAGGGCTGTTTTGGAAAACTGCATATTTTGTTTGGCATGATTCCCAAAGAGGCTCTTCTCATTATATATCATAATCTTGGGAGAGAGAAGGAGACAATTCCATGGATTAGTCAAAAGAAAAGGAGAAAAGAGACAAAGAGACAACTGCTATTTCAATATAGTTTAATCCGGTTTGCTTTCAAGGAAGGAAACAAATTAATGGGATGACAGACAAAGCCATTATACTTGAAAACTAATTGCTATCGAACTCCTAAGTGTGTGATTGGAAGGTAATTGGGCTAGAGGATTCAATGTTTTGACTTGATAAAATTTTCTCTTTAAGAACGGGGACTTGATTCACAGACCCTAACGCAAAACTGATAAAAGTGCGTAAACCATCTATCTCAATCCGTCTATTTTTTGCAGGTGAAATTTGAAAGTATGCAGGTTTTATTTTGAAACTTAGCAAGACAGTGATAATCATATTTTAATAATTAACTAGATTATGTCATGACACGTTTAGCTTACATCACAAGGATACATGGGTCGTTTGGATTTGTTTCTGGTTTCTGGATTCTAGATTATAAGTTGGATTCTGAAAAATTAGATTCTTAATCCTGGAGTATGGTGATGATGAGATTGTTAGTGTTGATTGCTAGAATTCAAAATCTTGTTTGGATATTTTAGATTTAGCTCCTTTGTTTAAGTGGGACCCACCACTATAAATAACTCTTTTCGACTTGATTTTTGTCTTGTTAACTGTCATAATCTATAGAAATGGCCAGATTTTAACTGCTAGATGATCTGTTTGGTGTAGGGATGGCAACAGGGCAGGTTAAACAGGTCATTGACCCCAGCCCTAATGATTAGGGTTTGGTATTGCCCAAATCGGATTTGGGGCTAATTTGGGTTTAGCCCAATATTGCACCACAAACCGGAGCTAAGTTTATTAAAATATTATTTTCATATATTTAAAATACGATTTTAATATATTTCATATATTAAAGTATATATTTAACAAACAAATAAATTTATTTAATAATATATTTTATTTAAAAAAAATTTTTTTCATCTTTTAATTGTATTTTGTAACTTATTATCACAGTGATAATCATATTTTAATAATTAACCAGATTATGTCATGGTGACGTTTAGCTTAGATCATCGCAAGGATACTTGAATAGTTGAATGTGATCGACCTCCCCATTCCCTTTAAATTCTTCACACCATGGTCCAGCCTGCAGATCGCTTTGTTAGAAAGAGATGGAGACCATGAAGACTAGTTCGAATGCACACAAGCATTGGGTGAGAATGGGAGAAGGAAAAAGGGTACCACCCAAGAGGGGAGAAGTGAAGAAGAAGATATTTGCTTGCATAGCCAAAGCTATTGTCTCTTCCATATACTCTCCTCTTCGTGCATAAATGAGCTTTGCCGATTAATCCTTGCTGTTACCTGTCTAATGCTCTACTTTTTATGTTTGCTGGATCATGTTTTGTGTGGTTGGTAGCCATTTGCTTCCCTTGAATTTGATTTCCTTGTTCTTTTTAATCAGATTTAGGAGGTTTCTTAAACCACATTGTTTTAACTAGTTAGTGCGTAGTCTCAGGAGAGCTCTGTTGAGGAGATATGCAGATGGCTCTTTTATGATTTTGTTATCAGGCTCTTGTTCAGGGTGTACACTGCACAAAAGTGGTTTTTAGTACAATCCTTGCTAGCAAATGGGCATCATCTACAACATACACTGTAGACACCCCCTCACATTCATTGTGTGGGGCCCCCAAATGAATGATAGGACTCCCAAATGAATGTGAGAGGGTGTATACAGCCTAAGTTATAGGGGATGCGAATCATTTGCCAGCGGATGCCACGTGCAATACTACATGTATATGACTAAAAAAATTAGATATATATAATTGCTTAATAGATCAACTTAAAAGTTATTGAAGGCCCGAAAAGAATGGAGTGGATACAATAGAGAGAACACTTGTTCTTTAATAAAGTAAGGGATAATTTTTATTAGAAATGAAGATCACCATCAAGAGAGATGATTTGCATTTAAGGTGAAAGATTCTGTTTTAGGTTTGAAAATCATATCATATACTTAGTAAAGGACATTTTTAATCTCAAGTTTTACTTTTCGATCAGATGTAAGCCCCAGTCTCTATCTTGACTCAAGAGGGCCGGCCAATCCTTGTGGGATTGACATCCTCTACACCTTCTCCTAGACACATATGTGCACTTTAATAGAAATTTGTCATATGAAGTATCTAACGGTTAGAAGATTTTGTTGTCGTAAATTAAGAGGTTTTTCTTGTTGACAAACTCTTAAAAAAAATTGGGAAGACGGAAATTTTACAAAAAGGAGAGTTCTGAAAAAACTCTTTTAAAGAGAGTTTAAAAAGGAGGTTCTTGTGGTTTAGGGGCTAGTTAGGGTTTAGCCCAACGTAGCACAAACAGGAGCTTAGTTTATTAAAATATTATTTTTATGTATTTAAAATAATAAAAGCATATATTTAATGAATAAATAAATTTATTTAATAATATATTCCATTTAATACGGTCAATCCTGATCTGCCTCGTTAGAGCGGGTTCGGGTTTGGTGTTGACTAAACTCCTAAAAGGGGTGGGTCTATGTTTACCAAAATCCATTCGGAAACCTTCCCGCAACCACCCCTTGGTTGGTGGTAGAGATTGTTATAGGTGAATTCGAACCTTGCCCAACAGATTTAAAACTTTCTCTTCAACCATTAGGACATAGCACCTTCTTGCATCAATAATATCATAATTAAATTATTTTAGCTAAAAATTAAGGATTTGGAAAATATAATTATAGAAGCTCTTATATAATCAATCAAAACTAAGAAAATAATTAGGTATAAATAAGCCCAAAAAGCTGTTATAAAATCTCCAATTAAATATATTTGTTAAGTCTATGGTTTTTAATTAGACTACTTTAAGTCTCTAATGGGTGTAATTTTTTTTTTTTTTTAGCAAAATCTATCCCAATAAGTGTAAAACAATTTTGTGAATAATAAAAATATTTTTTTGAGATTTTTTGGATTTTTTTTAAAAAAAAAAAGGGGGTTTAATACCGCGGCCCGCCGAGCAACCCTAGGTTTAGATGATCTAGCAACTTAAATTTGGTCTACTACAAAAGACCATTAGCTAGAACAGTAAAAACTGCAATCTCTTTGTTTATTTCTTCCTCTTTTAATGTCTATGTTTTGCCTTGGAATCAATAGTATCTATCTGTACATTTAAAATATCAATGTAAAGAAAAATATTGTCAAGAAGCAAGAAGATATACAAAGTTATACTGAGAAAACAAAGATTTGCAAAAACATACCAGCCATTCTCTATCACAACCCTTCAGGATTTAGCTCTTTAATGGCGACATCTATTGTTATGTAACTAGGCCTGACATTCTCGTCTGTAACACCCTTGTAGAAAATCCCGAACCCTCCCTTCCCAAGAACTTTGTCTGGCCAGAAGTTCTTAGTGGCCACTTTCATCTCATTATAGGTAAAGATTTCAACAGTAATATGTCCAAGATTCTGGCAGAGCTCTTTGACATTTTTAGGACTTATCGGTGTTAAAGGTTTTATTCCGTTATGTTTTTAGCAGAATAATTGTTGGAGTCCTATTCTATAGGAAGTTAGTTGTGTTTTACCAATTCTTTACGGAGATCCCATGAGTTTAGAAGTTGTTAGTCATGGGTTAGTTGGTGCTTTTTTTTTGCTAAGTTTGTTTCGATTACTTCTATTTAAGTTTTTAATCTCATCAATAAATTGGAGCCTTCAACAGAGAATAAATCCTTCTCTTGTATACTTTGTTCAACTTCAGTTTCTTACATCTGGTATCAAAGCCAGAGGGACGAAAAAAAAACAGCAGTTTTTTTTTTTTTTTTTTGTAGCAACAGCCAGCAGGCATAAATGGCATCAAATAATAATTATGTGCAACCGGCAATCCCTCGTTTTGATGGTCATTATGATCATTGGAGCATGTTGATGGAGAATTTTCTGCGATCGAAAGATTATTGGACTATCATGGAAACCGGTGTGATTGAACCAGCGAGTGGAGTGGAGTTGACAGAACCTCAATAGAAGAAACTGGAAGAACAAAAACTGAAGGATCTCAAGGCAAAGAATTATCTGCTTCAAGCAATTGATCGTGCCATTTTGGAGACGATTCTCCAAAAGGATACTTGTAAACAGGTCTGGGATTCCATGAAGAAAAAGTATCACGGCTCAACAAGGGTGAAATGACAGCAGCTTCAAGCTCTTCGAAAAGAATTTGAGATTCTTCACATGAAGCAAGGAGAATCTGTACATGAGTATTTTTCAAGAACACTAGCAATAGTTAACAAGATGCATATTCATGGTGAAAAAATTGCAAATGTGGCTGTGGTGGAAAAAATTATTCGTTCAATGGCTCCAAAATTTGCCTATGTAGTGTGTTCTATTGAGGAATCAAAAGACCTTGATGAGCTTTCCATTGATGAACTGCAAAGTTCATTATTGGTACATGAACAAAAAATGACAACTGGTCCAACTGAAGAACAAGCTTTGAAGGCTTCTACTCATGGTGAAACCTCTATATGGAGAGGATCATATAGAGGTCGTGGTCGTGGTCGTGGTCGTGGTCGATGTCGTGGGCGAGGAAGAGGCAGAGGTTCTTACACACCAAATTCTTGAGGCAGAGGCAAAGGACATGATCACCACCAACACTCATTCCCAAATGAACCAAAGTTTGATAAGTCCAACATTGAGTGCTACCGCTGTCACAAGTTTGGCCATTACAAGTCCGAATGCACTACAAACTTCCATGCTAACAAAGGAGAACAGTCCAACTTTGCAAAGAAAGAGGAACAAGAAAGTCCTTTGATGGCATTCCATGTCAAAGAGAACAAGCTTGAACCTGACGTATGGTATTTAGACAGGCTGAAGCAATCATATGTGTGGTAGTAAGTCATTCTTTTATAATTTTAATGAAGATTTTCGTACTACTGTGTGCTTTGGTGATCATTCTAAAGTAAATGTTATGGGAAAAGGTGATGTTCAAATCAGGACCAAAGAAGATAGTATTGAAAATATCTCAAATGTTTTTTATATTTCTAACCTTAAAAGTAACTTGTTAAGTGTGGGACAGCTGCAAGAGAAGGGATATGTGGTTTCTATCAAAGTAGCTGTTTGTGAAATCTATGATCCTAGAAGGGGTCTAATTTTGGGCGATTTTCTTGTGTTCTTCCTTATGAATCAACTATTGGAACTAGCCTGCAGAATAATCATTATTCTGTCCGGCGTCAGTTGGTATCAAAGCTTCAACAAAAGTAACTTTAAGTGTGGGACAACTGCAAGAGAAGGGATATGTGGTTTCAATCAAAGCAGGTGTTTGTGAAATCTATGATCCTAGAAGGGGTCTAATTGCTCATGTTAAGATGACACCAAACAGGCTGTTTCCACTTCAAATCAAGAATTTATAGAGCTGCTTTATCGTCAAGATGAACAATCCAATGTGTCTTTGGCATTTTCGTTATGGCCATTTGAATTTCAATGGATTGAAGACTCTTTCTCAGAAGAACATGGTGATTGGTGATTGGTGATTGGTGATTGGTCTTCCTCAGATTACTCCTCCTTCCAAATTATGCGAAGAGTGTGTTGTTTGTTAGCAAACAACATCGTGAGCAATCCCCCAAAGGCAGGGCATGGAGAGCACAGAGGCCATTGGAGTTGATCCATTCTGATATATGTGGTCCAATAAACCCGATATCAAATGGACAAAAGAAATATTTTATTTCTTTTATTGATGATTATTGTAGAAAAACATGGATCTATTTTTTGGAAGAGAAATCTGAAGCTTTCATAGCTTTTAAAAGCTTCAAAGCCCGAGTAGAAAATGAAGTTGGGAGATCCATTAAAACTCTCCGAACTGATAGTGGTGGAGAATATATGTCACAAGAATTTTCAAATTTTTGTGATGAGCATGGCATTAGAAGGCAATTGACAGCAGCATACACACCTCAGCAAAATGGTGTATCAGAAAGGAAGAACCAAACTATCCTAAACATGGTAAGAATTATGTTGGCAAACGGTAGAATTCCGAAGAGTTTTTGGCCAGAAATAGTAAATTGGAGTACTCATGTTTTTGAATCAAAGTCCGACATTTTCTGTTCAAAACATGACTCCAGAAGAAGCTTGGAGTGGACGAAAGCCAGCCGTTGATCACTTCAAAGTATCTGGGTGCATTGCATATGCACATATTTCAAATGAGAAGAGGAAGAAACTAGATGACAAAGGTGAGAAATGTCTTTCTTGGAATCAGTGAACAATCAAAAGCCTAAAAATTGTTCAATCCCATCACAGAGAAGATTGTCATCAGCCGAGACATTGTTTTTGATGAAGAAAACACATGGAATTGGACTGGAAAAGACGCAGGGCAGCAACAAATACTTGTGAGTCTTGATGAAAAAGAAGAAGAAATGCATGAGCAACCACTTCTTCCTCAACTGTTGCAATCAGACCAGTAGCTGCAACAGCCACTTGATGTCAACAAAGCCCAAGCAGTAGGTGAAAGCTCTCGATCTCAGCGAATAAAGAAGAGGCCTGCTTGGATGCAGGATTATGAGGTTAGTAGCGATCAATCTGATAATATTCTTGCTCATTATGCACTATTATTAGATTGTGATCCCATCACATTCCAAGAAGCAGCCATAGATTCAAAATGGAAAAGGGCCATGGATGAGGAGATTAGGTCCATAGAGAAAAACAACACATGGGAGCTGACAGAACTTCCAAAAGGGCAAAAATCCATTGGTGTTAAATGGGTTTATAAAACGAAGTTGAACAAAGATGGCGAAGTTGACAAGTATAAGCTCAGCTCGTTGTAAAGGAATACATGCAAGAATTTGGTGTTGATTACAAGGAGGTTTTTGCTCCAATTGCAAAGCATGATACAATTCGAATGGTGGTGTCATTAGCAGCACAAAATTCCTGGCCTATCTTTCAATTGGATTTGAAATCAACCTTTCTACATGGAAATCTACATGAGCAGGTTTATATTGATCAACCCCCTGGTTATGTGTAACAAGGAAGTGAAAAGAAGGTATATAGGTTGAATAAGGCTTTATACGGGCTAAAACAAGCATCCAGAGCTTGGTACAGCCGTATAGATACTTATTTTGCTAAGGCAGGGTTCCAAAAATGTCCATACGAGCATACAATCTTTATTAAATTTGGATTTGCAAAACAAATTCTGATTGTTTGTTTATATGTAGATGGTTTGATCTACACAGGAAATGATCAAGCAATGTTTGAGGATTTTAAAAGGTCCATGTTGGCAGAGTTTGAGATGACAGATCTATGAATGATGCATTATTTTCTTGGTATCGAAGTAGTGCAGTCAACAGCTGGAATTTTCCTCACACAAAAGAAATATGCCTTGGAGATGTTGGACAAGTTTCAGATGATGAATTGCAACCCAGTTGGAACTCCAACGGAACCAGGTTTGAAGCTCACAAAGGATCCTAAAGGAAAGAAGGTTAATAGTACCTTATACAAGCAAATTATTGGAAGCTTGATGTACTTAACAGCAACAAGGCTCGACATTATGTTTGCTGTAAGTCTTATTAGCAAGTATATGGAATGTCCAACCGAGCTTCATCTCCTTGCTGCAAAGAGAGTCTTGCGCTACTTAAAAGGTACACTTGATTTTGGTGTTTTTTATAAACAAGGAGAAGGATCAAATCTTATTGGCTTTAGTGATAGTGATTATGCAGGAGACTTAGATGATAGAAAAAGTACTATTGGTCATGTATTTATGATGAATTCAGGAGCTATATCATGGTCATCAAAGAAGCAAAAAGTGGTGTTTACACCCTATACGGACCAACGAATAAGAGAAGACCACGTGGTACCTATGTGGCTTACTTAGGCCATAGCATCAACACACGTAGGCTTTGTACAATTGGACAGGCCACGTCAGCATACGCATAAACCAAGAGTACAGTTAAAGCCACGCAAGCCAATACGACAAACCACATTCACAACATTCACAACTATCAGAAGATCGTGTCATCGGTCGTTCGAGAGTAACCTATTTAAGATCGTGGCCGGGCGGTTATCTTTCTAGAACAGAAGACTGAAGATGGCCAACTACCATGAAGATCGTGCAAGAGTAAGACGTTGAGCAACCGTCAAGGATCGGCTATAAAAGACACAACTTCGAAGAGCTCGATGACACAATCCATCCAACCGCAACCGGTTATAATATTATTTTGATCATCCGTGATCTTTATCCCCTCTCCTACACTGTAGTCAAAAGGATAAACTAGGACTCCTCTCACTGCTTCCAGTCGCAGTGACACCTTAGACCCCTCTTTACTCCGATCAACACTAGAATCCTGCCACCGGAGGGTAAGTTGAGGCTGCCCTTGACTTGCAGTTCTGTGTCACAGAATCCCGAGCAGCCGGTCCCGAGACTCGTTCTAATCAAGCCAGGTGACTTGTGTATTTTCGGTTAAACAGCAATCCAAGGTGAACCCCCTGAATTGGCTTTGCTAGCAGCCGCCCCCTTCCTCCTGCGCTTATACCCGATTACGGCTATAAGACCAGGACAAGCCGGTCCTGCAAGCCCTGTCAGTTTTCTTTTTACTTTTTGTTTCCTTTTTGGGGATTATCTGTTGTCACTTTCGGCCATCAGCCGATTTTATAATAAAGGAGTTGTGTGCCATTAGTTGTTTTCGCTTTCAAACACTTACAAGAACCCAAACGAAGAACGAACCCCTAGTCTTCATATTATCGCCTGACCGGTTTTATTACAGGTGACTTGCAGTACGACTGAACCGACATCCCGGTTTAGATTCGGAACAGGTGCCGGGGGTCAAGACCCAACCCGAAATCATTGTATCAAATGATACTAGCACGCCCGCGTAGAGACACATAATCAACACCACCACGTGTCCACACCAGCCCAATTTCGAAGAAACATCCTTTTTTGGCACGCCCGGTGGGACCATTAGTCTTTGAAAGAGCACTAATGGCGACAAGAAGAAGTACTCGACATGCTGAAAATGCAACGCCCGAGGAACCTACCGAATCTCAGGTAAATCCTCTTTATGCTTCAGAAGTCCCGGAAGAAGGACCTTCGAGTTCTCAGCCGGATCTTAATGAACGACTTATCCAGGCCATAAAAGGTCTTAGCCAGCAAATGGCAGGCTTTGGTCAAGGTATTAACAAAATTTCTTCTGATAATGGTAGAATCCTAGCGGTTTTACAGGAAGGTTTCTCCACAATGGCAAGACCGGCTATGATGGCCGAGCAAGCCGAAACATCGGCTGCTAGTTCGAATGCTCATGAAAGGATAAATATCCTGGAGCAACCACCACCCATGAACTTGGGCGGAAATGGCCGAAATGAACCGGCTAATACCGCTGCTGTTAGGGGAGAAATACCCCCTAGCATCCCAATTCCTCCTAATGTGCCTCCGATCAAGGTACACCCAGGGGGGCAAAGGGAAGCACAGGAAAACCATAGAGAAGATATTCGGGTAAGAAATATGGCCGTAAACCGTAATTACATTCAAAATGTAATTCAAGAGATGATCAGAGATCAATATCACCGACGAATGACTAGGCCAGTTTATCGGAAACCTTACCCAGGCTGGATTGACCAGCAATTTGAATTTCCTAGGGGATACAAAATTCCTGAATTCACTTTGTTTTCAGGAGAAGGTCAACAGTCTACCATTGAACACATTGGCCGATTTACGGTTCAATGTGGAGAGGCATCCGGTAATGACTTCCTCAGACTCATACTATTTGGAAATTCATTAACCGGACAAGCCTTTACGTGGTACATTACATTACTGGCTAATTCCGTTACAAATTGGGCAATGATGGAGGAGAAATTCCACTCTCAATTTTATCGAACAGAACCCGAAGTAACCATGGTTGATCTTGCTCGATTAAGACAACAACCAGGGGAATCGGCCAATAAGTACATCGCTCGCTTTAAATATATGAAAAACAAATGCCGAATTCTTTTACCAGAATCAGAATTTGCGAATTTAGCCTTAAACGGACTACACTTTGAACTTCGAAAGAAATTTGAAGGTGAACAATTTGAAGACTTATTTGAGTTGTCGGCCAGAGCAGCCAAATATGAATGGCTATTATAGGAAGACAACGAAAAGAAAGCCACATTTTACGGGTCTTATTACAGGGACCCGAACTTTGAATATGGAATCGTGGAAGTCGTAGGAAAACAATCAATTACCTGTCCGATTCTTATCCAAAAAACCAAGGATACAGAAGCGACAAAAGAGACAAATACTTTTAGCCGAAATTATTCCTTTGACATAAATAAGACGGCCGAAATATTTTAATACCTTCTGAAACAAGGATTCTTCAGACTAACCAAAGACCATCCTTTTATCCCGGCCAATGTAGCGGACAAGGGTAAAGCTTGTAAATGGCATGGAATGAAGACTCACGAAACTAATGAATGTACTGTGCTTCACAATGTGATACAGGAGAATATTGATAAAGGACTCCTGAAGTTTGCGGAGGCAAACAAAGGGAAGATGCAGGTTGACACACAACCATTCCCTAAAGAGGTATTGGTGAATATGGCCACCATTGGCTTGCAAAAACGCACTCCAGCAATTAAAATCGACTTGGATGGATCCTCGTCGGAAAAATGGGGAAAAAGAACACAACCGGTTCAAAACCAAGTGAACTTGCGACCAAGAAACTATTGGAGGTATCCACCCACACAAGGCCGATCATGGCGTCAAGAAAGGAGAGGTGAAATCTGGGGTGAATGGTGGCATAAGTCCAGGCGCGAACCCAGGATGGAAGAAAACAGAAAGCGAGATCCTAACGAGATGATAACAAAGAAATTGACTTCGGCTTCTTCTAAATTATCTTCCAATCAAGTTGCAACCAGAAAGCGATCGGAAATGGTTGCTAAATCCTCAGAGGATTCTTCCTTTAATAAGGATGCATCATGCAAGATTCTGAAGAAAATAGAAGTATCACCAGATCACCTTTGTCAAGAATGCAAGCAAAAAGTGATAACAGGATACCAGGATACTCAGTATAACAAAGGAAAATCCGTAAAGTATGAAGATACACATCATACTCAGGGGGGGCAAGAGGCCGCTCTACTTAACTTCTGGAAGACAAGTAGGCTCGTCGACAAAGACGGCAGCCACATATAGCCCAGCTTGGGAAAGCGGCTATATGACTCATGAATAATATATGATGGTAAACAGGGTCAAGCCCAGGATGGTAAAACCCCCTATTATTCGAGATGGTCACTGGAAAAGATTGACTCATCCTAAGTTTCCTTTCTATGCTCAAGGAAATGTCGCAGAATTGACCAAAACGCAGAAGCGACGCTGGCAGCAACAACAAGCTAAGAAACGATACCAGGAACAGAGCACTGGATCTTCTGAACCATATTGGTCATCTAGGTTTACCGCCAAAAGGCGCACTCCAAAACCACAAAAGCTCTTGAGGAGCCCATTACCCAGTTCATCAGCTGCTCCAAATGCTGCACCCGAACATAGTTCCAATGCAGTAACTGAAAGACTGGTTTCTTACGATAATCTAACAGACAATTTCGCCGGAGGGGAAGGAGAACAGTTATTAGTTGAACAGTTGTTAACTGAATATAGCAGGATGTCGACTCCCTCTACGATAGAAATAACCGAGGAATTGACGCTCGAAACCCCGAAGGATAAGATCAGCGAATCACTGGGTCAGCCCCCTTTGAGTGCTGATGTGTCAATAGCCGAAATTTGTTTCGGCCGAATGCCCCCGATACCACTTGATTGTCATATGGTCCTCACTTTACCTATGACTTTCGGGGCGAGCATGGATTTACCACGGTTAGAAGAGATCAATGAGGAAGAGGACCCAGTAGCTTTGTATGTGATCGATCCGGAACACCTTGAGGAAGAGAAAAAAGACTAGAAACCGGCCGATGGTGACCAAATCGGTCCAGTTGAAGAGGTATGTTTTGCTGAACCATCCTTAGCCATGACTCAACATCTGAAGCCTTTATTTATAAAGGCGCACATGAATGGGATCCCTATCAATAGAATTCTAATTGATAATGGGGCATCAGTAAATTTCATTCCGATCTTCACACTGAAGAAGCTAGGTAAGTTTTATTCGGATTTAATTCCTTCCGAAATCACTGTTACTAACTTTGCAGGGGGTATTACAGGAACTAGAGGAATCCTCTCAATCGAACTAACGGTTGGGGCATGGCAATCTCTCACAGCATTCTTCGTGATTGAATCATCGGCCGGATACAATGCATTGCTGGGAAGAGATTGGATCCATTCGAATAGATGTGTACCATCTTCTTTACACCAATCGTTGCTGTTTTGAAAAGATGGCAAAATCGAAGAAGTAAAAGCCGACAAGTGGCCATTTGCTGTAGATTCCAATGCCGCACATGCATCCCTTTATAACGAAGGGGTAAAACCAATTTCATTTTGTGGATATGACAAGAACGGGCAGCCGATAGCTTCAAGTTCGGCTATACTACAAACAGCGCAACAATGGCTTATAGAGGTAGCCGGAGTCGCCGAACTCCAAGAACTACCAAATGATGGTTGAACCATTAGAAGTTGCAAAAGCCGTCTTAAGAAAGATGACGGCTTACATGCAGGAAGAAAAGGTGGGTAAATTGCAACAGGATCAGGAATGACTGAGAAACGACGAGATAATGGTAAACTCGGCCGAATTCATCAATGAACAAGATGATGAAAGGATACAAGATCGGGATGAGATTACTATCGCCGATCTGCAAGCAGCACTAACCAAGCTAGAAGATCTGAAGGTAGACACCCAAGATCCCTTAGAAAAAGTTAACCTAGGGACAGAAGCGGAACGAAAGCCTGTTTTCATAAGCAAGTTACTACCACCTTCAGTCAAACAAGAAATGAAGCAGTTGTTGGCCGAATATTCGGACTGTTTTGCCTGGACTTACCAAGAGATGCCAGGGTTGGATCGAAAAATGGTAGAACACAGGCTCCCTGTAAGCACCTCATTTTTGCGCCCCCGAAAGAGCCGGAAATGCAAACCCTGGTCAAAAAGTCAAACCCTGATGGGTCAAAATTTGACCTTTTGATCAAGTAATAATCTGCCACCTTGCTTCATCTCAATGGATAGGGAATCTCGACACGGTTCCAATGCAACTGAGTTTGCTGGAATCGGAGTCCGGATGAAGGTTCTGCGGGCGGTCAAACTTGAGGATGAGCCGAAAGTTGACTTTTCCTTGATTTCCGTGCCAAGTAACTTTCCCTATACCATTGGATATAGAATCTCGACACGGTTCCAACGCAACTGGGTTTGCTGGAATCGGGGTCCGGATGAGGGTTTTGCGGGCGGTCAAACTTGAGGATGAGCCGAAAGTTGACTTTTCCTCGAACCCCGTGCTAGGTGCTTAACCCTATGTCATTGAATAGAGGGCTCCGATACGAGTTCAACGCAATTGAGTTTGCTCAAATCGGAGATCAGATGAAAGAAATATGAGCTGTCGAAGTTTCCAGGCAGCAAAAGACGAAAACTGCACACGTGGCGCAGGAACTGCACACGTGGCGCAGGAACTGCACACGTGGCTGCCAACACAGCAAAATACCTTAGGGGCTAAATCTTAAATATCCAAAAATCTCAAGGACTAAACAAAAATTCGTGCGGGGCAATCCGTAGATATCCAAAAGTGTCAAATCGGTCGAATCTGTCAAGTCGAAGGGCAAATCCGTAATTTTTCGATTTGTATCCGGTCAAATATACCGGATACACATACCCTTGTATATATCCGGACTCCAAGGCCGGATACGAAGATTTGCTCGGCAAGATTGGCGCCGATTCTCCGACAAATTCGCGGCGGAAATCAATTTTGCCAATTATTAGGTTTTGTATCCGGACTCCAAGTCCGGATACAAAGGAAGCTTAATGTATCCGGACTTGGAGTCCGGATACACATGATATATAGTGTATCCGGACTCCAAGTCCGGATACATTAAGTTTTTTTATAAAAGGGGACAGCATCCCCCTTTCCAATGGTTGGTTTTTTTCATTGTTTTTAAACCACCTTGCCCCTCTATTACCCATCCGAATCCTCCCTCCCCAGCACCCCTTTGGCTCCACCACCTTCCCACACCACCCCAAGCTATTCCCACCCTTCTTCCTCTTCACCCACACCCCAACAAGGAGGAGAGCAAGAGCTGCTGCTGTCCTAGCCACAAGGAGGTGTCTCCACTCTTCCCAGGGGTGTAAAAACCATCAGGTAAAGGTCCTCAATACTTTGCATTCCATATATATCAAAATCAGATTTTTTTGAAGGATTTCTTGAGCATATCCTCTTCTTTTGCATGAAATCACTACCATGGTATCTTAAGCATGTATAGGTCCTATCACTTTAGTCATGAGAACCACCACAAGTAAGAGGTTCATGTAGGGTTCTATGGGAGTAGGAGAGCTCCTTCTTTATACCTTTTTTGGGTGCTCGTAAGCTGCCATTTAATCTGCTGTTTTGAGTGTTTTTAGGAGGAGAATGTTCCTCCCACTCTAATCTAATGTACCCTTTGTAAAGCCCCCCCCCCCCCCCCCCCCCCCCCCCCCCTCCTCCTCCACCTTTCACTTTTGGTTTCTTGGTTGGATTTTCTGATAAATTAGTAAGCATGTGGCTTCTCTTTGGGTTTGCTGTCGGCAGCGATATTATCACATTTTTTCCCCTTAGCAATTCCTATTCATATGCCATAGTTTCTTCCCCTTTATCTTGCTTTTCTTTTAGGCATGCATGATGTGTCCTCGTTTGTTGATTTATTGTGAATTGGTGCTATTTTATTTGCTGTTTTAGTAGGGTAATGAGCATGCTCCCCGTACCACATAACCCCCTTCATGCTAGTCCAGATGAGCTGCTGTTGGGAACAGCAGCAAGCCCTTATGCTACTGCTGTTCCCAGCAAGCTTGCTAACCCCATGCTGCTCCCCTCCCCCTAAGTATGTGCTGTTTTGGCATGATTTACCTGTGCATATGTGAGTGTGACCCATTCCCTACCATGTATAGCCGCTGTTCATGGCATCCCAGGAGGTTTTGATGATGAAACTAGTAAGCATGCAAGGTCATTAGAGCTGCTGCCGACAGCAGCAGCAACAGCCCTTCCACCCTGTCCTAATGAAGATGAGTAGCACAACATGCCCTAGTTTGGGTATCATGAACAAAAGATTCTGTTGCCACGCTCCCCCACCCCGTTGCCCATCATTTCCAGCCTTGAAAGCATGTTTAAGACCTCCCTCTTGGCTGCTGCCCTGTGCACCTACAGCAGGTGCCTTTAGTTGCTTTTATTGGCATATGTGTGGCTTGTTTGGTTGATTAATTGGCTTGGGTACCTGCATGCATATGTGATCTATCAACATGCTCCTAATCCCCCAAAACCCCCATGTTTACGATGTGCTCCACCCCCTTTGGTGTCTTATGTGTGGTCCATAAAACGTCATGCACAAATCTTGTATATGTCCCTTGGTGTATGCATTTGTATCCATGGTCACCTGCTGTTTTAAGAGTTTTTATTTATGATTTTACACCTCCTGTCCAGCATGCTTTCTCACTTGTATAAACCCCCAATGCTAACACCCCAACTTGATGAGTGATGAGGGATGATTTCCCTTTACTTTTCCCACCATTTCTAGCCTCTCCAGCATGCTCAAATCCCTTTTTATGGCTGCTGTTCCAGCAGGTTCACACGCCCATTTATGCTACCAAATCCAACCCATTAGGCATTAGGCACGCAAGCAACCCCGCACTCAACCCCCATGCAATTCCCCACTCCCTGAACCGATGTGGGCCATCTCTGGGGCCCACATGGCTTATAGAAAGGCCTTAGGAAGCCCCTGGAAGCCATCCCAATGGCCTAAGCCCGAAAAAAAGGCAATTTTGAGGTGATCCGGCAACTCAGGCCGGATCACCTAGGGCCCATGTGTATCCGGCCTTAGTGGCCGGATACACCCAGAAAATGTGTTTTTTTGTATGATTTGATGTCTTGCCGAAATTTGGAGCAATTTGAACCAAAAACCACTGAACCAACAGGGTTTCCGGGTCACCCAGAAACCCAACTTGGGACCTGGACTACTGGTCCAACTTGGTACACTGGTGGCCCTTCCAACGGGGCCCACCAAGCCCAGTAAATCCCAAAGCATGCAAATAAGTAAGATTAAATAAAGTGAACTAATTGAACCGGGTGGGCCAAACCCAATGCGGCCCATCCGAACCTTGTTGTGTGGCATGAGTATACGAATTGCATGGTTTGGCCGAGACCAAGGGCTAGGGCCTATCGGGCCCGCCAAAGCCCATTAACCTAACCAAGGAAGGGTGCAAACCCTAAGCCTCAAGGAACTGGGCTTTTTAAGCCCAAATTTGGACTACGGGCCCCAAGCCCAACATCCAACCCACATGGGTGAATTTAAATAAGATAAATTAAAGGCATTTTGGCAACCAACATGCGGGCCCACCCAGGGGCCCGCAAATCAATGCCGGCCCGCTTCTTGCATGGAAAATCACTTAAGTATCCAACTTGAACAAACTAAATAAAACCAACACACTTAACCAAAGCCCACAGGGCCTCCTAGGCTTAGACAGAGGCCCACATGGGCACATGGGCTTACCCAAGCCCGCCAAGGACACCGTGGGCCCTCCAACGGGGCCCACCCAATCAGACTCAGACAATTTAAGTTAAGCAAAGATAAAATCAACTAAAGGGACCCACACCAATCAAGTGGTCCCGCCAAAACCTAACTTAAATACCTGCTGGATTAGGAATCGGGTGAGAACCAAGCAAGAGACCTGACTCAAACCAGGGAAACCCACGGGACCCGTCATCTGACGGGGTGGACCGAGGTGTCTACGGACTTCCCCGGACCGCAACCGAGAACCAAACTTAGAATCTCAAGCCGCAGACCAAAAGCCCTAATAGACAAGATTAGGCACCCAGGTGTCCGCCTGCACCCCATCAGGCGGTGGTGACTCCGAATTACCCCGTGCCACGTTTCCCACGCGCGCACACTCCCTATCAAGCCAGAATTTAGACCATTCAGACAGCCTTCGAGGAGGATGGGTGACGATGTGATATGTTAAGTAAAGGTTGAAATAGAATGGTTTTTATTAGCCGGGTTTATTAGGCCAATACGGTACGCCGATTGGCTTTCAAACTTTGTGCCTGTAATCAAGAAGAATGATCAAATTAGGGTATGTATTGATTTCCGCAATCTGAATTCTACAACACCCAAGGACGAATACCCAATGCCGATCACTGATCTCTTAGTTGATAATGCATCACGGCATAAGTTTTTGTCATTTATGAACGGCCACTCCAGTTATAATCAAATTTTTATTGCTGAAGATGATGTAGCTAAAACAGCATTTCGTTGTCCTGGAGCATTAGGAACTTATTGTTGGGTAGTCATGCCCTTCGGGTTAAAAATGATGGCGCAACGTATCGAAGGGCAATGAATCTTATCTTTCATGATATGATTGGTCAAATACTTGAGGTATATATTGACGATATGGTAATAAAATCTCAGACAAAAACAGACCACTTGCAACATTTAAAGCGGATTTTTGAGCGACTTCGAAAGTACAGTTTGAAAATGAACCCATTAAAATGTGCTTTTGGTGTATCGGCCGGAAATTTCCTAGGCTTTCTCATACACCAAAGAGGAATAGAGGTTGACAAAAATAAGGCAAAGTCGGTCATAGAAGCCAAGCCACCGATCAATAAGAAACAGCTACAAAGATTGCTCGACCAAGTGAATTTCTTGAGGAGATTCATTTCAAACTTGGCTGGAAAGATCAAGGTTCTATCTCCATTGCTAAAGATCAAGGATACCGAAGAATTTATTTGGAATGAGGAACACCAACCGCTTTTGAAAGCATTAAGCAATACTTGGCAACACCGCCAGTCATAGTGCCACCTTCAAAAGAATGGCCACTAAAGCTTTACATAGCGGCTGCGAACGATTCAATTGGAGTCTTGCTGGCACAAGAGAACGACCAGGGGTTTGAGCAGGCCATTTATTATCTTAGCAAATTCCTTACTCCGGTAGAAGAAAGGTACACTAATCTAGAGAAGTTGTGTCTCACACTTTACTATTCAGCTACCAAATTGCGACATTATCTCCTTTCGGCAAGAGAGATTTTTGTCATAGCAGCAACTGACATGGTTAAGTATATGCTCACTCGACCCACGGTGAGTGGTAGACTCGGGAAATGGACTCTAACTCTGATGGAGTTTGACTTCAAATACGTACCACAGAAAGCGGTAAAAAGGCAAGCATTGGCCGATTTCTTGGCCGATCATCCATCTAGTGTACAAGAGAAAGAACTTGATATCCCAGTATTTCATGCCAGTTTTGGCTATGCCGAATTCCAGCCATAGACATTGGAATTTGATCGTTCAAAAATAGAATTTGCTTCTGGGATCGAAGTAGTAAAAACTTCACCAACCGGCGATAAGCACGACATGCATTTTAGCTCGAAGAATTGCCTACGAATAATCAAACGGAGTTTGAAGCTACGATTATAGGGTTGGAAATTCTATGGGAAATGGGTGCTCGAAAGAGTATTGATGACATTCCACTTAGATGTGTCAACCCTATAGAAGCCATGTTAGTAATGGCCGAAGTACATGAAGGGGTCTGTGGCGCACACCAAGATGGAATCAAGATGCGATGGTTATTACGTCGACATGGTTATTACTGGCCTTCAATCTTGAAGGATTGCCAAACGTTTGCCACGGAGTGTCAAGAATGTCAAAAACATGGACCAGTTCAAATGGTACCAGCATTCGAGTTGCAACCAATAGTCAAACCATAGCCCTTCAGAGGATGGGCAATGGATTTAATTGGAAAGGTGTATCATCCCTCATCTGGGCTACATAATTTCATCATAGTAGCTACCGATTATTTTACCAAATGGGTGGAAGCCAAACTTTTGAAAAAGGTGGAACAATCAGATGTGATCGAGTTTATCAGGGAAAAGATAATTCACAGGTACGGCATCCCAAAGACCATCACGACCGATTCCAGCACTATTTTTGTGGGACAGGAAATGATTGAATTTGCCAAAACATATGGCATAAGAATGATTCAATCGACACCTTATTACGCACAGGCAAATGGACAAACTGAAGCAACCAATAAGGTATTAAAGAATATTCTGAGAAATATGATTGAAGATAAGCCAAGAAGTTGGCATAAACTTCTATCTGAAGCATTGTAGGCGTATCGTACGTCTTACAAGACATCTATTGGGACTACCCCTTTTGCCTTAACCTTCGGCCATGAGGCAGTTATTCCAGTGGAGATCACGGTCAAATCTTTAAGGGTGGCTATTCAAAATAATTTTACTCCCCGGATTACACAGAAGCAATGTTAGTTGAGCTAGACGACTTGGGAGAAATGAGGAGGCTAGCCGACCGACAGACGACACTTAAACAAAGAATTGCTAGATCGTATAACCGCCGAGTGAAACACAAGTCATTTGCTCAAGGGGACCTAGTGTGGAAAACCCTTCTGCCAATAGGGAAAAAGGACTCCTTATATGGAAAGTGGTCGCCTACATGGGAAGGACCACTGAAAGTCAGCAAAGTATTGCCCGAGGGGGCATACCATATACAATCATTAGATGGCCAAGAAAAGAAGATTATCAATGGCTAGTTTTTGAAACGGTATTTTTCCACTCTATGGGAAAGCCGTGAAATCGATAACCAACCTGAGGAAAATCAGGAATAAAATAAATACCTACTGCTCGGTACCCACAACGCCAAATAAATGGCATTGTCAAATCGAAGCGCCGACAGTATACGGTGCAAATTAGACGGAAATATGAGATCTCTTCGAGATCTACTCAAGCCCATTGATCTTCCTCTAAACGTTCAGTCTATAAATACCAAAGGTGATGTTCGCCATTCTTTCAAGAAAAGAAAGCTGAGTAGTATGAAGAAAAAGAAATGGCGAATGATCAAAGGCCGACTATGGACTAAGAAGATGATTGAAGAAGAAGAAGTCGACAAAGCCAATTACTTCATAGGAATGGGCGGAATCGGAAAAGGCGGCTCTACTCTCGCTGACCCCATCACGGTAGGTCTTCTACAACCAATGTCTGTGCAGAAACAAGAGTTCTCTTCTCCGACCAACATGTATGTAGGTCGGAGTATTCGCCATTCCTCCCTCTTTTCCCATGTCCCTTTGATTGAATTGCCCTTCGCTCACGCCATCCATATTGGCGTGTGGAGCAATTTCAGGGACATACTGGCCCCGGCTAAAATATCTTGCCTTGGTTGTATGAAAAAGCCAGAAGAGCTCGGCTTTGGTTGTATGAAAGATCAATGTTGAAATAAATACATTTTTATTGTTCTTGTTTCAAGTTTTATTCTTTCTGTAGCGAGTAGTTGATATAAAATAAAACGAGTATGTTATGCATCTAAAAATATGCAAGAAACTACCGTTCAAATAAAGAAGCCAAGAAATTGGCTAAATAATAAGTTTAAAATGCCAATCACATGGCATTACCACCGAAAATTTGATACCGAACAAACAGTATATTGTTTAAGGAACTTACCCTTCAAACCAAAACTTAAATCGGGCATGATCATACTTCGCCCGCTCCAACACGAACTGCATCTCAGCTCAGCGTATCTCTACCTCCCTTTCATCTCTCATGTGCTCCTCCAAACGATGACGGCTTGACTCGATCAACATCCACTGAGCCTTAATAGATTCTTTAAGACGTTGTTCCTCAGATTGGAGACAAGATAGTTCGTGTAAAATCCCTAATTTTCTAGAAAATTTAAAAAATTAATTTTCTAGTGATTAAATTAATGTTAACTAATTAATTTTGCAGAGAAGTGAGGTTAGTGATTTAAAACGGAAAGTTTGCTTGTGTTGGTCGGGCTATTTAAGTAAAAAGGTATGAGGAATTTTCAAAAATTTAAATTAGTTGATTTTGCTCGAATGAGGTGGCAAAGATAATTGTTTTTAAATCTAATTGAGCTGCTAGTGTAGGAATGTTGGGTAGTATGGCAACACAGCAAAACAGGAATTAAACATTTGGTTGAGCGGCAAATATAAATTCAGTGTAAAGATGGCTCGCTGAGTTTTTTTTGCTAAGTTTTGATCGAGCAACTTGGAGATCTCATAGAGAAGGAGATCCAGGAGCTAGGGTTGAGGAGCTGGAGACCGAATTGCTGAGGTGATCAGAGAGGAGTGACCTGATCATGATGCTCTGTTTATCGGTATAGAAGTATGCTGCAGCAGAATTTCAAATTCGTCAAGTGAAGGTGAGTTCTGCAAATTCAGATAAGTTTTCAGTGAGTTATCAATGCAAGTAAGGTTTTCGTTCTCATTTTATTGAGGATTCAAACCAGATGTAAGATCTGCAAGAGTTAAGCAACTCGAGACAAATTGCAGAGGAGAAGTGATCGTGAGGTGAAATCCATCTACAGAAATTCGAAATCTGTAGATTTGCAGTCTTCAGCAACTCGAAATTTCATCTAAGGGTGGGTAGCACCACTTTAATCGATTTGCATGATTTCTAATTCGAAATTGGTTGATAGATTGAGCATGAGATAGATCTCTATTCTTGCTGGTTTTTTACGTCAATTTCAAGGCATGGTGGCTAGTAGTTCAATTGGATTTCAGGTTGGATTGATAATTAGAAATGTAAATAGTGTCATGAGGAAGGAGATTCTTAGTTAAATTTGCTGTATGAATCATGTTAGAACTAAGTTTCATGTTGCTGAAGTGCAGTTTCGAAAATTCAAGAGAATATATGAACAGTTGCTGTATGCATCATTATGGTCGATCATATTAAATTGTACTAATGTTTTAGGCATGCTTATAATGTTAGAATCGTATTGGAAACGAGTTGAATGCAAGTCCATGATGAGTTTGTGGCTGTGGCTCTTAACCGAAATCTGAATCTGGGCATATATAGAGAGCGCCCAGCATTGCTGGGGATCGCCCACCTCCTGTGGAGGTCAGCGTCCAGCAGGTTTCTTTGGTCTTTAAAAGCCTAGTTTCAAGTCTAGGTTAGAGATCCTTCTAGGAAGCTGGTTATGAGAATTAAATGAAGAGTAAATGGATTTAAAGGTTTAGAAATCTGTAGAGAGTTCATGAGCGCCAAGGAGGGCTGACCTAGAAGGAGGTTGGCACCCATCTGTTTTGGCTACAGCCATGTGCAGCTGAGTTTAGGGAGTGGTAATTCAAGTTTTAACTCCTAATTGCTATCCTAGGATACCTAAATAAAATTAGTAGTGAGTTGCTGCAGATTTGTGTTAGTAAATTAAAATCGGTTTTCCATCAATTAGGCATTATTCTCATAACTAAATTAAAGTTAGTTTATGTTCTGAATAGTTAAAACACAGAACCTTTTCAGCATTTATAAAGTGTGAGAACAATAAGGCTTAGGCAAAGAATATTTAGAAAAGAAGTACTAGAGGGAATTGGCAACTAGTCGGTGGTTTGAATAGGAGAATAAGTAGCTAAACCAGGTGGTTAGGCATTGGTTAACTAAATAGGTTAAACTAGGTATACTCTAGAGGGTCAAAGTGTGAGGAAGTAGTGGGAAAGAAGGGCAATGGTTTAGTGTTAGGCAAACTGAAAATTTCAGTTATGGAATCCATGTGAAAGGAAGGAAAATAATGGCTAGTGTAAGTAGTTGTGCTATAATGGTTCAAATATATGATAGAGGCATGTTTGGGGAGTTAGAATATTACCAGAAATAGTTGGATTACAACAAAATAGATAAATCCTAATCAAATTTCTACAGCTGTACTTGAATCTGGAAAAATAGACAGAGTGCCTACCATTGCTGATCATTGCTGACCTGTAGCCCAGCTCAAGTTTAGGGTGATTCAAACCCAAATCCTTAATTCCAGCAAGGGGAAAAACCTTTGGGAATCTAACCTAGAGTAATTAAAGGATTTCTGGAAAATAAGAGAGGTTGGTCTGAGAAATTCTGCGGGTACTAGTGTAAAAATCAGCAATCTATCTAAGTAATTAAGAGTGAGTATTTTAATAAGTTCTAAGATTTTTCCAGCAATTATAATTTGGGATTTTTCTACACTTATAAGGAAGTATTATCTACGAGATAAATGGGAGATGAAGGAAGGGAATTGGAGTGAGATATAGGTGCTGATCATGGGTTTATGCTTAATATTAAGTATGGAGTTGAGCATATGAGATTACATAAAATTGAGTTAGAGTAAATGTTGTGAGAAAAGCTTTCTGTTTGAGTTCCAACTAAAGGTGGCAAGTCTGAATTTAATATTATTACTAAAGTTCGATATCTATATGCAAATTTGCCGGTTTAACCGTGTTTTGACAGTTTTACCAAATTTGGCTATAAAAGAGGATTTTGAGCATTTCTTCGGAAAGGACTTTCTAAACTAAATTGTTATGGACAAATCTGAGTTTTGGAACTTTTATACACTGTGAGAATGTTCTTGTGAACTTGATGGCTGAATGGTTACTTTACCTCCGTCTACTCGGAGATGCCCATGTACTTGGGGTTGTGTCCTCTGTGTACTCAGAGATGGCTGTGTGCTCGAGATAGCATGTTTTGGGTATGGAAACCTTTGATATTAATGAGATTTCTGTTTTTGGCTTTAGTTTGAGTCTAGATGGCATAGCTCGGTGTGGATCCACATTTGTCAAGTTAAGAGCTAGGTAGTGGAATAGATTGTTTTCTTTGCTAGTCGTAATGAGTTGTTCACGCACGCGTTTCCACTGTGTACTCGTTGAGGCTTGATCGTGTACTCGGCTGGCTGCGGCTATCCCTCATTTTATCGTGTACTCGGACTGTGACTGGATTAGTACATGCCAACTCATCACTGTACTGGATGGGTTCTCCCGCAATAAGACGATGATCGTGTACTCGGCTTCGCACCTAAGCCGGGAGGTGGCATAGTGAACTTCGGCATTACCTAGTTAAGGGCAATCTTATTTCATGAGTCCACCGTGGACTTGCTTAGGTTTTCACTTATGAATCTCTGTCATGCATTGACTGTTGATATTGCTCTTTATCAGTATACATAATGTATTTGGGTTACTCGGTTTACTCTTAAAGATTGGTTATCGTTTCGAATGCATGTTTTACTATTGAAGCATGTTTTAGAACTGATATAAATGTTTTGTGCATGCATGTGCTACTTGCTGATATATTCGTATCTCATTCCGTTTTGATTTGTTTTGTTTTCAGATCCTGGTGAGGACGATATACCTGGGGTTGAGCCAGACGCGGATTACCCTGAGTATAGGGGAGAGGATTTCTTTGTTGAGTGACTTTGAGATATACTGTAGTTGCTATTTTCATTTGAGATAGTAAGTAACTTTGGAATTGTAATTCTTTTGATTCATTGTGTGTTAGTGATTGGGATATTTTAGCGAACTCTGATGTTGTGTTTGATGAAATAAATGAAATGTCATGTTTCTTACACTCTGATATAGATCCTGCGGTTTTGTTATCTAACCCTCGGGTACGAGTTACGGTTCCATTACGTAACCCGGATTCGGGGCGTTACAATTCGGCCGGAGCAGCCGCCGATAGACTACCAGCAATAGAGGCCTGATCGAGGGAGTTGGCACGTAGAGTCCACCTCAAATCTTCAAGCTAACGATGATAACTGAATACCTCACGGATTTATCGGCGAAAGTCGGAGCATCTCACATTGACAAAACGAAGAACATCCATGGCTTCCCTTAGCTGCGGCACGGCGCTATAAAATCCAAACATAGACAACAGCCGACCTCTGACCGTAGGGTCCCCATAAGAATTCGTCCCCATAGCTCGACCTATCAACAATCAAATTTCAGCCAGTTCATCATCAGAAAGATCTTTAGGTCGACGAAGAACAAAAGAGCGGAGTTCATCCCGGCTGTCAAAACCTGGAAAAAAATACTGGAAGAAGATCATTAAGTTCTGGGAATGTAAGACAACGGTCTACCTCCGTGAAACATGATTTGACAAATCCAAAACAAGTGCCAGGGAGAGCTCTGAAATTATCTTCATCGATTACAGGGATTTTTGGCTCAGAAGGTAATTCATCAGAAGAAGAATCCGATAAAACAGTACCAGGGAAAGTAGACGGACCAGCTTCATCAAGGCCAAGACAAGGAATAGGAGGAGCCTGCCTAGACGCGCTAGGCGATAGATCGGCCGGGAAGGTGACAGGGTTCGTTGAAGGACCTGATGGAGAAGTAAAATAATGGAATGCACAGGGAAGAGTCGGCATGGGAGACGATTGACCACTACTTCCAGAACCAACAAGAGGCCCATAATGAGGGCGAGACAAATCAATATCTTCTTCCCCGTTCGAAGAATCATCAGCCACAGTGATATGTTCATTCGAATGCTAGACCCGAAATCGCATGCTTGATCGAGTGACATAAGCACGGCTACTGGATACCCCGCTAATCTTCCACTTCTTCAGTGGCGAATTTGGGAGGAAAGGTTACTCCGACTGGCAGTAGCCTTCGAAGGTCGCCTCTAACAGATAGTGACCGTCGGCATCATCTGGGCTTTCTTTTTCTTGCCTTTTCCATTGGTCGAACTACGACCATCTAGTGGATGTTAAAAAGATCAGAATCGACTAAATATAAGAAAATCAATTCGCAAGAAGGTAAAAGAGAGTTACCTGAGTAGCGAGCCTCATAATACCCACAGAGTTTCCCTATACTCGCAACATCGGCAACGGTCGGCCGAAAAAAGCAGTATACGACTCCAGATTAAGCTTGACAAAGTTAGGATAAATTCGAGCCCACCATCTCCGAAAGGAACGTTCGGCCAAGGATTCCCGAGGAGGAGGATAATTGCGGAAACGATCAGAAAGATCACAAAACCGACAGGTAACTAACGACAGATAGCTGGGATTGAGGACCGACCGAGAACCGCCATTGGTAAAAGGGAATAAGACAAGAGGAATGCCTTGGCCATATCCAAGTTGCCGGCTAGCAAAATGCGGCAAGTAAATTTCTACTCCTTCTCTTCTGGAGGTAGTAGGAGCATCTTGGTTATGCAAGCCAAAAGGAAGCTCCCGTGTAATGAGAAAACTGGCCATAGCACATCGACGATTCTCAGGAGAAGAATTAATGGCAGCATAAAGAGGGGACCCATGGAATTGCTCTAAAGAAAAGCAATAAAATAAGGGTAGATGTTCTTCCTGTATACCCACAAGAAAGAAACCAAGAACAGCATCAAAAAACAATTGCCTGGGCGTCGCAGTAAGCCAGCGACGACCGGCATAATAACAATTGGGAGAGGGATTATCTAAAGCTTCACAGAAAAAGCCGGGGAAGTGTTCATAAAACCAAAATTGTAAGAACCAGAGAGGGCCACTAGCTACCCCTAATCGACCGGAAGATAGACTATGTAGGCCATGATAGACCTGGCTGAGAAAGAAAGGAGCAAAAGCCAGACGGCGACCCTGAGCAAGGGCTACCGCAATACCAGCGAACTCCTACCATTTGAGCAGATGGGCCACAACAGAAAAAATGGCAAAGAAGGAACAGCAAAAAAGAACAGTGCTCTTGAAAGGAAGGAGAATTGTCATCATCTAAAACACGCTCGGCACGAACAAAGGTGCCAAAAGCAGAAGAAGCATGAATGGTACTAAAAACAGAAGGTTGGAAAAGAGATATACCGTGATCTATTTCCTCCCCAAGAACTGAAAGGCCAGTGATACAACAGACGTCCAGGAGTGTGGGAGTCATAGGACTATGATGGAAAGAGAAGGTGTTAGAACCCCAACACCAGAAGAATGAGGCCACTCCGAGCAAGACGGGATTGAAGGGAATGTAGAAGGTAGAGTAAAAGATTATTTCCGCCAACCCAAGCCTAACCCAGGTTTCCATATGATAAGGACGTAGCCTGGCAACCCACTTGTTCCACTCAGGAGAAAGCTTCAGCCAAGAACAAGGAAGCAGAATCAGAGAACCCCACTTCACATCTTCATGGGCGCCGATTAAGTGATAAGTAGAACGCATGACATTGGGAGCCTCTACCGTCTCTACATCAGTGCATGGACCAAGAACAGGTCCATCTTCACCGTCACCAAACAGGTTCAAGTCATTAGGGTTTTCGTCCGCCATGATCAGTATCAGAAACAAGACAGAGGAAGCTTGCAGATATGAGGAAGACGAAGCACAATAGAAAAAACATCTGCCGATAGAGAAAAGATTCGTAATGATTCGAACTATCGGGAAGGGTGTGAGACATGGAAAAATCACCGAGATGATTCCCCTCCATCATCACACGGGCTCAACGGAAATGGGAGAGTTGCCACCATTCAATTTTTGGGGTGTGAATGGGCACCAAAAGATTCAAAATAAGCAAAAAGAGCTAAAAGGCAAATACTAGAGTAAAATAACTCTACTTGAAAATCAAATCCAGAGATGGGTAAGGGGATTAGATTATGAATGGGGGAAGGTGTTAGGCACCCCCATTCACCCACACAAGGTGGTTGCCAAGTGTTGTTCATGCTAAAAAAATGAGAAAGCTTGCTAAAATCATCAAAAACTTTGGAAAAGGGTTAAAAAAATATGTGATATGTCCACATGGGAAATCCAAATGAATTCCAGATCCTCTGTTATATCCATATCACTTCTGGAATATTACCAATAGAAGGCAATCAAAGCAAAAATTGCACAAAACCCAAATTGAGTCAAATCCAGAAAATTCGATAAAAGGTAATGCCATTTGTCTTGAAATCATTCAAATCTAATTTAAATTGAATCAAACCAAATTCATTTGAAAGATTATGATAAATATAAGACTCATGCAAGTTTGAAATTAAATCCGGTTAAAAACCTAAGAGTTATCCTCCTTTAAAAGTGCTGTTGGAGATAGTTACAAGTGACAAGTGGGCAAGTTTGGAAAATCATTTAGAAAAATCGGCCCCATATAAATCCATGAAATTTGGTGCAAATGAAGTCTATATGGCCATCTTTCAAATGAAACTAGCCTCATACAAAAATTCATTCGGATGTGCCTTGTGTGATCTCTCGAACAGGCCCCGAGGATCACAAGTTTGCCCAGAAAAGTGCTGTTGAGCAGTTCTGAGTAAATCTGCTACCCATGACACAAATGAAGTCAAAAAATTATGAAACTAACTGGATTTGAAATTAGACTCTCAAAGGAAAACACAGAAATAAGAATCACTCGAATCGAACTTAAAACGAACACATGGCTCTCAGTCGAAGTGACAGGTTCCGTAATCAGACCTGAACTGACCTATTAACTTCGACAAAGAGGTGTCAAAATCCGCTTGATAGAAATTAATGAAATTTTACAGGAATAAACTAGACAGCCTCACCTTTCCCATGGCTCTAGAATCACTCCAAAATTCATCCGGACGATGAAGTTACGAGTGTCCGAAGTTGGGGTACAGATGCTGTCCCGTTTTGCTACTTTTGAGTAAAATCAATTTAAAACAGTGACCAAGTGTGTGTGTGTTCCGTACAAGATGAATCAAAATCACTTGAAAAAGTGTTGAAGAACCTCTAGGAAAAATAGGGCACAAGCTTGGCTCACCATTCTCTCCGATTGGAGAGAATATGCCAAAAGAAACCCGAAAAGTGAGCAAAAATGCCCAAAACCGAGAGGTTTGACCTAGAGGCCTTCAATACTCAACAAAACTTGCTTGAAATCAACAAGAAATATCCCAGAATTATTTGAGGCTATTTATTCCAGATCTATCACAATGAATGCAATAAATCTGAAATATGAGCCGAATCCGACAAAAAAGTGCTATGTGTGCATGTGTAAAAATCCATTCTTCAATAATATAACAACATATAGCATGCATTCATATCAATCAAATGGGGTTCTAAAACAGCCTAGGGTTCCGTTCCATTATCGTTTCCCTTAGTTCTCTCTCCCCGTATAACGGTTCTTCAAGATAATCTTGGGGTACTTTGAATATGAAACGGTTTTCATAGAATCAAAAGGCTTATTCCAACAAAGTGCTAACACTAGGATCAATCCTCAATCTCGTTTCCCCTAGATCCCACCTTCACGTTTTACGGCTAGGGGGAGTCTCGAGGTACTTTGAGTAGCAGAAGGGTTTTCACACACATAGAAGAGGCCTTATTCTACAGAAAGGTAGAAGAAGAGATCTAGATCTAGAATGTAAGAACAAAAAAATGAAGGGAGGTTTGAGGCTTACCTGGGCTTCTGGAAGCAAGACTGCAGCGGTTCCCCTCTTCACTCGAAGCTCTTTGATCTCCCACTTATGGCAAAAGCTCTTTGCAAAAGTTGTTGGCCATTTGCTTGAGGAAGGTTAGGGTCTTGCAAGATGGTAGACACAACATAATGTCTAGAGCCCACCAACCTTAACCCTAAGGCTATTTCTGAGATTTTCACTCCTTTAATGAAGGATATGACAGTAAAAAATGAAAACTCTCGGAAAACCCTAATTTTAAGCAAAAAACATGTATCCGACATATCAGGTCGGATACAAGAGCATTTATACGTATCCGGCATATGTCGCCGGATACATTAAGGTCTGCTTCTATCCGACAACTTATGTCAGATATAAAGAAATATGCTTGTATCCAACCTGAGTTATCGGATACAAAGAAAAATGCCTATTTTCGCAAATTTTGTGCTGGTTTCAAATGAGATAATGATTTTTGCCAATTATTCTTCATTTTTACTGTGCAATTTGAGGTATCTACAAAGGGCTTTGATAAGACTATTGTCTTCCCGAAAAGAGTGTTGATGGTACGATTGCCTTCCCAAAGAAATCGAAACGGCGGTTGAATATCTTCTCGATTAAAGCATTTTTAAAGTAAAGATCATACGGATGAATCGATTTGAAAATATAGGTTTTGTCAAAAAAGGGGCCGATTCTAACAGCCATGATAGTTGGTGCATGGATTTCAAAAAAATATTTGAATTCATTAAACACTTTACAAAGAAGTATTTAAAATTTCAGAATATATACGATCAAAAGACTCTTGGGCAGATTATTTTTCTTCTACCAGAGTGGACCGAAGCAGAAAGGAACCTTGAGCCAATTCTATTTCCGATTCCAGCTCACGGGCAATTTCATTGCACTGACGGGTCTTTTCCTTCATGGCATCATCAGCAACTTCATTAGTACGGAGGAGTTCCTCCCGTTGATTTACAAGTTCAGATCTTAGACTGCAACTTTGCAATCTGACGGTCAAGATCCGCAATATTACCACCTATCGTGTTCACACGGTGGACCGTTTCAATATACTGATGATGACAAACTTCACGTTCACTCTTCAGTTGTTGCAAAAGTTGATATCGGCCATTAACAGAATCAGCCGCATTGGTTATTTCATGTATCTTGGCTGAATGATGGTCAAAAACAACTTTATAGGAATAAAGGAGAAGAAGTCGAGAGAACACCAATTTTACGTCAGAAGACACCGAAATAATATCCTTAAGCTCTGCTACCAATGCCACCACACGAGTAAGAGTCTCCTCTGAAATTCCGACTATGCCCGGAGCAAGAAGGCAGACAATCTCTGATCGAATATGTCTTGAAGATAAAGAGGAGGATCAGGAGAACTGCCCGACAGAAAATTGGACCGAACGTCATTTAACATTACACCCAATCGCCCACGCCCATCATCAGAAAGAAACCCCGCGTCAGGAACAGATCCCGGAGCAAGAGATGAACTGGTGCTCCCTAATTCAACGAGCGCTTGCCTCGGCCAGTCAACTCCATCTCCCACTCCCATGGCAGAAGAACCTGGGGGGATATCGGTCACAGCAGAAGGACCCGGAGGAATGTAAGTCCCAATAGAGGCAGTAGACGTAGTGGTTTCAGCTATCGGAGGGGCAACCTCCTGTTCATACCCAGGAGGCAGTTCTGGAGAAGAACCTCTTTCTGAAGAATCTTCTCGAGGAGAAAAATGTTCCTAACCGTCAGGAAGTACTAAAGGAACTTTACCAATGGCACTACCAAGAGAATCCATCGGTTCGATAGGATCGATGAAATCGACCGGGTCCAAAACAGACATAGGATCAACAACTAGATTCGAATAAGATTCCATAACATTGGAAGAAAGAGTGACCGGGCCCGAGGAACTTGAAACCTAGAAAAATAGTGTGTCAAGGGAAAAGACAAAAAAAAGAAGAATGAACAATGATAAATCTATAAGATTCAACACCTTCCGAGGGCGCCGTCGTAATGGAACGTCATCGGGATCTTCATCTGGATCAATTGGCGAGGCAGGGCATTCTGGCAATAAAGCATCATCATGATCCTCGGCCAATTCCCTTGGAGGAGAAGTATAAGCTTCTAAAGCCAGAAACGGTACTTCACCTGGTGGCCGAATAACCAAATTAGTATCATATAAATCGGAAACAAGGAAGAGGAGAATATACCTTCTTGGATCGGTGCAGGCAAGGACTCAAGTAGACCCAATCAGACCCAATCTTTCAAGATAATAATCGGCCGGATGGCAGCAAATTTCACTCCAGAAAGAGCCCCACCAAACATGAAAATCAGAGCGGCAACTGTCATGAGGAGGAAGAAAGGGAAGACGAAAATCGATAGCGATTGCCCTATAACTCTCTTCCATTTGAGCAGCGTCAACTGCAATAACAGACAGTCATTCAATGGAGCCGGTATTAATGGTAAACAGACCATCCATATCGAGCAAGGGGATCCTCTGTTGACATTGGAATTGCCGACCTACACAATTCGGCAAGTAGACTTCAAATCCCGGTTTCTTGTTGATTGACTTCACAGCATAATTCAAATTTCAAGCTGTCAAAAAGCTAGCCCAAATAAGATGCTGCGCATCAGTTATGTCGTCCACCATAGAAAGGAAATTGGGGGCATTAGCAGAAACTTCGAGAGGAGGAGTGGAGAAATGACGAAGACCAAAAAAGAAACGAAAGCATTCGGAAAAAGAGAGGACAGCAGGAGTCGCGGCCAAATAGGCGTAACAACCAAACTCAGGAGGCACATTAGGAGGATTCGGTACCCAAGTATAAAACTTAGACGGAAAATAGTGGTAAGCCCAAAATTGGAGAAACCACAACGGTCCCCCAGGATTCTGAAGGGTGCCATGAACAAATTCTTGAAGGGAACGGTATAAGACCGACAAAAAATAGGGAGCAAAGGCAACTTACTCACCCAGAATAAGCTTAACCAGTGAATAGTATTCTCTGGTAACCGCTTGAGCTTTGGAGCAGAATACGAAAGTACAGAAGAAGTAAAGAAGGAAGTAGAAGTGTTCCACATCATACTCGTAATCTGGAGGTTGGAACTTTGCACAGTCCTTGATATATGACCGATAAGAGGTACGGATCGTATCCATCTGTTGAGGTTTACTTCCTGACAAAACAATCCCTTTCTACCGCTAGGATCCCGCCTTCTTAGAGGGTTTTTTCTCCTTCACTAGGGGTTGCTTCCTTTTCTTTAGCGCCTCTTTTCCCTTCTCACCTACTTCCACCAAAGGTAAGTGCTGGTAATTCTTAAGATCTGTCATGCCGACCCGGACCTCATGACCAGTCGTGAGGAAGCCGATAATGAAGCAAACATCCATGACAATGGGGCTCATCGGCAAAGGAACTTGAAAGTATTGGTCTGGGCATTCCAGAATAAACTCGTGGCACAGAGAAGTTCGCGATTCAAAGGAATAGAGCGACAAGAAAAATGAATCATATCATAAATACCAGTATTACGCCAAATAACTGCAAAACGCTCTCTCCTTCTGTCGACCCAGGCTACCCATTCAGGATAAACGGTCGGCTAACTCCGAAAACAGGAAGATTGATTGAGACTGCTCCCATCAGTGAAAAGTAAGGGACCCCTCACTTTTTCAGTCGGGGCATCCAAAGGAGCATCACGAGCACAAAGGAAGGGACCGACAGATAACGAGCCATCGAAAGCTTCGACCGGAGAAGTATAGCGTATGATATTACCCGCCATTGAAGAAAAAGGAAGAAGAAAAAACAATAGCCGAAAGAGACAAGGAAAGTAAAATTTCTGTTGCGGTATTTTATAAGTAAGCTGGAAGATGAAGCCCGAAAAGTCTCATCATTTCGATCGTGGGAAAGTGGCGAAATCTTTCATATCAAGCAATGGACAAATTTTGAAAAACCTAAAATACTTACTCATCACATCAGCCGATGACGGCGTAATAAATAAGTAGGAGGGCAATGTTTACATCCTATACGGACCAACGAATAAGAGAAGACCACGTGGTACCTATGTGGCCTACTTAGGCCATAGCATCAACACACGTAGGCTTTGTACAGTTGGACAGGCCACTTCAGCATACGCATAAACCAAGAGTACAGTTAAAGCCACGCAAGCCAATACAACAAACCACATTCACAACTATCAGAAGATCGTGCCATCGGTCGTTCGAGAGTAACCTATTTAAGATCGTGGCCGGGCGGTTATTTTTCTGGAACAGAAGACTAAAGATGGCCAACTGCCATGAAGATCGTGCAAGAGTAGGACGTTGAGCAACCGTCAGGGATCGGCTATAAAAGACACAACTTCGAAGAGCTCGAGGACACAATCCATCCAACCGCAACCGGTTATAATATTATTTTGATCATCCGTGATATTTATCCCCTCTCCTACACTGTAGTCAGAAGGTTAAACTAGGACTCCTATCACTGCTTCCAGTCGCAGTGACACCTTAGACCCCTCTTTACTCCGATCAACACCAGAATCCTGCCACCGGAGGGTAAGTTGAGGCCACCCCTAACTCGCAGTTCTGTGTCACAGAATCCCGAGCAGCCGGTCTCGAGACTCGCTCTGATCAAGCCAGTTGACTTGTGTATTTTCGGTTAAACAGCAATCCAAGGTGAACCCCCTGAATTTGCTTTGCTAGCAGCCGTCCCCTTCCTCCTGCGCTTATACCCGATTACGGCTATAAGACCAGGACAGGCCGGTCCTGAAAGCCCTGTCAGTTTTCTTTTTTACTTTTTGTTTCCTTTTTGGGGATTATCTATTGTCGCTTTCGGCCGTCGGCCGATTTTATAATAAAGGAGTTGTGTGTCATTAGTTGCTTTCGCTTTCAAACACTTACAAGAACCCAAATGAAGACCGAACCCCTAGTCTTCATATTATCGCCTGACCAGTTTTATTACAGGTGATTTGCAGTACGACTGAACTGACATCCCGGTTTAGATTCGGAATAGGTGCCCGGGGTCAGGACCCGACCCGAAATCATTGTATCAAATGATACTGGCATGCCCACGTAGAGACACATCATCAACACCACCACGTGTCGACACTGGCCCAATTTCGGAGCAACAAGTGGTTACCTTGTCTACAACTGAAGCAGAGTTTATAGCAGCAGCATCTTGTGTATGTCAAGCTATTTGGCTGAAAAGAATACTTGAATGGTTGCATTGTTTCCAGCAGGGACCTATGCAGATTTATTGTGATAATAGTTCAACCATTAAACTCTCCAAGAATCCAGTTTTACATGATAGGAGCAAACACATAGATGTGAGATACCATTTCCTTCGTGATCTCACAAAAGGATTCATTGAATTGGTTTATTGTCACAGTGAACACCAAGTTGCAGATATATTGACCAATCCTCTCAAATTGGCTACCTTTATGAAGCTGCGTGATTTACTTGGAGTTTATTCGATTTCTACTTTAAATTGATTTTATGAATAAAATTCAGTTTAAGAGAGGGTGTTAAAGGTTTTATTCCGTTATGTTTTTAGCAGAATAATTGTTGGAGTCCTATTCTATAGGAAGTTAGTTGTGTTTTACCAATTCTTTAGGGAGATCCCATTAGTTTAGAAGTTGTTAATCATGGGTTAGTTGGTGCTTATTTTTTGTTAAGTTTGTTTAAATTACTTCTATTTAAGTTTGTAATCTCATCAACAAATTGGAGCCTTCAACAGAAAATAAATCCTTCTCTCATATACTCTATTCAACTTCAGTTTCTTACATCTTCTTGATCCTAACAATTGGTATCGAAGCCCACGACTCGAGTTCAAGTCCTCCCGAGAACATGTTATGCGGTTTGTGTAGGTGTGCTCCCAACTTATGTTACACGGGTGTTTGGGGGGGGGGGGGGGGGGGTGGTGGATTTTTGGGGATGTTGGGCCAAGGTCCAGCATCCTGCTATGGTATAAGGAAATTAAGTTGCGCTCTAACAAATAACTTAAGTTATTGGTATAGTGGTAAGCGCTTGATCCTAACAATCGGAACATTGCCTGTTCTGCTGGATGTATCTGGTTTGGAAGGAGATGTAGTTGTTGCTCTGTCTGGTTTGGTTGGCGATGTAGCGGCACCAAGGCTTATGTCAACAACGAAATGTAGTAACTCTGTTTCTTCTTTGTTCGTGAGGAAGAAGACAACAAGGGGGGAAAGACACGTGGGCGTTAACCAGAGGAGGGTTAAGCCACTTTAGTTCACTGTTTGTTAAAGATTTGCTTTAACGTTTCTGTCTCCTCTTCTTAAAGTGGAGGACACGTGGGCGTTAATAACTGGTGCAGTAAAATTGGAGGAGAGGGGGCGTAGGAGAGGATGTGGGGGCATGGTCGACAGACTCAACGCAGAATCTCTTATCTAGTTGCTTAAATACTAATTAGAATAATATGCTACCAGTCACTTGCATGCCTTCTAAGCATCGCAACAAGTCCATGTTTCTTTTTAAATGAAAAACACATATTTTATTTTTATCTGCAATCATCACGTGACGTGGTTCATTCACGAGATCTTCCCATGTCACCATGTATGGTATTGGTCAGGTCATGTTTGCAATCGAATTCCTCATATGACCAGCATGTGAGCACCAACTTCAAGATTTATCCTCACTTTTTTTTTTATGATATTGCATATGAATATACTTGTATTCTATTATGATTATGCTTTTATCCTCGTATGATTGTGCTTGTATTCTACTATGCTATATCCGGTATGATTGCGCTTGTATTCTTGTTGCTCCGAAATTGGGCCGGTGTGGACACGTGTCGAAGGTGATGATGTGTCTCTACGCGGGCGTGCCAGTATCGTTTGATACAAATGATTTCGGGTCGAACCCTGACCCCGGGCACCTGTTCCGAATCTGAACCGGGATCGGTCCAGTCGTACTGCAAGTCACATGTAATAAAATGGGTCAGGCAATGATATGAAGACAAGGGGTTCGGTCTTCGTTTGGGTTCTTGTAAGTGTTTGAAAGCGAAAGCAACTAATGGCACACAAATCCTTTATTATAAAATCGGCCGACGAGCCGAAAGCGACAACAGATAATCCTCAAAAGGGAAACAAAAGTAAAAAGAAAACTGACAGGGTTTGCAGGACCGGCCTATCCTGGTCTTATAGCCGTAATCGGGTATAAGCACAGGAGGAAGGGGGCGGCTGCTGTAGACACCCCAAATTGCACTGCCAAATGAGAAAATAATAAAAACATGTAATTAGAGCTTAAAACAGGTCAAAAAGGCCTAAAAATAGAATGAACAGGCTTTGGCCGTATTGGCTTCACGGGCCTATCTCGCCCGCAAAATATCTACGGGCAGGCGCGCCCGTAGTACCAATACGGTCACCATTGGACCGTAAATCATTTACGGGCATTAAAGACACGTGCAAGTTTTGTCCTTCTCTCGATTTCCGAGCTTTATTTGAAGTCCAATATATCTTTAAACGAGCGAATTAAGTGTTTTATTCGCTGAAGCCACCTTGGTTGGCTATGGATGGGCATTATCTCTGTATTTCACTCTATCCTGAGAATCAGGATATATCCTTCTGGACCAGCCTTGCCCCTGGGTGTGTCTATAAATAGAGGCTCTTTCCTCTAGCTAAGGGCCACGAAATTTTGAAGTCAAGGAATTCTAAGAAGCTCCAAAAGAAGAGAAAGGAATCCCTGCTGCCTGCCTGCTCAATCCAGGTAAGTCCCCTATCCCTTTTTATTTTCTGTCTTCAATTTTTAGAAATAATAGGATCATCTCTATTGCAGTAGAATAAGGCCATATTTATTTTGTATTCCTAAACTTGTCTCTAAGTACCTCAAGGGTCTCTCTAGCCGTAAAACGTGAAGAGAGAACTAGGGGAAAGGGGAACAGGTGGATCCCTAGAATAGAACCCCATATCTGTTTTTTTCTTTTTCTTTTAGAATAAAGCCTCTGATTGTGTTTGTGTACCCAAACCTATCTCCAAGTACCTCAAGAGTCTCTCTAGCCGTAAAACGTGAAGAGAGAACTAGGGGAAAGGGGAACAGGTGGATCCGTAGGGTAGACCCCCATGTGCTCTAATTTGTGAGATGTGGCTATTTTGAATATCTTGATCATGTTTTAATGCTTTTTATGATGAATCTGAATGAATAACATGAATCTATGATGTTTATAGCATGAGATCCCCACTATTTGCCAAAATTTGGATTTTTGCCACTTTTGCACCTACAGCACTGTTTTCGTGATTTTGTTGATTTTAGGCTATGATCTTGGGTTTATCATGATCAATATGGTAGATCTGAATCCAGAAGCCTGAAAGTAAATTCTAGGGTTTCATGATGTTGTTTTTAAATTGTTTTTCATTATTGAGATAAGACCCTACGGTCTAAGTTCTCCCCTTTTGGTGTTTTTCATCAATGAGGGTATTTTTGGTTTTTATTTTCTGATTTAATGTGAAATTTGGACTTTATCTATGTCCTGGACTATTCAAGTTCAATTTTGAAATATTTTATAAAAATCATATTTTTCTAGATTTCTAGAATTTTGACTTGAAACCAGATTTTTGGATTTTTCACTTTAAATTGATTTTCTTTGATTTTATCTCAATTTTATTTTGATCATGAAACCCTAGGAATGGTATGATCATATTTGATATTTCTGGATCAATCAGACTATTCATATGAAAAAACCATATATTTTTGTTTTTTTTTTTGTGATTTTGTGTGACTTTTATAGCAAGCTTTTTCCTTAATTTTAACATGAACCAATACCTGGCAACCACCTTGTGTGCATGAATAGGGGTGCCTAACACCTTCCCCTGTTCATAACCTAATCCCCTTACCCATCTCTGGTTGTTTTTTTTAGGAGGGATATTTTGCCCTAAAATTTGTCTTTTGTGCTTATTTAATACTTTGGTGTCCATTCACACCTAAATTGAATGGTGGCGACTCTTTGTTTTATATAATCCCGTGTGATGATTGAGGAAATCATTGGATTGATTTTTCCCATGTCTCACAACTGGCGACTCTGCTGGGGACTTGTGGATTTCAGCCTTTAGGTGTTTTTGTTCATGTTTTGTTTTTTTGATTTGCTTGCTATTTTGTGTTCTTAAGCATGTTGAGTATGTTTTAAATCTGAATTATTGCTTAAGAATTCATGGGGGTAGAAACATGCTTAATTTTGATTTATAGGATTGTTTCTACAAACATGCGTAGGGGAGGTCCGTTTTGCTGAACCATGCTTATTTTTTGCTATATTTTTATAATAGCATGTTTTAATTTTTAGCATGATCTCCATGATGACTTTGGGGTGTATAACATGATCATATGTTTGCATGATTAGATGATTTTTTATGAGCATGTTTTAGGTGCTATAGGATTGCTTTATTTACTTGTTTATTTTAAATATGCTTTCCTATTATGCCTTGGTTTGTTTATGCATGGTTGCGAAAAGAGTGGCAAGGGTTTGGGACGTTGTGAATGCACCCTATTTTTACAATGCACTGTGCACCTTTTGTTTTACACGGCCTACCCTTAACCTATAGGAAGTTGAACCCGAATGTGTGTAGCTTGGCGCAACGAGGTCGATACTTCGGAAAGCGAAAGTGAAAACATTCACCTTAGAACTTTGAGCTAATGATGTGATGATAACGTGGATCTGGGATTCTGGTCATCACTAGGCTTGAGTGCTAAGTTGCCATTAAGCCAAAACCCAAAACCCCTACTCTTGAAGGTGGAGTTACACGTTTTTGGCTAAAGTACACAATTACGTGGGAATATGGGTTTGTATGTCCACTTTGGGACAGTTTAGAAGCTCTGTACTGGGTGAACCGTACGTTTGGATGAGCAATTAAAGTGATCAAACCATGTAAAAACTGGAAAAATACAACAGAGTTCCGTAAAACCGCATTTGGTACACGGGCTGGGCTTGCCCGTATTGGTCATACGGGCTAGACTCACCCGTGGATTGCATACGGTCACGGATGGCTCGTAATTTGAATACGGGCAGGGCTGGACCGTACTATGTATACGGTTTTCTCGGAATATTCAACTTTAATCAGTTTTTCCCACTAAAATATTTTTTTTAACCTTTAAATAATGATAAAGGGAAACAAGTTTGAATAAAATGCTTCAAAAAAAAAAACAAACAAAATAATTAAAAGAAAAAAATGTGAGAGAAAGGTTCCTTGGGCTTCTGAAAGCCTTTGAATTTCAGACTTTTTCAAAACTCTTGGGCCTCTGAAAGCCTTTGAATTTCAGATTTTTCAAAAAAATCCTGGGCCTCTGAAAGCCTTTGAATTTCAGATTTTTCAAAAAAATCCTGGGCCTCTGAAAGCCTTTGAATTTCAGACTTTTTCTCAAAAATCCCAGGGCCTCTGAAAGCCTTTGAATTTCAGACTTTTTCTCAAAAAAAAAACTCCGGGCCTCTGAAAGCCTTTGAATTTCAGATCTTTTGGGCCTCTGAAAGCCTTTGAATTTCAGAACTTTTGGGCCTCTGAAAGCCTTTGAATTTCAGACCTTTTTCTTTTTGGCCTCTAAAAGCCTTTGAATTTCAGACCTTTTTCTTTTGGGCCTCTGAAAGCCTTTGAATTTCAGAACTTTTGGGCCTCTGAAAGCCTTTGAATTTCAGACCTTTTTCTTTTGGGCCTCTGAAAGCCTTTGAATTTCAGAACTTTTGGGCCTCTGAAAGCCTTTGAATTTCAGACCTTTTTCTTTTGGGCCTCTGAAAGCCTTTGAATTTCAGAACTTTTGGGCCTCTGAAAGCCTTTGAATTTCAGAACTTTTGGGCCTCTGAAAGCCTTTGAATTTCAGACTTTTATCAAAAATCCTTGGGCCTCTGAAAGCCTCTGAATTTCAGACCTTTTATCAAAAATATCCCTGGGCCTCTGAAAGCCTTTGAATTTCAGACCTTTTTCAAAAAAACCCCCCGGGCCTCTGAAAGCCTTTGAATTTCAGATCTTTCTCTCTTTTGTGGGACCTGTTGGAAGCCCTAGAATATTCCAACAATTCAAAAAAAAAAAAAAAGAAGCAAATAAAGAAAAGAAACAAATCCAAACTTGTGTTCACCCAGCTTGCACATAGGCATTCTTAGGCATGTGAATGAGATTAAATGGGCACTGATATTTTCTCCTTTGTTTTGTGACCAGGTACTAATACATTTGCAATCATAGCTCCTGTAACCAGATCAAGAGCTCGAGCCATGAATCCCATTGAAGATGAAGTTGATGCTCCTCATCCAGATGTCGTTCTACTTCAAGAACAAGTGGCAGGACTAGCCCGAATGCTAGAGAACATACTGTCAGTACAGGCCCAACAAGTGCAGGCCCAACAAATGCAGGCCCAGAACCAAGCATCCACATCCAACCCTGCACCTCCACCCCAAGTCAACGTTCCACCTCCAGTGCAACCAACTCCTGAACCCGTCTATGAACCCACCCCTGAACCTATACTGACCAGGGATGAGACAGTTGAATCAAACAAGGAAAAGGAAAGGATAAGGGAAGAGGTTGAAAGAAAGTTCATGCATAAGCTAGAAATGATCCAAGATGAACTTAGGGAGGTCAAAGGGGTAAACAACTTTGGAGGCACCAATTTTGAAGACCTGTGCCTATACCCCAATGTTAACCTGCCGGCTAAGTTTAAGTGCCCAGACTTGGACAAGTATGATGGCACTGGTTGCCCCATGAGCCACCTAAAGTTGTATTGCGGTGCCCTATGCCAGTTCGGGCAGGATGAGGGTATCTTGATCCAACTTTTCCAAAGGAGCCTGACTGGAACCGCATTAAGATGGTTCGCCACTCTGGACCATGGAAAGATCAAAAGATGGAAGGACCTAGCCGATGCCTTTCTGGCTCAATACCGGTTCAATTCAGAGATCATGCCAGATAGGTACGACGTCATGAGAATGAGCAAAGGAAGGGAAGAGACTGTAAGGCAATATGCCAAGAGATGGAGGGAGACGGCCTCTCAGGTCAGGCCACCCATGCTAGAACAGGAAATGATTTCTACTTTCATAAGCACTTTGGGTCAACCATTCTACAGCCACTTGGTGGGTCAGACCACCACTAATTTTGCAGCTTTGGTTCAAGTGGCCGACCGAATTGAGGATGGAATAAGGTCAGGTAAGATAATTGACCACTCTGCCATGGTTAGCCAGCAGGACCCCAACCTAAAGAAAGGAAGCGGGACAAAAAAGAATGGGAACAAGAAGGAGGGTGAGGTAAACATGGTACAGCCACCATCTGGCCCTAACAAGCCCATACAAATCAACGTACCTGCTCATTTTCCTACTCCATCTCCATCCACCCAGGCCCCTATGAGGGTCAATGTTCCAGCAGCACCTTCAGACCAAAAAAGGGTTTTTACCAAAGAGGAAAAGGACGCCTATTTTGCAGCAAGGAGAAATAGGGTTTTCACCCCTATTCCAATGACTCCCTCTCAATTGCTGCCCACTTTATTGCAAGGAGGGTATATCACCTTAAGAGAACCTAATCCGAATGCATCTAAGGGGAGAAATTTTGACCCCTCCACCACTTGTGATTACCATATGGGTGCACCTGGGCACCCTACAGACAAGTGCTGGCCTTTGAAACATGCCATTCAGGATTTACTAGACCAGAATACCCTGTCTTTCAATACAGGGGCGCCCAATCCTCCAAGAACAGATATTGGACAGAACCCTCTGCCCCAGCATCATGGGGCAGGTCCATCTAATGTCATAGGAGTCATCTCTTCTGACAAAATAGCTTTTGACCCATCCCAATTAATTGCTCCCATAGGGACAACGGTCAAAGTATATTTTGACAGGAGAAGTGAAGGCAAAGAAATAAATATGATTTCAAAGGGGAATGATAGTGCTGCAAAGAACATTAGCTCATCTTTGGACCAGGTCTCATCCCTCATGGCCCAGATGAACATCGCCAAGCCACCTTTGGTCATTAATTGCAATCCATCCACTTTTACTCCGCCCATTCAGTCTAAGCCACCATTGGTCATAAATTGTGACCCCCTTAGTGCATCAGTCACTTCTGCAAACCCTCAACCAAAACAACTACCTCCATTGGTTGTTAATGTTCCTATTACTCAGACTTCCATCGCCAAGCCCAAACTTCCCCCATTGGTGGTAAATGTCCCTAAGCCTTCCTACATTGAATCGGCTGTACCATGGAACTATAGTGAAGCATTTACCACTACATGCCCTGCAGTTGAAAGCAAGGAAGAAGTAAACCTCATGATGAGGTCAGGAAAATGTCTAGGGGTGGAAGAAAAACAAAAAGAGACAGAGAAAGAAAAGAAAGAAGAACAAAAAATAAAGGCAAGGACAAGGTAGGGGAAGAGGCCCCTCAGGTAACTAACAGTGAAGCTGCTGACCTCATAAAGGTAATAAAAAAGAGTGAGTTCAATGTCATTGAGCAGTTGAACAAAGTCCCTGCCCAGATCTCAATACTGGGCCTATTGTTAAATTCTGAAAAACATAGGGACTCCTTGTTAAGGATACTCCAGGGGGCCCATGTGCCTAAAAACATTGAACCAGACCAACTAGGCCGGATGGTTGGCCAAATTTTATCCCATAATGTCATAACCTTTTCTGAGACTGAAATCAGTCCAGCAAGGTACCATCATGTTGACCCATTGCATATTGCTGTGCTCAATAAGGGTTGCATGATAGCCCGGGTCTTGATTGATAATGGGTCAGCCCTCAATGTCTGCCCTTTAGTAACCTTTGTTAAGCTCAATTTGGAGCGAAACAAAATAAAGCAAAATGGAAGAATTATAAGAGCATTTGACAGCTCTAAGACACACTCCCTATGGGAGGTTGAACTGCCGGTCACAATTGGACCGTACATTTTCAACATCACATTTGAGGTGATGGATATACCTGCGGCTTTCAACCTACTCCTAGGAAGGCCGTGGATTCATACGGCTAGGGCCATACCATCTACCCTCCACCAGAGAGTCAAATACATTAAAGGGCAAAAGGTGATTACCGTCCTGGCGGAAAATTTGGTTCCCCCCATGTGGTCCCCTGATGTACCCTGTATTAGCATGGAAATGACTGCAGATAAGTTGACATATCACTCTTTTCAATTTGAAGCTGTGAATTATATACCTGGGGGATATCAGGAAAAAGAAGAAAAATTGACCTGTGCTGAGAGAATGGTAAAAAATGTGCTAGAAAAATACCATTTTCACCCTGGAAAAGGTCTGGGGGTTAACCTGCAAGGAAGGATAGAACCAGTACAAGTTAAGAAGATGGTTCACAGAGCAGGATTGGGGTCCAAGCAAAGGAAATGGAGAAGACAGGGGCAGATAGAAGCTATAAAATTCCCGCACATCAGGGAAACTTTTCCTAAGCTGTCTCACATAATTCAGCTGTCTCCTCCTGAGGATCAGGCCAAACCTCCATACTACAATGTCAACCCATTCCAGAAACCCAAACCCTCAACAGTACAACCATATGTTCCACCTCCACCTCCACAAGCATTTGGTGGGCCTGGGCCACAGGCAGAACAGGAGCAGGACTTTTCTGAGGACGTAGGGGCATTCTTTGCCATGACAGAAGGCGACCAAGAAAAAGTAGCAGAGGAGCTACCTTTTATTGATTGGGCTGCAGTAGAAGTTCCATCTGGAACTGGCCCTACCGAAGAAGCAGGCAATGCAACTCACCCAGTACTGGTGATCTCAGATGCAGACACTGAGCTTGAGGAGCAGGCTTGTATCCCTGCCCCAGAGTCTTTCATTCTGAATAATTGGGAGGAAACTCCCCTTACTTTTGAAGCCGCGTTTGTTTGGCAAACAGACATGGCTTCCAAAAAAAACTCCATTAGTGGAATGCCCTTTTCCTGAAGGTTTTAATGAGCCTTCGTCTTCAGGGAAAGATTTTTTAGAAGGCTCTCAAATAACACAAAAAGATTTTTCAGTTTTTTCTAGAAAAGATAAGGTTTTCAAAAAGGTCCAAACCATTTATGAACCATATAAGCAAACGGAATTGGATCAGGATGAGTATGACTTCGACCTTGAGCTCGACTTTGACCTAATGGGGGTTGAAGAAGAGACCGAGGACGAAGAAAACGACGTTCCTAAAGAAATCACATATCAATTAGAGCGTCATGAAAAGGGGGTCCAACCCAATATCGAAGAGACCATATTAATCAACCTAGGGACCGAAGATGACCCAAAAGTAGTAAAGATTGGGGTATGTCTATCTGAGGTACAGCGGGATGAAATGATACGATTTTTGGCTGATTATGAAGATGTGTTTGCATGGTCGTATCGGGATATGCCGGGGTTAGACACAGATATGGTGGTGCACAGGCTACCTATTCTACCAGACTCTAAGCCAGTTAAGCAGAAACTGAGAAGGTTAAAACCTGAATGGACGCTAAAGGTCAAAGATGAAGTGGTTAAACAATTCCAAGCCGGATTCTTAGCAGTTTCCACATACCCCGAATGGCTTGCAAATATAGTGCCGGTACCAAAGAAGGATGGAAAGGTCAGAATGTGCGTAGATTATAGAGATTTGAATAAGGCAAGTCCAAAGGATGATTTTCCACTTCCACACATAGACATCTTGGTGGATAACACCGCTGTACATAGCCTGTTCTCATTCATGGACGGGTTTTCTGGGTACAATCAGATTAAGATGGCTAAGGAAGACCAAGAGAAGACAGCCTTTATCACCCCTTGGGGTACCTTCCACTACACTGTCATGCCATTTGGACTTAAGAACGCTGGGGCAACCTACCAGAGGGCCATGACAGCCTTATTCCATGATATGATCCATAAGGAGATGGAGGTTTATGTGGATGATATGATAGCCAAATCATGTGAAGAAGAAGACCACTTGATCAACTTGAAGAGGGTATTTGACCGGCTTAGGAAATACAGTCTAAGGCTTAACCCTGCGAAGTGTGTCTTTGGGGCTACATCAGGAAAATTGTTGGGCTTTATAGTAAGCAGAAGGGGAATTGAGATTGACCCAGCTAAAGCTAAAGCCATCATTGAAATGCCATCACCTAGAACGGAGAGGGAGGTTCGTGGTTTTCTTGGAAGGATTCAGTACATAAGCCGGTTCATAGCACAGCTCACCGCTATCTGTGAACCAATTTTCAAACTTCTAAGAAAGAATAACCCGACAGTCTGGAATGATGAGTGCCAAGAAGCCTTTGACACAATAAAGGAATACTTATTAAACCCACCTGTGCTAGTACCACCAACTCCAGGAAGGCCACTAATCCTATATTTGTCTGTTTTGGAGACATCAATGGGGTGTGTCTTAGGACAGCATGACGATACAGGCAGAAAGGAGAGGGCGATTTACTACCTGAGTAAGAAATTTACAGAATATGAAGCAAAGTACTCTCCATTAGAAAAGACTTGTTGTGCTTTAGTATGGGCAACTCAGAGACTAAGGCACTATTTCCTTAGTCATTCCACCTTATTGATATCCCGCATGGACCCTTTGAAGTATCTATTTGAGAAACCAGCTTTAACTGGCAGAACAGCAAAGTGGCAGTTGTTACTCTCTGAATTTGACCTCACCTATATCACACAAAAGGCCATTAAGGGTCAAGCCATTGCAGATCACTTGGCTGCACACCCTTTACCAGAATACCAACCCTTAAAGACCAACTTCCCTGATGAGGCAATCCTGTTTGCTGAAGAGGAAGAAGGCGAAAGCTCATGGCAAATGTTTTTTGATGGGGCCGCCAATATGAATGGAAATGGAATAGGGGCTGTATTGATCAAGCCAGATGGGGCACATATCCCAATCGCAGTGAAGTTAAGGTTCTAATGCACGAACAATATAGCAGAGTATGAAGCATGCATAATTGGGTTGCAAGCAGCCTTAGACCATGAAGTAGAGGAACTTGACGTATATGGGGATTCGAGTCTTATCATCTTCCAAACAACTGGTGAATGGAAAACCAAGGATCACAAATTGATCCCCTATCACCAATATTTGGAAGAAATAAGCAATAAATTTACTCGAATTTCCTTCAATTATATGCCAAGGGCCAAAAACCAGTTTGCAGATGCTCTAGCAACATTGGCTTCAATGGTCAGTATGCCAGAAGGTGTTGATATTAGACCATTGGAAATTGAAGTCAGAGATGAACCAGCTTACTGCCTTGTTCTAGAAGAAACCCCAGGAGAAGAAGTACCATGGTTTCAAGACATTAAGAACTTCCTAAATGATCGGAGCTTGCCAGAAGATGTCACCTCTACAGAAAAAAGAACAATACAGAGGTTGGCAGGACAGTTCTTACTAAGTGGTGGGCAGTTGTACAAAAGATCACACAATGATATACTACTTAGATGTGTTGCAAAAACTGAGTCAGAAAGGATAGTTGAGACGGTACATGGAGGAGTGTGTGGACCCCATATGAATGGGCATATGCTTGCCAAGAAGATTTTGCGATTGGGATATTACTGGTCAATTATGGAACATGATTGCTATATGCACGTTAAAAGATGTCATTTATGCCAAGTGTACGCGGATAACAAGAATGCACCCCCAAGTGAATTACATAGTATGACATCTCCGTGGCCTTTTTCTATGTGGGGTATAGATGTCATTGGAATGATCTCTCCAAAGGCATCAAATGGACACAGGTTTATACTTGTAGCAATCGATTACTTCACCAAGTGGGTAGAGGCAGCCTTATATGCAAACATCACGAGTAGCCATGTTCTTAAGTTTTTGAAGCACAACATCATTTGCCGCTATGGTTTGCCAAGTGCCATAGTAACAGACAATGCTTCAAACCTTAAGAACAAAGACATGAGGAAGATGTGTGAACAATTTCAGATTACCCACCACAAGTCAGCGCCTTACAGACCAAAGATGAATGGGGCAGTGGAAGCAGCGAATAAGAATATAAAGAAGATTATTCAAAAGATGGTGGTGAGTTTTAAAGATTGGCATGAAATGCTGCCACTTGCTCTACATGCTTACAGAACCTCAATCCGGACTTCTACAGGGGCAATCCCATACTCCTTAGTCTATGGAATGGAAGCAGTTTTACCAGTGGAAGTGGAAATACCTTCACTAAGAGTGCTAATGGAAGCAGAATTAGAAGAAGCTGAATGGATACAGTCTAGGCATGATCAACTCAATTTAATAGAAGAAAAGCGTTTGAAGGCACTTAGTCATGGTCAATTGTATCGGAAGAGGATGGCCAGGGCTTACAATAAAAAGGTAAAGCCCAGAACTTTCCAAGAAGGAAATTTGGTATTAAAGAAGATTTTACCCTTTTTGGAAGATCCTCGTGGAAAGTTCAAACCAAATTGGGAAGGGCCTTATATGGTCAAGAAAGTCCTATCAGGGGGTGCTCTCATCTTAACAGAAATGGATGGGAAGGATTTTCCTGAGCCAATCAACTCTGATGCAGTAAAGAGATATTTTCCATGAATGAATATTACTAGGAAAGGATCTGAGGCCATTGTTCTTTATATCCCAAAATTTGAATCCCTAGTCAAACCTATTTGAGCCTGTTCGTTTTTTTTTTGTTAAACCCAAACTGGACTTACAGCCTTATACTGGGGCAAAGCCAATAAGGGCAAGGCCAATAGGGGCAAAAAGAAAATTTTGAAAAAAAAAAAAAAGGGAAGAGAAAAGAAAAAATAGGGGCAAATAAATGCCAAATACAAAAGAAGGGGAATGGGATTGAATCCACCATGACTGTAAGTCCAGTTGACCCATTTTCACACTTAGAAAATTTTGAGCCTTTAATACCTTTTCTTTCATAAACTAAGCCTAGCCTTTGTTTCATCCTATTATTAAGCCCTTGGTGATTTTAGTATATTCATTCAACTTTCAGAGTAAGATTGGTGATGACGGAATGCAGAGGCCAACCCTAGTGAAAACCGTAATTGGCACTAGGGGCGAGAAGGGCAAAAAAAAAAAAAGAGAAACGAATCAAGGGTTGAGTTGATCATGTGGTCTAAGTTTCAAATCAGCATGAGCACTGGAAACTGAGCAGATTAGCAAGGCCAATCATGAAGGAAAAATCATTAGGGGATGATTCTAAAGGTCACGGGGTAGACAGATTTGGTCTCTCCCTATTGCTTGGACTACCCTTTTCATTATTCAACCTGATTTTAATTCCTTTAATTATATGTGATTAAGTGTTTTGGATCAGCTTTCAAAAAAAAAAAACTATACTTTGGCCAGTGATGAGAAATCAAATACTTTTTCATAAAACTTCTGTTTTTATAAGCATCTGAGAATTCTGAGGCCAATAATATAAAACCTATTTTTGAATTAAAACTAATATCTTTCCACTAATGGAGTTTGCTTTTGTATAAAAGTATGGAAAAAAAAAAAGAAAAGAAGAAAAAAAAGATGAAAAATCTAATCCCTACTCCCTAACTGCTCCTCAAGCTCCCTAATCCTAGCTGCCTGAGTTGCAATGATTCTAGAAGCACCCTCTGCATCAGGATCACTCAAAAAGGAGATGACCTCATCTGAAAAAGAAAGCTTGCTCTTCAACGCCCTAAGGTCAGCCAAGGAATCCTGATACTTCTTCCGCATCACTCGGACTTCAAAGCGACGAGCCTGCCTTTGTTCTTCAAGTTTCTTCTCCATGGCAATGCAGCCAGACTTCTGCTCTTCAAGCTTCCTCTCCAGAACAAGGACTTTTATCCTAAGTTCTTGAGCCTCCCGTACCCATATTTGATGAAGCCGCCTATGGGTCGCCCTTTCTGACTCCAGAATGTCCTCATAAGTAGGAGGAAGAACTGCAGGAGGATCCTCTGGTACTGGGGCATGACTCTGCACCTGTTCTTTGATCCAGAAACAATAGTCCTTCACATGGGACTCAGAAAAAACTGGACCCCGCAGAAAGCAAACATAGGACCACTCTTTCATTAATTGAGCATTTAGCCCCATGGTGGCTGATGTAAGTGGCCCTATAAAGCTCTCATAACCTGTGGGGATCATAATTCCCTGAGTCGCTCCAAATTGCCGAAGAACCCTCAAAGGAAGATAGAGAACAGCAGATTTCAAGCCTGCTAGGGCCAGAAAGTTTTTATCCCTAAAGCTAATCACTGTCTCTGGAGCAGGCTGATAAGTGCCAGGCCATCTCACTTGATCATCCTGGAGAGTACCCAAGAAAGTGAACCAGCCCTGCTTGCCACCTTGGATGTTAGGACATCCCCTATTGCTCATCAGAACAGGAACTTTCAATCTAGGAAAGAAGCGGCGAGTTATTTCTTCAACCTGGCTAAGATGGTCAAGCAACCAAAGCTGCAGAAAAAGGGAGTATTTCAACTTATTTCCAAAAAAAAAAAAAAAAGGAAAAAAAAAAGAGAGAAAAGAAAAAAAAAAAAAAAAGAGAAGAATAAGAAGAAGCAAAGAGAAGAAAAAAAAAAGAGAAAAAGAAAGGAAGAATAAAAAAAAATAAAAAATAAAAAGAAAAAAAAAGAGAGAAAAAAATATATGCAGGATAGGGGCACAGGCAAGGAAGCGTTTCTTCTTCCTGAAATAACAGTCAGTAAGGGCCTGATATATCTCTGCTAGGATCATAGGGGCCAACCTCTCGCGTTCCCTAACCTGACAGATAACTGAGATGAGAGCCAAGTCAACCTGGTCATCACCCCGTGGAAAAAGCAGCTGATTGACCACTACCAGGGTCAATGCATTAAACCTAGAGTCCTTGTCATTACTCCTCAGAAGTTTTTCAGTCAAAAAGGTCTTGGACAAGGTCAATAGTGCATCAGAATTTCCTAAGTCCTTCTTACCTATACCCAAAAAAGTGGAAGCCTCTTTTTTATAACTAAGCTTTAGGGGTGGATTCACAACTTTTTCAGAAAATCTTAGGCCAAGGATGGTTTCAATTTCTTCTATGGTGGGAGTCATCTCTTTATCATCAAAACGGAAGAGATTCAGCTCAGGTACCCAGTGGCCAATCAAAGCTTCAATGATTTCCCACTTAAAGGGAATTTTAGGGAGGTGTAGGATGTGCCCTAAGTGGATGGAATCCCAACGAATCTCCTCATCAAGGGTCATGGAATTAACCCATCTATCATAAAAGGAATCCACAATATTGTACCTGGTAAGATTAGGAGGTTTTGATCTAACAGGTTGTCTTGCAGGAGGAGATTCAACGGCAGGAGAAAGCGGCGTAGGGGAAGCCATGGAAGCGTCAAAGAAGCCAAGGAAAGCGAGAAAAGACGTGCTCAGGGAGTTTTTCAATTAATAAAAGTGTCACATTGATGTTCCCTAGGAGTTTATATAGAAAAAATCGTAAGACAGTAAATTCCGTAATTATATTACGGGCAAGGCTCGCCCGTATAGGAATTACGGACACGTCTGACCGTGAAAAATTCACGGGCAAGGCACGCCCGTAGTAACTTTACGGGCACAGCCTGCTCGTAGTATAAGTACGGTTCCTCCGAAAAAAGGCAAAAAAGTGGGAAGTTTTAATTTCTTTGTTTCCCTAAGCTTCACCTGTCCCTGTTTTAACATTCATCAGGTAATAAATACTGAAAATAAAGAAGAAAGAACACAAATGGAAATAAATCAAACTTCTTTTATATATATGAATGCTTACATCACTTTTGCCAAAAAATACAAAGGTACATGGAAGAATCCTAATCTAATGGCCATGCAGGTCCGCCCCTACGGCCACGGCCTCGTCCTCTGCCTCGACCACGGCCTGTAGATCGCCTGCGCTCAAAGACATGCTGTACAATATTACGAGCTGTGCTACGCGTCATCCTGCTCAAAACAGACTGAATATCATGCCACATATATAAAGGCACAAGGCCAGCAGTGGGATGATCAGGAGGGACGTACCCTGAAGTATCTACATATCCCGTAGAATCGGGATCAGACTCTATACGGGAAGAATCCGCAGAGGGATCAACAGCAGCAGGCGTCTCCTCTACAGCCTCCATAGCAGGACCAGCAGGAGCAGATGTCCCAGGTACATCAACCTCCGGCTCCACAGGCTCAGTAGCAGTCATCTCCACCTCGGGCTCTACAGGATCAGCTGTAGCCTCCTCCATCACGGCAGTCTCCACGGTAGGCTCTACCACAGCGGCGTCCATAACCGAATCCATATCTATATCAGCAAATGCAGCAGGAGCAGTCTCAGCTACTGGGGCAGACTCTAGCACATCCTCAGCAGCAGGTACAATATCAGCCTTGACCTCGGGCTCTGCTGCAGGAACCTCCACTGGACTGGGAGACGTCACGAACTCCACCCGTGCCACAGAAAACACTTCATCCCGGAAATGCATAGGCACGGGTGAAGCAGGTGAAGAGGGACCAGCTGTATACTCCTGAAATTAAGAGAAAAATTCAGTCAGAACAAGACAAACAAATACAAAAGCAGGAATGGAAATAAAAGAAGAAATTAACCTGAGTATCAGATGGACCCGCCTGGTCCTGTGCATCAGACGGACCCGCCTGGTCCTGTGCATCAGATGGACCCTCCTGGCCCTGGGCTCTGGCTAGCTGTCCCCGGAGATCGGAAATAGTGATATAGAGGGCGTCCCGCTCAGCGATCGCTGCATCACGCTGGCGCTCTAAATCAGCATAGCGAGACCTGATCTCTGCCAACTGAGCCTCCTGAAATAGCAAAGAAAGAAGTCAGAAAAATGTTAATGAAATAGAAATAGAAGATCAGAAAAGGAAGAAGGCATACCGTGGTGTCGTAGGCCCTAATCACTACCCCTCCTATCTCCGTGACTCCGCCACGGACAGGCATGGGTGACATGAGACACCCAACAGAAGCTCGCCTGAACCAGGCATCATAGTCACCCTCCTCTAATAATGTCTCTGCCTCAGTCCAATCTAAGAACTGGGCAGGATCAACAGGCATAGGAGGATAGAAAGGAGTAGTATCTGGCGGGATGGCAGGAATCCGTGGCTCTCCCACATGCTGAAAAAAGAAGCGCTCGCCGCAATACCAGATGCTGCCCAGCTGACCAATAAAGAACTGGTATCTTTGTCGTCTCTGGTCAGGGACAAATGCATCATCTCTGGCAGCCTGCAGGGCCAGCACCTCATGAATGTCCTCCATCCTGGGGACAAATAGCTGAAAAACATAACAGGACATCAGATATGCGATCCAGGAAGAAAAGAAAAGAAGAAGTAGAGGAATTAAAGAAGATTACCTCAGACCAGTATAACCTGTCTAAGTGGGCCTGGGCGGACCTGGGACGGCTCTTTTCAGAGTCATGCTCTACATGACACCATCTAAGTGCCATGGGATACGTCTCCTCAGGCATCGTAGAGGTAGGGCGGAAATAGGGTATATAAACCCTAGCAAAAAACTGCAAAAATAAGAAAAGAGTTAGAGGAATAGTCAGAAGAATAGAAAAAGAGAAAGAGAGAAAAAGAAAGGAAATAAACATTTCACCTGCAGAAAAGGCCAGAAGAATCGGCATCCAACTCCAGCCCCTCTGGATGTAGAGAGGCCACTCACTGATCGGCGCAGGCCAGCCAGAATAGTACCAAATATGAGCGGGCCCCAGGCATACCTCCTCGCCCGCTGCAGATCTCCCAGAAGACTCAAGAAGTGAGGACTAACTGAAGTCGTGTCCTCTGGGAAGAAGCAGGATCCCATCATATACAGAAAAAGAAATCTGAAGGCGAAGGGAAAAACATGGTCACCGGCAGCAAGCCGGCCAAACTGCCTCCTACTAAAAGTCTCTCTCAACCATGTCAGAGACAATCTTGCTCTCCCCCGATCCCAGGCCTCTGGAGGCAGCACAATATATCCAAGATAACCAGCAATCTCATCAGCCTCTGGCATCGCCATCTCAGTAATAACATCACCGATCATCCTAATCCCGGTGATGAGCGTGAAATCAGAAGGCCGGATCCCAATCTCAATATCTGGAAAGTGGAAGCTCAATGTCTCTGGGAAAAACCTCTCCAATAATGCTGCAATGAGGGCCCGATCCAAGCGTACGTCCGGGATGGTGATAAACATACCAAAACCATACAAGCCTAGCTCCCGACGATAGGCCGAAGTGCAAGCTCTCAAGAATCTAGTAAAGCTGGCCCAGCTCCCTCTATAATGGGACATCGGATACTCCAAAGGGATATCCGCCCTAACGCATGCTGAGGGATGAGTCCTCAAACCATGCAGAAGATCGGTGTCCCTAATCTGGGCAGCCACCTCCTCAGGGATCTCAACCCTGGTCCTGGCCTCATCTCTGCCACGACCCCCTCTGCGGCCTCCTCTATGGCCCTCCTCATGGCCTCCATCTCTGCCTCCAGCTCTGCGTCTGCTACGGCTCCTATCTCTGCCAGAAGCCTCAACAGCCGGCTAAAAGAAAATAATTGAAGAATCAGGAAGATGTATTTTGGGAAAGGATATGAAATTGCAGAAAGGTTAGAGTATACCTCTGGGGTCGCCTCACGCGAATCCCCAGAAGGAAGATCCGGGACATCAGAATCTGAATCCCTCTCAGCCCTCGAAGACGAGGCCACATCAGCAGGATCTCGCCTAACCCTCGAAGAGGAAGGCTCATCTGCAGGATCCCTAGAAGCTGATCGAAGACGAGCCATCTACGGTTCAAATCAGGGAGATGTTAATTATTTCTTGTTGAAATTCTTAATTGTTCGATTTTCATTTTAACCAAGATTAATTGATGTGCAGGAAAAGAGGAAAATTGGAGAACGGAAGAAAATGCTTCAAATACTCCTAATCAAATTAAGAATCAACTGAAGGAGTTTATAGTTTTCTAGAAATATTTTGTGTAGAGATTTTAATTTATTCCTTTATATTTTCTAAAGATATCTAATCAGGTATTTTTACTTGGTTTCAGGGCAATCAAGGCAGTGAGTTCATGCCAAAGTAATGGGATGGAATGTTCTCACAAAAAGGAATATGGCCTAAAAACAGGAATTCAACCAGAACAAAAATCAAAGATAGGAATTCCCATTCAAGAATCAGAGGAAGGTAGAACATCAATCATTGTTCAAACATGGAAGTTAGGATACGGAAACATTAGCATATGCAGTATATGTTCAAAATCAGAATGATGCAACAGTGAATACACCCAGCAATTTGAAGACTTATTCAAAGCATCGTGTATTCGGGGTCATAGAATCATGCAGTGTGGAACTAGGCAGCAAAAATTTGAGGATTCAAAGGCTTAAGTTCAGATGGAGCATTGGCAGAAAAATTGGAGCAACATAAGTCACAAAAGAGCTCAATTTAACAATGGCAAAGAGGAATTATAAATCTGACGAAAGCATGCTGAGTGACAAACTAAAGTCAACAATCAGTAAACATCACAGATTAAGAATGAATCATTCAAGAGTCAGAAAAATGCAAGCATCATTTCGGCTATAAGAAAAATCAGCAGGTCACAATGATGCACAAACCAATGATGGAAAGTTTAATCATTCCAGAATTCAAGAGCATAGAAATTTCGAATCGAATCCGGTTAAGGAAGACAAAGTAAACAGTTGATGCAATCAAGAACAAAAATTTCGTTCATGGGTTCTACTGTTGCATACATTATTCAGAAAAAGGTTTCGGCCACTTACTTGGTATAGTCGAAATGGAGGAATCAAATAGGAAGCTCTTACTTTACCGAAGCTCCAACAAGGAATATCCACAGTCGATTGATAGAAGAGGAAGAACTCCCAAGACTTGATCACAGCCACGGCAATGCTCAATCCAAGAACAGTCGATGGAAATAGGAAGTCGCCGGAGTGCTCAATACAGTCGCCGGAAGTGGTGGACGTCGCCGGCGAAGTCGTGCGAGATGTCGGACTGTTGGAGAAGAAGAAGAGGACCGGAGAAAATAGCACGGGCAGCAGAGAATTAGGGCACGGGGCGAGCAGAAGAGAAATGGTCGCGGTCGCGAGTTTAAGAAGAAGAGTAAAATCCGTAACATCAGTACGGGCATCAGACGCCCGTGAGCCCATTACGGTCCCGGTCGCCCGTGAACTCTCTACGGGCAGGTATGTCCGTAAGCCAAATACGGGCGAAGCCAAAAAAGCATATTTTTATCATTTCTCACAATTTTTAGGAGATCAATGTTTATATTAGTTGTAAGTTGCAAGGATTGCCACCTTACTCACTTTTGTTTAAAAAATTTTGTCTTAAATCTCACTTCATAGCCCACAAGTGCTCAGTGAGAGGAGAGAGGAGGATTTGGCCCTTAAGCTGAGGGACTTCTAGCAAATCTTCCACAATCCATTCTTTTTTCAAAAATCATCCATTTAATCCTTGCAAAGTGCAATTGATTATACAAAAATCTCAGAAAGTGCAATTGGTGGGTCTTTTTGCTCTCTGCTTGTAATTAGTTCCAATTACCAGCAAAGAGGGGGCAGCTGTAGACACCCCAAATTGCACTGCCAAATGAGAAAATAATAAAAACATGTAATTAGAGCTTAAAAAACAGGTCAAAAAGGCCTAAAAATAGAATGAACAGGCTTTGGCCGTATTGGCTTCACGGGCCTATCTCGCCCGCAAAATATCTACGGGCAGGCGCGCCCGTAGTACCAATACGGTCACCATTGGACCGTAAATCATTTACGGGCATTAAAGACACGTGCAAGTTTTGTCCTTCTCTCGATTTCCGAGCTTTATTTGAAGTCCAATATATCTTTAAACGAGCGAATTAAGTGTTTTATTCGCTGAAGCCACCTTGGTTGGCTATGGATGGGCATTATCTCTGTATTTCACTCTATCCTGAGAATCAGGATATATCCTTCTGGACCAGCCTTGCCCCTGGGTGTGTCTATAAATAGAGGCTCTTTCCTCTAGCTAAGGGCCACGAAATTTTGAAGTCAAGGAATTCTAAGAAGCTCCAAAAGAAGAGAAAGGAATCCCTGCTGCCTGCCTGCTCAATCCAGGTAAGTCCCCTATCCCTTTTTATTTTCTGTCTTCAATTTTTAGAAATAATAGGATCATCTCTATTGCAGTAGAATAAGGCCATATTTATTTTGTATTCCTAAACTTGTCTCTAAGTACCTCAAGGGTCTCTCTAGCCGTAAAACGTGAAGAGAGAACTAGGGGAAAGGGGAACAGGTGGATCCCTAGAATAGAACCCCATATCTGTTTTTTTCTTTTTCTTTTAGAATAAAGCCTCTGATTGTGTTTGTGTACCCAAACCTATCTCCAAGTACCTCAAGAGTCTCTCTAGCCGTAAAACGTGAAGAGAGAACTAGGGGAAAGGGGAACAGGTGGATCCGTAGGGTAGACCCCCATGTGCTCTAATTTGTGAGATGTGGCTATTTTGAATATCTTGATCATGTTTTAATGCTTTTTATGATGAATCTGAATGAATAACATGAATCTATGATGTTTATAGCATGAGATCCCCACTATTTGCCAAAATTTGGATTTTTGCCACTTTTGCACCTACAGCACTGTTTTCGTGATTTTTGTGATTTTAGGCTATGATCTTGGATTTATCATGATCAATATGGTAGATCTGAATCCAGAAGCCTGAAAGTAAATTCTAGGGTTTCATGATGTTGTTTTTAAATTGTTTTTCATTATTGAGATAAGACCCTACGGTCTAAGTTCTCCCCTTTTGGTGTTTTTCATCAATGAGGGTATTTTTGGTTTTTATTTTCTGATTTAATGTGAAATTTGGACTTTATCTATGTCCTGGACTGTTCAAGTTCAATTTTGAAATATTTTATAAAATCATATTTTTCTAGATTTCTAGAATTTTGACTTGAAACCAGATTTTTGGATTTTTCACTTTAAATTGATTTTCTTTGATTTTATCTCAATTTTATTTTGATCATGAAACCCTAGGAATGGTATGATCATATTTGATATTTCTGGATCAATCAGACTATTCATATGAAAAAACCATATATTTTTGTTTTTTTTTTTTTTTGTGATTTTGTGTGACTTTTATAGCAAGCTTTTTCCTTAATTTTAACATGAACCAATACCTGGCAACCACCTTGTGTGGATGAATAGGGGTGCCTAACACCTTCCCCTGTTCATAACCTAATCCCCTTATCCATCTCTGGTTGTTTTTTTTAGGAGGGATATTTTGCCCTAAAATTTGCCTTTTGTGCTTATTTAATACTTTGGTGTCCATTCACACCTAAATTGAATGGTGACGACTCTTTGTTTTATATAATCCCGTGTGATGATTGAGGAAATCATTGGATTGATTTTTCCCATGTCTCACAGCTGCTAGCAAAGCCAATTCAGGGGGTTCACTTTGGATTGCTGCTTACCCGAAAATACACAAGTCACCTGGCGTGATCAGAGCGAGTCTCGAGACCGGCTACTCGGGATTCTGTAAACACAGAACTGCGAGTCAGGGACGGCCTCAACTTACTCTCCGGTGGCAGGATTCTGGTGTTAATCGGAGTAAAGAGGGGTCGAAGATGTCACTGCGACTGGAAGCAGTGAGAGAAGTCCTAGGTTATCCTTCTGTAGTAGATGGGATAAAAGATCACGGATGATCAAAATAATATAATAACCGGTTGCGGTTGGATGGATTGTGTCCCTAAGTTCTTCGAAGTTATGCCTTTTATAGCCGATCCTTGACGGTTGCTCAACGTCCTACTCTTGCACGACCTTCATGGCGGTTGGTCGTCTTCAGTCTTCCGTTCCAGAACGATAACCGCTTGGCCACGATCTTAAAATAGTTTATTCTTGAACGACCGATGACACGATCTTCTGATATTTCTGGTTTTGTCGTATTGGCGTGACTCGAACTGTATTCTTGGTTCTGTGTTCATGCTGATGTGGCCTAACCAACTGTGTAAGGCCTACGTGCTTTGATGCCATGGCCTAAATAAGCCACATAGGCACCACGTGCCCTTTTCTTATTCATTGGTCATATAGGGTGTAAACAATTCTACTTTAGTTATGCTTGTATTCTAATATGATTATGCTTGTATCTTATTATAATTATGCTTTTATCCCCGTATGATTGTACTTGTATCCTATTATGAATATGATTGTATCCCATATCATCTAGAAATTAGTGGTTACATGTTATTCATTACAGGTCTTAATGGTAAAGTCTTCTAAAAAAAAGATCTTTCTCATAATTTTCCCGAAGTTCAAAGAAGACCAAAATCCAATATGCTATGTCAATAAGTATTTTAATTTTTTATTGAAAGACGTTAACGCCTTATTAACATCGATAGCAACTTTGAAAAGATGGGGAGACATGTAACAGCTTTCGGTTCTGCATAAGAGGGATTAATAGATGAATCTGTTAGAGAGGAATTCGGTTCTTAATTAAGTTAATTTTTCTTGCATGACTGATCATATACAGTGCACTTTTTGAAATTTGAATAGAAAGAGAGAGCCATAGCCTTCTTGTCATTTCTCTTCCGCTGAGAAAAAGTAATCTCTAGCGATCCACATGGTGAAGATACTGAAGTGCATTCCAGGAGGCAAAGATGGTAAAATGACAAATTAAAGCTCCAATTTTCCTTATTCCATTTGTGTCGAAGTCGTGTTTACACTAGATTGGGCCGACTCTTTTGAGACTAAAAGGAGATTGGACTCTCTAAAGTGTAAGAAAGGAAATTTTAAGATTAAAGAATGTCACGTTGCATGATATCATAAAGTGGCTCCTCACTTGGGGATAAAAATTTTTCAACCTAAAATGGAATCTTTGACACAAAAGTGGGACACGTAATGAATTATATGTTCCTATAGTTCTATTGAATAAAAATCATCTCTAAATCTTGATGATTTTCGCCGAATAGAAATTTTATCTCAAAACTTTCATTCTTTGTATTTGTGAGATTCATATCAAGGCTTTCATTAGAGAAAATAGGAAATGATGGAGATTTGTACCATATATTTGCAATACCAATTAAATTTTGATTTCTCTGTAAAATACGACCATTAAATATCAATTCATATCAAGTTGGAAATATAAACATGAAGGGAAATTGGAAAAAGGAAAAGGACTTGAGAGCCTCTCTTCCATGAAGCACCGAAGGCACACCATTGAATAGAAAGCTTTATAAACCAGATGACATGTGCGAGGAGGGTCTATCATGTACAACAAATTTCCAGCAACATACTTTCAAGCAACCCGAATGCTTGGGGGTCGCACGAGCCAAATATTTTTTTCATAAACTTTCTAATTGGTGGCACCCACATGCATTGTGTCTTGCTTCAGGATAACAGGTAAGAAATCTGCTTTTGATGATATAGTCCGGAGGGTGACGATAGAGCGCGTTACACGCTGAGATAAGATTTTATGTATATTTTTTTTTTTAGTGAAGATTTTTCACATAACTCTTCTTCTTAAAAGTCGTAGGTTTTTTTTTTTTTGGGACTTAGAAAAAATATTAATTGAATAAAAACAAGCATAAGCCAGAATCCACATTCAGTCCCTTCCAGACATATCAAGCTTCAAACCCTAATTGTTTCAAAAAACAAAAAAGAAATAAACCAAACTAACTTTTGAGTTTTCACATGACAAGAGCCTGGATCTACTAAAAAAATTTAGATAAAGAGAGATCTGTGATCCGTGAAAAACAACATAAGATCCTACTAATATAGCATATATACTTTTCTTTTTAAAAGTTTACAGAAGCTGGATTCATGGGGTTGATAGAGAAGAGTGACTGGTGCAAGAAGACTTTTTTACAGAAGCTAGATTATTCATGGTGTTGACAGAGAATAGTGAGCGGTACAATTAAGAAGACTGTACCTAGCTATATATCTACCTTCAACGAAAAAGAAGAAGATGATGAAAAGAAACACAAGAGTTATAAAAGATAGCTAGCTGGATCAAGCAGACCGCTATGGAGCTTCAGCAACAGTAAGACTTGGAAAGAGAAGGAGAGCGAACAGCTTCGCGAATTTCGGCGAAAATCGCCTCCTTCACCTTCCCTCTCCTGGGCGTCGCGTTGGCGTAACTGTCACCCATCTTAGGTGGTGGAGGAGCTTGGGGCTTGACTTGCGGGGTTTGTCCTACTTCGCCATTCTTCTGGCCACCGGCGCTACTCATTTTCGCTTTCTCCCGCTCTCTTTCCTGCGTATATTGTGTCTTCAAATGCCAATTCCGACCAAAACACGGAGATGAGGAGTTTCATAGACAATAAAGGCAAAATCGTTTTTTAGTTATATTTTTTGAACATAATTCAGATTCAGTCACACTGTTTTGGATAATTAATAATACTTTTTAAGATATTTTAAAACAAGTTTTATTGTTCATAGACAACAATACCCAATGTGTATCTTTTATAAATCCCTATGTTGAATTTACAAGTCTAATAACATGAATTAGAAGTACATAAAGTAGATCTGTAAGTTTCTTCATGGGGAAATTGGTTTTTAGTGATACTTTTTCAACATAATTTATATTTAGTCGGTCAAATCTTGGTGATTGGTTTTTAATGATACTTTTTTAAAATAATTAAGGCTCAATGTCATTTTACTGTTCCTTAAGAGTTTCTTCCAAAAATACCCTCAAAAGATTCTGAAAACCTTTTCACTAATTTTGTTACAAGTGAGGTTTGCAATCTTTTGAGGGCATTTTTGAAAGAAAATTTTAATGAACATTAAAATGACACTGATTTGTAATTATTTTAAAAAAGTATTACTAAAAATCAATTACTAAGATTTAGTCGACTGAATATGAATTATTTTAGAAAAGTATCACTAAAAACCAATTTTGCCTTTCTTTTCCTTATGTTACGTTCAAAATCGTCCAAAGAATATCTGCAGTCTACCATTTCCAAAGCTTTTCAGGTAAGATCAAAAGTAAAGATGAAGAGCAAGAATTTGCAAGAGTCCAACTCAATAGAGCCAGCCCACTCTATGATTGACTCCACCTAAGTGATTGATGTATATTCCATGCATAATCAATTTACCCTATTCAATAATGACCGTCCAATAGTTCCATCCGACGGCCACTTCTATGATATTGCAAATTCAATACATGTGCTACACTTCGTTAATATGTCATTCTCATTTCCCAACAAGGAAATTGAAAATTAGTAATGTCGGATGAGTCCCATTTTTGCTATGACCATTGTCAAAGCTCAAACCCGGCTCCCAAGCATCCCTTTAGTCAATCGAGATGATCTTGTGAAGGGTCCCACTCATCTGAAGGCGAGGAACTTCCCAGGCATTAGGCAGTTGCTATTGAGATACAGGATTGGTTGGTGCACCTGTGGGTGATAACCCAATAAATAGGCCCTTTATGCAGGTGCACCTAAGTGAAGCCTCGTATTGATTGGACTCAGATTTATATACCGACGGAAGTACTCGTACTAGACCGTTTTGGAATAATATCATCTTTAATTAAACCCATAGAAAGGTTTAAAAGTAACTAATTCTTGCTTGCCATATAAACAAGTAATAGTCCTCAAAAAGCGAAAAAAACATTTTTTCATTTTTTAATGTAAGAGAGAGAAATTTTTAAGACTCTTGCGTGGCAGGCAAGGATTAGCTGCGTGGACGTTAATAACCAGTGCAGTAAAATTGGAGGAGAGGGGGCGTAGGAGAGGATGCAGGGCGAATCTGAGCTGCTGCTCAAACCCTTGCAAATGATATGCAAGTACGTGCTGGACACGCACCAACTTTCAGTACAAAGATAAAACCACACACTTTATAGGGATGAAATTGTCTGCCGCCTTAATGTGCGGCAGACTGTGCAGCATTTGCCATGTGGAGCATCCCACAGATGCTGTGCATCCACATTTCCCAACACATTTCACCTTGGAAATGTGGATGCACACTATCTGTGGGATGCTACTAGGACTGCAACTTGGTCCAGTTAAAACCGAACCCGAACCGACCCAAACTGACTTCGGTTCGGTTTGGTTCGGGTTTTTATATGTTCGGTTCGGTTTTGGTTTCAAATTCTTTAAACTGAATTAAATCAGTTCGGTTTTGGGTTGTATGGTCGGATAAATCGAACCGAACCGAAATCATACATTTCAATAAACTGAACCGAAAATACATATTACCCCTTAAACTTTTAACATATTACAAGCTAACCCTTTAAATCCTCTCAAACCCTAAACCCGATCACCTCGCCTCCCTTCTCTCCGCTGACCTCAAGCTCCCTTCTTGATCCGCCCCCACCACCACTGCTCCACCAGAACTTGGACATGGCTTCAACCCCAATCAAAGAAGATGAAGAGGAAAACTTCGAGTCGGCCATGCGTGTTGCAGCTGGTACGATTCTGCCAATGGTGGTGAAAGCATCAATCGAGCTCAATCTGTTTGAGATCATAGCCAGAGTAGGATCCAATGCTTTCCTCTCACCGTCGGAGATTGCTTCTCAGTTGGGAACACAAAACCCAAAAGCTGCAGTCGTCCTAGATCGCATCCTCCGATTCCTCATTAGCCAGTCCCTTCTCAAATGCACTCTCAGTGACATGGGACTAACGTGCTTGCAACATGGGGTGATCGGTTCACTAGTTTCATTGTCCATCAGACGGTGCAAGAGACTTAATGACAAATGTATATCGTCCTGGATCGCATCCCCAAGTTAGAAGTTAATTGTTAATAATGGGTTGTTGGCTTTTTGTCCATGGCGGCACTGCATCACCTTTTGGTTGATGTGGATGGGTTTTTGATTTGCACTGAATTTACCTTGATAAACTGATTGGAATATTTGAGAAATTTTATAATTTTCTTGAGTTCAAGAAATTGGGTATTGCCTAATTTGTTCCTGCAACTGTAACTTTTCTGGATTTTAGATTGATCTTTAGGGCTCATGTTGAGGTTTCTGTGCAACACGATCTCTGTGTTTTGTGCAGTATGCATCTTCGTTTAAAACTTGATGGTGGTTCTGGTCAGCATTTGCAAGATTTGGATCTCTCGCACCTTCCTAATATTTCTGACAATGGGATTCTACTATTAGTGAAAAACCGAGTTCCAATCTTTGAGCTTCGAATGCAGGGTTGTCTTCCCATAGGTGATATGTTAGTGATGGCTTTGGCATCAATGTAGCTTGATGGGGGTTGGCGGTGTGGGAGCAACTTGCGTTTGCTGGATCTTTACAACTGCAGAGGCATCAACCAGCTTGCATTTCGATGGTTAAAAAACCATACTTTCCAAGGTTGAGATGGTTGGGAGTAACAAGACGAGAAAACATGAGTTGTAAAATTTGGTTCGGTTTGGGTTGGGTTTTATATAAAAAATCGGTTCGGTTTCAGTTTGGGTAGTTCGGTTCTGAGGTCGGTTCGGTTCGATTCCGAACCGACCATCAATAACTTTGGTTTGGTCCTGGGTTAAGACCAACCCAAACCAAACCGCACTGAGTTGCAGCCCTAGATGCTACACAGTCTGCGGCACATGAAGGCGGCAGATGATTTCATCCCACACTTAAATGACGGCGTACACACGCCGACATAAAATAGTAGCACATGCCAAGGGGTCCCCTCGATACGCCATATGCTCGGCTTAAGCAAAGAGAAGCACCCACCTGGGGCTGCTCACGCCTCCGGTCCGGCTACCGCCATAAGTCGAAAATGAAGACATTTCGCCATCGTCGATCGGAGAGAGAGAGAAAGCATGTAGAAGAGGAGAATGAACGACGACGCTGGACGTGATCGAGAAGACGACGGAGGACGGCAAATCAAAGGGATCCCAACCTAGAGCATGGCGGTTCGAACGGGGTTGCTGCCGGCGAGTAGAGGTCAGAAGTTGCCACCCAGGAGAGGAAATGTGAAGAAGATGATACTTGCAGACATCGCTAAAGTCATCTCCTCCACCATACGACCAAACCCTCCTCGCTCGAAGTCTGTCTGATCTCGATCTTTCTGAATGTGTCATGGTCTTATGACATTTGTATGTCTGTACACCGTTCATGTAAATTCACGCATGCTTTTTCTGAAATCAGTTTAGTTATGAGATAAAATTCACTTGTGCTGTTCTTACGAACTAGAGGTTTTATTATTATTTTTTTCTTTTCCAGTATCAATTAACCAGGAAAGTTTATAATTTGGATGCATCACAGTATCAGCACAAAGAGACGTTGATCTGTGATCAGCCCGAAAGAAATTTCTTCTTCAAGAAGCCTGACTATTTTTGAGGCTATAGCTAGGGAGGAGCCAGGAGTGTGAAAAATACATCAAGACATCTCCTTGGCTAACTAGGATGGCATATGTATGCTGTGAAAACGAACAGCTAAAAAAAGAATAAATCAAAGTAAACAATGACATGAGATTTACATGGTTAGGTAAAGATGCTTACTGATGTGTGAAAAATTAAGGGTACAAACACACAATCCTCTATGGCTGAAAACAACATCACTATAACCAAATTTTGGGTTTTATACAAGAGATTAGCTAGGGGTGGCAATGTGGTGGGTTGAATGGGTAACCCACCCTTAGAGGTGGCAATTGTGACCCGTGACCCGCCAACCCGCCCAAACCCGCCCGGTCTTAGGCGGGTTAGGGTTGACTATTTCAATAAACGGGTTGGGTTAGGGTCACGAATTCTCAACCCGATTATAAACGGATTGGGTTAAGGTTTTGTGAGACACGGGAAAAAATCACCGGAATGATCATCCCTCCGTCAACACACGGGGCTCAATGTAAAAATTTGGAGAGTCGCCACCATTCAGATTTTTGGGTGTGAATGGACACCAAAAGTTTAAAAATAAGCAAAAAGTACAAAAAATGCCAATTCTAAGGTAAAAATAACACTACTTGAAAATCAAATCCAGAGATGGATAAGAGGATTAGATTATGAACGGGGGAAGGTGTTAGGCACCCCCATTAACCCACACAAGGTGGTTGCCAAGTGTTATTCATGCTAAAAGAAAATAGAAAGCTTGCTAAAAAATCATGAACACCTTGAAAAAGGACAAATATATGATATCTTCACATGAAAATCCAAATGAATTCCAGATCTTCTTTTATGTTAATATCACTTCTGGAATATCACAAAAAGATGGAAATCACAGCAAAAGTTGCACAAAACCAAGTTGAGGCAAATCCGGGAAATTTGGTAAAAAGTAAGGCCATTTCTCTTGAAATTAATCAAATCCAATTTTAAATTAAATCAAACCAAATCCATTTGAAAGACTAGGGTAAACAATAGTCTCATGCAAAATTTCCATTAATTCCGGTTGAAATCCTAAGAGTTATGGCTCTTTTAAAGTTGCTGCCGGAGAAAATCAAAAGTAGCAAGTAGACAACTTTGGAAAATCACCTAGAAATATCTACTCCATAGCAATCCGTGAAATTTGGTGTCAATGAAGTCTGTATGGCCATCTTTCGAAAGAAACTAGCCTCATACAAAAACTCATTCGGATGTGCCTTGGGTGACTGTTAGCACCTGATTTTTGCACCCCCAAAATAAAGAAAAGTGAAAAGTCAAACTAAAAGTCAAACCCTGAGGGGGTCAAAAATTGACTTTTTGATTCAAGTAAATTTGGCCATCAAACTTCATATCATTGGAAAAAGCAGTTCGACACGGTTCCCACGCAACTGAATTTGCTAGAATCGGAGTCCAGGTGAGAAAAATATGGCCCGGTCAAATTTCCAGAAAGCAAAAAGTTGACTTTTTGCTCGACCCCAATTCAGCTGCCAAACTTGATCCCAATGGATAGGTGGTTCCGAGTTAATTCCAACGACACTAAGTTTGTTGAAATCGGACACCGGACGAAGAAGTTATGAGCAGTTGAAGTTTCAGGAAAAACTGCCCATGTGGCAAAAAGGCAGCAAAAATGGACTAAACCAATAAAATAAATAAGATAAATGTGTTTAATAATATTTTAATAAAGAGAATCTCGCTTTTTTAATAAAATAATCGAAAAATCGGATAAAAATCCTGCAATAAGCCAAATTGAATAAAGGTTTGAAATCCACACATTTTTAAAACGTGCGGGACCGTATTTACATTACGGGCAGGGCATGCCCGTATTTAAAGTACGGGCACGCTTCTAGAAGGAAACCACGCGTCGCCGTACGGCGGAACACGCGTCCCGTACGGCCGAATCTGCGATAATTGCAAATATTCGTTTTTCGCCCGTATTTGAATTACGGGCAAGGCACGCCCGTACTTGAAGTACGGGCAAGGCACGCCCGTAGTTCAAATACGGGCACGAGATTTTTGCCTATAAATAGAGAGGCCACCCCTCTTCATTTGAAAAAGCCTCTTTCCCTGGCCATGACTCTCTCCCTCTTGGAGCTCCCCACGACCAAATGCTGTTCAACCTCCACCACTCCTAACCTAAACCTCTTTTATACCCAAACTACCCCTATGCTTTAAGATCACCCAATACCATGTCCAAATCCACTTCAATTTGATCTTAAATCCACCTACCTTAACCAAACTCTTTCCCTTCCATCCCAGCAAATCTTGGAGGACGCGGAAGCGCTGCCGAAGTCTTCCGAGAACCACTACATCATCAAATTAAGGAAATAGCCTTGTGGTAACTTTTTCTAACATCTTCTTTTTCATTATATATATATGCATTTGAGTTGTCTTTCTTTATATTTGGGCTACTAACTCAACTACTGTTTTGAGCCCCATGAGGAGATGATACCAAAGTATTGGTCATTACAAGAAGGAAGAAAAGAAGTGCCTAAGGAATGCTTTGATTAATTAAACAAATAACTTTTCTTTTTAAGTTTTTGACATGGAAGGATAGAACCCTTCTTGAAGTCAAAGAAGTGTACTGTGACTTCCCATTTCCCCACTCCAAAATATGATCATGAATCACCCCAAAAGATGCTGGTTTCCTAATTAGAAGAAGGAGAAAGAAGAAGAAGGCCTTTTAGGCCAAATGAAGCCAATGAAGCATCTGAAGGAACTGGAGAAACCAACTGGAGTCATCAGAACATCTGAGAAAGCCGCCGGAATGATCCCAGAAAGAATCGGCAGCAAACATGCAAGTTGAGTCGTGCCCGTAAACTCAGGCCGGTCCAGCCTGGACCGTGTCTGATTCACGGGCGAAGGGGACCGGAATCCATTTACGGTCAGGCTAGACCGTGGAGCAAACACGGGCGAAATGTAAAATAATGTAAAATTTGTCTTTTCTTGGTTTGGTTGGACCAATTTCGGTCTAAACCGGCCTGAACCATTCCCCTTAACCACTTTGGGCTTTCTTAAGCCCATTTTTGACTTTGGGCCCATACGGGCCCACCAACACCTCCCTGGGCCCACTTGTGGGGCCCACCTTAGACTGGCCCATACCAGGCCCGTTTTCAATAAAACAGGCCCAGGCCCTTTGACTCAGGCTAATGGGCCCATTCCAAGCCCACTAAGCCTAAACTAAAATTGTAAATACATAAAATTTAACAAAATAGCCAAATGGGTTACCCAATAACCCAACTGGGCCCAAGGCCCAACCATGGCAACCCACGGGTCTTCCTACGGGACCCGGGTCCGACCCACTCCACTAAATAAAAAAGATAAAATCAAAATAAAAGGGACCCACACCCTCTGAGGGCCCCGCCAGACCTAATAAACAGCATGCTGGTCTAGGAAGGGTGAAAATGACTCAAAAACCAGGGAGACCCGAGGGACCTGTCAAACCGACGGGGCGGACCGGGGTGTCTTTAGGACTTCCCCGGATCGTAACCGAGGACTTAGCTAGATCTCTAAAAAGCCGCAGACCAGACTTAGACCCGATTAGGGCAAAACCGTGTCTGCCTGCACTCTCAGGCAGTGGCGACTCTGAAAATCCCGAGGCACGCGCCAAAGGCACGCCCGGTGTGCGATCTAGGCCAGGTTTAGGTGCGCACAGCTTGGCGACTCTGCTGGGGACTCCCTCAACCCAGTCGGACCCTGGTTATCAAATGAGTCAACTTAGGAGGATATAAGCTAATTTAGGAAGTACTTCTTGTCCAACCTTAGTAAAGTATGGAACTCATGTAATTACATGATATTGGGGGATCCTGTCAAACGGACATGATAATCGCCTAAGGCAAGTGGTTTTTAACAGGGACCAATGTGACCCGCCCACTTACCTGGGGATCCACCCAGATCTTGTATTACACGCTGTTCTACACTTTTACTATAAATGTGACATTAAGGAACCCTTTGTTGGCCCTTATCCGAGAATCACCTGATTAGACACAGCACTCTGACCCACTGCACACATGAACACTTCACTACACCGTGAATGAATATTTAATTGCATGGGGTGACATGCACGAGGGAGTCTGCATGGGTGATCCGAACAGAATGATCTCTGGATAACTGTGAATGCTCTTCTTAACCAAAACCTAGATCTCTCTAGCAGCCACCCTTCTTCAATCGAGAAACTTACTTTTGGGATGGTATTAGCCCTACGCTCCCGTGGCTTGCCGGGGAAAGCAGGGTAAACCCATCTCCCCAGGTTTCTAGATTCTTCAAGCGCCATTGGTTTCTTGCCATGGTACGCGAAGGGTCTAGTACTTGGCTCAGACCCTTGAAGGCAGGTGCCTTGGGCTGGGTATCCTTCCCCACCTATTACTTCTGATAAACCCTGATGAGAGCATGAACATGAATGAACAAATAAGGGTAAAATTAATCTGGGGCATTAACCCCCACCTTTGTCGGTCTTAACCCTAATTTAAGGAAATTAACCCGATTCGATCCGTGCATTCAAGTCAGTCTGGGTTCAGTCGAAAGCCGGCCAGATCAGACAGAAATGAGTCAGAACAGAGGCAGAAAAAACCCTAGGGATAGGATTTCAGCCCACCTGCCGAATGGCAAATTTGTACCCTCCTTTTGGGTTCTCAACAACCCTAAAGGTGATTCTATTTTCAGATTTATTTCTGTAAATTTCGCCCTCGAAGGCAAGTTGTAAATATTGTTTTTAGTCCGACACAAGGGGCAGATGAAAGAACAGATGAAAGAGCAGATGAAAGAACAGATGAAAGAAAAGGCCGGCTAAGACCTGAACATTTAAAGGACATAACCCTTAAAACCCATAACTTGAGTGTTTGGATTTGATTTTTGATTGCATAAACTGCTTAGGCCTTGATTTAATTTTTGCATATCCTGTTGCATGCCTTAGACTAATTTAGAGTTTTTGGTGGAAAACCCTAAATTGACTTGGAATTTCAACCGGATAGTCGGCATGGCATCTTCATCCTCGACTGAGAGAATTCGCTTCCCCAGGATAGAGAAGTGTGCCTTTGATACCCCTTGGATCCGTTCTTGGACAAGGCAATTGCAAGGAGATGAGCAAATTCAGTGGGAACAGAAATACCACATGGGACAAACTCTGTCCCTGTTAAATGTGCCCATTAATTGGGACATGATTCAGGCGGCCCTACCTTTCTGGGATCCCCAACTTTCACTCTTTAGGTTTGGGACTAATGAGTTGACACCCACAATTGAGGAATTTGAACTATTCCTCCGATTTCGTGACCATGGAGAACCAGCTAGGCCAAGTCTCAAAGATAGCTACAAGAATGAAGCTTGTACTTTCTTTGGCCTACCCAGAGGAGAATTCCAGACTTTAGGAGGTGACCAAGCATTCACGCGGGTCTCTAAGACCTTCCTTGCTGAAAAGATAAGGGATAAGAAGCAGGAAAGACCCCGTGTTTGGTGGGACGCCTTCACCCTCGTGGTTCTGTCACAACTCTTCTTTCCTACTGGGGGAGACACCATTAATTTAGCCCTCATGGAAATTGTAGACCAACTCCAAGTGAAATTCCGAATTGCACCACTAATCCTTGCTCAGTTATATCATGCCTTGACCATGACCAAAAACGGAACTAGGAGGTTTCAGGGGTGCGCTCCTCTCCTACACATTTGGCTTCAAGATCACCTGATGGTTGCTGAACCTATCAGCCCACGTTATGGGTACGTCCGTGACAATGTCACATTGATGGCCCGAAAAGAGATTAGACCAGACTTACCCTCCAGAGAGGACTGGTTTGACCACTTTCTCCAACTAAAAGGAGAAACGGACATAAGATGGGGAGGCACATTTGACCAAACATATACCCCCGTCATAGCTTTCAGGAAAAGACATTGCCTAGCCTTGATAGGCTTAACCCATGCCATGCCATACTATCCGGTTCGAATTCTGAGACAATTTGGGAAGTCTCAGGGAATACCGATCAAGGATGAGGCGGAAGGATTAATTGGCCCACTTACATGGGAATTGAAGAAAAATTGGTGAAGGAATGGCAACACGTGCACATACTCCAAGAGGACATTTTCACTGCATCCGATGTTCGTAATTACGAACAGTGGATTGCTCGAGAAACTGGCCTAGACAGCCCACCTCCTCTCCATATCGTCACCTCTGACGATATCCCAGTTCCGCCCCCTGACACATACAGGGATAGGGTGGCCGAACTGCGGGAATCTCATTCTCGGATCCACCGTGCATACGTGGATTCCGAGCGTAAAAACAAGCAGGCCAATGAGGCCCTTCAACAGCAGCTTGACACCATGCGCAGACGCGCAAAAGAGGACCGACGTCTGCGGAATAAACTTCTGCGTGCCTTGAAAAGGCGAGACGTGTCCTCTCATTTTGATGATGACCAACCTAGCTAGACTCTGGGTTTGTTTTGTTTAATCTTGAAATTGCTTGTTCTGAATTTTGGCATTGTACTTCTTTTTCCATGAAGAATTTTGTGCTAGATTCAATAAAGTCACTTAAGACATCCTCAAATTCCTTTTTCAAACAGTCTGGTGCCAAACCTTCAACCTCAGAACTTTCAGACGATCTGAGTAAAGAACTCGCCAAAATTTTTAAATTTTTAAACCCATGGGTTCTGAATAAAGAACACCCAATTCTTACTTTTAAATCTTCAGAAAAATTTCAAGTCTTAAATCTTTAAGGGTTCTAAATAAAGAACACCCAATTCTTACCAGCTTCCCCATATTCAGAAATTATCAATTTCAAATTTGAGTCTTAAAAGCAAAAGGTTCTGAATAAAGAACACCCAATTCAAAATTTTCAGGCGATCTGAGTAAAGAACTCGCCAAATTGGTTGAATCTTTAAACTAAAGGGTTCTAAATAAAGAACACCCCATTTTCTTTACCAACTCTAAAACTTTCAGGCAATCTACATAAAGAACTTGCCAAAAGAATCTTTAAAATCCAAGGGTTCTGAATAAAAAACACCCCCATCCTTATCAACTCTCAAACTCTCAAGTGTCAAACTTAAGCCTTAAAACCCCAAGGGTTCTGAATAAAGAACACCCTATCCCTTGAGCTCAGATCACACCCGTCTGATTTAAAAGATCACACGGTCAGCCTATGGGGCACTGAAGCCACTGGTGTTTAAACCAGAAAATTGGCGGAGGATCGTCCTGGCATAGCATACCCCGTTGTGTGGCACCAAGGTCAAGCAACTAAGCTAACGACAAAGGTACGCTCGGGTATCCCTAGCCGAACTCTTGGGGCACTGAAGCCACTGGTGTTTAAACCAGAAAATTGGCGGAGGATCGTCCTGGCATAGCATACCCCGTTGTGTGGCACCAAGGTCAAGCAACTAAGCTAACGACTAAGGTACGCTCGGGTATCCCTAGCCGAACTCTTAGGGCATTGAAGCCACTGGTGTTTAAACCAGAAAATTGGCAGAGGATCGTCCTGGTATAGCCTTCCCCGTTGTGAGGCGTCAAAGTCAATGGTGACTAAACCAAAGACTAGCTAAGACACGCCCGGGAACTACTAGCCGAAGTTAGGTGCTAAAACCATCAGAGATTAAACTGAAAATTGGTTAAGGTACACCTGGATGTTGCTGTTTAGCTTATCCCCTGCGGAGACTTAACATAGTCCAACCTCGTGATACTGAGCTCAAACCAACCTTTTAAATTTGGGTTCTCTCTCCCAACCATTTGGTTAAAACAGATCAGTCTAGGGTTCCCTTTCCCAGCCGTTTGGCTAAAACAGACCACTCTAAACTGGGTTCTCTCTCCCAACCATTTGGTTAAAATAGATCAGTCTAGGGTTCCCTTTCCCAGCCGTTTGGCTAAAACAGATCAGTCTAAACCGGGTTCTCTCTCCCCACCAGTTGGTTAAAACAGATCAGTTTAGGGTTCCCTTTCCCAGCCGTTTGGTTAAAACAGACCAGTCTAAACCGGGTTCTCTTTCCCAACCATTTGGTTGAAACAGATCAGCTTAGGGTTCTCTCCCCCAGCCGCTTGGTTAAAACAGATCAGTCTAAACCGGGTTCTCTCTCCCAACCAGTTGGTTAAAATAGATCAGGTTCTAGGTTCCCAATCATTCTCAAAATAACTCAAATAAATCAATCCTTAAATTCATTTGGGTTCTCTTTCCCAACTATCTTAAGATAGTTAAAATAGATCTGTAATCATTCAAACTGATAATTTGACTGCATAAACCATGTAAAAATTGTACTAATTAATTGCTGTTTCAAGCAGGTACCAAAATTGCTTTCCGAAGCCCGTACCTGTTAAGATCCAGGAAAAGACTTGAAATGGAACAGTCAAGGGAACAGACACCGTCAGGACAGGACCAGGCAGAGTCCAGCCAGGCACAGACAGTGACTGATCTGCAACAGAGGATAGACAGTATGGGGACTATTATTCAAGAGTTAATGGCAGAATTGAGAGAACTCAGGATGGCTCCCCCTGCTACACCAGTGACTCTGCAGCAATCGATTGCTCCACCACAGATGGATGCTCCACCACCATACCCTGCATACCCAGCTCCGTTGGTACCACCTCCACCTCCGCAAGCCGTCCCTCTTCCACAGATTATTGCACCTGCCCAACTGGGGCAAGAAGAGGAAGATTGGTATAGAACACAGCGGGCCCAGTTTGATGAAAAGATGGCAGCCACTAAGTCAGAAGTAGATGCTTTGCGTGAAGAGCTGAAAAGCCTACGACCCAGTGCGGTCCCCATGGAGGCTACTTTAGACAGCCTCTGCTTCTTCTCTGATGTCCAACTTCCACCGAAATTCAAGTGCCCTGACTTGCATCAATTTGATGGCACCGGGTGCCCATTAAACCACCTAAGGTCATACTCTGGAGATATGTGTCAATATGCCAAAGATGAAAAAATTATGATACAGTTCTTTCAGAGATCGCTGACAGGAGCAGCATATACTTGGTTTTTGAGTCTGGACAAAACCAAGATTAAGACCTGGAATGATTTGGCCGCAGCATTCATTCAGCAGTACCGTTTGAACAGTCAAATTATGCAAACTAGGGCAGAACTGCAGAGGCTGACAAAGAAGAATCAGGAATCTGTACGGGAATATGCCAAACGTTGGAAAGAATTGGCCACACTAGTTCAACCCCCACTACTGGAACAGGAGATGACCTCCTTGTTCATTGCATCACTTGGACAGCCATTCTTTTCCTTGCTACTAGGGCAAAGTACTTCCAATTTCAATGACTTGATTCTGACAGCAGACAGGATTGAAGATGCTGTAAGAGCTGGAAAGATAGATGGTAGTGGTCAGGGCCCTACACAGAGAAGGGTTGCGACAGGACAGAGTAACAGAAATCAGGGGCAAGAGCCCAGAAGGCAGGAGACCCAGGCTGTTAATTATGTACAGCCAACGCAGCCTTACCACATTTCTCAGAGGCCTGAAGGCCAGGGGCAACCCATGAGAAGAACTAGAGAAGAGGCGGAGGCAAGGATGAAGAGGGTATTTACCCCACTGCCTTATGCACCTGCAGAATTGTTGGCCACCCTGCTGAAGAAGGGGTACTTACAGATCAAGCCTCCAAATCCTCGAATGGTAAATTCACGAAACTATAATGCAGCAGAGAGATGTGAATACCATTCTGGAGCTCCCGGGCATTCCACTAATCGATGCTGGGACTTGAGGCATGATATACAGGATCTGATAGACAGCAAGAAAATCTCTGTAGATCCCCCAGCACCAGCAGCACCTACTCCTCCTACTAGTACATCCACTAACCCCCTCCCAGACCATAATAAGGCTTCTGGCAGCGGAACAGTACACCAGGTCATCAGTGACCAGGGCAATGAAGTACAGTTTGACCTCTCTTTGTTGATTGGGCGACCGGGGCAAATTGTCAGAATATACCTCCAAGAAGAGATAGTAAAGCAGCAAGTATGCGTCATCAACGGAGATGATGACGAAGAAACCTTCTTGGGGTTCCCTCTGGTGCATTTCAACTTGCCCGAGCCAGAGCCTTTCTATCCTCCACCTGTCCCAAACTCACCCCCATTAAACATCTTCGACATGATGAACCCATTCAATGAACCTGTGGACTACATGCTAGAACCACCCACCCTCAACTTACATCAACTTCACCTTGACCCAACCTACTCCGCCGTACCTCCACCTTACCAATTCCTACCCATGTACCATGATTCCACCATCACTTCCACTGAAAGAGAAGTCGATCGGATCACCCGTTCTGGTCGATATATCAACCCTAACCCTCCACCTGCACCAGAGGGAGAAACTAGTGAAGAAAGGACAAGGAAAGAAAAAGGGAAGGATGTGGCCACTGAATTGCCACAGGCCCACAAGAAGAAAGGGAAGGCCCCAGAAGAAGAGATTGAAAAACTCCACTACAGTGCCTTCACTCCAGAGTTTGATCTAGTGCAGCAGTTGAATAAGACACCAGCCCAGATATCCATTATGCGTCTCTTGTTGGATTCCGACAAACATAAAGACGTGCTTATGAAAATACTGGGTGATACTCATGTGCCTGACGACATCAGTCCTGAGCAGCTAGAGACAGTGATGTCTATAATAGCTACGCCAGAAGCAATATCCTTCTCCTCAGCAGACTTGCCACCTGAAGGTTATAACCATACAGAGCCTCTGTTTATCACTGTAAGGTGCTTCGACTTGATGGTGAGACGGGTCATGATCGATAACGGATCAGCTCTGAATATCTGCCCAGTCAGGACCTTCCATAGCCTGCAGCTGAACGCTGATTTGATCAAACCCAGCTCCAATAATGTCCGTGGGTTTGACAATGCCAAGAAGGATTCCCTTGGGGAAGTTACTCTGGAAATTACAATTGCTGAAAGGGCCTTCTTCATCACCTTTGAGTTGATGGATATCAATGCCTCCTTTAATCTGCTGATTGGAAGACCTTGGCTACATCAAGCAGGGGCAGTCCCGTCCACCTTACATCGAATGATCCGATTTATCTCGGGAAATCAATTGATCACGGTGCATGCAGAAAATCACAGAGAATTTGAACAAGGAGGGGTACCCGTGATTGATTATGAGCTGCCTACTTCCCTGAACTTTCAAGCCATTGAAATGGTGCAGATAAACAGCATTCCTACTCCTCTGCAATCAGACTTGTCCCGCAGAAGGAAAAGGAAGAGCATGTTCGGTGCTGCTGAATGCGCCGACTGGGGCCTCCGAGTAGGAGAAGGATTGGGCAAATACAAGCAAGGCATCAAGTCTGCAATCCAACCATGTGACAAATCTGTGGGCTTTGGATTAGGGTTTGTTCCTGAACCTGAAGACTATGCTAGGCTATTTGGCAGGAAAGCTGAACGAAAGAGGGCACGAGCAGAAGGAAGAGACCCACACTGGCCCATCTGTGTACAAGGCCAGTTATACCATCACTTTGCTAATATGGAGAGAGAAGCTGCACAAGCCATTCAGAACATAGTCCCCCAGGGATGGGGCGATGAGTTCAATGATCCAGTTGAGCAAGCGGAAGCTAATTATCTGCAAAAGTTATGGGATGAACCTCCCTTGCCCCAGGAGACAGTTACGGAAGAGAACTCAGAGGCTCTCAGTGGGATGATGGAAGAATTGTCTGCTTTGTTCTCTTGGCAATCAGTTGACACTGAAAAACCAGCTATCCCAGAAGAAGCATTCGCCTACCCACCAGATAATATCGAGGCGCCGCCAACTGAGGATGAAGAAGAAGAACCGACTCAGTACATCTACATGATGGAAAGCCAGGATAGTTCAGGAGAACCCACTCCAAGGCAAAGGTCTCCCCCACCTCCTATATGCATTGTACACCCAAGTACCAGGGATGGTCTGGGTCAGATGTTCCAGAATATGCCCCAAGTACTGGGACTGCCCACTGAGCTGGCTTACCATGAAACTTATGGTAACTGGGCCCCTGACGAACATTCTTCCAGCAAGAGGGATGAATCATCAGGAAAATCTGCAACCAAGGCATTGCCTAAGGTGGAACTACCCCACGAAGTCACTATTCTGATACCAGGGACCATCATCCGCCGCGGGGTATGGATCAGTGTATCATCAGAGGATTCAAGCCAGAATCAACCAAAGAAGGGCACAGCTGATGACCCCATCTGCATCTCCTCTGACAGCAGCATCAGCATGATACAGACAGGGAAGGTGAATGCGGTGACCGCCGTAATCAAAGACAAGCACGCATTGCAGAACTGGAGTTCGACGCCACTTGCCACTCGCAAAGCCGAACTACCACAGGGAGTTTCTTCCACTTCTGAAATTCCTCCTGTAGATATTGCTGCACTTTTTAATAAATGCGTGAAGTCTTTTGATTATTTTTCTGCTTCTGTGAATAATTCTACAAATAAGCAAACCCAACATCGCAACCTTAATATCAATCTCGACGCACACCCGAAAAATTCGGAGCACGAGATAGATAATCAGGCTGCCAAAATCAAACCAAAACAAAAAGAACAAAAAGAAATCCAAAGTGTCGAGTATGAATCAAATAGCAACACTTATTCATCACAACCCGATGATTCAAAAATTATCCCCAATGATTCTTTTGAACTTGAGGATAATGATGAATCATGGGAGACCCCACCTGAAATCCAATTTGCCTTGGACAGACATGAAAAGGGTCTCCAGGCTAACATTGAGGAAACTGAACCTATCAACATAGGTGAAGCAGCACAACCAAAGATTCTCCAAGTTGGTAAAAAGCTGTCTCAATCACAGAAAACACAGATAACTGATTTTCTAAAATCCTACATTGATGTGTTTGCATGGTCATATGAGGATATGCCTGGATTAGACATGGATTTAGTTGTGCACAGGTTACCTATAAAGTCTGAGGCCACACCAGTGAAGCAAAAACTCAGACGCATGAAACCGGAATGGGCCCTGAAGATCAAAGAGGAAATTGCCAAGCAGTTAAAAGCTGGGTTCTTGAAAGTTACAGATTACCCAGAGTGGTTAGCAAACATTGTGCCAGTCCCCAAGAAGGATGGAAGGGTCAGAATGTGCGTTGATTACAGGGATCTGAACAAGGCAAGCCCGAAAGATGACTTCCCGCTGCCACACATTGATATACTGGTTGACAATACAGCAACTCATTCCATGTTCTCGTTTATGGATGGATTCTCTGGATATAACCAGATAAGGATGGCACTTGAAGACATGGAAAAGACATCCTTCATCACACACTGGGGCACATACTGCTACAAGGTGATGCCTTTTGGCTTGAAGAATGCAGGCGCTACATACCAAAGGGCGATGACTTTGCTCTTCCATGATCTGATACACAAAGAGATGGAAGTATACGTGGATGACATGATTACAAAGTCAAAAGAAGAGGAAAATCATTTGGTGAACCTTGGAAGAGTGTTTAACAGGCTCAGAGAATGCAAGCTCAGGCTGAACCCGAATAAGTGTGTATTCGGCGTTACCTCAGGGAAGCTACTTGGATTCATCGTTGGGAAACGAGGAATTGAGGTTGATCCTGTCAAAGTAAAGGCAATTCTGGAGATGCCTCCCCCATCCACAGAAAAAGAAGTGAGGGGTTTCCTTGGCAGATTACAGTACATCAGTCGGTTCATAGCACAGATGACTCCCGTATGCGAGCCAATATTCAAATTGCTAAAGAAGGATAACCCAGTGGTCTGGAACGAGGATTGCCAAGAAGCATTTGATAAAATCAAGGCCTATTTGATGAGTCCGCCAACTTTGGTTCCCCCTGTACCAGGACGACCGCTAATCATGTACTTGTCGGTCACAGAAACAGCGGCTGGATGCGTCCTAGGGCAGCATGATGATACAGGGAAAAAGGAACAAGCAATTTATTATCTGAGCAAGAAATTTACCAATTATGAAGTAAGATACACATTGCTTGAGAAGACCTGTGGTGCATTGGTATGGGCGGCTCAGAAGCTCCGGCATTATCTGCTCAGTCATACTGTCTTTTTGATCTCAAATACAGATCCCTTAAAGTACATTTTTGAAAAGCCTATCTCCACTGGAAGGATAGCCAAGTGGCAGGTTATCTTATCTCAGTATGACATTGTCTACACCACGAGAAAGGCAATAAAGGGACAGGCAGTAGCCGATCACTTGGCAGAACACCCTGTGCCCGACTATCAACCACTTCTCACCGGGTTGCCGGATGATGAAATTATGTGTGCCGAATCAGCAGAAAAGGAAACCCAATGGCAAATGTTTTTTGATGGGGCCGTCAACATCAATGGGAAAGGGATTGGAGCAGTAATCATTTCCCCAGAAGGAGTCCATCATCCAATAGCAGCAAAACTCTTGTTCGATTGCACTAACAACATGGCAGAATATGAAGCATGTGTGTTAGGCTTGCGAGCCGCAATCGAAATGAATATTCAAGAGTTAAAAGTTTATGGTGATTCCTGTCTAATCATCTACCAAGTAATGGGAGATTGGCGGACTAAGGATCCTAAGTTGGTGCCATATCAGGAACTGATTAAGGAGTTGGAAGGGCAGTTCAAAAACGTGACATTTGATTATATGCCACGAGACAGGAATCAGTTTGCAGATGCCCTGGCAACACTGGCATCTATGGCAACCATCACTAGTGACACTTGGGTACAACCATTGGAGATAGAAGTGCGGCATTCTCCTGTCTACTGTTTTAATGTTGAAAGGAGCAAACCAAAAGGGGAACCCTGGTATACAGACATAATGAGGTACCTGAGAAGCAGGACTTTGCCAGAGAAGGCTACAGCATCTGAAAGGCGCACGATTCAGAAACTGGCAGGACAGTTCTTCCTCAGTGGAGACAAGCTATACAAAAAGTCCTACAATGATTCATTACTGCTATGTGTAACAGAGGAAGAAGCTCAACAACTGGTTGATGAAGTCCATGGGGGACAATGTGGCGCACATATGAATGGGCACATGCTAGCCAGGAAAATTTTGAGAATGGGCTATTACTGGTTAACTATGGAACATGATTGCCATATCCATGTAAGGAAGTGCCAGTTATGCCAAGTTTATGCTGACAATATTCATGCACCGCCCAACACTTTGTACTCAATGACTTCTCCTTGGCCCTTCGCTATCTGGGGAATTGATATGATTGGAGAAATCCATCCAAAGGCATCGAATGGGCATCGATTTATCTTGGTTGCAATAGACTATTTTACCAAGTGGGTAGAGGCCGTATCCTTTGCAGAAGTCAAGGGGTCCCATGTGCTGAAATTCATCAGGAATAACATTGTCTGTCGCTACGGTGTGCCTGAGGCACTTATCACAGACAATGCCAAGAATTTGAATAACAAGGACATGGACAAGATGTGTGGAGATTTGAAAATCAGACATCTCAATTCTACAGCATATAGGCCCAAGATGAATGGAGCAGTAGAAGCTGCCAATAAAAATCTGAAAAAGATATTGGAAAAGATGGTAGTCACCTACAGAGACTGGCATGAGAAGCTGCCATATGCTTTGCATGCATACCGAACCTCAATCAGGGTCTCAACCGGAGCAACTCCTTTCTCTCTTGTATATGGAATGGAGGCAGTCCTTCCCGTGGAAGTGCAGATCCCTTCGCTCAGAATCCTGAAGGAAGCAGAGGTTGATGACATTGAATGGGAAGAATCAAGGTTTGACCAGTTGCAGTTGCTTGATGAGAAAAGGATTAAGGCTTTGTGCCACGGGCAACTCTATCAGCAGAGAGCAGCTCGGACTTATAATAAAAAAGTAATACCACGACACTTCAAGGTGGGCAACATTGTTATGAAAAAGATATTCCCCCATCAAGAAGATAATAGAGGGAAATTCAAGCCAAACTATGAAGGACCTTTCATAGTACATAAAGTTCTGTCCAAAGGAGCACTAATCCTACAAGAGACAGACGGAACTATTTTTCCTGAGCCAATAAATGCAGATGTAGTCAGATTATATTATCCTTGAGATCATTCCAATTGGGAAATGAAGAGAGGCCATCTTTGACTCTCCCCCAAACCTGTAAATCCTTTCAAGCACCCAAAAATTCTCCCCTAGTTAGATACTTTTGGGCCTGAAAATTTCTTTTCAAACCTAGTACAGGTGTTCCTTCGCATCAAAATGGGCATTCCTGGCCCTGAATGTGAAAAAAAAAAAAAAAAAAGCAATTGCGAAGAAAATCAAGAAAAAAAAGAAGAAGCAAGTACAAAGTAGGATGTGAACCCTACACCGAAGAAATAAGCCAGGATGTAAGCCCCAACAATAAAGGGAGCACTGTACAAACCTATAAAATCACAGCCTTCTTGGGCCACTTATCTTTCTTTCAAAACCCCGACCTAGCCTACATTTCGTCCTACCTTAAAGACCTTTCGGATCCCAAAGAGAATGATCTTGAGCAAGACAGTCAAATCTGCGTTTTCGGGTAATGGCGAAATTGAATTCTCTCTGAAAGGACCAGACATAGTGAAAACCCAAAAAGGGCGCTGTGTGCAAAAAGGGTCAGTCGTGGTCCTTGTCAAAAAAAAAAAAAAAAATAAAACTGGTCAGGCCTTGATTAGAAGGGAAATGCAGCAAACACAGAAACAGGTTGGACAGTGCACTGAGTAGGGACAGCCAAGTGATCTGAAGGGCCCAGATTGGCAGACTATGTTTGAGTCAACGCTCCAAGGCCTATGATGACAAGGCTAAAAATACCAAGCACTCTAATCTATGTCTAACTTAAGGATTGATTTTTGTGATAATTGCAGGCACAAACACACACTGCCACATCTGTGTTTTTCCGTAATTATTCTGCTTAACTACTCTTGGAATTTCCCCACCTGTGTTGCTAACCCGTGAAGAAGGGTTCATTGCCTTGATCAATAGCCATTTTGATTATGATAAATTAAAGGCTTAGAATAAACCAACCCTGCATATCTGACATTTTGTTCCTTGTACAGGTTCAAAGAAGGGAGAAAGATGCAAGACAAACATAAGGAGGATACTTTGTTCCTTCATTCCCCAGCAGAGGCTTCTTCCCTTTCATCCCCAGCGGAGTTCGGAAGAAAGAAGATTGTCAAGATTCTCAGACCCTCCAACAAAACTTCAAAATCAAAGAGGGACATCACAATAATCCCCAGAGAGTCATCTAGACAGATCATACTCTCACCAAATCTCCAGTAGAGTAACTCTTGAATGGAAAAGAAGCTCTAATGCCTCGACAAGAGAAAGAACCTGGCAAGAAGAAGCAACAAGGAAGAGCAATAAGGGGCCAATTCGCCCCCTCTTGTAAATTTTGATTTCCCACTTTTGTAAATAGCATAGGATAGAATAGGTGTGTGGTCTCCGAGATGATGGACAGCAGCGCAGAAGCTTCCTCCCGTCCTCCCACCTGCACTCCCAAACCTATACCATGGCCTCCTAAAAAAAAAAAAAAAAAAAAAAAAAAAAAAACTCAAGTCACTAAAAGCTTTAATGGAACAAACAAAAAGGAAAGAACATTGTTAAGTGCCTTGCATCAACGCCGAAACAGGCTGATGAGCTCAAAATTTAATCCTATCTTTCTTAAAAAACTAAGGAACAACCCTATTCAAACCCGAAAGAGGGTATAGGGATTCCCAAAATCAGGAAGTGATACCAGACATCTGACACTTCCCTTTCTCTAAAAACAAATTCAATGATTGAGCTCGTCGACCATGTCGACAGAAATGCAAGGTGCAAAAATAAGGTTCTTTTTCTTCTTTGCCGTTCATCCCCAAAGGTGACTCCAGCAAAGAGGGGCAGCTGTTAGCACCTGATTTTTGCACCCCCAAAATAAAGAAAAGTGAAAAGTCAAACTAAAAGTCAAACCCTGAGGGGGTCAAAAATGATTCAAGTAAATTTGGCCATCAAACTTCATATCATTGGAAAAAGCAGTTCGACACGGTTCCCACGCAACTGAATTTGCTGGAATCGGAGTCCAGGTGAGAAAAATATGGCCCGGTCAAATTTCCAAAAAGCAAAAAGTTGACTTTTTGCTCGACCCCAATTCAGCTGCCAAACTTGATCCCAATGGATAGGTGGTTCCGAGTTAATTCCAACGACACTAAGTTTGTTGAAATCGGACACCGGACGAAGAAGTTATGAGCAGTTGAAGTTTCAGGAAAAACTGCCCATGTGGCAAAAAGGCAGCAAAAATGGACTAAACCAATAAAATAAATAAGATAAATGTGTTTAATAATATTTTAATAAAGAGAATCTCGCTTTTTTAATAAAATAATCGAAAAATCGGATAAAAATCCTGCAATAAGCCAAATTGAATAAAGGTTTGAAATCCACACATTTTTAAAACGTGCGGGACCGTATTTACATTACGGGCAGGGCATGCCCGTATTTAAAGTACGGGCACGCTTCTAGAAGGAAACCACGCGTCGCCGTACGGCGGAACACGCGTCCCGTACGGCCGAATCTGCGATAATTGCAAATATTCGTTTTTCGCCCGTATTTGAATTACGGGCAAGGCACGCCCGTACTTGAAGTACGGGCAAGGCACGCTCGTAGTTCAAATACGGGCACGAGATTTTTGCCTATAAATAGAGAGGCCACCCCTCTTCATTTGAAAAAGCCTCTTTCCCTGGCCATGACTCTCTCCCTCTTGGAACTCCCCACGACCAAATGCTGTTCAACCTCCACCACTCCTAACCTAAACCTCTTTTATACCCAAACTACCCCTATGCTTTAAGATCACCTAATACCATGTCCAAATCCACTTCAATTTGATCTTAAATCCACCTACCTTAACCAAACTCTTTCCCTTCCATTCCAGCAAATCTTGGAGGACGCGGAAGCGCTGCCGAAGTCTTCCGAGAACCACTACATCATCAAATTAAGGAAATAGCCTTGTGGTAACTTTTTCTAACATCTTCTTTTTCATTATATATATATGCATTTGAGTTGTCTTTCTTTATATTTGGGCTACTAACTCAACTACTGTTTTGAGCCCCATGAGGAGATGATACCAAAGTATTGGTCATTACAAGAAGGAAGAAAAGAAGTGCCTAAGGAATGCTTTGATTAATTAAACAAATAACTTTTCTTTTTAAGTTTTTGACATGGAAGGATAGAACCCTTCTTGAAGTCAAAGAAGTGTACTGTGACTTCCCATTTCCCCACTCCAAAATATGATCATGAATCACCCCAAAAGATGCTGGTTTCCTAATTAGAAGAAGGAGAAAGAAGAAGAAGGCCTTTTAGGCCAAATGAAGCCAATGAAGCATCTGAAGGAACTGGAGAAACCAACTGGAGTCATCAGAACATCTGAGAAAGCCGCCGGAATGATCCCAGAAAGAATCGGCAGCAAACATGCAAGTTGAGTCGTGCCCGTAAACTCAGGCCGGTCCAGCCTGGACCGTGTCTGATTCACGGGCGAAGGGGACCGGAATCCATTTACGGTCAGGCTAGACCGTGGAGCAAACACGGGCGAAATGTAAAATAATGTAAAATTTGTCTTTTCTTGGTTTGGTTGGACCAATTTCGGTCTAAACCGGCCTGAACCATTCCCCTTAACCACTTTGGGCTTTCTTAAGCCCATTTTTGACTTTGGGCCCATACGGGCCCACCAACACCTCCCTGGGCCCACTTGTGGGGCCCACCTTAGACTGGCCCATACCAGGCCCGTTTTCAATAAAACAGGCCCAGGCCCTTTGACTCAGGCTAATGGGCCCATTCCAAGCCCACTAAGCCTAAACTAAAATTGTAAATACATAAAATTTAACAAAATAGCCAAATGGGTTACCCAATAACCCAACTGGGCCCAAGGCCCAACCATGGCAACCCACGGGTCTTCCTACGGGACCCGGGTCCGACCCACTCCACTAAATAAAAAAGATAAAATCAAAATAAAAGGGACCCACACCCTCTGAGGGCCCCGCCAGACCTAATAAACAGCATGCTGGTCTAGGAAGGGTGAAAATGACTCAAAAACCAGGGAGACCCGAGGGACCTGTCAAACCGACGGGGCGGACCGGGGTGTCTTTAGGACTTCCCCGGATCGTAACCGAGGACTTAGCTAGATCTCTAAAAAGCCGCAGACCAGACTTAGACCCGATTAGGGCAAAACCGTGTCTGCCTGCACTCTCAGGCAGTGGCGACTCTGAAAATCCCGAGGCACGCGCCAAAGGCACGCCCGGTGTGCGATCTAGGCCAGGTTTAGGTGCGCACAGTGACTTCCCGAACAGGCCCCGAAGATCACAAATTTACCCAGAAAAGTACTGATGAACAGTTCTGAGTAAATCCATTACCAATAATTCAAATGGAGTCAAACAATTATGAAACCAATTGGATTTGAAAATAGACTCATAAAGGAGTGCCCAGAAACAAAAATTATTTGAATCGGACTTAAAACGAACGCATGGCGCTCCATCGAAGTGACAAGTTCCGTATTTGAACCTGAACTGTCCAATCAACTTCGACAGAGAGGTGTCAAACATCTGCTCGATAGAAATTAATGAAATTTAGTGGACATAAACTAGACCGCCTCACCTTTCCCATGGTTCTGGAATCGCTCCAAAATTCATCCGGACGATGAAGTTATGAGCGTCCAAAGTAAGGGTACAGTTGCTGTCAAGCTAAGCCATTTTTGAGCAAAACCAATGCAAAACTGTGACCAAGTGTGTGTAATTCGTGCAAAATGAACACAAAACCTTTAAAAATCATTTAAAAACATTCCAGAATTGATTGAGGCCATTTATTTGTGATTTATCACAATGAATGTAATAAATCCCCAAATGTGAGCCTATCCCGCCAAAATAGTGCTATGTATGTGCAAGTGTGAAAAATCATACAAGATTAATATAACAATATAGCATGCATACATATTCATCAAAATAAGGTTCTAAAACAACCTAGGGTTCCGTTCCATTATCGTTTCCCTTTGTTCTCTCTCCCCGTTAAACACGGTTCTTCAAGATAATCATGGGGTACTTTGAATATGAAACGGTTTTCAATCATTCAAAAAGGCTTTATGCTACATAGGTTCTAGCACTAGGGTCAATCCCCAGTCTCGTTTCTCCTAGATCTCGCCTTCACGTTTTACAGCTAGGGGGAGTCTCGAGATACTTTGAGCCGGGGAAGGGTTTTCACACACATAGAAAGGCCTTATTCTACAGAAAGGTAGAAGAAGAGATCTAGATCTAGGAATGTAAAAACAGAAAATAAAATAAAAGTTTGAGGCTTACCTGGGTTCTGGAAGCGATCCCGCAGCGGTTTCCCTCTTCTCTTGGAGCTCTTCTTGGCAAGAATTCAAAGCAAGAGTTAATGGCCATTTGCTTAAGGAGGAGCCTCCTATTTATAGGCAAAGGCTAGGGTTAGGGTTGGTGAGAATGGTAGATACAACATAATGTCTATAGCCCACCAACCTTAACCCTAAGGCTATTTCCGAGATTTCCCCTCATTTAATGAGGGATATGATGGTAAAAGTGAAAAGCTCTCGGAAAACCCTAATTTTGAGCAAAACTTATGTATCCGGCATATCAGGCCGGATACACAAGGGCCTTAATGTATCCGGCATATAATACCGGATACACTAAAGCTTCCTTGTATCCGGCATTTTCCACCGGATACAAGGAGGAATACTTGTATCCGGCCTGAGTTGCCGGATACAAGGAAAAAAGCCTTTTTTCCAAATTTTAACACAGGCAATACTTATTTACATGTAATATCATTTAAGTAAATGTCCTCGTATTTCTTAATCTCCATTTACTTAAGATATTACATGTAAATAAGCAAACACCCCCCATTTGAATCTATTAAAAATAGTTCCAGACCCAAATTCCAAGCGAATAAAAAGTCAACTTTCCAGTTCTAGGCAAAATTCCAATTTTTCAGGTCTGGAAAAAAGGTTCAATATGTTAAAACCAAGGTATTTGCCAAAATTTAAAATCTCAAAAAATTCTTTTATGCAATAACATGGCTAAAAACCTGATTACCGGGAAAAATTATCTTGAAATCTGACTTTAAAAAATATTTCATTTTCTGGGGTTAAAAGTCAACAAAATTCAACCGGAAAAAATTTGACTTTGCACAAAAGATTGAATTCGGGCCTTTTCCTTTTCCGTTTTGGATTCAAATGGGTTAAGTATCTCAAACCCAATGCAAAGAACTGAAAATTCCAATAAAATATTTCTCTCCTTCAAGATTTATCAAAAATAGTGCAATTTTGGGGTGTCTACAGGTTTGACCCCTCAACCCGAAATGACCCGATTACAACCCGTTTATTTTTTTGTGTAATAAAAGTTTGAAAAATTATAATAACAATACTTGTGGCTATTCAATCTTTCTTCTTTTAATATAAATAACAACAAAGGATAAAATGAAGAAAGACTTTTTACGTATAAATATTTCAAATTTATTAGCTTCCACTAATATAAATTGACACATTGATGACAGGTAAAGTCTTTTAAAACTTTATTATTACGTTTTAGTTCTTTTCTTCATGTTATTTTAGTTTTATCTTAATGATTGTTGTGTTATTATGCTTGTTAGGTGTCCTTTGATATTAGAATGAATTAAAAAATAGAATTTGTATAGACTTTGATATTAGAATGAATTAAAATTTTTAATTTTTAATAGTAATTTAAATTATTTAACGGGTTGGCGGGTTGAAACGGGTTAGAGCAGGTTGGGTTAGGGTTGGGATATTCCAACCCGTTTATTAAACGGGCGGGTTCGGGTTGAGCCTTGGCTTGTTAACCCCATACATCAACCCGACCCGAACCTGCCCGAACCCAACCCATTGCCAGCTCTACCCACCCTGCCCCTGATGGGACGGGTTTAATATTGCCAAATTTGGGTTAGGGTTCAATCCAACCCGCCCCGACCCCACCCAAATTGACATAATTTATTTTTAAAATTATCTATACATATCTCTATCTATATCTATACTACTATTGAAAACACAATTATCTTAAGTATTTTTCATTTTCATATACCCAAAATGTCCTTCCCTAACTAACTATTTGACTAGCATATATATCATGTTAACATATTATATAATAACATATATATCATATTAATAAAATAACATATATCTTAATTAGACATTTACTTATTCAACACATGATAAAATAACATATATATCTTTAATAAACGTTAATTAAAACCTTATTAAATTTATATTAAAATTTTGCAATAAATTAGACCTCTAATATAAGTTAAGCGCATGATAAAACCAGTTAAAAAGAAGATAAATAGGGCCTAATACTATGGATTAGGTAAAAAGAAAAACGAAAAAAATAGACAAATAATCTATTAGATGTTAATAAAATAGATAACCGTGGTTTGTTTTAAGTATTTGTATTGAACTATTAAGTTTGCTAATAATTATATTAGACGTTAATAAAATAGATAAATATTAATTCCTATTAAATTATATTGTTTAGTAAAATAGATAAATAGTAATTAGACATTATTATTATAGGATTAATTAATAATAATAAATTAGTAAACAAGAGAGATCAATTAGATGTATATTAATAAGAGAGAGAGAGAGAGAGAGAGAGAGAGAGAGAGAGAGAGAGAGAGATATCAATTAAACGTCTACTTATTCAACACATGAAAAAATAATATATATATATATATATATATATATATATATATATATATGTCGTTAATAAATGTTGATTAAAATCCCATTAAATCTATATCAAAATTTAGCAATAAATTAAGATTCTAAATGCACAAAATCAATAAAAAGAAGATAAATAGGGTCTCATACTATGGATTAGGCAAAAATAGACAAATATTTGTACGAGATGTTAATAAAATAGATATTTATACATAAAGTGAATAAATAAAATAAAAGTAAAATACAACAAAATATTCATGAACGTTAATAATGAAGATAAACAATAAAGCCATGTTTTTAACCCTAATAAAAATAAAATAGCTTAACGTTAGTATAATATAATAACATAAAAGTAAATTATGTCGTTAATAAAATAGTTAACTAACTAAAATCATTAAGTATTTAACGATTTTAATAAGTAACAACATAAAAGTAAAATATAAACTAATATAGGATTAATATATATCGTTAAATAACTAAAATTAGTAACTAAAATATGATTACAAATGTATCATCAACTAACTAAACAAGGAAAACGTCAATTAGATGTATATTAATAATTAATAAGAAAGATGTTAATAAATTTTAGTTAAAATCCTATTAAATTTATATTAATTAATAAAATAACATATATAATAAAATAATTCTATCTTATGATTTTTTTTTAATAAAATAGAGAAGTATTCAACTATTAAACCTAATAAAATAATATAAATAGTTAACTAACTAAAATCGTTAACTATTTTAACGATTTTAACCCAAAATCATTTATAATCTCTCACTAGTAAGAGATTGGTCAACCCTCTTTTTAGTCTAGAAAGCGACCTTTTAATGTGAAAAGATATTTGCTGTGAAAAAATGTGAAAAAAAACTTTTTAATGTGAAAATATATAGGGAAAATTATGGAAAGGACCGCCTTTTCCTAAGTATTTACAGAAACATGCTTTTAAAAAGTCAAATGTTCAAAAACATGCAACTTTTCCCGTGTAATTGTGTTTCAATCCAAAATCACGGTAACACTTTTCAAAGTTCAAAAATTAACCTTCGATCATTCAAATACCTCTTGATTAATTACAAAACAATGATTTAAAATTCCAATTAATCAAAATTTCAAATCATCAAAGGATACATGTTTGATCTTCAAGGATATCAAATGAATCATTGACAGATAGAAGTATGATCTTCGTGGGATATATACAATATTAAGTTGACCGTTATGGAAACAAGCATGATCATCGTAGGATACAAGTTAAATCTTCGAAAGATACAAGTTTAATAATCCATGGATATACATTAGTTTATCGTGAATCTTCAATAATCATCATGACTTTTCGATTAATCGAAAATACCACTCGATTAATAAATGTTGATTGTTCCATTGGTGTAATTGCACATTTTGTCAATTAATTGAGCTACAATGATTTCGGACTGAAACGTAATTACACAGGAAAATTTGCACGTTTTTTAATATTTGACTTTTCAAAGTATGTTTTTGAAAATTCATGGGAAAATGTGGTTTCCATAATTTTCCCAAATATATATGTTGTAAGATGTTGCACATGGTAACATCTCAATCATGCAGCAAGGTCTTCCTTAGGATCTTGCGGCAAATGATTTCATGGCTCGTTAATTGGTGTGATTAGATTTTAAAATTACAATTAAGACTTTAACGTTGTCTATGTGGCACCATCAAGATTTATATTAATCATTGTTTAACAAAATTGCACATTTTTTATAAATTTTGGTCCTCTTTCCAATTTCATTTTAAATCCAAAATCTTCTGCTATCCTTACGTGAATTGGCACTTACAATGTCTGTGAGATGCTGTCATGTGGAGTATCTAACTGTCAGTGTTTTTTCACCACTGGAATTGTTTTAAGTGGGGTCATAAGAAAAAAACTGACGTACAGCATTCCAAACTAGGGATGAGTACTGGGCTGTGCCGGCCCGAGCACGGCACGGCCTAGCACGCTAGCGGCACGGCACGGCCCGTTTGGGCACGCGGGCCCGCGTGTGCCCAGGGGGGCTGGCCCGCGCGGGGCCCGTTGGGCACGGCCCAATGGCAGGCCCGCATGCCAGTCTGCTATGGAGCAAGCCCAACTTAAGCTAGTTGGCCTAACTAGCTAGCTTAAATAATCCAAATTCCTAAAAATTGTTGATAGCAAGGTTCGAACTTTGCCCAACAGACTGAAAACCTGTCTCTTTAACCACTAAGACATAGTACCTTCCTGCATCAATAATATCATAATTAAATTATTTTAGCTAAAAATTAAAGATTTGGAAAATATAATTATAAAAGCTCTTATATAATCAATCAAAACTAAGAAAATAATTAGGTATAAATAAGCCCAAAAAGCTGTTATAAAATCTCCAATTAAATATATTTTTTAGGCCTATGGTTTTTAATTAGACTACTTTAAGTCTCTAATGGGTGTAATTTATTTATTTTTTTGAGCAAAATCTATCATAATAAGTGTAAAACAATTTTGTGAATAATAAAAATATTTTTTAGAATTTTTTTGGGATTTTTTTGGGTTTTAAAAAAAAAAAGGGGTTTGCCCGCTGGCCTGCGCGGGCTTAGCACGCCTGCTGGGGCGTGCCGTGCCGGGCAGGGGATCCCGACAAAACGGGCCTGGCGTGCCGCGGGCATGCCCGCCGCTCATCCCTATTCCAAGCCATAGGAGGCGCCAATTCAAGCAAGCATTAGCAGAATATTTCATCCCTCATATCACACTCACGCTTGAGTGAATTACACGTACCCACCACACCAACTATAAATAACCTGCAGCTCAAAGTGGCGGGAAACTAATTCCCAACTCTCCCCTTTGGCTTCCTCTCTCTGTCACTCTCTCTGGTGTTTTACCGCCAAAATGAACAACGGCACCGGCAGAAAGCGAGCCCCCGCTTCCTCAACCCAACAACAACAGCAGCATCAACCGTCGAAACAGCAAGCGATGATGGAAGACGAGGAGATGGACGAGGACGTGTTCTTGGAGGAAACCCTTATCCACGAAGACGAAGAAGCTCTCATCCTCCGTGACATTGAGCAGCGACAAGCTCTCGCTTCTCGTCTCTCCAAATGGAAACGCCCTTCACTCTCTCCTGCCTATCTCTCAAAGTCAGAGAGCATTGGTAGCAATCTTTACCCTTAACTCGCTCTCTATCCCTAGTGACTTCTAGGGCTTCCTTTTTGTGTTTGAAGTTCTCGTTTTTCGTTTTCAGTTTTTCAACAATTGGAGATCGATTACGTGATCGGCGAGAGTCATAGACAGCTCGTACCAAAATCGTCTGGGCCGGCTGCCATTCTAAGAATCTTTGGGGTCACAAGGGAAGGTTAGGTTTTCCTTTTGTTCTTCCAGTTGATAATTTTGCCTGTACATTTTATAAATACGATTTAATTGGGGTTCGACCATGCCCTGTATACTTCTTCGGGTTTTTAACCAGTTTCAGCATCCGGGTGATCACTACATAGTTTACTCGCTTAGTAGAAATTGATGCATGATGTAATTTTTTTATATAATAAAATCCGGAGTCATGCGAGAACGAACAGAATGAATTCATTTCACCTTTAAGCCCCACTAGAAGAGAACATCATTGATCTGCCGTACAGGTGACCAAAATAAAACGTGTTAGAATTCATCATTGAAAAAAGAAAACAGTTTGTAGGTGAATCTGAATTGTTTTTTCTACCACATTCATAGGGTGTTACTGCCATCTTTCATTATCCATTGATATTCGTCTACGATTTGTAAAATTTATTTTGAAGTGTCATAAAAGAATACTGGTTTTTGTCTATTGTTTTTTTTTTTTGAGCTACTCAAGGGTTATCATATATGACAACAGTCATCATAATAAGGGCATTATTTCCTGTAATGTTGAGCTTGAAAAATATTTGTCACAATTTTCATTCATACATTGAATGATATTAGTTTGACTATGCTACCTGGTATCTTATGAAGTTATTGTCCTTGGTTTGTACAGGCCACAGTGTTTGTTGCCTTGTTCATGGATTTGAGCCATACTTCTACATTAGCTGCCCTCTGGGAATGGGCCCAGATGATATCTCCCGTTTCCATCAAATTCTTGAGGTTGTATAATCTATCTATATATATATATTTCATCAGAATCTTTCATGGAAGTTGAATTTTATATTTATTTGGTCAAATATAACTTCATTTTATTTTATGTGTATCCTTGTTGCTGGGTGTTTTAGGCCCAGATGAGGGAGATGAACAGGAACAGTAAAGCTCCCCAATTTGTTCGACGAATTGAGATGGTACAGAAGAAAAGCATTATGTATTATCAGCAGCAGCAGTTTCAGCCCTTCCTTAAAATTGTTGTTGCACTGCCTACAATGGTTGCTAGCTGCCGTGGTAAAGATTTAGAACTACTATCCAAGGGTTATCTAATAGTATTCAAGGAAGAAAGGGGGTTAATGTGTTGAGTGTTGTGATGCTGACATGATTTTTTATTATCTCAAATATCCATTTCATTTATTTTTTCTTCCCTTTCTTGTTTTCAATTCAACTTAAGGGGTTTTTTTTCCCTAGATTTTTTGGTTGAATTGATTCTATATAGGGACTTGCTGTTGTGGGTTTTCTATTGCTGGAATTGAAATACTTTATGGCATGTTGGATCTTTTTGTAGTTTTATGATTTGATATTATACTTGTATAGATTGGCCGCAGAAAATGATGTGCATGACTGCCTTATAATGCTTGTTATGCTTCAGTCTGTCTCATTAATTTTTTTTTTCATTTTGAAATCTAGTTCTTAGCTTTGCCTGGTATATGATAGAGAAGAGACAGATTTGCATACATGCACACTATTTCTTTCAGATGTTATGTGGCATGAGTCCTGGTTCACATATATTAATAATGTTTTATTTATTTGTTTGTTTCCTTAATTCTTCTAAACCTTGGCAGGCATCCTTGATCGGGGCATACACATTGATGGTCTTGGGTTGAAGAGCTTCATGACATATGAAAGCAATGTTCTATTTGCACTTCGTTTCATGATTGATTGCAATATTGTAGGAGGCAATTGGATTGAAGTTCCTGCTGGAAAGTATATGAAGAAAATGAAAAGTTTGTCTTATTGCCAACTTGAATTTGATTGCTTGTATCCTTTTGACCGGATGGCTGTCCTTTAGTGTTCATATGAAAGTTACTTCTTAGATGAAATTTATTTTCTTGACAACTATTCTTAGGTATTCTGATATAGTCAGCCATGTTCCGGAAGGGGAATTTTCAAAAATGGCTCCATTTCGCATATTGAGTTTTGATATTGAGTGTGCTGGTCGCAAAGGATTTTTCCCTGAACCAACTCATGATCCTGTTATTCAGGTTGATTTCTCATTTCCTTAATAACCACATGAACATTTGAGTCCATCATGGCATTATTATTCTTGTTCTAATGGCATCATTTTCGTTTCTTTGATGGCATCATTATTTCCTTTCTAGGTGGCCAATCTAGTTACTCTACAAGGGGAGAGCCAGCCATTTGTGCGCAATGTCATGACCCTTAAGTCATGCTCTCCAATAGTTGGTGTTGATGTGATGTCATTTGTAACAGAAAGAGACGTTCTGCTAGCTTGGAGGGTAATTTTCTTTTTTTCGCTTGAAATATTTAACTTATTCAAGAAGATAATTTTTCTATTTTCAGATTTGATAAAAAAAAGTATGAGATTGCTATATCTTCATAGGCCAGAGAACTTTTTAGTTTCATTGTTTCAGTCTTTGTTTGTCATGATTAATTTCGGCTTTTAGTTAATTTAAAGAATCTGATATCTGTCTTGGAAAATGGTTTATTAGCCTTTTTGTTTTGTAGATTGATGTGTTATAAACAGGACAGCCAGTTTAATGTGGCAAGAACTTTTGCAGCTTCCCTGCACAATTTTAATTTTATGAGCACCGATTGATACCATTACTTTTGCAGGATTTAATTCGTGAAGTGGATCCGGATGTTATAATTGGATATAACATTTGCAAATTTGACTTGCCGTATCTTATTCAGGTTTTGTTTTCTTTGGCTGTGCTTAAATTATATGCATAATCTTACTAACATATTACTCTCTCTCTCTCTCTCTCTCTCTCTATATATATATATATATATATATATATATATAGTATGTATATATGATGCATGTATGTATGTATGTATGTATGCATGAATGCATGCATAATTTATTTTCAACATTCCCGGAACTCTGGTTTGAATTTGAGCAAGATGTTTCAAGATTACCTTTCTTGAAACTCTCTTTTTAGTTGAACTAATTTGATACTTATGTTTCTATTTGCAGAGAGCTGAGGCTTTAGGAATAGCAGAATTTCCAATACTGGGTCGTATCAGGAACAGCAGGGTCCGTGTGAAAGATACAACTTTCTCCTCAAGGTTTTCTTTTCTTTCCTTTTCTATGTCAGGTGGATCTTAATTGATTTTCTGATCTCAATATAACTTGTTGTTTTGGCTTGTCCATGGGATGACATTTATTCACTTTCTCAAGAAGAATCTGGGCATATAATTCTTACTTGTAATGGTTTTCTCATGACATTACTCTATTCTCACCATATATAATCAGTTCATTTTCGGTTAATTTCTTTCATTCTTTTCTTTTTTCCTCTTTTTCCCTATTTAATGAGTAAACATGTAAGGAATTATATTAAAAACATTGAGTAGGTGAAAACCATATTAAACAAAATGTATGTAGTTAGCAAGACAAAAACAAAGCACTAGACAAAAAAATGGCCTGATTACAATGTGATGGGGCAAAGAAATTTCCTATGAAGAATGAAAAATCCTGGAAAATACAGAGAGAACAACTACCAGAGTTTTGGTTCCATGGAAACCAGCTGATGCATCTGATCATCCCTCCAAAAATGTACTCCGGCCCTTTCTCCAATCAGTATCTTCAAAGTTCAAAAGGTCCTCCATATGCCTAGTCAAAATATTTGGTATAATGAAACCACTAACAAGATTCTTAACATTCCTGTAGTTTTCAGCCTCCTTTCACAAGCTGCTGGACAAAGAAAATTCAAGGCCTAGTCTCTTCCAATCCAATCACTGCATCTGAACAGATTCATGTATAGAGCAGGTGTTCTATAGTTCCTATAGTTGGAAATTCGGTCTTGTAAACTGGATTCCAACCTTCCTCTCCTGTGGTTAAATTTCAGTGCTAATCCCTTTCCTACAGTTCCTATATTTGGACATTTATGCTTATATAGGCTAATGTATATGAGTCTTAATCTATCATTATCTACATCATCTATTTCAACTTAATTAAGTCTATGAAAGAGGCATGTAGCATGGTAGGATGTGTTTTTGGGATAAATATTTGGATTCATCCCCACATCTCTTTTTTTTCTTTTTTATTTTTTCTTCTTCACTCTCTCTCTCTCTCTTTTTCTTTGGTTGTGATTCCTTTCCTCTCATGCACATAAAATCATATGCTTTGTCATGCATTTTCTCTTTTGCCTATTTATTCTTTGAATCTCATGAATACCAATATTCTTGATTGAGTTAATGTTTTCAAGTTTCAAATGTCAGGATGATGAATCTCAAAAGAGTTTCGAAATTTGAATAAGAAAGGAATGTTTTTAAAATTGATATATATCTTGATCGCATACTTTTTAATTGAATTGATGTGTTTAATGTGCTGAAGGACAAACTTGATTAGTTAATTCTCTCAATGTTCCTTATATTTACTCTGTTTAGCTTACTATATATTTTATTGGAATTTGAGGCATGATACATATTGCTTTTGCATAACAAGAAGGCCATAACCTAGCGTAGGTCCAGTCGAATAAGCCAGTATGGATGTGGTTAAATATTGAGATTATTATGATGACACTTGGTGCTGTTTACAGGCAGTATGGAACGAGGGAATCCAAAGAAGTTACAGTAGAAGGGAGAGTCCAGTTTGATTTGCTTCAGGTTCTGTCTGTTCTGCTTTGCCTAGGTTACTCCATACTTTGTTGAGAACAAAAAAGAAAATAAATGGCATCTAGGATTGTACATATCCAACTTAGTTTGTTCGCCATTTTGGCTGCAGGCTATGCAAAGGGATCATAAATTAAGTTCATACTCACTGAATTCAGTTTCAGCACACTTTCTTTCTGAGCAGGTGAGTGTTTTGCTTTTCTGTTGATATTGTATCAGGTGATAAATCCAGATCTTTCTTTCTCTTCCCCCTACTTCTGTCTCCCTCCTCCCTCAAATTTCCCTTTGCCATAACACCTCCCATGTCGATCATCATTTTTTATATCATGTAATGATTGAAAGCAATATTTATCGTTAATGGGACAGGCTTTTGATTTTCATATTTACTTTGTTCACATATCAAACCTTCATCTGCAATGGTCCAGAAAATCTATGATAGAGGCATCCTTGATTCTGGTTTTAATTCTAACTTCATCACTCTTATCCTCAAATCTGAAGGAACATATGAGATATAGTATTTTAAATGTATCAACCTAGTTTGCTATATAAATTTTGCTTATGGCTTTAGAAAACAGGTTAAAAATGGTTTCACCTCTGATGATAGGCCCTTATTGATAAACGGTCATTTGTAGGACATACCCTATATGTTGTTGATGCTAACTTGAGGGAAGGCAAGAGTTGGTTTGAAAGATTGTTCTGAAGAAGGGGTCTGATCTAACATGCAGGTGGGAATGGGTTTGGTGCCAGTTGGGGGAATTGGATTAAAGCTTGTGAATTGTCCTCCTCATTTTCAGTTCTGGTGAATGGTGTTACCACTGAGAATTGGTCAATGGAATGATAATGGAGATTTGGCTAGTTATTGTGGGTATTGGCATGCATCATTACTACTGGTTCATCTGATTGGTGCTCAAAACTGGTCCAATCTAGCACAAGGCAGATTACAAAAGTTGAGAAAATATCAAAAAGCATTGAAAAGAATGAGGCAAATGAGTGTAAATTTGCTTTTTTAAAATTTACATAAATAAAAATCAGGTTTTACATGCATTGACTATGCTGACATTGCACTGTGTGTTTTAAATGAAACTTGCTGGTTAAAATTTTTATTTACGTTATCACACAAGACTAAACAAAAGTCATAAAAAAATCATCAATGGCATGATCATTGCTTTATCAATGTTTACAAAAAAAAAAACAAAATACATAAGTACTATATTCATCGAGGTAAATGAAATAGTAGAACATCATAAACTGTCAATCGCAGAAAGAGAGTAGGAAGAAAGATCATCTAATGAATTGGAATATGTTGGCAAGAGTAAGGAATATGGTGTTGTTTACTCTTCTTTTTAAGCAATTTGGAACCTGGTAGTTAGAAGTAATTTTAGGATTGCTAAAAATGGGTTAAATGTCAATGGCAAGGCTAAGGTTCCCTCTACTAGCGCATAGACACAAGTCCTTGATACCTTTGTTTTCCCATCTTCGGGTTGTTTAGTAGATGGTATGGAAATCAGAGTTTTGGAAGGACATGCATAGGAGAATCCCTTACTTCATGTGAGATATCTGCATGTATATAATGCAGTCCTTAGAAAGAATGCTTTTGTTGCTGATGTGTTGAAATTCTCCTGACAAGGTTTATATTGGGACTCCTCCACTTATCTGTTATCTTCCCTCAGATATTAACCACGTTTTAACCTTGTTAGGCTTGGGCGTCCTTAGATATTTGTACTTAGGTTGCTTAGACCTTAAAATCTTATCTTTGGCTACCAAAAGGGGTACATACTTGCAGTTATTTGTATTCCCATTATGTTCTTTGTCAGTGGATCTATCATCTGATTTTCTTTTTTGAAAAGTGTGGAAGACACCTAGTCCTCTTTGGTTTAAGGCCTTCATCTGGACTTGGATCATGGAAGGAATAAATGTCAATGATGATCTCCAAAGCCTAAGAAAGTAATATGGCTTTATCATCTTAGGTGTTTGTGTTGTGCTTGCTGGAAGAAGAATCAATCAATTATCTGCTCATTGTGGTACTTTGTTCTTTGCCTTATTGAAGGAAACCAGAGTTTACATTCTGGAATTGTGGATTTAATGAAGCAGTTTAGATTTGTTCGTCTGGGATTGAGAGGTAAGATGATTTTTATGGATGCCTGTGATTGTGTTCTTTGGGGTTTATGAGGAGCAATGCAAAACTGAAGAATTTTTTTCTTTTTGATGCTGGAGTGGGATGGGGGTGTGGTGCACAGGTGTGAGTTTGGTTTTTCAGGGTGTAGTGTACAAGATCAAGTTATCTACAGTTTCACTGGTCTCAGCTTTTGAATTAGTAAAAGATATTCCTTGGAACACTTGCAATGAATTGGAATCTTGAGACTCTTTCTAGTGCATCACATTCAAATTTTCAGGCTGTTTGGCAATTAAATTGATAGATGTTTGTTTTGAAATTTGGGAAAGCCCAGTAATTAATTTTTTTTTCTGTGTATGTCAGTGGGGTTGGGGGTGGGTCTGAGATAAAAAGCTGATATCTTACACCTAGTTAGGTTTTGATCAGGTTTGATTTGCATTTGTATTGTTAATGTTACAACAGGTTAAGCAGAATTTGCTTCCACTTGACGTAAATGAAGAAAGGAAGTTGGAGAGTAACAAACTTAGTGTTAAAGGAGATGGTGGGCTCTTACTAGTTGGGCCCAGGATGCAGTTACAGAGTCTTTTAAAGTTTAAATTGCATTAAGTTGGCAAGGACTTTGGTGAATCTCTGTTCAAGTGGTTCATATATTGGCAGACAGTTTGGTGGACTTGCTTGCCAAGAAGGTGCCATGAAAAATATGATGACCTTTGGCAGGTAGCCTAAACAGTAGTAACCAGTCTTTCAGAGTCTCTTGTGTATATGGTTACATACTTGTAATCTTCATGTTGATTTATCTTTCTTTTAGCTGTTATTGTCCAGTTTGTTGTAACTGTTAGGGTAGCTTAGTGATTTATCTCAATACTTTGCTGCCTACATCTGTCTTCCTGATCTTAACATAATTCTGCATTGTTCATTTAAAAGTAACAGACAATAAAGAATGAAAAACAATGAACTATACAAGTGAGCAAAGAAATTGACAACCTGTTGGTGTCGTAATATCATACTCTGCATATTAGCTCATTATCAGGCTTCTAAGAATATGACTAATATAATTGGCTGTAGTCCAATTTGTAATTGGTGAACTCTTGTTCAGCAGTCAGGGTTGACTCAGTACACTTTGTGTAGTCATAACTCATAAGTCACTGTTATGATGCCTGGTGCTACTGCATGATTGAGGAGCTGACTGACTTCAACCATAATTCCCTAAACCTGCAAACTGTGCACTAACTTGATTCATATGAAGGATAAATATTATCTGAATGATCTCCTCTACAACTGCTGTATTATAGTTGCCATTTTATTGATTTTGTGACATTACATGTACCAACTAGGCGAAGGCTGATCCTAAAAATTTAAGTATTGTTCTTGTAGATTTAGCTTTGCTATTACGTAATAGTAATTCTCTACACAGATGAAATGATGCCATGCAGTGAATGGGAATACTTTGATGCGAAGTCAAAAAAATTTTTTTTTTTACCAATTATCTTATCTTAAAATGGATTTCATTCATGTTATTTGTGCTCATCTGAAAAAGGAAAAAAAAAAAAACCCAGGTTGGTTCTCTTTGTGCACAACAAAATGCCTTCTTAGTTGCATTGGCAACACAATATTTTCTATCATCCCAACATCTCTAAAAATGTATCCTTGGTCAAATCATATGCAATTGACTCATTTCTGGCTGACTATGTCCATGTCCTTTTTGGTCTTCCTTTAGCCCTTTTTAAACCTCTAATATTTAGCCCTCATATACCCTCTAACAAGCACCTTACTCAGTCTTTTTTCAGCATTGCCATAGCATCTTATATCTCTTATGTGGGCTACTCTTGACATTCTCGGATCAGTTCATTTCATACTTTATCTTTTCTATTCTTTTCACATGTCTATTTCAATATTCTCGTTTCTTTGTTCTAAAATTGTGTTCCATACGTCAAATCTGGCCCAACAGCTATCTTATAAAAGTTTACCTTTGAGCTTGAGCGGAATTTGTTGATAAGAGATTTAGAAAAATTTTAGTGCTGGCTGCCAGCTTGACACAACTTCAGTCTTTGGACTGGTAATGCTCAAAATAAAGAGAAATGTAAATCAGCATTGTCTCAGTTTAGTTCTTTCAATATATGCATCATAAAAATCAGTAGATCTTTGGTTTTATGTCTTAATGATTTATGTTTATTTAATCGGATAAAATGTTATTTAATGGATTAGAAGTTTTTTTTGACACCATTTCTGTATGAGTGCAGAAAGAGGATGTCCACCATTCAATTATATCTGATCTTCAGAATGGGAATTCAGAAACTAGGAGGCGGCTTGCTGTCTACTGTTTAAAGGTGAATAATGCTTTTAAAATCTATTTTTGTCTTGTAGCTTTTTGTGCATTCTGGACTCTGTGTGAAATTGTGACATTTATTTCAGTAAAATTTATAGGTATGATTAAGGTGCTGGATGATAGAAATGTAAGTAGAGGCCTTGAAGCTGGAGAGTAGGTTGTCAGGGTGGTTTTGAAGATAGATTTTAGGAAGTTTGTTAAGCTTGAGGACATCAGTTGGCAGGAAAATTGAGAACCATGGTATGTTTGAAACTAGGAGATAGATACTTTTAATGTATCCCCCCAAATGGATAATGCCAGAAGCAAAGTGAACACCTTTGGGTGCATGGAGGATTGATGGAATGGTGCAAGAAGATATGGCTAAGATTTATATCTGTCGTCATTAGATTTACGTGCGCGTAAAATCGCCAGGGCACGAAAAACTTTTCTCTTAAACCGGGGGGGGGGGGGGGGGGGGGGTGTTTTATGAAGTTATGGAGCATTACTTGACTGTGTGGGATAATTTCCCTGCATGAATGTGGGGGGGGGGGGGGGGGTGGGGGTTTATGAAGTTATGGAGCATTACTTGACTGTGTGGATAATTTCCCTGCATGAATGTGATTTCGGAAAAATTTTCTTTTTTGATGAAGTGTTGTTGTGATTGCAAGGTTTTCAGTTTATATGCTACTGGGCATGTCTCCAGGGCACGAAATGAAATTTCGGTAGGATTGGTGCAAGAAGATATGGTTAAGATTTATATCTATCTTCTGTCCTCATCAGATTTTACAGGGTTTTTTTTTATAAAGTTATGGAGTATTAGTTGACTACATGGAATTATGATAGAATTAGAATTTGCCTGCATGCATGTGGTTTTGGAAAACTTTTCTCTTCTTATGAAGTGTTGTGATTGCAAGGTTTTCAGTTTTACTGGGCATGTCACCCCGGACACGAAATGAAATTTCGGCAGGGCCGTTGAAATTTCAATGATTCACTAGAGAAAAAATCTGGGTGAATCATGACAAATTTGGACGACACTGCCGGTTGCAGCCAGAATTTCACGCCAAAATTTCATCCAAAATATATTTTTCTGTGTTTTTTGACTAAGACACCTAAATTAATTGGTTTTCAACGTATGATACGCATCATATCATTCATATATACATAATAACATAGTGTAAAAAAAAATCAGAATCACACATCATAAGTGATAATCGGTAATAGGGTTATACAATGGTAGAATATTAGACATATAAATCAAATAACATTCAATTGTTTATGCAAATGAAATCGGAATTTTCCAACAATGATAGTAGGTTAAAAAATATACAATGGTTGAGTTTATGCCATCAAAACTGAAAGAAGTGTTGAGGCGGCTTGAACTCCTGCTCCATCTCATCCAAAATCTATACTCCTTGTATAATCGAACATGACCCTCAGAAATTGGGTGTTGCTACATCATATCATATCATATATATATATTAATGAGTTATAAGAATATTAGAGCCTTCAAAATAGGAATATACATGTTTTATCTTCAGGATGTAATAGAACTCCAAATCCACTCTAAAATAGGTCTACAGTTCTTCTACATTGTAGATCTACACAATATCTGCAAGTTATGTGTCATTTGAGGGAGAAACCAGAGAGATTTTGAGTTGGGGGCAGCAAAGATCGAGAAATAGGGTGAAATCTTATATATTGTTATTTTACACGCTTGTCCAACTGTGTTATTTTACAAAGTATTTCGCACACTTCTTTTTGAACTTTTTTTTTTTTTGGGTGTGCATGTGTGAATCTCAATGACAGATAATTCAATTTCAAGGAAATATACCATTTTTGTTTCACTGCTGTATATTTAAGTTGTGTGCAGGCATGACGGATTGACTTTTTCTTCATTATGATTAGCTTATGAGGATATTTGAAGCTTTTTTGGGAAATTCTAAAAGGTTACATGGCTTGCTACCTGCTTGGGATTAGAAGAAGGACCAGTGTTATAGGGATATTTTGTGGAACTTATGCTTATGTGCTTTATGTTGCACCTTATGGAAGGAAACTAATAGGAGGATATTTGAAGGGCAAAAAGTTTTACAGACCTCAAGAAGTTCATGTTATCCCTTATTTTTTATTTGGCGAGTTTCCTTAGCAGAATATGTTTTATGTTTCTCTTTCCTCATATTTAGATTACTACGGTGTTCCTAGGGCAAGGTTGTTAGCTTCTACTATATCTCAAGAAGCATTGTCTTGGTTTTGATATTAATAAGTATAATCATCTTCTTACCGTAAAAAATGAAAATGAAAGCATGATAGAACTAGTAATTATTTAATCAATCCTATGATATCTAGTATGATGTAATACAATGCATTGACATAAAAAGCAATACATTATATACTGTCATGAATTTACGTGGAGGTCGACTTTTGAAGTTTTACAGGTTAACTTGTAACTAATGTAGCCAGAAGCATAGGAAGATTCAGGTAGATACACTAGGTTTAACTTCTGGTAGAATTTAGCTAAATCTCAGCTTTGACTTGACCTGAAAATGGACCATCAGGAAAAAAAGAAAAAAAAAGAACTTACCAGAAAATGACATTGTGAGGACAGCAACGAAATCTCTGTTAAATACTGGAGAGATTAATGGGTACTGGAAACTCCAGTAAATATTTGAGAAAACTGGTATTTTGCTTTAAAATAATGATGTATACAATATTGGTTTTATAGTCCCTTCAAAAGACTCCCAATTCAACTAGAACTCAATAAACAATTACAAGTTCTATTCTGGCTCTTAATACTTCTTCCACTCCCATGACAACTCATAAAATCTACTCAAATTACTATTAGAATTTAAACTCTAAATTGAATTGTTCAACAAGTAACATAAATCAAAACTATCGAATTTTAAGTTGACTGGGACTACTAAAGCATTCTTGATGATTAAAAGTATGAATCCACGTAGGAAAACTGCTCGTTCGTGGGTACTGTCCAGGTCTGGTATTCATTTTCTTTTCCTTTTCTCCAATCTTCTTGGCCTTTTAAATTGGCTTTCCATATACTTGGGTCACTATTATTGCTGCATGAATGACTAAGCTCATGAATATCTTTGCCACATGGCTTGTGCTTGTGTGACCATGCTTCAAGTTTCACTATTGGTCCATTCTGATGTGCACTAGTTATTTTCTCCAGTTATAATTAGAATCATTGTTGATTATCAGAAATAGGCTCGCCACAAAGAGGAACAGTGACAGGATATGTCCGCCAGGTCTTTCTTAATATTTTTTGATTCGTTTCCTATGTGCATTGAGTACTAATTTTGTGAATTTCTGTTAATATTCTTATCATGCAAATTTTTTTATTTGTTAGAACGATTGAAAGTTATTGTTCTTTTGATAAGTGAATTTCTTATATAAAGTGGAAAGAGGTAGAGGATTACTCTGCTGTACATAGAGAGAAGACAAAAGTAAAAGTAGACTCATGGAATATAAAGGGTTGGGTGTGTGAAGAACTGCTGTACTTTCATATGAAATATTATTTTATAATTGATGTGCTGTCTAGACAATATTGTTTCTAAATTGGTTTTAGAACCCAGCTAATGCAAATACATGAAAATCTTGAAGGAAAGATCCTAAAATACCATTTTTTGTGTGATGCAGAGGACTGACATTGACATATTTGTTTTCGTTGTTTGGCTCAGAAAATTTTTAATTTTTCGCTTTTGTTCTGGTGTTGATTTAATTGATGCAAATGTGAATATATATTTCTGCTTCTTTCAAAGGATTCCATTCGGAAATCTAATTGTTTTCTATTTCCAAATTCTATTGATCTTTTTATAGGAACTCTCATTTGATCTTACATATGTTAGCATGTGTTCTCAGCTCATTGATTGGAATAATTTTATTTCATGCTAAGAATGCTTTTGAACAATCCTTCCTCATCTGAGTTGGCAGGATGCTTATCTTCCACAACGTCTTCTCGACAAATTGATGTTTATCTATAATTATGTCGAGATGGCTCGAGTAACTGGGGTCCCTATCTCTTTTCTGCTTGCGAGGGGACAAAGCATTAAGGTTGCCTTTTGTGATTTCCTACATGATCAATTGATAATTATGCTGAAGGACTAAACTCACTGAAATTTTGGAAGTTATGATATTTAGGTTCTTTCTCAACTTCTGAGAAAAGCAAAACAGAAAAACCTTGTTCTTCCAAATGTCAAGCAAGCAGGATCTGAACAGGGAACATTTGAGGGTGCAACAGTAAGTTTGTGACTTTTTTCCATTAAACTTCCTTTGCTTAATAATACCCAGAAGTGGACCTAGCCAGAGTTACATGCAAAGTTAGATTCTAATCATAATTATTTTCTGAAACCCCAAAAATTGAGTATCAAAGTTTTAGAATTGACTATTGGCCTCAACATGTCTCCTCAGTGAATTATGGAAGATTTTTCATAACAAATGGCAGATTAGAATTAATTGTTGTTTAATAGCATCAAGCTTTATTATGATTCTGGACATATTGCAATGCCTTAATCTGAGATCTAAACTGTGCAAGTTTGGAAATTTGGCATGACAAGTGTCTGATTGTGTAGATTACAGAAATTATTTGATTTTTTAGTGGAAGACAATATTTGTTTTGTTGTTTTATGCATCCGTTTCTGGTGACACTTTCAATTGTGTGCAACAGTCTTATCAGAATTTAGCTGTGTCAAACTGGATTGATCACTGGGTCTAATTTGATTTTTTAGTTTCACTTTTTAACAACTACAAAAACCTGTGAAGGATTTGACTTCTGGTCCAAATTTGGGTGTGGAAAACATTGGTATGTAGTGGGTTATGATGCCTTCTTTTTTCATACATTTTGGGCATGCTCTTGGAGTTTTAAATGGTGGAATATTTTTTTAGACGCATTATATATGTGATGGACTTGATGTTATGCTTCTTGTTGTTGAGAAAAACTGGTGAGGATACTTGATTTTTTCTTTCCTTTAGCAAGAGGTTTTATGAAGATGTTTAACTACTTTTGTCGTTGCTAAAACTCTGATTCATTAACTAAAACAATTCCGACACAGTAGCTCTGCAAGGTGTGATGAAAAGGGATGAAAAGGAATTTTTAAAGTTTGAAACCAGAGACTAAATTTTGTTTCTTGATTTTTAATTCTGCTTTCTGTTTGTGAAAGAACGGATTAGTACCATAAATTGTATAATCCGGATGAGAATAAAAATTGGGAAAACTATTTTTAGAGGTCCACCTTTAGGAGCCCAGATTTTTACAAGCATCTTACTAACTTGAAGGTTAATGTTGTTTCACCTTTGGAATTATAGAATTACATGATACGAGGCTTGTCAAATAGCTATTGAATAAGCTATCCAGAGACGTTAAAACTCATAATTTAACACCTTTTTATGTCTGAAAATCTGGCAAGAAATAGAAAGAACAAGATTCTGACATCTATTGTTAGTCTTGATTTGAGTCTCGTAACTCATGATGATCCACACGTGAATACCCTGACACTTCTAAATGTATGAAAGAATACTGCGTCAAATTCCTTGCACTAGGATTTGATCCAGCATAGGTTCCTAGATTATGTTTGTGCAAATATTTAATTTGAATCTCTTGACTGGATAAGGAGAGAATTGAAGTATGAGAAAAAATGGGGTTTAATGCATGTTAGACCTTTTTGTGTTATTTGATTTTGTCTTGTAAATAAGAAAAGTTAAGTTTGATTGTTTTATTGGAATATGGAGCAGTAAATGAAACCAGTATTATTTTCATGGCACAGTTGGAACATTTTTTCCCCTTTTTCTTCTTCGTCTTTTTGAATTATTCAATATTGTCTATGAAAGATGCCAGTCATGAAGGGCATTGAAATTAATTTCTAAAGACTATTTATTTTCTCCCAATGAATTCTTGATGAATAGAATACCTATCCCTTATACATTCTCTGGATGATGTATCGTTTTATTATACATGTTAGCTCAAGGCACTTAACTACTCTTTTCGGAAGTCTGATGACCATAAATATATTACATTTCCTAGCAAACACTGGAAATGTCAAGCACATTTGTCCACTTAAACATCTTGGACTTTTGCAGGTTTTAGATGCCAGAGCAGGATTCTATGAGAAGCCCATTGCAACATTGGATTTTGCATCTTTGTATCCATCCATTATGATGGCTTATAATCTATGTTACTGCACTCTGGTAAAACATGCTTCTTTTGACCATGATTAGTGTTTATCGTGGAAATGTCGTCTTTGCAAATGAGTAATTCTTTTTCTTCTTATGATCCTTATGAAGGTAACACCTGAAGACATTCGCAAACTCAACCTCCCTCCAGAATGTGTCAACAAAACTCCATCTGGCGAAACTTTTGTTAAAACAACTCTTCAGAAGGTTAAATTATTTATTGATGTGCTTTCCATGCTATCTGTCTCTGATCTGATTGAACTTTGAGATATAGCTTTTAGATTTAGAGCTCTCTGATTCTATTGACCTGAATGAGTATGATATCTGAATTTACTTCAGGGGATACTTCCAGAAATTCTTGAAGAACTATTAGCTGCTCGTAAGAGAGCAAAAGCAGATCTAAAGGTACTTATTGTTCTGTTTATTCTCCTGATAAATTTTAATGGATGTCAGTTTTCATCTATATGTCAGCTTGAGTCTGCTTGCTATGGCTTTCAGTGCCAACCCTGTCAAACCTTCTGCCAGTGAGATATTTATCTTAATTTTGCTGATTTAACCTTATCTGGATGTAGGAAGCTAAGGATCCTCTTGTGAAGGCTGTGCTAGATGGTCGCCAGCTGGCCCTGAAGGTAAAGATTCACACTTGTTTTATCATTTCTTTTAGTTTTTAATTTAATGCTGACCATGCATGAATTTTAGTTAGACTTGTTTTCTGTTATTTCACATTGCTTCCAACTGTATGGTGTCCTATTCATTTTTCAGATAAGTGCAAATTCTGTATATGGTTTTACTGGGGCCACTGTGGGCCAGTTGCCTTGCATAGAAATATCGTCTAGTGTGACAAGTTATGGTAATTTAATGATTTACATATTAAAATATCTTTGTTCTACTCAGAAATTAAGGCAAAAGTTTTCTTTTGAATGATTCAAAAGTTCTTTCCATGATATTCTTTTGAGTTTCTGTATTATCATACAAACATGGTTCCACTTACCATTGAAGGTAGACAGATGATTGAACACACTAAGAAGCTTGTGGAAGAGAGATTCACAACAATTGGGGGCTATGAGCACAATGCAGAGGTATGTTGTCAGAAATCTTTTATTGGTATTGTGGTGCCTAATTCATTCTATTATTAAAGCAATGTTGACTGCTGAAGAAAATGAAAAAAAAAGAGACCTTGTGGCTGGACAAATAATCCCTTAGTGTTTGCAGCTCCCGTTGCTGTATAATGGAGCCTTTTTTGATAGAAAATTTCCATAATTTAATTCTTTTATCAACCCAAAAAAACCTATTTTAGAAGCACAAATTTCTGCAAACTTTTTTTTGAGGATGATGCCTGGCTTTTTTCCTTTACATGGCATAACCTGGTTTATATTTGTATTTTTGGGGATTTATTTGTATTTTTTTTTGGTAGGCTGAGTTTCTCATTCTTTAATGACAAATTATACCACATGATATCAGGTGATTTATGGGGACACTGATTCAGTTATGGTACAATTTGGTGTGCCCACTGTAGAAGCGGCAATGTGCTTGGGAAGAGAAGCTGCTGAATACATTAGTGGAACTTTCTTGAAGGTAAGCAGTAAAGTTGGAGGGAACTATGGTTGTCCTATTGTATAACATTTTTCTGTTGTATATAGAACTAAGTCGTAGATTGCAGAATTGGTTGGATTTTCATTATTCAATTCAATCCTGCAAAACAGGAACCAGTAATCTGATCAGGTCAGGGTAGCACCAACTCAGGAGACATACAAAATTTGTATGCGATTATGATGATTCAATCATATGTTCTTCCAACCTGGCCTTGTTTGTGACTTGGCTATATCTTTGTGGAGAAGAGAAAATGAACTAAGGCTGCATTTGGATACTGGGAAAACACGTCGTGGGATCTGGGGCATTTCCCATAAGGCGTTTTCAAGGATTTCCGAGTAAAACATTCTATGAGTTCTAGACGCCTTTTTTCCTTGCTTTTTTTCCCTCACGACCTAAAAAAAGGTGTTGGCCACACAACTTTTTCTGCAATCCAAGTGCATGCAGGATGCAGGAATACAACATTTTCTGTGGTCTCCTGCATTCTTCTGCTATCGAAACACAGCCTAAGGGATATAGGTTCAGGCTTTGAGCAATTAGCATGGTAGTGCTATGTTATTGCTGTATTGATTATATTACTGCATATGAAATGGTAATGACGGACATGGAGGTTTTGGGGTTGGGGAAATTTAGTGCTCGTCTTTGCTGGTGTTTTTGTTGCAGAAAATATGGGCATGACTGTTAAGGATAAGATAAATAGGAAAGGGAGTTTGATTATCTATGTACTATTTGTAGTAAAAAATTGCAATATTACTATATCTCAAATACATTTGCTAGGGGCCTTCAATGTGAAATCCTTGAGCTATCAGTGTGACAATGAGGGTCTGAGTCTCAGTGCTGTTACTTTGGACAAATATGCCAAAGATTATGTCTATTTCTACTATATCCCCCTTGAGATCTCACATGTAGTTATCAGACCTGGCATTTTTGGTTAGAGCTGCATTTAGTCATTAACAAATCTGTTTAAATTCAGACCTTTCTGGCATTCTGCTTTAGGTTGTACAGGTGCACATGTTACTCAAACTTCTAATTAGCAAGATGTGAATGATGCAAATACTTGTTCATCATTCAATTTCCAATTTTGAGCATGAATTTTGTGAACTTTTTTCATTAAGTTACCAAGATACAGCCTGAAATATGTTGTTAGAAATTAAGCCTTTTATTTTCTTATATGATTCATCTTGATAATTTTTAACAAAATAAAATTATATATGCTATGTGAAGCCTATTAAGCTAGAGTTCGAGAAGGTTTATTATCCATATCTGCTCATTAGCAAGAAAAGATATGCTGGATTGCTGTGGACCAACTCAGATAAATTTGACAAAATGGACACTAAAGGTGAATGCCTGATGCTTCTCAACCGTATAGCCTCTTCAATCTGTATCATCTGTTTTAATATATCTTTTTGATTACTATTCACAGGAATTGAAACAGTTCGAAGAGACAATTGCCTACTTGTGAAAAATCTGGTTACTGAATGTCTTCACAAAATACTTATTGACAGAGACATTCCTGGCGCAGTTCATTATGTCAAGAATACTATTTCAGATCTTCTAATGAATCGCATGGATCTATCACTTCTAGTTATAACTAAGGTGAGAAAATCGTCTGCTAGATAAAATCTTGTTTTTTGATGAGTAATGATAGTATAAAATTTATAAATATAGAAGATGAAATTTACTTCAATTTTTACAAGGACTGCCTAGCCCAGAGAAAAAACTGCACCACAAAACATAATCCACTCAAAGAGAAACAAAACAAAAAGACCGACCCCCTTCAAAAAGCATCCAATGAGCACCTATAACCGACATGAAATAGAATCGTAGCCGAATAAGGCATTCAATTACGAAGCCAAAATGAAACGATGCCTCTTCAAAAATACTTTCCACTTAAAACTCAACTAAGGCCACTTTCACTCCCTTCCATCCCCCAACAATGAAGAAGAAAAGCACCACCTATGCCAGTCTCTCACAATCTCCACAATGTGGGTATCTCGAAACTCTGGATGAACTGCCAACCAAGATGCTGTTGCAAGAATAATAGAATCAAAAACTTGTTCCACAGACACCAGAGAGTCAATGAAACGATAAAATCTTGTTGTCAAATTACTTTTGTGCGCTATCCTTTATTACTTGCCAAATGATTGAAGTACTGATTTTGAATCCCTTTTAACACTTGCTGGATCTGTTTGACAGGGTCTGACGAAAACTGGAGACGATTATGAAGTAAAGGCGGCACATGTTGAACTTGCAGAACGGATGCGCAAGGTCATACCTTTTCTTAGTGAATGATTGACCTTATCAACTGCTACTTGATGAACTTTTTAATTTGTAATTGACCTGCAAGTGTTAGCTCACTTGGTAATATTTTGAAATTGAGTGTGAATAATTATAATTATCAATGCTAATGACTTGTGAATACAAACTATTGATTACATCTTACCTAGTCACCAAGACTGTCAAGTAAAAAACAAAGTTGTCCATGAAGTTTAGATTTCAGCTGATAATGGAAAATACACCTCATTACAAAGCTTGTAAATTCCCTTTTTTTTATTAGATCGCCTAATCTAATTGTGGAATTGATTGACATCAATATCTCCACTGGCACATTGCAGCAAAACAAACACCAATTGGACATGTTCATGCTTTTTAAATTTATGAATGCAAAATATTATATTAACATTAAAAGTATAGGCAATACTCACGGTACTCTTTTTCACGCACAAGAGGGCCAGATGACCTGGCTACCATTGGTTCATACATCTGGGTTGCATAAAAAGCTTTAAAATTTAGTATTCATGGTTATCTGGTAAGGCATTGCTTTGCAAGTATGTGGGACCGTGAACATGTCAGAGGATAGAAATTTTTAACGACTAAAATCATAAAAGATAATGGAATGTTACCTTGTCTTTTATCTCAGGACACCATAATGTCTGAATCCTGCATGGTCAAAGTATCTCCTAAATAAACAACTTTCAAGAGCAAGTCACTTGCTATTTTGGTTGTTAAACACTACAACATTTTATGGGGTCATTCCTTGTAATATCACCTTTCTATCTATTTCTGAATGGGATCCTCAAGTCAAAGTCTTCTTGCCACAATCCTTGTGTGTTTTGTGAAGGTCTCATGATTTGAGGTTTTACATAATAGCGTCGGATATATTATCACCTGTGGAAAGGAGATATATTGCTTGCTTTATCGAGGGAAATAGACAAGTTGATATTTAAAGCAATGTTTGAATTGAGTTAACCAACAATATTGCATTTATGTAAATTTAAAATATTTCAGAATGAGATAAGAGGCAAGATGTTTTAGCTATCATGCTCCAGGTTATGTTAATAATAAAAGTTCTAATTTTTTCACATGATAAATTAAAACATTCTGAAACCCCACATCTTGGTTTCCACATGGATAAGTTTGAACTTTGACTTGGGAGCTGCCAGACTTGAAAAATATAAAATTTTTGGGAACCTAGGATCATGTGTTACAGTATCTTATGAAGGTGAAATTATGTTCTATCTAAAGACAGAACATCAAGAAATTTATAAATATGCTTGGAAACACTGGAAAAATTCATGAACTTATTGGAAACCCATGAAAATTTATAAAACTTAGACAGATGCTTGATTGACTGTATAGGAAAGTATAATATAACACATAAATTAATAAAATATAAATAGAAGCATACAACTAACTCCGAGGAACAAGGTCTGATCAGTTTCAAGATGTACAATCATAGCTTTAAATTTCAAGTAAGCAGTTTCCATTTAAGGTGCCATATCTGTAACAAAAACCAAAAGGTTTAATCGTAAAAAGAGAAAAAAATGACATAGATAAATTAATTATTCAATCCTCAAAAGCATGCAAAGTTAATTATTGAATCCTATTAAACCAAAAAAATTTATATCTTTTGAAACTGTTCTTAGAAAAAGGAAAAACTTTGTTTGATGATGCAACAAATATGATCAATATGTGGAACTGATTGATCAAGCATGCACTGATGTAATGAAAAAGAATTTCACTCATTTTTTGTATCTTTAAAATTATTATATGACAAAAATAAATAGTTAAAAAACATTTTATTTGTGAAATTGGGATGAATACGTATAGTATATGATTAAAAATTGTAGTACGTTTGACAAATTGAGGGGTCTGAATGCCTTCACAAGATTGCTTAAGATAGAACAGTGGAAAGGATCCAAAATAGGGATGCTGAGATGCAGTCTGCGCTTTTTTCTTTCCTGTTACCTTCAAGTATTTGAAATTTAAAGTAGCATATCATTAGTTTTGATGTATTATAAGAATTAAAGCTTTGAAATGGAAGGTCCATGAGTGGCTTGATACTCAATACAGGTTGAGAATATCCGTATGGGATTTTGAACCATGCCTAGGATTGATTACATCGCCATTATTTGGAGCATCTATAAGAAATCAATCCAGAATATTTCCTAGATATGAAGCTGAGGGATTTCAACCATGCGGTCCAAATGCTACTATTAAATGATAATGGCATTCATTTCCAGTTGTCCTGCAAGAATAAATTTGAATGTTTCACTCACTTGAAAAAAAAATGGAAGTAGAATATAGTGTATAGAACTTTGAAGTAATTGAACCATAGAAATTTGCAGAATTATTTATCTAGATTTAAGGCAAAAAATTTAAAGGGAAACTTTTTAAATAACAATGTATGATTGATTGAAAGTATATTGTATAAAAAATAAAATTTATTCTTGGAAGCACTGAGATATGTCCAAATATAAGGTTTGAACACATTTATGTGAGTCTATTCATCTGCATTTATATATAAATATATGTCTAAATATGGGAATGATAAACAGCGGGATGCTGCCACTGCTCCAAATGTTGGGGATCGTGTACCATATGTCATTATTAAAGCTGCAAAAGGTGCCAAGGTAATGTGTGAGATGATTTAATTTTGAGAAATGCTCATCATGTGTGCTAAATTTCCCAAACTGAATAGACTCATCATTGACAAACAGGCTTATGAAAGATCAGAGGATCCCATCTATGTGCTTGAAAATAACATACCAATTGACCCTCAGTATTACCTTGAAAATCAAATAAGCAAGGTACATTAACTTTCCTTTTTCATTAATTTTCATTATTTTTCGTGTTTAGTTGTTTAATATAAAAGCACAATACAGCCTATTTTAAGGATTTTTGAGCCTATTCTAAAGAATGCAAGCAAGGAACTTCTCCATGGCAGCCACACAAGATCTATTTCCATCTCAACCCCTTCAAATAGTGGCATAATGAAATTTGCCAAAAAGCAACTCAGTTGCATTGGTTGCAAAGCTCTAATCAGGTATGGTTTCCATGTGAGTCTTTCTTATTATTCCTTTTCTTTATGCAATATATTGTTTATGGAACCATGCAAATGGCAATTAAATTGAGTTTCACAAGGGAAATAAATGTCATGTAATTATCTTGAGGATGCATGGTTGGGGATTTTTTTGATGAAACAAAAGATATGCATGCTTAGTTCTTCAGCAAAATTTGGCTTTGTCACACGACTCAGCAGTTACATAATTACATTAACAATTTGTTGTTATGCTTGGATGTCCTTAAATCATATGACAAAATGCTGCATACATATTTAAGGTGTCAAATATACTTTAGTTAGAGTTTTATCAACAGAACACACAAGAAAATTGAAAAAGCTCAATGTTTCCAAACTCAGCAAAAAACCAGTTAAAGATCGTGCAAATTTGAACAGTAAAATCGAGAATAAAATAGGAAAGAACAAGAGAACACAAGGGATTTAAGTGGTTTGGCAATGTGCCTACGTCCACTGTGTACAGCGAAAATATTCCACTAAACTTTTTAATTAGGGTTACAACATGATTTATATACTAACCCTAAAACCAGTATTTTTGACATCCCAAAAACACCCCTGTACCGTGCTCTCTTGGACCTAGAATATGAGCCACTATTTCCAGCAAACCCAGTAAAGGTTCTAGATCATGCCCAATCCATTAGAGTCCTAGCATGAATGTGGCAGTTTTTGTGCCTTCCATATTACAGCTTTGTTTGGGTTTTCAGCATAGGCTGTTTGCATTTTTCAATGTTAGAAGCTGCTGCATGTCGTATTTTGATTATCTTGGCCTCCAGAAGTTGTGAAATGTGCACATTTGAGTCTAGATTTCTACATGGGCACGAGCCTAGATTACACCCACACCTCTTAAGGATCCTGGACTAACCTTCAGACCTGAGAGGGTGCCATTTCATTAATAGTGATAAATATTTTCTTGAAGAGAGTGTAAGTCCCAAAATAAATTTTTGCATGAGATCAATGGACAAAAAGCCCATAAAAAATACTTCGCATTAATAGATTCTATTTTTGGAGAGATTCTATTTTGGTTTGTTTGGAGTAGATATTGGAGAATTTGAGGAAGATCTGCTTTATAGAGAATCTTTAATAAAGCCTTAAGAGAGATTGAGAAAAAAAAACTTCACATGAATGGGAGAACTTCCTGTAACCCTGTCTCCAGAAGGACCAAGGTATTTTTGGTGTTACTGTCTATTTCTCTTCCTTTCTTGGCCTTTAGTGAGAGGTTACCTATCACACCATTGTGACTCGTCCTCCTCCTCGGTCTTAAAAAACAAAGGAAAATTTTTGCAGCATTGCAATTTAGGTTTCCATTGCATGCATCTTTGACCCAGATTGTAGATTAGATTCCGTGTTAGCTTGCCTCGAGACATTGAAAGTTAGACATTGTAATCAAATGATTAGTTTTATGTTGGTCTTCCAAACATTGACTACATTGAGTTTGGTTCTCATTAGTGGTTGTCATGAGAGTCGCCCCATGCTGTATAAATACCATTTTTTTTTTTACAAAAAAAGAATGTTTGTATCTTATGCTCATTTGGTAATTCTATGTTGCTAACCCACATTGAAGGTAGGACATGCTTTATTGGGTGCTCTGGTGGGATTGTGCAGGTGCACACTCCACATTGGGAAGATTGTCAACTAGGTTTTTATGGGGTAATTGTCCCAATTTATCATTAAGATTAACTCTGTTAATCTTTCAGCATGTGCACTGGGAGTACCTACTCCGTATTCCCGGTTTTGGATGTGATCTTGCCTTAATTGCCTTGTCAAGTGCCTGACTGTTAAAAGAAGAAAACTAGAATGTCATGGTAGGATTAGCTTTGATGAGGATGTTGAGAGTAATGAGTGCAAAGCGAGGAAAGCAAAAATTGGAAGTGAAAACATCCAAGGATAATTAGCACATATTTGTTAGGAAGAATATCTAGTCTCCAATTTTATTTGGACTTCAGTTTGTAGGATTAGTGTTTCCTTATCATTTAGGCTTCTATGTAAAAAAATGTGTCTTCTCTATCTCTAGATGGTTAATGAAATGTTAAGGTTGTATTCTGCAGGCTGTAGAGTCTTTCAAATAGCAAGAGACAGGGTAATACAAACTAGCAGGCTACAGAGTCTTTCAAACAGCCAGCAGGAGGGCAAGAGACTGTGGAGTCTACAGTCTCTTGTCCAAGTCTACTTTGTTTTCTTGTTTCCCTCAGTTCTTGACCATTTTTTGTAACAAATCTTGTATTGCAGGCATTCTTTCTTTATTAAAGGACCATTGTTCTTGTGCAGATCCCTTTCCTCGTTGCTCTTAGTGGATTCCACATATTTCCCCCAAAATTCCATCTTATCCAAGATCAACACATACTGAATTTTGCAAAGAAGTAACTATGTCTCATCTCCTATATGTTACCTGTAGAAACTATGGAGAGTTGATAAACCAGCTATTCCTTAATTTTGTCATATGAAACAGTGGTGAACGTTCTTCTTATGGGCTATAGAGGCAGATAAAGTGATGCCATCAATTATTTGCACACCACTAGACCAATGGAGATGCCCTAGACTAAGTAGGGAAGAGAGGAAGGATAATGTATCAGCTATTCTCCCTTGTTGTTCTTTGGGCCACTCAAGGGAACAGAACAAGTGGATTTTTCTTTATTATAGTATTTTTATTTATTTTATTATTATTATAGTAGAGTGATAAGTGTGTGAGTGGTGATTGATTCTACTAAGCTGATGGTGGTCTCCTTGATGGCCATATTACCAGAGCTTAGAAGCATTGCAATGAATGAGATTTTGAGATGATAGACCATCATAGCCAAATTATCACCTTGTGGTTCCGTTTAAGTTGGGACTGGGCCCCTCCTTGAGATTTAATTAAGCTGAACAATGATGGCTCATCACTGAGCCACCCTGTTCCTTCTTGGATTTGAGGCATGTTTTGGGATGTGAGTGCACATGATCATGATTGTTGTATGCCCATGCCTTTTTGGGGCTTTTTGAACATTGAGAGTCGATGCATGCTGAGATGCTAGCACTCCTCATTTGCCTTAGAGAGGTGAGATCTCTTACCATTGATGGATTGGTAGTATTGAGTGGTGTTCCTCATTGTTTGTGTCTTGGATGAGACACACACTTGTGCTTGGAGATTCAAATACACGGTCTACATGTCATGCTTCTTGTCTAATGAATTTTGAGCATCCTGCCCTCAAATGTGCCACTATCTGCAAATGAAATGGTGGACATTGTGAGACTTATTCTATGGAATACATTCTGTATGGACGTTTTAGAATGGAGGATGACATTTCTTATTCTGGAGTTGGTACACTTTTTTGTATTTTCTACTTTGCATTTGGCATAGGCTTAGATGGTGCAGCCTCCTATCTGTTTTTTACCCCTGTATTGACTGGAGTTTATAGCCACCCTGTAGCATTCTGTTTTGGTATTCCTAAAGTCCAAAATTGAAAACGGCAATGTTTTGCTTAAAATCCACTTCTAAACACCAATACTGCACCATCACCATGCCCCATCTTGTAAATTCAGTCAGCCCAAAAGATATGCTAAAGATGAACTTTTGTGTTGAAGAGAGATGGAAGAGATATATCCAGATGCAGATTATGTCTCATGCCATGGATAAATGGAGCATGCTCACCACTGTTGGCTGCTGTCTCACGCCACTGGTTTGGATAGAGAGAAGTAGAAGTCAATTGGCTTTATTTCTCTTTAACCTAGCTTGATTTATCTGAATTCTTAAGGGTGCAGAATCATAACTGGGACGTCCCTTAAAGAATTCAGTCAGCTCAAAGATAACCTAAAAATGAATTCAGTGGAATTATTAAGAGCCATTGCTTTGATGTGCTCCTGATCAGATCCCAATTGGCATTCTAGATCCCAATTCCAGCCCCAATTCTGTCTCCAGTTATGTGAAGTTATGAACCAATTGATGCCTCTTAAGTTTATTGATGATGAGATAAATTGTTTGGGAAATCATAGTCCTGATTCTTTATTTGGACTAAATGTTTTCCTTCTTAAGTGTACAACCGTAAACATATATCTTGTATCTTGCATCAGTAGGCATTTTTTGTGCCTATGCGAAGTTGTCAATGCCTTCCCCCTTTTCCATATGGCTCTATTGAGAAATATTATATCACTGGTGTATTTGTGACCAGTGATACAGATCGAATTCTATGCTCACACTGCAAGGGAAGAGAAGCTGAATTGTATTGCAAAACAGTTGCTAATGGTAAAGACTGGCTTTCACCATCTTTGATTATTAATTTATGGTAGCAAATAATATATGCTGGGATGGATTATAGCTGAAAACCTATTTTGGCCAATTTTTTTAGTGTCTGAGTTGGAGGTGCTTTTTGGGAGGCTGTGGACACAGTGTCAAGAATGCCAAGGCTCTCTGCACCAGGACGTGCTCTGCACAAGGTTTGCCTTCTTTGTCCCCTTGGTCACTGGCTTCTTTGTTTGGAGTTATCTAATGGTTCTATGGTTGTGCTTCCAGTCGGGATTGTCCAATATTTTACCGGAGAAAGAAGGCACAAAAGGACATGGCTGAAGCTAAATTGCAGCTGGATCGATGGAAATTTTAGGACTTATTATGATGGTTTGTATGCGTTTTATGCCTCCTGATAACCTCCGAAGTCGAATGCTCAGCCAATGGCATTCCATCGTTATGTACAAAATGGTGCTGCTGCAACCACACTGGCATCGTATGCTTCAAAGAACAATATGTGGCTTCTGCTGTCGTTTGGTTGGCAAGCGCATGTTAATTATGAGTTCTGGAGAGTCCTTGAGAAGACCTCAAGACAGAAGAAAAAAAGCTTCAGAATGACCTGATTAATGGAAGTTTTGATATTGGGGGTTCAATATGGAAGCACCGCAGTAGTTCTGTTATTCTGGATTGACTGTAAACCCCGAACTCTAATCATTTGTATAGCATATAAGCAATTCTATGCTTGTGCTAGTGGTGGTTAGGTTGATCTGGCATGAAATTTCAGTTGAATTTTGTCGAGTTCTACTTGTTAATTATGTGCATAAATTATTATTCAAAATGAGCCGAGCCATTGAAGACTTTCCCAGTAAACTTGATCTCCTTACGAACTAGTTTGTGAGATTACATTATAGGGATGTTAATCGGGCTGGAACGGGCACGGCACGGCCTAGTCACTATTATCAGGCCGTGCTGTGCCTGTCATATCGGGCCCAGCAAGGCACAACAGCCCGGCGGGCCACAACCCGGGAAGCAAGTAGCTGGCATGGCACGCTTAAAAGCGGGCTTTCGTGTCGGCCTGCGGGCTTGCATTAAAAAAAGGGACTTTTTTTTTCCTTTCAGGGGTTTTTTTTATACCTTTTGGGGGTTTTTTTTATATGTTTTTTACCAAAATTGTATCCCATTATGTGTAAGAATTTTGTATGAATAACATATATATTTTTCAGAATTTTAGTGTTATTTATTTATTTTCTTTTTTTTTTGATTTTTTTAATAAATTTATTATGCAGTCCACTGGTCCGTGTGCCATGGCTTAACATGTGTCGTGTCGTGCTTGGGTATTGATATACTGGTCAGGCATGGCAAGGCCCGTCTCCCAGGTGGGCCATGTCGTGCCCGACCTGTCAGGCATGGGCTAAACGTGTCCATGCCGTGCTAGGCCGACACGATTAGCATCCCTAGATCATAGGAAATCTATTTATTTGCTCATCAAATTACATGAATAATGTCGGGTTGCAGCATTTTTTTTCTCATAAAAATGAACAAAAATGAAAAACGTTAAAGCCCTAATGCAAAATCCAAACCCATGTGGTAACTGAGCCGAAATCCACACCCCATCAGCTGCAAGCCTAATGTTGAGTTGCCTCAAGACTTACAGCAAGTCAAGCTACCGTTGGGGTCCCTCTCAAAACAATGATCCTATAATCAATGCGGACCAAATATTTTGGAAGTTGTTCGTCCCATACGTTAGATCAGTGTACCCCATCACAGCCCCACCTGCTGATCACTCCATGCCACCAAAATATGATTTTCTCTAGCTCAAATGATGATGGCATCCGTTATGTTTTAATGAGAAGAGTGAAAGGAAAGTGACAACCAAAGGATACTTGTCTCAATAAATCCATTCCTTCCATGCCACATTTCATACCAAATAATCATGTCAGTTGGGTGCCTAAAGGATTCAACTAATAATTTCTTTGGAGCGTAGCTTAAAGAATCAAAAAATTTCAAAACTGGAAAAATGACCAGGATACCCCATCTTCTAAAGTGTAAATCAATGCTAATTGTTTTATACTTTGGTTGAGAAAGTAACTTAGACGCTAACCCATTTCTCTTTGTTCTCAAGTGGGGTCCTTGCACATTCGAGTTTTTTTTTGAGTTTCAGTTTCAAAACCTATTCATGATGCCTCCAATGTCCTTTAACTGCATTGTATTCGCTTGACGTGGTGGTCCTCAAAGCTAAAAAGGCAAGGTGATAAGCCTTTTACGTTAGTAGGACATGTTAGACATTAAGAGAAAGTATCGGCTATTTCAGTCATTTTGTCCCGCACCAATAAGATGTGACCGTTGCACCAACGTTCCGGAAATCCAAATTTCAAAACCAAGGTTACCGTTAGCGTCAGCGTCTCAGGACAACCTCGCCTTTCCCATTAACCAGCTCTCGCTCTCTCATCCTTCTTGCAGTGGTGAAAATATCAGAGGAATCAGGAGTCGAGGATCCAAGGCGTTTTCCAGGTAAAACATCTGAGAAGAGGATTTTGGGTTCTTCGAGGATACAGTGATATGTTCTTGTTCCTCTGGTCATGAAAACTTGGGAAAAGCATATTTCTTGAATGTCTGTAATGAATTCCTACATGGGTTTCTCTGTTTTTGCAAACATCTAGTTTGATTTGATGGAGAATTGAAGCACAGCGCACATTTCTTGAGTTTCTGCCATTTCTTTCCAGTTTCTGACTGGCATAAACTTTCCTCTTTTCTAAAATTCTTGGTTACTTTCTTTCAAAATTCAAAAGGGGGGTTGTTAGTTGTTACCCGCTTCACAATCCTAAATTGAGGATTTGGTATCTGGAGCTATCGAATCTGTTTTGTTCTCTTGAGCATTCCTTCCGTTGAATTCCCATCTTGACCATATATTCTGACAAGGAAAGAGGAAGGTTTTCTTGTTTTGTTGATCTTAAACCCTTTAAGAAAATGGCAGCATTAGCACCTGGAATTCTATTGAAGCTCCTCAACGGCATGAACACTGGGGTTAAGGCCACAAGTGAGCACAGGAACTCTCTCTTGCAAGTGACAGATATAGTCCCTGCAGATCTTGATGAGAAGAATCTCTGGCCTAAACATGGCTTTTACATAAAGGTCTCGGACTCGTCACATTCGATCTATGTGAGCCTTCCATATGAACATGATGATCTTGTCCTCAGCAATAAAATGCAGCTCGGTCAGTTCATCTATGTGGATAGATTAGAGCCCGGATCACCCGTTCCGGTCATCAAGGGCACGAAGCCTATTCCTGGTCGACATCCACTAGTGGGCACCCCAGAACCAATAACAAGTCTCAGAGCTAAAGGTGAGAAATCTGGTGTAAGAGACTCGGTTCATAGGAGGGGTTCTTGGGGTGCAGATCAGAATGGGATAGATGTTTTCTCTTCTCCTTCAGTTTTGAAGCCAGTTCCTTTAGATTTTGATCAGAGCACACCCAAAAAGGAGAGGTCTAATTCGTCGAGAACTAAGGTTTCTTTTCCAAATTCTCCCTTGATCAGAGGGAGAATGGTGAAGGATGGGAACTCAAATTCAGTTTTCAGGTCTTCAGTTGGTGGGGTCATGTCAAAATTGGTGGATTCAAGGGGAGAGAGCCCTGTTTTGGTTAGAAAAAGCTGTGTGGCACCTTCTTCTACATCAAAGCTTCCTAGGAGCAAGAGCGTTACCGAGCGAGAACCGAGGATCCCAAGAAGTCTCCTCAACCCCACTGTAGGTACATTTTTGCTCTACCATTTCCATTGAGCTTTTAATCTTGAGGAGATTTGAAATAAAGATTCTTCTCTACCATTGTATTGCATCAGTTGTGTTCAGGATTGATTTAACTTTCTGGTACTTGCAGGATAAGAGGAGCTCAACTTCCCCACCTGGATTGAGAAACACAAGAGTTGCTGCCTCCTCCAATATGGCTGGGAATACCCAGAATTCCTGCAAGTCAGGGATGAGTTTTCATCCGAATTCTCAGTTTGATTCAGCATCGAAGAAAAATACGTGTCTTACCATGACATTACCTGGGAAGCTTAGCTTACTTGGCAAGGTAACATGCATATAGTTCTCAATCTCTTCTTTGTCTCTTAACCTCAAGTACACAAAAGGAGACCAAGTTGTGTGATTCTTTAACCTCATATTTGACAGGAAGCCTTTAAACAACGAGAAGCAGCTCAGAAGAAGGCTCTTCAAGCACTAAGAGATGCTTCTGCAACTGAAAGTGTTGTTCGGTCTCTCAAGTAACAACCATCTCCATGACTTTTCTCTTTTAGAATGAGATTTTCATGCAGTCTGTTGAGATCACTAATGTGGTAATTGCAGGATGTTTTCGGACCTGAGCAAGTCAGCACGGCCAGATGCTCCATCTGCTTGTTTTGATCAATTTCTGGATTTCCATCACCAGATTGTTCAGGCAGTAAGTGATATGGAGACCATTCAGGCAGCAACTTCAGCTAGTGAAATGGCTCAGAACCCATCAGCTGAGCTCTTACCATCTAAAAAACAAGCTGAAGAAGATACCTCCATCTTACATGAAATAATTCACAACTCAATGGATCAAAATGGGAACTCAGACTTGAGCTCATCTAAACGAAGTTCAGTACTGTACAAATCAGTGGCAGCCATATCTGAAAGAAACAATGCGAAGATGAACCTTGGAAAGAATCTGAGGTTCAATCTGCATCAAAGGGCATGTCTGGAAAGAAAGGATGGGTCATCCCCAATCGGAAAATTGCGCCTTGAATCAGCCTTCTCTGAGAACGACGAAAACAGGGCACCAGACTGTAGCAGCTTCAGCAATACAATGAAACTGGCTAAACAGATTGAAATGGAAGCTGGAAACTGGTTCATGGAGTTCTTAGACAAAGCTTTGGAAACTGGTCTGAAGAAATCAAAAGGGGCAGCAGATGGTGATTCTCGGAAAGTCCCCCAGTCTATTATACTAAAAGTTATCAACTGGGTGGAGGTGGAGAAGTGTGATTCTACTAAGCAAGCAGCTCATCCTAGAGCAGCACAAATAGCCAGAAAGTTGAGGATCAAGATGAAGAATCCTTGAATTGCATTATTCTAGTAGGCAGATATTGTATCAAAATTTGTTTGATCATGTGTGTGTGGCTTTGGCATAAATTATGATTGATCTAGTAGATTTGAAGCAGATGTTGTATCCATTATCTTTGAAAATAATTTTCAATTTTGGAATCCCTTTCTGCATTGGATTTATATATCCTATTCTTTTGTAGAGAACAATTTCCAAGAGAGTATTTATATAGCTGATTTTCTTCAACTTTGAGATTCTCAGCTTCTTTTCCTACTTTTTAAATGAATACATTTGATGAAAATTTCAAAATCCCTTGTACAGAAAACACTGGACCCTACCAACTTTGAAATATCAGTAGGTGCCGCTACAGCCTCTCCCTAAGGGAGGAGCTTGCTTGGAGAACATTGAAGGATTTTACTTAAGTGTTTACTTTTCCTTTTTTCTGTTCTTTTTTTCCCCTGCTACAGGGCAGTGTTCACAATCCACATAACTTTAAATAAACTTCACAGAAATAGTACACCTTGCAACATAGAACATTAGAGCTCGTAAGAACAAGAAACAAACATTCATCTAAGAGGAAAGCAATTTATAATCAATCAAATTATAGTACCTGTTCAAAATTCTACAACTGTCATTTCACAATGGCAAAGACTATTTTAAAGAGAGACATTTTGATGATTGACTTGTGCTACTAAATGTACATGAACTCATGACCTAAAAGTGGTGAATACAAGTTTTCTCGTCAGATTTCATTTTCTCCCGAAGCCATCTGCATCTGAAGAAGCAAGCTACTCAAGAATACAGTCTCAGGCGTGTTGTTATTGGCTCCCGACAAATAGGGCACAGTGACAAGGTTGCAGCACACTCTTTGCAAGTCTTTCAAAAGGGAGAAAAAGGCAAAAACAAAAGTATATGTAGTCAGTCTCATCCAGCAGTATTAGTAGAGTTAAAAAAAAAATGTATTGATTATACTCATTTTCTCAGTCTGTGGTTAAAAGAAGATTATTCTCTTATGGAATAGGAATATTGAGTTAGAAGTTGTAATGATGATAATAGGCTTAAAGATGATTCTTCACTCCCTTTCTATAATTGATTTTGTCATATGCTTGTTGATATGTGACATCCCATGTTAAAGATTTCCCATGGCATAAATTTTGTGGCAGTTAGAAACCCAAATAATGGAATAAAGGACACTTTTATATAGGGTAAATAATATATATATATTTTCTATCACCAAGGTAATGGAGCTGAAAGAATTTTTTGAAATATTCATTATCCAATCAAATAAGCCATAGGGTATGATGCTAACATAGAAAGGCTTTCAATTGGAAGGGATGGATCAGCAAGTATGTGTCAGCACTTGGATGAACTAGCAAGTGACTAACCCATACTGACAATTTTATCTCCATATTTACATTTATATATTAACAAGTTAAATTTTAGCATTAACAGGTGGTAAGACCGTAAGAACTGTAAAGATTTACATACCAGATGACCACATCCAAATGCCAAGTCCTTGAGATTTGTCAAGCAAACAGGGCAGACCTTGAACAAAGCAACCAAAAATTTTTCTTAATATGTATTGTTTGCACAAGTAATTGCGGCACAGGAACTATAACTTACGTGCTCATCAGGAGCTGTATCCTCATATGCTTGGAAGCTTGTCATGTGTGGATATGTTCTAACTGCATTATCGTGATCGATCACTTCAGGAGGAGGAGGGAGCAGCTTTGTACGTGGCCTTCCTATCTTCTCACTTCTACATACATTTACAAGGTCAGGGCTCACAGATCAAACTACAACTCAAGCAATGATAATTTGATAAGAATGCACTAAAAGTTTCTAGACTATCGGCCTTACTCCATAATCTTCAGGTTTTGGGTGGCTTTATATTGTAACGGGATTTCCATCAGTGCTGCAAGTGCAAATTCTGTTTCTTTCTTTGAAATTTCCTTGTTGTCAGACATGATCTTTGTGAATTCAACAAACTGCAGAGAATGAATTTTAGCCGGAAAAAGAAAGCAGTTGTACCTTACTGTTGTGAATAAATTGAACAGGGTAAATGAGAAAATGGTCAATTGGCTTTCGGAAAACATGATACAATTTTTTTCACAAGACAATCTTCTCCTAGAGAACGTTTCTTGAGGAATTGTGTACAGCTGAATTTTTTTAACAGGCGAGAATGACCATGCTTGACAAAAAAAAATTCTACCACTACTGATACTAAAGCAACTGACTGAATCCAAAATAGACGCCATCATTTATTTGGTAAACAGATCAAATCATTCAATGTCGGACAAAAGACTAGCTCCATTCATTTGGCTCATGAGTAAAGCAACTGACAGCATTTTAACCTATGAGATAACTCTTTAAAATACAGATCCCACAATTGAACAAGGCTTGATATCTGGGAAATACATGGCTTTAGCACTAAATGATTTGAAAGTAACAATATAGCTTCTTTTCTCAGTTTTACATTGAATTCAAACTTTCAAAACTTTAAAACGAAACTCAAATTTTATGATAGGATAAACCTTATTTTTAAGTTAAACATTTGGAAGCAAAAAAAGTAAATTTAAAAACTCTAAAAAGAAAACATAAATTTATGACATGATAAACCTTATTTTTCAAGTTAAACATTTGCTTATTATATCCACATAATTGCAGAGAACTGAACATAGTTCCCAAAATATTATTGTACCTTTACAACCTAAATTTTAAAGCATAATTAGATTGTTATACGTACGACATTACTTGCATGTAGAATGCATACAAGAAAATCAATTATGCTGATTTGAGCTATAAAAGAAAAATATTAAGCAAAAAAGGTGATTCATAAAACTTTCATTGAGTCGCATAGCAGAATTTAATACAGCCAGTATGAAGGTTTCATTGAGTCGCATAGCAGAATTTCATGCTTCAAAAGGATCTGTTTATTAGGATGCAGTGACAATGTAAAAATACTTCTATAGTCAATATTCATGTTGGCAACTCTTGATTCATACAACTTAGTGAAATATGGCACATCACACCTTCACACTCTTACCATATCTCACACTAGTAGATGGATACTGGGGACTCTCAGCATGACACCTCAACATGCACTCTGGTCTCTCACAAGACCCACAGCTCCATGAACACTTAAACAACACCCATACACACACACATACACAGACAAGAATGCTTTCACTAATACAAAAACAAATGAGGTGGCAAGCTCCTATTCAACAGAGTATATTATTTATCACAATTGGTGTTTCTGGTTAAGTATATTGAAGTTGGTGTCTTCAACTGCTGTTTGTTTAGGTTTAGCATATGCAATCAATTATGGCAGACAATATCATCATGGTCGAAGCTCTATCTTTGAGAAAAGGTTTGTCTTATTTAGAGAAAGAGGAATAAGGTCAATCTGCATAGAAGGGGAATCTTAACTAGCTATGCTAAGTATCAAAAAATCATGTTGCTGTCCCTTAGAGTGTCTGTAATTGTTCAAGATATCAGGTGTACACTAAGGGAAGAAGACTTTGATAGAGTCGTGGTCACCCACGTCTAAGAGAAGCTAACAGGGTGGCTGCTCATGTAACAGGCGAGTTGGTGTTTGAAGAGAAGTTGTGTCCTAGGGAGGTTTGAAGATCATTTGGGCAAATTCATTGGGATTGTGTCTTATAGATGCTCTTAATGCAAGAATAAAATTTCCTTTTCTGATTACCCAATTTTTTTTTTAATGTTCTCATCTTGAATTTGCAATTCTTGGTCTCACAGTAATTCAATCTTTCCTTTTTGTCTTTCTTTGCACATGAAAATACATGCTTGGATACATTAAGCATCGTAAAACATGATAAACTACAGTTAAATCGCAAGATTATATCGGGTCAGTTTATAAAATCAACTTATCAATATAACTGAGGTTTAGAAGGGTCATATGAAATGGATTAAAAGAATGCAAACCCAAAGAAAATTGTCAATCTCATCAAGCAAATACCTGGAAATTATCAAATGCCCGTTGTGGAATATTATCATCAAAGTGATGCATTACATCCCATGGACCGTCCCCAACACCAACCAAGATAATTGAGAGGGGATAATGACTGTATACAATTATCCATCAGAATGTATCAGCTAGAGAATATAACTTCAATTAAAGTTGACAAGTAGTCAATTCTTTACCTGGCAGCAACTATAGAATCTCTAGTCGCTCGTTCTTGTGGGCTAAACCTTCCAGGTGGTACATCAGGATTCCTGGTAACCTTTGGTACAATGTAAAAATGAACAAATAGAAAAAATTAAGTCAATCGAGATTTGTGAAACAAAAACCATTTTGCATATTTTGAATCTAGATCTGTGAAAAAAAAAAAACCATTTTGTAATCAAACTATATATATACCTGTCCATCTGCGATAATGACAAGAACATGATATTGCCCATTACTCTTCTCCACAATATCAACTGCCGTATTAATGATTGGTGCAAATGAGGTTGGTCCTGCACATTATGTGCATGCATATGATAATGATTATATGTTTTCTTTTACCCCAATATAATCACATCCATGCATGCTGTAATGTTTACTAACATTGGGATAGCAAAAGAACCAACTGGTAATCTTTCATTTTTCATTGAAGCTTATCTATTTCACACTGCATGCGGCAACTTTATGCCTTACTGAATTTAATGACTTTTAGCCATAATGTAACTAACAATATCATAAAAAAGTAACATGGAAAAGAATGCTTTCCAAGATGGAAAATTTTATTGATATTATAAGAAAATTTGACCTGGATGGCCACAAAAACAGAAACAAATCCAAATGATCTTTATTCCACAAGTGTGCAAGCCTTGATTCACCAGATATTCTCAACATCAACAATTTGACATAAAATGGCATATAAACCAAGTTAATACAAATTTTCTTTCCTATGAATTAGTAAAAACCAGAAGCAGATATAGAAGTAAAAGATTTCTTTTTTTTCTGAATAAAGGTGAATTGAAAATTCAGAAAGGAAAAATCACATCCATAACAAATATCATTTTCTGAAGTATGCTTGCCATTGGTAAAGCAAGGACGTATATATCAGTGGATTTAATTTCCAGATGATGCAGTAATTTCATGGCAAGTAATTCACATGTGAGTAATAAATGTCCAGATGAGTCTACCACAATATTTGATTTCCTCATTGGTCATGTGTTAGAATTCTGATGCCAGGTCAAGAGGACATCATCAATATCCTGTTTCTGTTTGAATGGGATTTTTTAACGATAAGGGAATAAAAATGCATGAATATGTAAGGGAAATTTTTAACGATATGCAAAGCAAAATATAAAAGAAAAGGTTTGTTTGTTTATTTCACATACTATTCATTAGGATTGAGTGAAACCACACTCTTTCTTGGTATTATATCCATCATCTTTATGCTCTTGAAACTATAAAGGTGTTATCAAAACCAACAAATAGTAATCATTTGTACAAATAATTTGAGACACCAACTTTGTGTGAATTATCTGATAGAATGCTATGGAAGGACTTGAAAACTTCAGAAGATAAGGCAAATGAGAAGCATAAAATGACAAAAACCTGACAACTTTAAGTAAGGAACAATCTCTCTGTATCTTGTGATAGCCTCCTCGAAACCGCAACAATAACGGTGATCAGAAAAAAAACTGAATACAGCTTGATCATGTGTTGATGCTACACAAGAAAAGTGAACCCAAGATCATCTCAAGAAAAATCACTGCTTACTTTCTGTTACAATTATGATTAAAGAATACTAACCATCGCCAAATCCAAAGCAAGGTATGAGATTGTCCTCATCAAAAGGAGATAATGTACGCCCAATTATAGAGATTGCTTGTTCATATGGGTTAGGCGTGTTACCAATTGAGTGTAGGCTTCTTCTGTTGAATGAATACTTACCTATTATCATTGAAATTTTACTATGTTATTGTAGAACTTAATAGCATTTTTCAGAAAAAAGCAGACTGATTGTATCACCTGTCCATTCATTACTCTTTGTGAAGTCAATACCAAGGATCAAATTTGATGACTCAAGACCAGTTTCTCTCAACGCAGAAATAACCTGGAAACATGAGTATGATGACATCTATATTTCTTATCTGAAACAAAACTAGCACATGCAGCATAACCACTAAGTGTGTAGCTTTAAGAGCAAGTTATAGGAAAGCCAAATGTCAACAACAGAAATGGGCTCTCCAGAAGGATGACTTGAAGGGATAGGAAATACATGGAAATTGATAAACATTAGGGGGTTCTCTTCTAAATGTAGGATAAATTGAACTGACAAGGCATATTTTATTCCTGTTCTTTGTAGTTGCTTGCTTCTCCTTTTATTAGTCTTAGTCTGCAATTGGTCTTATCTTACATATTGAAAAAATATGTGATATATTTGTGCTAGTTCTCAACCATATTGTATCTAGTTATACAATGAGAAAATATTTTACCGGCAATGACCATAGGAGTGTCCACACTCATATGTGATATAACTTATAATACCAGACATGTTATCCATGTTCTTCTGGTTATCATGATGCGTTGGTCGTTCAGTAGATTGCTACTTTATTTTACATAAGATAAATGGATTGGAAATCCATTATTCAATTTCTACCATAGTATCTTCCCAACTCTTCTTTCTCGCTTTCTTCATCTCATTTCCAATGGGTATTAAACTTTTAAATTACTGGTTGAAGTTTATTTGAGCAATCTGTGTGCATATAGCACACTCTTATAAATGAGTCCATTGAGTTTCTCCTCTCATTTCACTTAATGAAAACAAGTAAATTTCATACATTCCATAGTATCTTTTTCATATTTGAGTTTCCCTGAATTTCAGTAGGTATCTTGGAGAACCAACATATGAGCACTCAGGTATGATTGAATGTGGGGCCTTATATAATCATTTTAACTTTGATAAGAAATCATGTGTGAGATACTATTCTAGACAGTAAGAAATCATTCAAAACAAAAGAATACAAATAAAGGTGTCCAATAGAAACACATAGCCACAAATGTGTTTTCTAGGACACGCACTTCAGCATGATTTTTAAATCTTCATGGGGACAGGAACATGATTTTTTAATTGAAAAAATGCCAAATACAAATTTTTTCCAGATACAAATAGGGAGAAGAAATAATTAGCAATCTTTAAATGACATGTACCTTCGAAGTTGACAAGTGCAACTATTTGATTGAAGTTATATTTATCTAATTCACATAAGCCTAAAGGTTTCCAGATGGTTACCACTATCACAGCTGATGAATTTGAAAGAAAAAGAAACAGGCTCTGTTATTTACCACCTATCAAGAATTACAAGCTATAAATATTTCAAAAGCTTCTTTCAAGTTGGATCATCAAATGAAATTGACAAAATGTCGCAGTCTTGATAAACACCTGATCCAGGGAGCTGAAATTATCAGGTATATATGAGGATTGTGAGTTACGCTGATACTGAGGATCCACGTGCTCATAGTGAGGATCCACGTGCTGATAGTGAGGATCCACAGAACTACTACTCGTGGCTGCATAAGGGGGCTGCTGCAGTATTTCATCATGGGGATAATAATCTGTTGATTCCTTATTTCCCATAACTTTTTTTGTCTGTATACAAAGATAATCCTGGCACAGGAGATGGCAGAAAGGATGAGTTAATCCTAAAGATCATTTATATAATAGACACTGAAACAAACCACCTTGGAAATTTGCATACCAACATATATATGGTTTACTTACTATCACATGGATTTTTCTAACACATAAGTGGGGAAGTCCAGAGATTCCAGTCAGTCCACTCAATAGGAGACTCTGGACAGGCAATGTTGGCAACACATCAATCCGCATAAGTCCCATTAGTACATGTATGTCAGATTATCAAATGTAAGTGCAAATCATTATTTTAGCAAGTGCAAATCATTATTTTTGCATAAGCATAATTGTCTTTTGATAAATTGAGATTATTTGTATTGAAATTTTCTGATTTGTAAGGGTTTGAACATATGAAAAGGACGGACTTAATGACTCATTGTTAGAAAAATAGTATTGCATGCTTGGCCATCAAAAGAAAAATATTTTTGATTTAGAATGGATTTGAGAAAAAAAAAGTGATTATTTATTATATGTTTTTGCAAGGTTTTTGAATCTAAAAAAGTTTGTTTACACTCTAGTTTTATTTTAAATTGATTCAGAATCGTTTGAACGTAAAGAGAGATTTTTTCCATATGTTTTTGGAGTTGTGAGAATTGTAGTTCGGCACACTGAAATAAGGGATTTGGCATGCCAAAATAAAAGAGAGTCCTGAATGTATAAAACTGAAATTCAGCACACCAAAGTTAGGTTTTTGGCATGCCAAAAATAACAGAAATACTGACTGTGAAAATAAGAAGTTTTGCATGCTGAATGGAGGAATTCGGCATGTCGGCATGCCATGAATTAGGCTATGGCAAGCCATAGCTTTGGTTCGACATACCATGTGCATGCGATAATCTTGATAAGTGTTTCAAGAAGGAAAAAAAAACCATTATTTAAATGGAATGACGGATCTTTAGTTGTTTAAGTTAGTATTGGTAATAGACTTGTTCATTTTTAAAGCACAGCATAATGATTGCTCAGTAGAATTGTAGATATTTTATGTTCATGAGGATATAGAATTGAACCACTAATTGTATTGTAATATCTAGGGGCCACCTGTTGTGTTTTTGGGAGCCAACTCTTGTTGGCAATGAATGCCGCAACTTGCTACAAATGCAAAGTGCCATAGAAGATATTGTATTGGCAGTCTGGGAGTCACCTCTTAGGGACCAAGCTGAAAAGTGTCGCAGACTTAGCTAGTCTGGGGGACACCTCTTAGAGCTGAAGTTGCAAAATGATATAGATTGTATTGTATTGTATTGAATTTTATTATAAGCGAACTAATGTAAAAGATTATATTGTAGGGTACTGTGTTATAGATGTTGGTTTTATGTAAAAGACTAATGCATAACTTTTGATCTATCATATTCTCAATTTAAGAATAATTGTTCAAGATAGATTTGGAAAATTTTATTGGAACAATAGATATAAGTTTTTTGCTAACTGATTTATTTTCTTATTTTAAATTCTGATTAATGCTTACTGGGATAAAATCCTCATTGAAATATTTATATTACAGATTACATAGAAGAAGAGAAGCTACCAACAGAACCATAGTCGGAGGACTTTTTTATTTTCTGAAGATTCAAGATAGTTGCAAATATATCAGAGAATAGGTATTTTACTTCATTTATTATTTGATAGGATTTGTGCTTAGTAGGACAGGTAGTTAATTATTAGAAGTTGAACATTTTGATGGTATTGAAATTGAATAAGGATGTATGGATTTTAGAAGTTTCAATTTATATAACTTTTTAGCTTCTGCATTACATTAATAATATTCTAGTATTGTGTGAATGGGAAATTCTTAATCAAGATTTTGTTTTATTTCAATTGACAATATTGTTTAATTTGTCACGAATTGAATATGGAGAGTGAAGGTTCAGTATTGGGTCATGACAAAATTAACCCAATCACTTCAAAGAGCAAGTACAAGCAAGTAACAGCATTAATCATCGCTTGGAAAGTGATAGCCAAAGCAGGCAATATTAATAAATCCAGCTGAGCTACTAAACTCTAAAATAAACTCTAAACGTTCACTGATCCTCAACAAATTAAATACAGTGATAGTACATGCTTAAAATTCTAATTGCCCAAGAAACATAGTTAAGTTGGGCCCATCAAATTAAAAGGAAAAAAAAAATCCGTTTTGAACAAAAGAAATAAAAAATGTAAAAAGAAGAAAAGCGCAATTACTTTTCATAAAAGTGGTTCTTTAATCAAAATATATGCAATGACAAGAATTTTGTATCCTTAACAAACACTATAGAATTTCTAGCACCGAGCCCTGTGTTATTGCTAATAAATTCTCATATTCAATCCTCCTTATTTTCTTAAACTTTCATAAGAGAATTCATACAATTAAACCTACCAAGCTAGTTATATATAATTAAATTTTTTTTTCCTTTCAACGGGAACAAAGTTGAAGAGAGAGAGAGAGAGAGAGAGAGAGAGAGAGAGAGAGAGAAATCTAATTGAGCCACTGTTTGTCCACTAATTCAACAGAAATGTTTCCGACAACTAATAAACATCCCCCTTTTTTTTTTCTCTTCAACGAAGTTAACGAATCCATTAAAAGGGGAATTCCATTAACGAGCAAAACCTTATCATTATAACTGAGTAAAATAACAGAGAAGAAAAATTCGCGGTCAAATTGTAATCTAAAATTCAAAGCTCAAGAGATTGGGATGATACAGAAACAAATAAAGAAAACCCACGATGGAGATTCACAGAAAGAAATTATGTCAAAGGAATTAATGAAGAGATAACAGTAAGAAGCATGCCGAGGAGAAAATCACCTGCTTGTACTTGGGATCGCAGATGGAGATTCAGAGAGATTCCAGAGCTTCTATCTTTCTGAAAATTCTCTAATAGAAAGGAAAGCGTTGCGTAACGGGCAACCCTTATGTAGCAGTAGTTGACATTGGGCCGACTCTTTGGACTTGCCCATTTACCTGATTTTGTCACGGGCACACGTGACCCCACTTGAAATCATTTAACACAATCAAAAAGCACTGGTGGCCGTGAGATGTTCACATGGAAACATCTCACGGTGGCATCAAGGGTCAAAACAGGGAAATGCGAAAGACGATTTCGTTTCATGTAATGCGAGGCACCCCGTCTGGGGTTGAACTCCTCTTCCACAGACATTTGCAGCCTTCAAATATAACATCTCACGATCTGTGTTTTTTCATATTTATCAATGTAAAAAGACATTTTTATCTTGAAAAACACAGGCCGTGAAATGTTGCATGTAACAACATCTCATGCGGCTGCAAATGTTTACCAACTCATACGACTGCAAATGTCTACCGCACAGTCTTGTAGCAGACGATTTCATCCTGGGGAATTATACATCATTGTGAATATTCATCAATAAAAAGGTACAATAGTCATAACTGCCTCAATTTTTAAAAATTTAATAATTGGTTGCAAAATCTTTCCCTCCCCATCTATTTCTTTCTTTCTACATGCACTGGCTAATCGTAAGTTGTAATGCTATTAAGTAAGAAGTAATTTATATATTTTTTTTGTTACCAAACATGTTTTTCTTAGCAACGACAAATGTAAAACAAACAATTTTGCTTGATAAAAAGATTTTTTACATAAATAAAAGCAATCTAATTGATTTTGTTACTTTTTACAGCAATTTTTTATAGGTAATACCAAATAGTCTTAATTTTTCATTAGATGAGGTTGTGTCAGATCCAGAGTTGCGTAGTTTTGATATTTTAATTGCAGTGAATGAACCCTATTCCGCCATTTTAGGTTAATAGAGCAAAGCGTGATCTAGAAGTTCAGACATTTTTTTTTAATATATGGAGTTGATGTTATGGTCTTGTCCACGTTTTGCACAAGATAGCAAGCTAAGGAACGAAATCAAAAGCTACGGAACGAAATCGTCTATTGCCTTTTCCTGTTTTGATCCCTTATGCAATCGTGAGATGCTGCCATGTGAACATCTCACGGCCACTAGTGCTTTTTGATTGTGTTAAATGATTTCAAGTGAAGCCACGTGAAAAACACTTATCGTAAGATGCTCCACATGGCAGTATCTCACGGTCGCATTAGGGAACAAATCAAGGAAAGGCGATAAACAATTTTATTCCAGCATTACATATAGTAGTGATGGTAGTGGGTAGTAGTGGGTGGGATTGTGGGATGGGTGAGCAACTTTCAAAATGCTAATGTCAAACATGAAGCAAAACAATTACTTTTTAATTAAGTAAAATAGTATTTTGCAGATAATGTAAAATTTTAAAGCAAACAAGCATTTACCTATAATTAGTACAATTTTATCCAACATATAAGAATATTTCTTTGTTAGCCTTTTTCAGAAATAACTCTTTGGACCCAAAATCTACTAATATATCTCTCATGTTTTCCATTATCAATACAAAACCACATTCTTTATCACTACCACTTTCAGACTAAAACCATCTACTTTCTTCCTCCATTCAAATTCTCCCATCCTATAACTTCATTTAAATTTTCTCATATTACTAAATAACTACCAATGTATATGTGCACCAATGCACATGCCTCTTTTGTCTATACTATATATACCTATATTATTAGTAAAGCCAATTCTGGGGAATATTCTTTAGATTATAGTAAAGCCAGCTACCAGTGTATACGTGCACCAATGCACATGCCTCCCTTGTCTATACTATCTATACCTATATTATTAATAAAGCCAATTTTGGAGAATATTCCTCAGACTCTAACTCTCACTTTTTCTCCCTAGAAATGCCCTCATCAAATCAAGAAATCAATCAATATTTGTTTCCAAACATACGTTACTACACATTCAAGTCCAATCAAAACTGTCCACTTAAATATTTTAACTGATCAGGTAGTCACCTAACTATTATCCAAAGGGGTCCCACTTTAACCAGCTATATCAACATGGAGGAGCACGGAGTGCACGTGTCTCCCCTGGTGAAAAGTAAAACCAAGCAAAGCCTACAAGGTAGATTGCTTGACCTTATTTTATATAATAAACTTTTTCTCCCCTTTTTCTTCGCGAATCAATGGCCCCGATCTGATTCATTTTAGGTAGATGCTTCATGTTGGGATCTGAGAATCAAAGATTTATTGATGGTGATGTGAGAAAAATAAAATAGAATTGGTATAAATGGTGAGATTTCTCAGAGTTATTGTAGTCTAACGATGACTTGTTAATGGTTTAGTTGAAGTCTAAACAAAAAGTTTTAAATATGATTACGGGTCCAACTTGGTTATTGATCAATTATTCAAATGGTCCCTTGTTAATGCCAGATCTTTATTTTATTATATTAGTTTTAGATCACGTGAGTTTTTGTTTTATTATTGGGATATTTATAGTTTACCCCTTAAGGTTTTTGACAATCTCACTTTTCCTCTTGAAATTTTTTAAATATCGGTTTACCACCTTGAAGTATTCTATATGTAACAATCTCCCTCTTTTACATAATTGGCCGTTAAATCACAACTTGAAAATATTAAGTGACAAATTTATCCTTCTTAGTTTCATTTAAAAGTAAAATTAAAATACAATTTACCTCTTTTTATAAATTAAGGGTAAATTACACTTACCTCCCTTGAGGTATGCTATAATTACACTTACCTCCCTTGAGGTTTCTGAAATAACACTTCCCCCCCCCCCCCTTGAGATTTATGTATGGGTCAAAATAACACTCTTTCATTGAAGTTTCCGTCAAAATAGTAGTGATAGTTAATAAAATAATTTGAACTGGACAAGATTACCCCTTCATAAAGATGAGAACAAAAATTTTAATGGCCTAAGGCATAACTATCATTTAACTTAAATGGGGGTAATCTTGTTTAGTTTAAATTATTTTACTAACTATCACTACTGTTTTGACGGAAACTTCAATGAAAGAGTGTTATTTTGACCCATACACAAATCTCAAGGGGGGGAAAGTGTTATTTCATAAACCTCAAGGGAGGTAAGTGTAATTATAGCATACCTCAAGGGAGGTAAGTGTAATTTACCCATAAATTAAATAATGTTTACACCTTTCTATTCCCAACTCGATCAGTGCGTTTTCGAAGCCCATCTCCAATGAGTGAAATCATAATGCTGTTAAGTGGAGCATTTCATGGTCGATGTGTTTTTCAAGTGGAACCCACTTGACACATTTACATAAATGAAAATAACATTGACCGTGATACTCCCATGACAGCATCTCATGACCTTTGTAGTTTACAATGTAGTAAAGCATTGCAGACGATATCATTCCCATCTCCAACGATTTGCAACCCGTCTTTATCCTCGTTATCGGGACTGGTGACTCTTGAAAGAAGGTGAAGCCTCGTGGTGCAGCCAATTCCTCTTCTTTCATCACTATTATCCAAGAGCTGTTTCTTGAGCTCCTACAATCAATTCCTCTTCTTTTTCTCTGAGTCCGATTTCGATCCCAAAACCACTGGGATACATCGCAAAATTGAAACTTGACAAACCAGAACCAGGCCATGCTATCGACGTCGTTAAGGTTAACATGCTGATACCAAATCGGTTGAAGAAGAAGAAGTCCATGCCGACATGAGATATATGGAGTATTAGCCGAGGTAGAAACTTCTTGCAAGACATTAGCAGAAAAATGAACCAAAGAAAGAGGAGAAATCGGAGATGTATGCTACTAGCTCCTCTGTTTCACAAACCTGAGGAAAACTCCAATTCCTTCTTGTTCTCGTTGGTGTTGTCTTCCCAGTTCTGTTATTGATCGTTTCCCAATAATATCCGCCCCACGAGAACAAATAAGAGAAGAGGGGTCAACGAAGAATACTGAGCATCGTCGCAGATCCTGCTCCACCGATACTGGAAGTGGCGTAGAATTCAGCACCATCGCCATCATCACCATTATCGTAAACATGAACCAGCTTATGGGAGGGTATTATTGTTCATTAGTATATAGATTTCAGATAATTAAAATGGGAGGGGCAAAATCGTAAATATATATATATATATGTATGTATGTATGTATGTATGTATGTATGTATATTGTTTTTTGCCACCTCATTGACACTGTTAAAATTTTAACAGTCAAACCTTTGTCGAGGGGGGAGGCTGTTACACATGGTAAACCTGAGGATGGTATACTGATATTTCAAAAACCTCAAAGGGTAAAGTGAGATTGTTTGAAACCTCGAAGGGTAAACCATAAATATCCCTTTACTATGTTAATTCAAGGGCTGTTTTAGTCATCTTATGAAGGGCTTTGGCTAAGATAAAAGAAAAGTCCTAATTAAGGTGCAGGAATGGTTGAATTAAAACATCGCAACTGTAATGCCCCAGATCCAAGTTACGTAGAAAAATCGTAACTTATCTCCGAAGGTTATTATATAACCCAGGATAGCAATATCAGAGTGAAAGAGAAACATGAAATAAACAATAACTGGATAATCAGAGTGCACTATAACCCAAGCTAAATCATAAAAATACTATAACCAAGGCTAACTCACATGAACCAAGTATATTCCCTCTGGTGTCGACCTTACTAGAATATGAAAACAAAACAAAACGGAAAGGAATGAGATACGAATATCCCAGCAAGTAGCACATGCATGCTCAAATACAGTTTATCAGTTTTAAAATATGATACAGTGGTAAATCATGCAATAGTAGCAATAACAAATTAGTCTCGAATAATCTGAGTAATCCAACAGTAAACCATCAATTAGTACGAGATAACAAGGATAATCCAGTATAATAACAAAAATGTATCATCAAATCAGCAGTTAATAAGTCACTGCAGGACTCATGAAATAAGACTACCTTTACTAGTGTAAGACCATGCTCACTATGCTACCTCCCGGCTTATGAGCGAAGCCGAGCTACACGGTCATCGACTTATTGCAGGAGAACCCATCCAGATACAGTAATGAGTTGGCATGTACTATCCTATCATAGCCGCAGCCAACCAGATACAGTGAAGGCCTCATCGAGATACACGATAGAAATGCGTACGTGAACAAAGTGCTACGACTAGCAAAGAACAATCCTTTCCACTATCTAGCTCATAACATGGATCCATATCGAGCTATGCCCACTAGACTCTAAAACCAAAACCAACACAGAAATCCAGTATGCACAACTCATCTCAATCTCAATCATATCATCCTGAGCTATACGGGGCATCTCCGAGATACACGGAAATAAGAACATCCCAAGATACACGGGGCATCTCCGAGATACACAGAGGAATCTCAAACCGTCTCTCCAAGTACATGAAAGAAAACCAAATCCAAACTAGAAAACCAAACATTCATAATCAATTTAAAATCCTCTTTTCGTAGAATCCGCATAAACCGGTTCGATGTAAAGATTCTATAACCATGGCAATCCCATCTAATTCGCGATGAAAATTTAGTGATAATAATAAAGGTTCAATCGTATTCGCAAAGTCAGAACTTTAGTCCGAATAATCATTTTAAAACAAAATAATTTGTTAAAAATCTATTTTCCATAATTTTGCATACAAGTCCCTTTTATAGTTCAAAGTTTACTAAAACTGTCTATCTCGGCTAAACTGGCAACTTCGAGTGCAAAATCTCATATTTAAAACTTATTATCCAATTTAAATGTGTTTACTCAATTAAAATCCCAAGCTGCAGATTTTTACTATGAACAGGACCTTAGTTCACTTACTTAATAATAGGCTATTGATACTTTCTATTAAAACTTTCTAATTCAATTATATAAGACCCACAGCTTTCTACCTTTTTATTTAGTTTAAACTCTGTAATTATTCTCTAGTATATTCCCAAGTAACCTCAGATTTGATCTAAACCTAAAAGAGACCTTCATATACTCTTTACTTTGAAACTCCAATGCTCCTAACTCACCCATACAGCATCTAACATATTCACCATGCTCATTTGGTTAAAACTCTTTATTTATACACTTGTTTCAGCAACCCAAGATTTACACAAATCCCACTTAATCATCCCTAGATAATCCTTAAAGTAGATCCCCAATTAATTTCGACAATTTAAAATGTGTATGTGCTGGAAATTATTTTTAACAATTGCAGATTTCTGATTTCCTTATTTGATACCTTAAATATATTTCCATTTCAGCTCCTCCTGTTTATCCCAAGTATATCAGTTTACTCCTAATTATGCCTTCTCATTTAGTCCCTAATTAAGTTCAAATGCACACTAACCTCTTGCTGAAAGTCCCTATATACTATGCTTGCATAGACTACACAGTCTCTACCTAAACCAGATTCCCCATCTCATGAATTAAAACTCAGGTCTGATCCCTATTTATGGTCTTTGTTTTCAAAAAAAAATCCTTTAATAACAACTAAATAACCTTATTTGGATTTAATTTGATCACTTCAACCCATTGACACATCATCAGTCGGACAAACCATTATTTTAGACCAGATTTCAGTAAAATAAGAACAATTATAGTTGTACATGCAACTGCTCGGATTTTCTCATTATTTCATCTCCAGAAACTCAAAACTCATCTAATCAACCAACAATCATGCCTTAAAATTTAATTGAAACAAAAATTTGCTGCTGATCAGAACTGGGCGCCAGAATTTGCAGAAACAGAGTACAGCAGATTATTGTGATTAAACTATACTAACATTTCAATTTAAACCATTCAATTCAACTTGAAATTGTGCTACTCACATGCTTGGAAGCTAACCACAGATCAGAACCTCCTAATTCCTCCCAAATTCTCTACACAATTGCCATCCGAAATGAACTTACAAACAGGTTTCTGCAGAGATTCAAATTCCAGATCAGATCTGAATTCTCTAATAAAACTCAACGAAATAAAACCTACTCAAACAAATATTACCTGAGTTAGTCTCAAATTGGCAGAAATTCTGCTCCTAAACCAACCGGCAGTTGCTGCCGCCATTGATTTACACCTCCTCTCTACAGCCACCAATGAACACTACAGAACTCTTCAATCTCCAGCAACTTCTCCAAATTAACTCCAGAACCCTAGCTTCTCCTTTTCCACTCTCAGATCTCAGTTCAGCTACTCAATGTCCAAAACCAACTCACGACTGAACTCTTCTCCTATTTATAACCTACAGGCAACTTAATTCCCAATTCCCTACTATGGCACTCCATAAAGAATCCTACACCAGCATCTTTAGTAACTTAATACACACCATTGAACTTGATTTGATTACATGCTAGCTACACTACGGACCCACTAAAAACCCAGCCAAAGAACTCAATTAACCAATATACACTTATAACAATTCATTGCCTCTTAATTTCTATTTTTTTTATTTTTTATTTTTAAATACTTATACTTTTCTTTCTTCATTTCTGAAATTTTCCATCAATTAAATATTTTAATTAGCCATAAAATCCAAATTTTTATGTTATTAAAATTCGGAATTTTACAGCAACTAGCAAGAATCTTAATCTCAACGTACAGACTCATACAAGCCAGACCAAAACCCTAACAAGGTGTTAAAATTTCCGTCTAAGTGAGAGGAATTGGACTGTCATCACAGCACCACGAGAGCACAATGAATCTTGTAGACAGGGGTCTAATCCTTAGATTAACCCTTGCACGCAGGAAGATTTGATTCCCGTGTTAAAAAAAATTTGGGTAACCTTCTTCCTATAAGCAACGATACCAAACATCTGCCCAAGGGGCTGGCTTGGGCTATGCTTTTAATGACTTGCTTGGGCTGGCGATGAATACATTGGCAGCCCAACCAACTCCAGCTCCCTGTTCGTTATGTTTTATGGGATCGGCCTAAGCATAGTGTTTTATGGGGCTTGGAACAGACCAAACGAAGTTGTGAATTGAAGGGGCGTCTCGCTTAAACGGGCTTGGAACAGACCAAACGAAGTTGGGTCAGGTTGTGATGAGTTCGGGCTCACCGTAATCTAATACTTATTAGACCTAATTCCCCTTTGTCGACATAACCTAAACTCATTAAACTCAAATTTTATAATTTTAGTTCGGGCTGGGTTCCGGTTGGCCCAAACAAAATGTATATTTTTAAATATTTATTTTATTTTTGGATATAAATGAAAGTGTTGGAATGTCACGTAGGATATATATGTAAATGTGTGTGTATTCATTTTTAAATTATTTATCTCAGGAGAAAAAAATTTAAAAATTTGTTATTACCCCCCGCTTCTTTTTTCTTCCCAACTATTGCCCTCCCCAACTAAAACAATTTGAAATTATAACCACCATACTACTCTTTCCTAATTTAAAACCTTACTTTTAAGGGTGAGGACGTGCAGTATGCACGTGCCATTGCTAGTAATAATATAACTACAAAGATACTGTGAAAGGAAAAAGAGAATAAACAATGGTAATTAAATAGAGATAGTTAGTTATATTTATATATACTTAGAAATAGCGAATGTGCGTTGTACGTTATGAATGATCCCCATAGTTTGTGGGGGTATTGTCAAATTAGGGTTTGATTAGCTTGGATATTAAAATAAAGTCAAAAATTTGATTTATTCACGTTTCTATAAGAAATAGCCTAGAATTACAGTAAACTCTAGAGAGTACAGACCTAACTGAAATTAAATATAGTATATTTAAATTGTTAAACCTTTAAATCTAAATTTTATAAAATTGGTGCTTAAAGATTTTAATTATTTTTATAGCAAATAAATTATCAAAATTATTATTAGAAATATAGTATATAATTACTGTATCTTAAATTATAGACCTAAGTTTTCCTCCCCTTTCTTTTCCCTTTTTTTTGATATCATCTAAGTTATTATGTATATAATTTACGATAAAGATTGTAGATGAATTTTAAACTAAGCATAATCCTTCTTGGAAGGTGCTGACCTAATTGAAGATTAGAGGGAGTTCCTCAAGCGAACAATTCAATGGTAATTATTATAAAACTACTACATAGAAAAGTTACCTAAAAACTTGGAAATATTAGCATGAAACATCAAAATACGAGGGACAAAATTTAGATGTCTCAAGTGATGAATTTAATATAATAAATTATGAAAAATAAAATAATTACTTGAAAAATTCTTGAGATAGAAAATAATTAAAGAATGATCCACATGAAGGAGGCGAAGAAAGAGTCATTGATGGGGGAATCCAAAATGTGAGTAACCGCCTTAACCCTCAATTTTGCTATTGTCATTAGTCCTTTAATTAACTAACAATTAAATCCGCAGGTAATCAAACAAAAAAAGAAAATGAAAAAAGGAATTATAATAATTGGAAATTGATATATATTCTATTTATACAAAAGTATTTTAATTAGATAAAATAGTCAAATTACATTTTTAAGTCTGATAAGGGAGGTAAATGTCATTTCAAAAACCTCAAGGGAGGTATCTGTAGTTAAAGAGAGGTAAGTGTAAGTTACTCTTCTTTCTAAATGTAAGGACGGGATACAATTGATATTTTTGGGTTAAAATTCCATATACTTAAAGAGTTATTGCAGTTAAGCAATAGTGTTCTTCTCTCATATGCAATATTTTATATCTGTAGAATCCATTTGATCATCTTTATCGAGATTCATGCAACGTCTAAAAGTGATGGTCACAACAACATGATAAATTATTATGGATACAATGATGTTTTTGATGAACCTTTCATGCAGGGTGAAGCTACATAGAGCATAGGGAGGGCAATTGTGCACCCTAAAATTACCAAAAAATAATATAACTATATACAGTTTTGCCCCCCTCTAAAATTTTTAATTCATCAACTATCCTTTTAGTCCTAGCCATTTATCTTCCATCTTATGAGCACTCCCCCACCCCAAAATCAAATTCTATCAAATTCCTAGCTATGCCTGTGCTTCCACGGGTTGGATTTGACATGCTCGAACGATGTGAATATTGGTTTATGACTCTGGTTTCTTTTATATGAGACCTTTTGTTCAATAAAATTTTAAGAGTTTAATTAAATGACCCACGACAGTTAAAGATTCAAGAAAATGTATTTTCTATTTAAATTTGATAATTAAAAGGTTGAAACGGTATTGTGAGACACGGAAAAAATTAAATTCTCTATGAATTACTTCTTCTATCATCACACGGGATTGAATAAAATAAAGAGCCGCCACCATTCAATTTAGGTGTGAATGGACACCAAAATATTAAATAAGCACAAAAGGCAATTTTAGGGTAAAAATAACCCTCTTTAAAAAAAACCAGAGATGGGTAAGGGGATTAGGTTATGAACAGGGGAAGGTGTTAGGCACCCCTATTCATCCACACAAGGTGGTTGCTAGGTATTGTTCATGTTAAAAGGAAAAAAGGCTTGCCATAAAAATCATGAAAAATCATAAAAAGACAAAATTGTATGGTTTTTTCATACAAATAGCCTGATTGATCCAGAATTTTCAAATATGATCATACCATTCTTAGGGTTTCATGATAAAATTGAGATAAAATCAAATAAAATCAATTTAAAGTGAAAAATCCAAAAATTTGGCTTCAAGTTAAATTCTAGAAATCTAGAAAAATATGATTTTTATAAAATATTTCAAAATTGAACTTGAATAGTCCAGGATATAGGTATAGCCCAAATTTCACATTAAATCAAGAAATCAAATCCAAAAATACCCACGTTGATGAAGAACATCAAAAGGGGAGAACTTAGACCGTAGGGTCTTCTCTCAATAATGAAAAAGGATTCAAAAACCATATCATGAAACCCTAGAATTTATTTTCAGGCTTCTGAATCCAGATCTACCATATTGATCATGATAGATCAAGGATCTTAGCCTAAAATCACAAAAATCACGAAAACAGTGTAGGTGCAAATATGTGAAAAATCCAAATTTTATAAAAAAGTGGGGATCTTATGCTATAAACATCATGGATTCATGTTATTCATTCAGATTCATCATAAAAACCATTAAAACATGATCAGGATATTCAAATCAACTATATCTCACAGATTAGAGCACATGGGGGTCTACCCTACGGATCCACCTGTTCTCTTTTCCCCTAGCTCTCTCTTCACGTTTTATGGCTAGAGAGGATTCTTGAGATACTTGTAGATAGGTTTGGGTATACAAACACAATCAGAGGCCTTATTCTAAAAAAAGGAGAAAAACAGATATGGGGTTCTATTCTAGGGATCCACCTGTTCTCTTTTCCCCTAGCTCTCTCTTCACGTTTTACGGCTAGAGAGACTGTTGAGGTACTTAGAGACAAGTTTTGGAATACAAATACAAAAGATGGCCTTATTCTATAAAAAGGAGAAAATCATATTACATCTAGAATTGAAGACAGAAAATAAAAAGGAAAAGGGACTTACCTGGATTGAGCAAGCAGGGCAGCAGGGATTCCTCTCTTCTCTTGGAGCTTCTTAGACTTCAAATTTTCATGGCCTTTTGCTTGAGGAAAGACCCTCTATTTATAGGCAAACACAGGGGTATGGTTGGTCCAAGGTTTGGCAAGATAGAGTTTCAGTTTGAGTTAAACACAAGATCATGCCCATCCTTTATCCACAAAGATATTTCGAACGAATAAAAGATATAATTCGCTCATTTAAAGGGATATTGGACTAAAGATAAGGCTCAGAAATCGAGAGAAGAATAAAACTCGCATGAGTCTGACGCGCCCGTAAATGATTTACGGTCCAATGGTGTCCGTATATATATTACGGGCGCTGCGTGCCCGTATACAAAATCCGGGCGCGCTTAGCCCGTAGATATAATACGGGCAAGGCTCAAGTTATTGATTTTCATACATTTTTGGCTTGTTTTAAATTCCAATTAATGTTTTCATTATTTTCTCCATTTGTAGTGCAATTTGGGGTGTCTACAACTGCCCCCTCTTTGCTGGTAATTGGAACCAATTACAAGCAGAGAGCAAAAAAGACCCACCAATTGCACTTTTTGAGATCTTTGTCCAACTAATTGCATTTTGCAAGGATTAAATAGATGATTTTGGATTTATTGTGGAAGATTTGCTAAAAGTCCCTCAGCTTAAGGGGCAAATCCTCCTCTCTCCTTTCACTGAGTACTCGTGGCTATGAAGTGAGATTTTAGACAAAATTTTTAAACAAAAGTGGGTAAGGTGGTAATCCTTGCAACTTACAACTAATATAAACATTAATCTCCTGAAAAGTGTGGAGAAAATAATAAAATATGCAATTTTCTGCTTCGCCTGTATTTTCATTACGGACAGATGTTGCCCGTAATTTGAACACGGGCGAAGTGGACCGTATTACCTTTACGGGTGCCTGTAGCCCGTACTGTTTTTACGGATTTTACCTTTCTTCTTAATCGCGGCCGCGAACAGTTCTTCATTTCTGTCTGCACTTTGCCCTAACTTCTCTACCCGTATCTTCTTCTCCGATCCTCCTTCTTCTTCGACAGTGCACGACCATCTTCTCCGGCAACTCTCAACTCCTCCGGCGACGTCCACTATCTCCGGCGACCTTCACCATTTGTTGGACTTCCCCCAGCGACATTTGCAGCTGTCCTCCTTCAGGATTCCATTTGACACATTAATCTCCTTCGAATTTCTTCTGTGGGAGCTCGGGTGAAGCAAGGTGTGATCTTTGTTTTCAACTTTTCCCATTTCGACAGATACAAGTAAGTGGTCGAACCTCAGAAATTTTTATATACAGCATTCATACGAATTTTCTTCATTGTCCCCAATTTCCATGTTCACTGTTGGGAGATATGCATTCGACCAGAAATTTTTTTCTGATTTGTCTCTTTGACTTGAATCTTTGCTTGGCCTGATTTACTCCTCATGTGATTTTTCTGTTTGGCCGAAATTTCTCTAAACTTCTCTTATGAGCAATACATGCGACAGTAAAATCCAATTTTTTGCTCTTGATTGAACCAAATGCTTACTTTGTCTACATTGGTCTGATTTGATTCACTAATTCTATGTCCTTGAATTCTGGAATGATTGAAACTCCTCAACATCGGTTTGTTCATCATTGCGATATGCTGCTTTTCCTTGTGAATGATATGTCCTGAATGACACTTTTATTTCTTCTGTTCCTTGAATTAGAGATGATTATCTCAAGCCACAGATTTTCTGTTTTTGAGCTGATAACTGGTTTACTTACTGCTCTTTGCATTTTCCTTGTTAATTGACACCTCTGAACTGTTACTTGCAATTTTTCTGATTCTTGACTGAAATTCTGAGGTTCTTGTCCTTGAATGGCAAGCCTCTTATTGAAGTCCCTTATCTTGGGATGAATAATGGCTTTCCGACTCTGTAATTCTAGTATCCATGCAAATAGACTTGAACTTCTATCCTGAAACCAAATAAAGTTGAATGGTTAGGTCTTTATAGAAAATTAGGATCAATATACATATTTTTTTTCTTCTCTTCTTCTTCTCTCTCTCTCTTTTTTTTTTTCATATACAGGAAGCTTGAACTTCCTATACATTAAAGCAAAGACAAGTAATTAAAACAATAAAAATTTCTCAACAAAAATAAACTCCTTAGTTGACTTCTGATTTTGGTCGGGAGTTTCTGAAACATTTTCTTCCATTCTCCATTTTTCTTTTTCCTGCAAATCAATTAAACTTGGTTAAAATAAAAATCAAGCAATTAAAAATTTTAACAAGAATAATTAACCATCTCCCTGATTTGAACCGTAGATGGCCTGTCTTCGATCAGCTTCCAGGGATCCTGCAGACGAGCCTTCCTCCTCGAGGGTTAGGCGGGATCATGCTGATGTGGCCTCGTCTTCGAGGGCCGAGAGGGATTCTGATTCTGATGTTCCAGATCTCCCTTCTGGGGATTCGCGTGAGGCGACCCCAGAGGTATACTCTAACCTTTCTGAACTTTCACATTCCTTCATCAAATTCCCACCCTGATTCTTTCTTCTTTTCGATTATTTCCTTAGCCGGCAGTGGAGGCTTCAGGCTGAGATAGGAGCTGTAGAGGACGCCGCAGCGGAGGCAAAGATGGAGGCCATGATGAGGGCCGTAGAGGAGGCCGCAAAGGAGGCCGTGGCAGAGATGAGGCCAGGACTAGAGTTGAGGTCCCTGAGGCGGTTGCTGCCCAGATCAGGGATACTGATCTTTTGCATGGCTTGAGGACTCATCCCTCAGCGTGTATTAGAGTAGATATCCCTTTGGAGTATCCCATGTCTCATTATCGTGGGAGCTGGGCTAGCTTTATCAGATTTATTGGAGCTTGCAGTTCGGCCTACCGTCGGGAGCTAGGCTTGTATGGCTTTGGCCTATTCATCACCATTTCGGATGTGCACCTGGATCGGGCCCTTATTGCAACGTTGCTCGAGAGATTCTTCCCCGAGACCTTGAGCTTCCATTTTCCAGATGTTGAGATTGGGATCCGGCCGTCTGACTTCACTCTTATCACCGGGATTAGGATGATCGGTGATGTTATTCCTGAGATAGTGATGCCGGATGCCGATGAGATTGCCGCTTATCTTGGCTACATCGTGCTATCTCCGGAGGCATGGGATAGAGGGAGAGCGAGATTGTCTCTGACTTGGTTGAGAGAGACTTTCAGGGGGAGGCAGTTTGGTTAGCTTGCCGCCGGTGATCCAGTTTTTCCGTTTGCCTTCCGATTCCTTTTTCTATACATGATGAGCTCTTGCTTCTTTCTAGAGGACACGACTTCAGTTAGTCCTCATTTTTTGAGTTTATTGGGAGACTTGTAGCGAGCGAGGAGGTATGCATGGGGCCCACTCATTTTTGGTACTATTCTGGCCGGCCTGCGCCGATCAGTGAGCGGCCTCTCCACTTCTCGAGGAGCTAGGGTTGGGTGCAGATTCTTCTGGCCCTTCCTGCAGGTGAAACAATTATTTCCCTTCTCTTTCTTTCTCCTTTTTTATTCTTTTTGACCATTTTTCTTCTTTTTGCAGTTCTTTGCTAGGGTTTATATCCCCTATTTTCGCCCTACCTCTACGATGCTAGAGGAGACATATCCCATGGCTCGTAGATGGTGTCATGTAGAGTACGACTCTGAAAAGAGTCGTCCTAGGTCTGCCTGGGCCCATCTGGACAGGCTATATCGATCTGAGGTAATCTTCTTTAATTCCTCTTCTCTTTCTCTCTTTTTTTTTCTGGATCACATGTTTAATATCTCCTTTCTATTTTCCAGCTGTTCGTCCCCAGGATGGAAGACATTCATGAGGTGCTGGCCCTGCATGCGGCAAGAGATGATGCTTTTGCCCCTGACCAGAGATGTCAGAGATATCAGTTCTTTATTGGTCAGATGGGGAGCATCTGGTATTGCGGCGAGCGCTTCTTCTATCAGCATGTTGGAGAGCCCCGGATTCTTGCCATCCCTCCAGATACTACCCCCTCCTTTCCTCCTATGCCTGTTGATCCTGCCCAGTTCCTAGCTTGGACTGAGGCAGAGACATTATTAGAGGAGGGTAACTATGATGCCTGGTTCAGGCGATCTTCAGTTGGGTGCCTCATGCCAACTATGCCTGTCCGTGGCAGAGTCACGGAGATAGGAGGGGTAGTGATTAGGGCATATGATACGATGGTATGTCTTTTTTTTTTCTTCCATTCATGTACTTTATTTGAACTTGGCATTTTCTGACGCCTTCTTTTCTATTTCAGGAGGCTCAGTTGGCAGAGATCCGATCTCGGTATGCTGATTTAGAGCACCAGCGAGATGCTGCTATCGCCGAGCGGGACGCCCTCTACATTACTATTTCGGGGACAGCTTGCCAGGGCACAGGGCCAGGCGGGTCCTTCTGGTGCACAGGACCAGGCGGGTCCATCTCATACCCAGGTTAATTCTTTACCTCTTTCCATTTATGCTTTTATCTTTGTTTATCCTGTTCTGATTAAAATTTCCTTTCTTATTTTCAGGATGACACAGCCGGCCCTTCTTCACCTGCTTCACCTGTGCCTATGCATCTTCGTGGTGAGGTATTTTCTGTGGCACGGGTGGAGTTCGTGACTTCTCCCAGATCGGTAGAGGCTCCTGCAGCAGAGCCTGAGGTCGAGGCTGAGGTTGCACCTGCTGTGGTGGATGTGCCAGAGTCTGCTCTAGCACCTGAGACTGCTCCTGATGCTTCTGTAGATATGGATATGGAGTCGGCCAGGGATGCCGCTGTGGTGGAGCCTACCGTGGAGGCTGGGATCATAGAGGAGGCTTCGGTTGAGCTTGTGGAGCCTGAGGTAGAGACTGATGCTCCTGATGCTGTGATAGACCCTCCACCTGTAATCGATGTTCCAGAGGTGCCGACTCCAGCTTCTGAGCCTGCTATTAGTACCGATCCTGCGGTTGAGCCCGTTCCTGCAGAGCTTGATCTTGAGTCTGCTAGGGACGTAGATCTCCCGGGGTCTGCCCCTGCTTCTTCAGCTGACTCTAGGTATGTTTCTTCTATGCACTTGACTTCTATTCTTGTATTTGTATGACATTCAATCCATTTTGGGCTGCAGGAGGGAGCGTATCTCTACTTGCGATAAAGTGCCGATAGTCTTTGGACGTTGACGATCTCGAGGCAGAGGCTGTGGCAGAGGAGATGGACCTGCGGAGGCACAGTAGATTAGGATTTTTCATGTATATGTATTTTGACAAACTGATGTATCCCTTCATATATATAAAAGAAATTTGATTCATTTTTATTCATTTGTGCTCTTTTTCTTTTATTTCTAGCTTTTCTTGCCTGATATATGTTAAATCAGGGACAGGTGAAACTTAGGAAACCAATGAAATCAAAATTCCCCACTTTTTGGCATTTTTCCGAAGGGACCGTAATTAGGTTACGAGCAAGCCGTGCCCGTAATATTAATACGGGCGCACACTGCCCGTAAATTTTTCACGGTTACTGTGTGTCCGTATTCTTTATACGGGCATGCCATGCTCGTATTATAATTACGGATTTTACTGCATTTTCGAATTTTCTATATAAACTCTAGGGGGACGTCATTGTGATACTTTTAAAAGTTTGAAAACTCCCTGAGCCTTCCATTTTCTGCTTTCCTTGTCTTTTTTGGTGCTTCCATGGCTTCCCTCGCCCCTTTTTCTTCTGTCGATGAATCTCCTCCTGCAAGACAACTTGTTAGATCAAAACCTTCTAATCTCACTGTGAGACACGGGAAAAATCACCGGAGATGATTCCCCCTCCGTCAGCACACGGGCTCAACGCAAAATTGGGAGAGTCGCCACCATTCAGAATTTAGGGTGTGAATGGACACCAAAAGAATTAAAAACAAGCAAAAAGAGATAAAAAGTGCTAAAAGGCCAATTCTAGAGTAAAAATAACTCTACTTGAAAATCAAATCCAGAGATGGGCAAGGGGATTAGATTATGAACGGGGGAAGGTGTTAGGCACCCCCATTCACCCACACAAGGTGGTTGCCAAGTGTTTGTTCATGCAAAAAAACAGATAAGAAAGCTTGCTAAAAATCATTAAAAACATTGGAAAAGAATTAAGCCAATGTGTGATATTTTCACATGAGGAATCAAAATGGATTCTAGATCCTCTTTTATGTCAATATCACTTCTGGAATATCACAAAAAGATGGAAATCACAGCAAAAGTTGCACAAAACCAAGTTGAGGCAAATCCAGGAAATTTGGTAAAAAGTAAGGCCATTTCTCTTGAAATTAATCAAATCCAATTTTAAATTAAATCAAACCAAATCCATTTGAAAGATTAGGGTAAACAATAGTCTCATGCAAAATTTCCATTAATTCCGGTTGAAATCCTAAGAGTTATGGCTCTTTTAAAGTTGCTGCCGGAGAAAATCAAAAGTAGCAAGTAGGCAACTTTGGAAAATCACCTAGAAACATCTACTCCATAGAAATCCCTGAAATTTGGTGTCAATGAAGTCTGTATGGCCATCTTTCAAAAGAAACTAGCATCATACAAAAACTCATTCGGATGTGCCTTGGGTGACTTCCTGAACAGGCCCCGAGGATCACAGATTGACCCAGAAAAGTGCTGTTGAGCAGTTCTGAGTAAATCTGCTCTCCACGACACAATTTAAATCAAAAAATTATGAAATCAATTGGATTTAAAAATAGACTCATAAAGGAGTGTCCAGAAACAAAAATCACTCGAATCGGATTTAAAACGAACACATGGCGCTCCGTCGAAGTGACAAGTTCCGTATTTAAACCTGAACTGTCCAATCAACTTCGACAGAGAGGTGTCAAAAATCCGCTTGATGGAAATTAATGAAATTTGGTAGCCATAAGCTAGACAGACTCACCTTTCCCATGGTTCTATAATCACTCCAAAATTCATCCGGACGATGAAGTTATGAGTGTCCGAAGTCGGGGTACAGTTGCTGTCAAGTTAAACCCTTTTTGGAGAAAAACAATGCAAAACTGTGACAAAGTGTGTGCAATTCGTGCAAGATGAATACAAAACCTTTAAAAACCTTTCAAAAACATTCCAGAATTGATTGAGGCCATTTATTTGAGATTTATCACAATGAAAGTAATAAATCCCCAAATGTGAGCCTATCTCGCCAAAATAGTGCTATGTATGTGCAAGTGTGAAAAACCATACAAGATCAATACAACAACATAGCATGCATACATATTCATCAAAATAAGGTTCTAAAACCACCTAGGGTTCCGTTCAATTATCATTTCCCTTTGTTCTCTCTCCCTGTTAAACACGGTTCTTCAAGATAATTATGGGGTACTTTGAATATGAAACGGTTTTCAATCATTCAAAAGGCTTTATGCTACATAGGTTCTAGCACTAGGGTCAATCCCTAGTCTCGTTTCTCCTAGATCCCGCCTTCACGTTTTACGGCTAGGGGGAGTCTTGAGATACTTTGAGCCAGGGAAGGGTTTTCACACACAGATCAAGGCCTTATTCTACAGAAAGGTAGAAGAAGAGATCTAGATCTAGAAATATAAAGACAAAAATTAAAAAGAGGTTTGAGGCTTACCTGGGTTCTGGAAGCACTTCCGCAGCAGTTTCCCTCTTCTCTTGGAGCTCTTCTTGGCGAGAATTCAAGGCAAGAGTTAATGGCCATTTGCTTGAGGAGGAGCCTCCTATTTATAGGCAAAGGCTAGGGTTAGGGTTGGTGAGAATGGTAGACACAACATAATGTCTATAGCCCACCAACCTTAACCCTAAGGCCATTTCTGAGATTTCCACTCATTTAATGAGGGATATGATGGTAAAAGGGAAAAGCTCTCGGAAAACCCTAATTTTGAGCAAAACTTATGTATCCGGTATATCAGGCCGGATACACAAGGGCCTTAAGGTATCCGGTATATAATACCGGATACACTAAAGCTCTCTTGTATCCGGTATGTTCCACCGGATACAAAGAGGAGTACTTGTATCCGGCCTTAGTTGCCGGATACAGGTAAAAACTTATTTTCTTCAATTTTTGTGCTGGCTTTCAAGGAGATAATGATTTTTGATGATTATTGATCATTTTGACAGTGCAATTTGGGGTGTCTACACTCACCAGGTACAATATTGTGGATTCCTTCTATGATAGGTAGGTTAACTCCATGACCCTTGATGAGGAAATTCGCCGGGATTCTATCCACTTAGGGCATATCCTACACATCCCTAAAATTCCCTTTAAGTGGGAAATCATTGAAGCTTTGATTGGACATTGGGTTCCTGAATTGAATCTCTTCCGCTTTGATGACAAAGAGATGACTCCTACCATAGAAGAAATTGAAACCATCCTTGGCCTAAGATTTTCTGAAAAAGTTGTGAACCCTCCCCTAAAGCCTAGCTACAAAAAGGAGGCCTCTACATTCTTGGGTATAGGGAAGAAAGACTTAGGAAATTCTGATACCCTATTGACCTTGTCCAAGACCTTTTTGACTGAAAAACTTCTAAGGAGTGGGGACAAGGATTCTAGGTTTAATGCTTTGACTTTGATAGTGGTCAACCAGTTGCTTTTTCCATGGGGTGATGACCAGGTTGACTTGGCTCTCATCTCAGTTATCTGCCAGGTTAGGGAACGTGAGAGATTGGCTCCTATGATCTTAGCAGAGATATACCAGGCTTTAACTGACTGCTATTTCAGAAAGAAGAAACGCTTCCTTGCCTGCGCCCCTATCCTACAGGTAAAAAAGAAATAATTTTTTTTCTTTTTTTCTTTTTTCTTCTTCTTCTCTTTTTCTTTTCCTTCTTCTTTTTTTTTCTTCTTTTTTTTTTTCTTTCTTTTTCTTTCTTTTTTTTTCTTTTTTTTCTTTTGAAATAAATTGAAATTCTCCCATTTTCTGCACCTTTGGTTGCTTGACCACTTGAGTCAAGTTGAAGAGATAACTTGCCGCTTCTTTCCAAGATTGAAAGTTCCTGTTTTGATGAGCTACAGGGGGTGTCCTAACATCCAAGGCGGCAAGCAGGGATGGTTCACTTTCTTAGGTACTCTACAGGATGATCAAGTGAGATGGCCTGGAACTTATCAGCCCAATCCAGAGACAGTAATTAGCTTCAGAGATAGAAACTTTTTGGTCCTAGCAGGCTTGAAATCTGCTGTTCTCTATCTTCCTTTGAGGGTTCTTTGACAGTTTGGAGCGACCCAGGGAATTATGATCCCAACTGGCTATGAGAGCCTTGTAGGGCCACTTACATCAGCCACCATGGGGCTAAATGCTCAATTAATGAATGAGTGGTCCTATGTTCGTTTTCTATGGGGTCCAGTCTTTTCTGAGTCCCATGTGAAGGACTATCACTTCTAGATCAAAGAGCGGGTACAGAGTCATGCCCCAGTACCAAAGGATCCTCTTGCAGTTCTTCCCCCTACTTATGAGGACATTCTGGAGTCTGAAAGGGCAACCCACAAGCGGCTCCAACAAATTTGTGTACGAGAGGCACAAGAGCTCAAGATAAAGAGTATTGATCTGGAGAGGCAACTTGAAGAGCAGAGGTCTTGCCGCATTGCCATGGAGAAGAAACTTGAAGAACAAAAGCAGGCTCGTCGCTTTGAAGTCCGAGCGATGCGGAAGAAATATCAGGATTCCTTGGCTAACCTTAGGGAGTTGAAGATCAAGCATTTTCTTTCAGATGAGATCATCTCCTTTTTGAGCGATCCTGATGCAGAGGGAGCTTCTGGAATCATTGCAACTCAGGCAGCTAGGATTAGGGAGCTTGAGGAGCAGTTAGGGAATAGGGCTTAGATTCTTTTATCTCTTTTTCTTTTCCTTTTCTTTTTTTTTTCATACTTTTATACAAAAAGCAAACTCCATTAGTGGAAAGACAATAGGTTTAATTCAAAAATAGGTTTTATATTATTGGCCTAAGAATTCTCAGATGCTTGTAAAAACAGAAGTTTTATGAAAAGTATTTGATTTCTCATCACTGGCCAAAGTATAGTTTTTTTTTTAAAACTGATCTAAGACACTTAATCACATATAACCAAAGGAATTAAAATCCAGTTGAATAATGAAAAGGGTAGTCCAAGCAATAGGGAGAGACCAAATCTGTCTACCTGTGGCCTTTAGAATATTCCCCAAATGGCTTTTCCTCCATGACTGAACCTGCTAATCTGCTCAGTTTCTAGTGCTCATACTGACTTCAAACTTGGACCACATGATCAACTCAACCTTTGATTCTCTCTCTCTCTCTCTCTTTTTCTTTCTTTTTTTTTTCTTTTTCTTTTGCCCCTAGCGCCATTTACGGTTTTCACTAGGGTCGGCTTCTGTATTCCGTCATCACCAATCTTACTCTGAAAGTTGAATGAATATACTAAAATCACCGAGGGCTTAAGAATAGGACGAAACAAAGGCTAAGATCGGTTTATGAAAGAAATGGTATTAAAGGCTCAAAATTTTCTAAGTGTGAAAATAGGTCAATCGGACCTATAGTCATGATGAACTTGACCCCATTCCCTTTTTTTTTTTGCTTTCAATTGCCACTATTTTTTCTCTTTCTTTTTTCCTCTTTTTGCCCCTATTGGCCTTGCCCTAGTATAAGACTGTAAGTCCGATTTAGGTTTATCAAAGAAGACGTACAGGCTCAAATTGGCTTGACTAGGGATGGAAATTTTGGGAAATATAGAAATATGGCCTCAGATCTCTTTACTGCATCAGAGTTAATTGGCTTAGGAAAATCTTTCCTATCCATTTCTGTTAAGGTGAGAGCACCCCCTGATAGGACCTTCTTGACCACATAAGGTCCTTCCCAATTTGGTTTGAACTTTCCACAAGGATCTTCCAAAAAGGGTAAAATTTTCTTCAATATCAAATTTCCTTCTTGGAAAGTTCTGGGTTTTACCTTCTTATTGTAAGCCCTGACCATTCTCTTCTGATACAATTGGCCATGACAAAGCGCCTTCAAACGCTTTTCCTCTATTAGATTGAGTTGATCATGTCTTGACAGTATCCATTCGGCTTCTTCTAATTTAGCTTCCATTAGCACTCTTAGTGAAGGTATTTCTACTTCTACTGGTAAAATCGCTTCCATCCCATATATTAAAGAATACGGGGTTGCCCTTGTAGAAGTCCGAATCGAGGTTCTGTAAGCATGTAGAGCAAGTGGCAGCATTTCATGCCAATCTTTGAAACTTACTACCATCTTCTGAATGATCTTCTTTATGTTCTTATTTGTTGCTTCCACTGCCCCATTCATCTTTGGTATATATGGAGCTGACTTGTGGTGGGTGATCTGAAACTGTTCACACATCTTCTTCATGTCTTTGTTCTTAAGGTTTGAAGCATTGTCTGATACTATGGCACTTGGCAAACCGTAGCGACAAATGATGTTGTGCTTCAAGAATTTCAGAACGTGGCTACTTGTAATGTTTGCATAAGAAGCTGCCTCTACCCACTTGGTGAAGTAATCAATTGCTACAAGTATAAACCTGTGTCCATTTGATGCCTTTGGAGAGATCATTCCAATGACGTCTATACCCCACATGGAGAAGGGCCATGGAGATGTCATGTTGTGCAATTCACTTGGGGGTGCATTCTTGTTATCAGCATACACTTGGCATAAATGACACATTTTGACATGTATATAGCAATCGTGCTTCATTGTCGACCAGTAATATCCCAATCGCAGAATCTTCTTGGCAAGCATGTGCCCGTTCATATGGGGTCCACAAACTCCTCCATGTACAGTTTCAACTAAACTTTCTGACTCGGTCTTGGCAACACATCTGAGTAGGATATCATTGTGTGATCTTTTGTACAACTGCCCACCACTTAATAAGAACTGTCCTGCCAATCTCTGTATTGTTCTTTTCTCTGTAGAAGTGACATTTTCTGGCAAACTCTGATCATTTAAGAATTTCTTGATATCTTGAAACCGTGGTACTTCTTCTTCTGGGGTTTCTTCTAGAACAAGGCAATAAGCTGGTTCATCTCTGACTTCAATTTCTAGTGGTCTAATATCAACACCTTCTGGCATACTGACCATTCAAGCCAATGTTGCTAGAGCATCCGCAAACTGATTTTTGGCCCTTGACATATAATTGAAGGAAATTCGAGTGAATTTGGTGCTTATTTCTTCCAAATACTGGTGATAGGGGATCAGTTTGTGATCCTTGGTTTTCCATTCACCAGTTGTTTGGAAGATGATAAGACTCGAATCTCCATATACGTCAAGTTCCTCTACTTCATGGTCTAAGGCAGCTTGCAACCCAATTATGCATGCTTCATACTCTGCTATATTGTTTGTGCATTGGAACCTTAACTTCACTGCGATTGGGATGTGTGCCCCATCTGACTTGATCAAAACAGCCCCTATTCCATTTCCATTCATATTGGCGGCCCTATCAAAGAACATTTGCCAAGAGCTTTCACCTTCTTCTTCTTCAGTAAACAGGATTGCCTCATCAGGAAAATTAGTCTTCAAAGGTTGGTATTCTGGTAAAGGGTGTGCAGCTAAGTGATCAGCAATGGCTTGACCCTTAATGGCCTTTTGTGTGATATAGGTGAGGTCAAATTCAGAGAGTAACAACTGCCACTTTGCTATTCTGCCCGTTAAAGCCGGTTTCTCAAATAGATACTTCAAAGGGTCCATTCGAGATATCAATAAGGTGGAATGACTAAGGAAATAATGTCTCAGTCTCTGAGTTGCCCACACTAAAGCACAACAAGTTTTTTCCAAAGGAGAGTACTTTGCTTCATATTCTATAAATTTCTTGCTTAAGTAGTAAATCGTCCTTTCCTTTCTGCCTGTATTATCATGCTGCCCCAAGACACACCCCATTGACGTCTCCAAAACTGACAAGTATAAAATCAATGGTCTTCCTGGAGTTGGTGGCACTAGAACAGGTGGGTTCAATAAATACTCTTTTATTGTGTTAAAGGCTTCTTGGCAATCGTTATTCTAGACTGTCGGGTTATTCTTTCTTAGAAGCTTGAAAATTGGTTCACAGATAGCGGTGAGCTGTGCCATGAATCGGCTTATGTACTGAATCCTTCCAAGAAAACCACGAACTTCCTTCTTCGTTCTAGGTGATGGCATTTCAATGATTGCTTTAGCTTTAGCTGGGTCAATCTCAATTCCCTTTCTGCTTACTATAAAGCCCAATAATTTTCCTGATGTAGCCCCAAAGACGCATTTTGCAGGGTTAAACCTTAGATTGTATTTCCTGAGCCGGTCAAACACCTTCTTTAAGTTGATCAGGTGGTCTTCTTCTTCACATGATTTGGCTATCATATCATCCACATAGACCTCCATCTTCTTATGGATCATATCATGGAATAAGGCTGTCATGACCCGTTGGTAGGTTGCCCCAGCGTTTTTAAGCCCAAATGGCATGACAGTATAGTGGAAGGTACCCCAAGGTGTAATGAAGGCGGTTTTTTCTTGATCCTCCTTAGCCATCTTAATTTGATTGTACCCAGAAAAACCATTCATGAATGAGAATAGGCTATGTACAGCAGTGTTGTCCACCAAGATGTCGATGTGTGGAAGTGGAAAATCATCCTTTGGGCTTGCCTTATTCAAGTCTCTATAGTCTACGCACATTCGGACCTTTCCATCCTTCTTTGGTACTGGCACTATATTTGTAAGCCATTCAGGGTACGTGGAGACCGCCAAGAATCCAGCTTGGAATTGCTTAACCACTTCATTTTTGACCTTCAATGTCCATTCAGGTTTCAACCTTCTCAATTTCTGCTTAACTGGCTTAACATCTGGTAGAATTGGTAGTCTGTGCACAACCATGTCTGTGTCTAACCTGGCATATCTCGATACGACCATGCAAACAAATCTTCATAATCAGCTAAGAACCGTATCATTTCATCATGCTGTACCTCAGATAATCATACCCCAATCTTTACTATTTTTGGGTCATCTTCGGTCCCTAGGTTTATTGATATGGTCTCTTCAATATTGGGTTGGACCCCCTTTTCATGACGCTCCAATTGATATGTGATTTCTTTTGGAGGGTCGTCTTCTTTGTCCTCGGTCTCTTCTTCAACCCCCATTAGGTCAAAGTTGAGCTCGAGGTCGAAGTCATACTCAACCTGATCCAATTCCGTTTGCTTATATGGTTTATAAGTGGTTTGGACCTTTATGAAAAATTTATCTTTTCTATAAAAAAATTGAAAAATCTTTTTGTGTTTTTTGAGAGCTTTCTACAAAATCTTTCCCTGAAGACGAAGGCTCATTAAAACCTTCAGGAAAAGGGCATTCCACTAATGGAGTTTTTTTTTTGGAAGCCATGTCTGTTTGCCAAACAAACGCGGCTTCAAAAGTAAGGGGAGTTTCCTCCCAATTGTTCAGAATAAAAGAATCTGGGGCAGGGATACAAGCCTGCTCCTCAAGCTCAGGGTCCGCATCCAAAATCACCAGTACTGGGCGAGTTGCATCACCTGCTTCTTCTGTAGGGCTTGTCCCAGATGGAACTTCTACTGTAGCCCAATCAATAAAAGGTAGCTCCTCTCCTACTTCTTCTTGGTTGCCTTCTGTCATGGCAAAAAAGGCTCCAACGTCCTTAGAGAGATCCTGCTCCTGTTCTGCTTGTGGCCCAGGCTCACCCAATGCTTGTGGAGGTGAATGTGGAACATATGGCTGCACGGTTGAGGACTTGGGTTTCTAGAATGGATTGATGTTATAGTATGGGGGTTTGGACTGATCCTGGGGAGGAGACAGCTGAATCATGTGAGAAAGCTTTGGAAAAGTTTCCCTGATGTGAGGGAATTTCATGTCTTCCATTTCCTTCTGTCTTCTCCAGTTCCTTGGCCTGGACCCCAATCTTGCTCTGTGGACCATCTTCTTAACCTTTATCGGTTCTATCCTTCCTTGCAGGTTAACCCCCAGACCTTTTCCAGGGTGAAAATTGTACTTTTCCAGCACATTCTTAACCATTTTCTCAGCACAGGTTAACTTTCCTTCTTTTTCCTGATACCCCCTTGGTATAAAATTCATGGTTTCAAACTGGAAAGAGTGAAATGCTATCTTGTCAGCAGTCATTTCCATGTTTATGTAGGGTACATCAAGGGACCACATGGGAGGAACCAAATTTTCAGCTAGGACAGTAATCACCTTTTGCCCTCTGATATATTTGACTCTTTGTTGGAGGGTAGATGGTATAGCCCTAGCTGTATGAATCCACAGCCTTCCTAGGAGTAGGTTGAAGGCTGCAGGTATATCCATCACTTCAAATGTGATGTTAAAAATATACGGTCCAATAGTGACCGGCAGTTCAACCTCCCCTAGGGAGTGTGTTTTAGAGCTGTCAAATGCTCTTATGATTCTTCCATTTTGTTTTATTTTGTTTTGCTCCAGACCGTGCTTTACAATGTTATTAACGGGCAGACATTCAGAGCTGACCCATTATCAATTAAAACCCGGGCTATCATGCAACCCTTACTGAGCACAGCTATGTGTAAAGGGTCAACATGATGGCACCCTGCTGGGCTGATTTCAGTCTCAGAAAAAGTTATAACATTGTGGGATAAAATCTGCCCAACCATCCGGCCTAGTTGGTCTGGTTCAATGTTTTTAGGCACATGGGCCCCCTAAAGTATCCTTAATAAGGAGTCCCTATGTTTTTCAGAATTTAACAATAAGCCCAGTATTGAGATCTGGGCAGGGACTTTGTTCAACTGCTTGACAACATTGAACTCACTCTTTTTTATGATTTTAATGAGGTCAGCAACCTCACTGCTAGTTACCTGAGGGGCATCTTCCCCTACCTTGGCCTTTTCTTTATTTTTCTCTTCTTCCTTTTCTTTCTCTGTCTCCTTTTGCTTTTCTTCCACCTCTACACATTTTCCTGACCTCATCATGTGGTTCACTTCTTTCTTGCTTTCTGCCTCAGCTGCAGGGAATGTAGTGGTGTAGCCTTCACTGTAGTTCCATGGTACAGCCGATTCAGAGTAGGAAGGCTTAGGGACATTTATCACCAAGGGAGGAAGTTTGGACTTGGATGATGAGTTCTGAGTAATAGGAATATCAACAACCAATGGTGGACAATGTTTTGGTTGAGAGGTTGCAGAAGTGACTGATGCATTGAGATGATCACTATTTATGACCAATGGTGGTTTTGATTGAATGGGTGAAGTAAAGGTGGATGGATTGCAATTAATAACCAAAGGTGATTTGGCTATATTCATTTGGGCCATGAGAGATGAGACCCGGTCCAGAGAGGAGCTAATGCTCTCAGCAGCACTCTCATTTCCTTTTGAAATCACATTTATTTCTTTATCCTCATTTCTTCTGTCAAAATACACTTTGACCATTGTCCCTATAGGAGCAATTAACTGGGATGGGTCAAAGGTTATTTTATCAGAAGAGATGACACCTATAACATTAGATGGGCCTGTCCCGTGATGCTGAGGCAGAGGGTTTTGTCCAATATCTGTTCTAGGAGGAGTAGGAGCCCCTGTATTAAAAGACAGGGTATTCTGGTCAAGCATATCCTGAATGGCATGTTTCAACGGCCAACACTTGTCAGTAGAGTGCCCAGGTGCACCCATGTGGAAATCACAAGTGGTGGAGGGGTCATAATTTCTCCCCTTGGATGCATTCGGATTGGGTTCTCTTAAAGTGATATACCCTGCTTTCAATAAAGTGGGCAGCAACTGAGAAGGAGTCATTGGAATAGGGGTGAAAACCCTATTTCTCTTTGCTGCGAAATAGGCATCCTTTTCCTCTTTAGTAAAAACCCTCTTTTGGTCTGAGGGTGCTACTGGAACATTAACCCTCATAGGGGCTTGGGTAGATGGAGCAGATGGAGTAGGAAAATGAGCAGGTATATTGATTTGTATGGGCTTGTTAGGGCTCGATGGTGGCTGCACCATGTTCACCTCCCCTTCTTTCTTGTTCCCATTCTTCTTTATCCCGCCTCCTTTCTTCAGACTGGGGTCCTGTTGACTGACCATAGCAAAGTGGTCAATTATTTTACTTGACCTGATTCCGTCTTCGATTTGGTCGGCCACTTGTACCAAAGCCGCAAAATTAGTGGTGGTCTGACCCACCAGGTGGCTGTAGAATGGTTGACCCAGCGTACTAATGAAGGTGGAAATCATTTCCTGCTCTAGCATGGGTGGCCTGACCTGAGAGGCCGTCTCCCTCCATCTCTTGGCATACTGTCTCACGGATTCATCCCTTCCCTTACTCATCCTCATTACATCGTACCTATCTGGCACAATCTCCGAATTGAACCGGTACTGAGCTAGGAAGGCATCTGCTAGGTCCTTCCATCTTTTGATCTTTCCGTGGTCTAAAGTGGCGAACCATTTCAACGCCGTTCCAGTTAAGCTTCTTTGAAAGAGCTGAATCAAGACGCCCTCATCCACCCGAACTGGCATAGGGTACCACAGTACAGTTTCAGATGGCTCATGGGGCAGCCAGTGCCATCATATTTGTCTAGGTCTGGGCATTTGAACTTAGCTGGCAGGTTAACGTTGGGGTATAGGCACAAGTCTTCAAAATTGGTGCCCCCGAAGTTGTTCACCCCTTTTACTTCCCTCAGTTCGTCTTGGATCATTTCAAGTCTGTGCATGAACTTCCTTTCAACTTCTTCCCTCATCCTTTCTTTTTCCTTAGCTTTTTCTGATTCCACTGTCTCATCCCTGACCAGTATAGGTTCAAGGGTGGGTTCAGGAATAGGTTGAACTGGAGGTGGAATGTTGATTTGGGGTGGAGGTGCTGGGTTGGAAGTGGATGCTTGATTTTGGGCTTGCACTTGTTGGGCCTGCACCGACAGTATGTTTTCTAGCATTCGTGCTAGTCCTGCCACCTGCTCCTGAAGCAAGACAATATCTGGGTGAAGAGCATAAGCTTTAGTCTCAATGGGATTCATGGCTCGAGCTCTTGATCTGGTTACAGGAGCTATGATTGCAAGTGTATTGGTACCTAGCAAAAAATAAAGGAAAATATCAGTGCCCATTTAATCTCATTCACATGCCAATGAATGCCTATGTGCAAGCTGGGAGAACACAAGTTTGGATTTTGTTTCTTTATTTGCTTCTTTTTTTTTAGAATTGTTGGAATATTCTAGGGCTTCCAACAGGTCTCACAAAAAGAGAAAATGATCTGAAATTCAAAGGCTTTCAGAGGCCCGGGGGTATTTTTGGAAAAGGTCTGAAATTCAAAGGCTTTCAGAGGCCCAGGGATATTTTTGGAAAAGGTCTGAAATTCAAAGGCTTTCAGAGGCCCGAAGATATTTTTGGAAAAGGTCTGAAATTCAAAGGCTTTCAGAGGCCCGAAGATTTCTTATAAAGGTCTGAAATTCAAAGGCTTTCAGAGGCCCCAGGAAGAAGATCTGAAATTCAAAGGCTTTCAGAGGCCCAAACGGAAAAAGATCTGAAATTCAAAGGCTTTCAGAGGCCCGAAAGGAAAAAGATCTGAAATTCAAAGGCTTTCAGAGGCCCAAAAGATCTGAAATTCAAAGGCTTTCAGAGGCCCAAAGGAAAAAGATCTGAAATTCAAAGGCTTTTAGATGCCCAAAAGAAAAAGATCTAAAATTCAAAGGCTTTCAGAGGCCCAAAAGATCTGAAATTCAAAGGCTTTCAGAGGCCCAAAAGGAAAAAGATCTGAAATTCAAAGGCTTTCAGAGGCCCAAAGGAAAAAGATTTGAAATTCAAAGGCTTTCGGAGGCCCAAAAGAAAAAGATCTGAAATTCAAAGACTTTCAGAGGCCCAGGGATATTTTTGGAAAATGTCTGAAATTCAAAGGCTTTCAGAGGCCCAGGGATTTTTGATAAAGGTCTGAAATTCAAAGGCTTTCAAAGGCTCAAGGAGTTTTGAGAAAAAGTCTGAAATTCAAAGGCTTTCAGAGGCCCAAAGAGTTTTGAGAAAAAGTCTGAAATTCAAAGGCTTTCAGAGGCCCAAAGAGTTTTGAGAAAAAAGTCTGAAATTCAAAGGCTTTCAGAGGTCCAAAGAGTTTTGAGAAAAAGTCTGAAATTCAAAGGCTTTCAGAGGCCCAAAGGATTTTCTCTCAATTTTGTTTGAAGCATTTGATTCAAACTCATTTCCCTTTATCATTATTTAAAGGTTAAAGGAACAAGATTTAGTGGGAAAAACTAATTAAAATTGAATTTTCCGCCAAGACCGCATACACAGTACGGTCCGGCCTTGCCCGTATTCAAATTACGAGCAGGCCATGACCGTATGGAAAACACGGGCGAGCCCAGCCCGTATAACCAATACGGGCGAGCCCAGCTCGTGTACTAAATGCGGTTTTACGGAGTTCTTTTATGTTTTTCCAGTTTTTACATGGTTTGATCACTTTGATTGCTCATCCAAACATACGGTTCACCCATTGCAAAGCTTCTAAACTGTCCCAAAGTGGACCTTGGCCTTTTTGCAAAAACACATGTTTAGGAGGGCACATGTACCCTCCTAATTGATACCATATTCAAGAATTTGGTACCCTTTCGTTGCCTCTTGTATGAACATTGGGTAGGATTGATTCTAAACAGAGTTAGAAACTCCTCCTATGGGCTACACCAATTTTAGAAAACATGCATATTTGGGACCAATTTTATCCCAAAGTGATGGACACCATGCCACCCCTATGACATGAAAATAATGCAAAAATTAAGGTTACCTTGTTACCTTGTTTACCTTCAATATGGCATCCGCATTATGCCTTGGCTTGCGCACCATGCAAACGGCCTTCCCACAATTACAAACCCATATCCTCACGTAATTGTATACTTTAGCCAAAAAAACGTGTATCTCCACCTTCAAGTGTAGGGGCTTTGGGTTTTGGCTTAATGGCAACTTAGAACTCAAGCCTACTGATGACCAGAATCGAATCACAGATCCACGTTATCATCACATCATTGGCCCAAAGTTCTAAGGTGAATGTTTTCACTTTCACTTTCCGAAGTATCGACCTCGTTGCGCCAAGCTACACACATTTGGGTTCAAATTCCTATAGGTTAAGGGTAGGCTGTGTAAAAAATAAAATGTGCACAGTGCATTGTAAAAATAGGGTGCATTCACAACGTCCCAAACCCTTGCCACTCTTTTCGTAGCCATGCATATACAAACCAAGGCATAATAGGAAAGTATATATAAAGTAAACAAATACACAAAGCAGTACCTATAGCACCTAAAACATGCTCATAAAAATTATCCAATAATGCAAACATCTGATCATGTTATACACCAAAAATCATCATGGAGATCATGCTGAAAATTAAAACATGCTATTATAAAAATATAGCAAGAAATAAACATGGTTCAGCAAAACGAACCTCCCCTACGCATGTTTCTAGAAACAATCATATAAATCAAAATTAAGCATGTTTCTACCCCCATGAATTCTTAAGCAATAATTCAGATTTAAAACATACCCAACATGCTTAAGAACACAAAATAGCAAGCAAATCAAAAAAATAAAAAACATGAACAAACACCAAAAGGCTCAAATCCACAAGTCCCCAGCAGAGTCGCCAGTTGTGAGACACGGAAAAAATTAAATTATCTATAAATGACTTCTTCTATCATCACATGGGATTGAATAAAATAAAGAGCCGCCACCATTCAATTTAGGTGTGAATGGACACCAAAATATTAAATAAGCACAAAAGGCAATTTTAGGGTAAAAATAACCCTCTTTAAAAAAAACCAGAGATGGGTAAGGGGATTAGGTTATGAACAGGGGAAGGTGTTAGGCACCCCTATTCATCCACACAAGGTGGTTGCCAGGTATTGTTCATGTTAAAAGGAAAAAAGGCTTGCCATAAAAATCATGAAAAATCATAAAAAGACAAAATTGTATGGTTTTTTCATACGAATAGCCTGATTGATCCAGAACTTTCAAATATGATCATACCATTCTTAGGGTTTCATGATAAAATTGAGATAAAATCAAATAAAATCAATTTAAAGTGAAAAATCCAAAAATTTGGCTTCAAGTTAAATTCTAGAAATCTAGAAAAATATGATTTTTATAAAATATTTCAAAATTGAACTTGAATAGTCCAGGATATAGGTATAGCCCAAATTTCACATTAAATCAAGAAATCAAATCCAAAAATACCCACGTTGATGAAGAACATCAAAAGGGGAGAACTTAGACCGTAGGGTCTTCTCTCAATAATGAAAAAGGATTCAAAAACCATATCATGAAACCCTAGAATTTATTTTCAGGCTTCTGAATCCAGATCTACCATATTGATCATGATAGATCAAGGATCTTAGCCTAAAATCACAAAAATCACGAAAACAGTGCTGTAGGTGCAAATATGTGAAAAATCCAAATTTTATAAAAAAGTGGGGATCTTATGCTATAAACATCATGGATTCATGTTATTCATTCAGATTCATCATAAAAACCATTAAAACATGATCAGGATATTCAAATCAACTATATCTCACAGATTAGAGCACATGGGGGTCTACCCTATGTGAGACATGGGAAAAAATCAAAAATCCTTGTCTTCCTCAATCATCACATGGGATTTAAATAAAACACAGAGTCACCACCATTCAATTTAGGTGTGAATGGACACCAAAATATTAAATAAGCACAAAAGGCAATTTTAGGGTAAAAATAACCCTCCTAAAAAAACAACCAGAGATGGGTAAGGGGATTAGGTTATGAACAGGGGAAGGTGTTAGGCACCCCTATTCATCCACACAAGGTGGTTGCCAGGTATTGTTCATGTTAAAATAAAGGAAAAAGCTTGCTATAAAATCAGGAAAAATCACAAAAAAGACAAAAATTGTATGGTTTTTTCATATGAATAGCCTGATTGATCCAGAACTTTCAAATATGATCATACCATTCCTAGGGTTTCATGATCAAAATAAAATTAAGATAAAATCGAATAAAATCAATTTAAAGTGAAAAATCCAAAAATCTGGCTTCAAGTTAAATTCTAGAAATCTAGAAAAATATGATTTTTATAAAATATTTCAAAATTGAACTTGAATAGTCCAGGACATATGTAAAGCCCAAATTTCACATTAAATCTGAAAATCAAAACCAAAAATACCCACGTTGATGAAGAACATCAAAAGGGGAGAATTTAGACCGTAGGGTCTTCTCTCAATAATGAAAAAGGATTCAAAAACAACTTCATGAAACCATAGAATTTATTTTCAGGCTTCTGGATCTAGATCTACCATATTGATCATGATAAATCCAGGATCCTAGCCTAATATCACAAAAATCACGAAAATAGTGCTGTAGGTGCAAATATGTGGAAAATCCAAATTTTATAAAAAAAGTAGGGATCTCATGCTATAAACATCATGGATTCATGTTATTCATTCAGATTCATCATAAAAAGCATTAAAACATGATCAAGATATTTAAAACAACCACATCTCACAGATTTGAGCACATGGGGGTCTACCCTACGGATCCACCTGTTCTCTTTTCCCTAGCTCTCTCTTCACGTTTTACGGCTAGAGAGGATTCTTGAGGTACTTGGAGATAGGTTTGGGTATACAAACACAATCAAAGGCTTTATTCTATAAAAAAAGAGAAAAACAGATATGGGGTTCTATTCTAGGGATCCACCTGTTCTCTTTTCCCCTAGCTCTCTCTTCACGTTTTACGGCTAGAGAGACTCTTGAGGTACTTAGAGACAAGTTTTGGAATACAAATACAAAAGATGGCCTTATTCTACAGCAATAGAGATGATCCTATTACATTTAGAATTGAAATATGAAATAAAAGGGAAAAGGGACTTATCTGGATTGAACAAGCAAAGCAGCAGGGGTTCCTCTTCTTCTCTTGGAGCTCTTGATTCTTCAAAATTTCGTGGCCTTTTGCTTGAGAATCTCACCTCTATTTATAGGCAAGCACAGGGGTAAGGCTGGTCCAGAAGGATATATCCTGATCCTTAAGATAGAGTGAAATACAGAGATAATGCCTATCCATAGCCAACCAAGGTGGCTTCAGCGAATAAAAGACGTAATTCGCTCATTTAAAGATATATTGGACTAAAGATAAAGCTCGGAAATCGAGAGAAGAATAAAACTCGCACGAGTCTTTAGTGACCATAAATGAATTACGGACCAACAGTGACCGTATTTTCAATACGGGCGCGCCTGACCGTAGAGAGAGCTCGGGCGCGACCGGCCCGTGAGTGCAATACGGGCAAAGCCTGCTTAGTCAATTTTTATGCATTTTTGACTTGTTTTAAGCTCTAATTACATGTTTTTACTATTTTCTCATTCTGTAGTGCAATTTGGGGTGTCTACACCCTACGGATCCACCTGTTCTCTTTTCCCCTAGCTCTCTCTTCATGTTTTACGGCTAGAGAGGATTCTTGAGATACTTGTAGATAGGTTTGGGTATACAAACACAATCAGAGGCCTTATTCTAAAAAAAGGAGAAAAACAGATATGGGGTTCTATTCTAGGGATCCACCTGTTCTCTTTTCCCCTAGCTCTCTTTTCACGTTTTACGGCTAGAGAGACTCTTGAGGTACTTAGAGACAAGTTTTGGAATACAAATACAAAAGATGGCCTTATTCTATAAAAAAGGAGAAAATCCTATTACATCTAGAATTGAAGACAGAAAATAAAAGGGAAAAGGGACTTACCTGGATTAAGCAAGCAGGGCAGCAGGGATTCCTCTCTTCTCTTGGAGCTTCTTAGACTTCAAATTTTCGTGGCCTTTTGCTTGAGGAAAGGCCCTCTATTTATAGGCAAACACAGGGGTATGGTTGGTCCAAGGTTTGGCAAGATAGAGTTTCAGTTTGAGTTAAACACAAGATCATGCCCATCCTTTATCCACAAAGATATTTGGAACGAATAAAAGATATAATTCGCTCATTTAAAGGGATATTGGACTAAAGATAAGGCTCAGAAATCGAGAGAAGAATAAAACTCGCACGAGTCTGATGCGCCCGTAAATGATTTACGGTCCAATGGTGTCCGTATATATATTACGGGCGCTGCGTGCCCGTATACAAAATCCGGGCGCGCTTAGCCCGTAGATATAATACGGGCAAGGCTCAAGTTATTGATTTTCATGCATTTTTGGCCTGTTTTAAATTTCAATTAATGTTTTCATTATTTTCTCCTTTTGTAGTGCAATTTGGGGTGTCTACAGGTATTTAGATAGATAATCAAACTCATTCAAATTAGTAAAGTTAAAAAATGAAAGATTAACGCTAAATAATCTAACATGTTCATTTTTTAAGTATTCACTAATATAATACATGTAATTATGTTTTTTTTCTTAAAGCAAAGCAAAGTATGCCAAAAAAATTCATCCTTAGATTAGCCAAAGATAATCAAACTCTCCCATAATATATCTTATAGAAGTTTGTTATATTATATTACTAATGTAATTTACTTTTTTTTTTAATTAATTTATTAAAATTATTTTAAGTACATCTATATCTATATTACTAGTTTTTAAAAAAGAGTAGAAATCCTAAATCTTTTTCTAATTAACTACTAATAGATTATTTAGATTATTAATTAATATTGCATAGGGATAATTTTTATTAATTTACTATATTTACCTTTATATTTTTATTATAAAATTATTTACTTTTAGTATAAGGCCATATATATTAATCCTATATTAGTTAGTAATTTGCTTTTATATTTACTATAATTTACTTTTTAAAATTTACTAATTTATAAAAATTATTTTAAGTAGATCAATATATGTAATAGTAATATTTAAAAACAAGTACAAATCCTCTTCCCCATTTAGATTACAAAATCCTCAATCTTAAAAAAATTTTAAAAAAAGGGAAAATATTTTTTTTATGTTAGATTCGCAACTTCAAGGAATGAATCCTCTTTATTTTTTTTAGTTAAAATCTCTGTAAGAATAGCATGAAATGAAAAAGATATTTTATTTATTAAATGTAAAATATTTGTCCTTCAGAGTCCTACATTATCTCATGATTCGTATGATTATATTCAAAATCCTTATCTAATAAAAATCAAAATAAGCTAATCCCAAACAAAAAAAAAAGGAAAGAAAAAAGAAAATTAGAAAAGTAGAACCCCAGAATAATAATAAATCTTTTTTTTCTTATTGGTAAGAGATTATTTAGATTATTAATTAGTATTGCATGAGAATAATTTTTATTTAGTTCTTATCCTAAATTTTATATCAATAATAATAACTTATCCTTTTTTAAAGTGTTACTAAATTTTTTAAAAAAAATTTAGAAGCAAATCTTAAAGAAAATAAAATCTTTACCAATTATGGAAGTATATCTAACGTTTTTGTTTCATATTATTTTAATGAAAAAATTTATCCTTTAGAGTGAAACTTGAAAGAAAAAAGAAATAGGATAATTTGTTCTTATCTTATCTTTTTCTAGTAATAATAATACTACCAGGTAGCGAAACGATTTTGCAAAGGGCAGATTAAGAAGTAAGAAAAATAGATTTGTTAACTTGGTTTTTCAATAAGTGTTCGACATGTAACGCCCTGGATCCGAGTTACGTAGCGAAACCGTAACTCATCTCCAAAGGGTTATCTTTTTCATCAAAGATCGATATACCAAAGTGAAGGAGAACATGAAATGAACAATATTCTACTAAACCAAAGTCAACTACATTACCAAACTAAATACAAAAATACAGTATCACAATTCTCAACTTACATAAACCAAGCATCTACCCGTCAGTATCGTCCTTGCCAAGATCTGAAAACAAAACCGGTAAAAACAAAACATGCGTGAGACTAATGTCCCAGTAAGTAGCACAATGCATGATAAGAACATGTTATGTAATTTTCAAATAATCATATAGCATGCTCATATAAACAATATTCCATTTAAACTCATTCTTGTCAAACATGGCTAAATCGTTCAGTAGTTTAAAACCAGATTAATCCAAATCACGATCTCAGTAAAATCTCATGTCCAATTCGCCCCCTCACGACTTACAGGGAAAAATCTAGCCAGGATCGCTCTTCCCAAGTGGATCACTCAAGCATGAGACATGCATGAGCTGGCAAGTACAACCCAGTCGAACTAGTTAGCGGGTTAGTGATCTCTCATAGACCATCAAGTTAGTGATCTCATCTCTATGAGACCATCGAGTTGACTTTACGGGTTGCTGTGGCACATTCTGAGGTGGATGCAAGTTCACAACCTGGGCCCCTCACGAGCTAGGGTGAACGGCTGTACACAACCCCCAAAACTGTGTATCACATGCTGGACAAGAGTAAAACTTTTCACACAAGTTATCCCAACACACTACCTGGCTTAGACATGGATCCATTCTACAACCAAGCCCACCAAACCACGGTTCAACAATCTTAGCATGGTTTACAACTCAGTAAGTTTATTTTCAGAAACATCATTTCTTTACAAAACCGAGAAACACCAAATAATAAAACAAACCAATGCTAAATCAGTAAAACAATTTATGAAAAACCAATCTCGAGTAAAACTCTTGTTCACTTTCCTTTAAATCCCTAGGCTTCATTGCCTTATGGGTTGCCATGGGCTCTCAGCCCCTTTTTGCAAGTCCACAAGAAGCCTCAGCTTCATCATTCAAATAACAAAAGAGTTCTCAATCCTCGTTTTCACAAATCCAAATCAGTCAAGATGAATGTCCTAAAATCTTCAAAACACGTTTTGGATGAATGGGATAGTCTTAGGATCCTTAATAAGGTCACCATACCAAAAATCAATAGATTCCGAGACAAAGAGTTTTGGACCTCAAAAATATTCTAAGTCTGGTGAAAACGTTGACTTTTGGGTATATAATTTTTTTAGACAAACCTACAAGGAGTTTCGGGCTCAAATTATGGCTGTAGTCTCATGAAGGATGAACAAGTCTTTTGAAAATTTATGGGCTTTTGAATCACTCATTTGGGTATCAAACTCAAAAAGTGGCTTTTGATAAAAATGGGGAAAACTGGAAATTTAGGCATGAATTGAAAAGTTGACTTTTTATTGGTTGGGAATTGGACCTTGGGAGTATTTTTATTGGTTCCAAAGGGGGGGGGGGGGTAAAACCTTATTTACATGTAAAGAGTTAAGTAAATGGACCAATAAATACACAGGACATTTATTTGAATATCTTTCATGTAATAAGGGTGCTATGCAGAAGGCTTTGGGAAGAAAAATGGTGAACAACTGTCAAAATGGCATTTTCCTGGGCTGGGCACTCGAAGGGTCGCTCGGGCGGCCTAATTTAGCTCTCGGGTTCATAAAACGTAGGTTGGGCGCTTTAACAGTCATTTGAGCGGTGCTTCAGGCGCTAGGTTTTTGGTGTTAAAATTGGCTGGGGGCTCAAGCTCAACTTTAGGCGCTAGGCCAAAATTAGGGTTTTCACAGGTTATGCAAAAGACGTGATTTTTGGGGTTTTTCTCTAAGATTTCACTACCAAATCTTGGTTTAATGGTTCTAAAACGTTGGGAACAACTTCTAAATCATTGGGGGTATACTTTTTACACGATTCTAAAACAATTTAACTCATAAAAGATGACAAAATCTCTGGCGTTCCTCAATTGAACCCTAAAATGCCCAAATATGAAATTTTAGTCTAGAGTTCAAATCACAGCAGTTTAAGGCACGAAAATCTTCAAGGAACACTCAAGAAACAACATCTAAATATTCCCAACTAGTTTTATGCAATTCAAACAATAAAACCTCAACATCGCATAACCCTGGTGAAACGTGGTTTCCTTTTAAAACAGAAATTTCTTCGCAGAAATAGTTCGAAGGGTGCTACTTGGAGATGTGCGAACCCAAGCTAAGAGTTTCCCTTCTTCCTCTATTCTTCTCCTTTTTCTTCTCTTTTTCTTTTCCTTCTTCTCACTACAAAAAATCCAATTTTTACCGGTGGTAACGAACCGCCGCTAATAACAAGGTTACCGCCGCTAAAACAATTACCGGCCGGAAGACAAAGCGTCGCTGGCGCTGCCGTCAGTGATTGAATTAGCGGCTGAAATAGCGGCGGCAATATATACCCGCCGGTCATGAATACAAATCCACGACCGGACGAACTTTCCGCCGCAAAATGTCGATACTTTACCGTCCCCACAATTTCCGGCGGTAATACTACCGCCGCTGATGCTCCCCATTTACAGCAGGAAATGTTACCGCCGCTTAATGCTCATATATTCCGGCGGTAATTGTCACCGCCGCTTTTGCTCCAAGATTTACCGGCGGTTAATATTACCGCTGGTAAATATTCCAAACATATACCGGCGGCAGATTTACCGCCGCTATATACACTTTAGCGTCCGAAATTTAATCGCCGGTAAAAGTCTATGCCTGCTAAAATATTTTAGCGGCGGTAATAATTACCGCCGCTAAAAGTAACACCTGTACTTGCTAAACAATGGTTAGTTAGTCTATTCCATTCATTCTAAATACACCTGATATAACCTATTAGCAGTAAAAAAAAACTATATACAGCATACCACCAAATAATGAAAAGTAATCGAACTATATACAGCATTCCACCACTAACTATTCATTTATAGTAGAACATTTAAGAATTATATAGAAGAGTTATACTTGTTTCTAAGGATGTAGAGAAGGTTGATTATGATGAATTCAAACAAAAATACTCCAATAGATCATATGCATCCATAATGATTTGGTCCTTGAGGAGCTGCTCAACCTGAAAAATAAAACAAAAATCAGTAATACAAGAAGGCCAAGGAAAGCTCAATAATGGCATGCAATCCCATTTAAGCTAACTAGAAAATTGTCTGCAAATGAAAAAACTTAGTAATATTTTGACTGAAGATAAAGTTTTCAAACAAATTGTGATGAAAATACAGGATTCTTATTGCTAACACAATTAGTTGCAATAAGGCAATTTTTTCTTGTTATATTGTTAACCAATGAAAATATAAATATCTGCTATGCTGCAAAACCAGATAAAGAAACAGATGATGAGCAGTAACACACCTGTGAACAATTTTAAAATACCAAATTTATTCAAATCCCAACTTTAGAACTAACTAGACACAAAAATAATATCCTAAAATTTTTTAGAAAAACGGCTATATAACGCCTGTACATACGAGAATGGGCTCAGCCCCCAATCACAAATAATCACCTAATAAACACAGTTTATCATACAGAACATAATAAGATATGAGTATTCTAATAAATTTCTCATGCATATACTTCAAAATTCCAATGACAGTTCTAGAATATTGAAAGGACTGTAATTAATCTGACAATCAAATCCCCACACAGAAGATGTCACATGAAAAAAAAATGGCCTTCAAATAATCAAATCCCCACACAGGAGATGTCATATGAAAAAAACTTGAAAATAGATCAAATTTAGAAAAGTACGGAAAAAAAACCAATAGGTAAAATAACTAAAATACATCCAATAGCTGAAAAAATGAGATTAAATTTGAGGATATATACATACGAGATCACATACCTCGACAGGCGATTTCAAATGTCTATTAAAAATTCACATAATAAACACTGAATCTAAGAATCAAAATGAAAATATAATATAAAATGCCCCTATAATGGACACTATTAGTGAGCTATTAAAAATTTAGGGATTGTTTAGGAACCTAAATAAGCATTTAAATGGGCACAGAACGAAGACTATAATACAATAAGTTCCCTAAACAATAAATCTACAAAAGAGTACCAAATTCAGCCAAAGAAAACAAAAATAACTCTAACACGTGAAGAAATCAATAAGAACTCAGATCTACCATTAGGAACCCATAAATGGAGTTAGACAGAAAAGTTTGGATACTAATATTTTTTCTTGTTCTATTGTTAACCAATGAAAATATAAATATCTGCTATGCTGCAAAACCAGATAAAGAAACAGATGATGAGCAGTAACACACCTGTGAACAATTTTAAAATACCAAATTTATTCAAATCCCAACTTTAGAACTAACTAGACACAAAAATAATATCCTAAAATTTTTTAGAAAAACGGCTATATAACGCCTGTACATACGAGAATGGGCTAAGCCCCCAATCACAAATAATCACCTAATAAACACAGTTTATCATACACAGATGCACTCACACACATAAATGTAGATATAAGCACTCATACAAAACTATATTGAATAAACTAAACTGAAAAAATACTCACGTTCTAGGAAATGTTCTAGCAATGATCAGGAGGGCTGTCTGGCATTTGGTGTGGAGTATCATCCCCACCTGATGATTGTCCAGCCTATAATATAAGTAATTACTTTTCATTAAATGTACATATTAAGATAATGTAAAAAAGTGAAAACTATTTTAATTATTGTATGCATACTACCTGTCCCGCAAATGAATAAAATAAACGTTGAAGCTCTGCTATCTGTCTATTAGCCCGCTCCATATCTCTGTTAGACCGCTCAGCTTGTTCCGCTCGTAGTCGCCTCTCCTCTGCCAATTGTTCCTCTCGTAGTCGCCTCTCCTCTTCCAATTGTTCCTTCAGTTTATTTAGTTCTTGCGCATCAACGCCTTGACGGCTTGAGGAGGAGCCCCACATTTTAGTGGGAGTAACGCCCATCCCACAACATCTTACCCGACCATGGGCGTCAGGTCCCATGACCTGTGTGTAGATGTCATCACAAGAGGTACCATCTGGTGTGCCAGCAGCCATAAGATTTCTCATTTGCTCCTGCAAAAAATATGTGAATAACTTTAAAAATATGCTGTTCATGAAATTATTGCATCTAATTAACTGATAATTTTAATTCAACTTACTATCTTATTTCCAGCATCCTCGCTAACCGGGGAACCGTCCTTCCGTAGATGCGTATGGATGAAGGTCTCTGCTCGCCCCGACAATTCCTGCATGAAAATGATGCAAAGGTATAAGTCATCCGTAGTTAGCTTGAAGTCCTTAACAAGTGTGTATACCTTCTCCTTTCGAACTCGAGCAAAACTTCGAGTGCCAGCTGTATGTGCTAGCGTTTGCTGAGCACGATTGTTACGATTTCGATCTGACAAGGCCTGATACATAAAAAAAATTAATTAATTAAGGCTTTACAAATCTACTATATGCTAAAAACCAACAATAGCAAATTTTTTTTTTTTGGGTATAAACCTACAATAGCATTTAGAAGAAAAATATTTACCTGAGCTTCTTGTTCACCCCAGTGGTACACAAGTACGCTCCATTGTGCTTCAACCACCGATGGAGGACTATTTCTAAATCTTTCCTCATTTGTTGCATACGGATCATAATACTTCCGCTTCAACTCTGATTTGTAGTCTTTCCATTTTTTATTTATAGAATGAAAAACGAAGTTCTTCAAGCTATCATCAACGTCAAATTTACTCTGCATAAAAATGCATGACATAACAACGATTATAAACAACAAACATCAAACAGTTGAAACAAGTAGTGAACAAATTCAAAACATTTACAATAGGTTGTGAATGCTTTACCTGTACACGATGCCATGCGCTCATTTTGGCATCATCAGATACCTCTCTCCATGTCTTGTGGATCAATGGTATTAACGAACCATCCCGGGCTAATTTCCCCAAATAATTCGATAATTTGGAGACATGCTCTCCAACCGGCTGTCCCATATCATCAACCTCAACATGGAATTTCTGACCAGGTGGTAGACGATGTACATCTACACACCTCGTGGGACCTCTAGTCCTCCTCGTAGAAGATGAGGAGGCCTCAGCCGCATCGGTCGATCCATCCATCACACCTGTGTAATCACAAGACTTATAATAAATACAATGGAAGTTGCAAAAAATCAAAGGGAATTATAATGCTGCAGATAAAAGGAATTTTCTTCAAAGTTCATAATGATCAAACAATAATGCACATTATATTAAACAATTAAAAAGGCCCAAGTTACATCGTGTGACAATTGATTGGAAAAAGGATACAACTTACAACTCACGGAAAAAGGCACACTTCTAGATAGTTCCACTAGATAGGACGCTTGATGCATCCCTCACAAATTGAAAACCAAATCCATTAACTAGGAGACAGCTATATGTTCATTAAATCAAGATAGAAGAAGGATCAAGTGCAATCTCATGTTAATAAGTAGATCAAAGTAGTTTACTATAATTGATCAAAGAGGTAGTTTACTAAAATTGATGAAAGAGGTGGGTTTGCTATGTAAAGACCAATCAGCTGAAAGTCATCTCTGTAAAAAATCTCAATAGGCATGATGGCAAAGGCTATGCATCACAAGCTCTTAAACATTCACCAATTTCAGATTTTCACTAAAGCATATGGCATTTAACCAAAAAGAAAGGACTAAAGCTGAGAGATTTACATGTTCCCTTTCTATTTAATAGACTTTATGGTTTCAAACTTTCACTGAAGCATTGCTTTTCTATTTGAAGAGGATGAAGCAGGGACAAAGGAAATGTCACTTCCTTCCAATCATGATCAATCGGTACGATTGTAAAGATATATCCATCAAGATTCATCCATGACACCTGTATAATCACAAGACTTATAATAAATACAATGGAAGTTGCAAAAAATCAAAGGGAATTATAATGCTGCAGATAAAAGGAATTTCCATCCTTATACAAAGCATTGTTAGTTGACCTTTATACAATCCATATATCAATAATCATCTTCAACATTATCTGAATCGTCTTCGTTTGAAGCATCGTGAGTGGGAGGAATTTGTTTCTCCAACATTTGAGGAGCATCAACTGTTATTGCAGGTACATCTGCTCTCGCCCAGCTCACACCATCTAAATCATCTCCACGACCCGCTAGATCTTGTGGACTGTATGATTCACATTCCATATATTGATCATTGACGACTTCTCTAACATCAAACAAGTCCCTAGGCTTGGTCTTTACAACAACGTTCCATTCTTCATCGACTGGATCAGGTACATAAAAAACTTGCTCAGCTTGGGTTGCAAACACGAATGGGTCATTCGACACTTGCTGCCCCGTATTCAATAAGCGCTTGAAATTCACAAGTGTGAACCCCAGCTCATCAGTCTTAATTCCCCTTCCTTGTGCCGTAACATCTACCCAATCACACTTAAATAATATGTATGTGAGGCACTCCGAATACACCAACTCGATTATATCAGTTAGACGTCCGTAGTAAGAGATGTTGCTTGTTATTGGCCGTTTGTCCTTAGCACTTGCATAACTAGTAGTGCTTGCATTCACAACAACACCACTGTTTTGACTTTTTGCTGATCTATCTTTCTCATATATGCAAAACCGAAATCTATTACTTATATAACCCTTAAGCCTTTTTGCATAAGAGTATGGGCCCTGCGAGAGCAACACAACTTCCTCGGGTACACTAGTTTTTGAATTTTTCAATGTTGCAACCTATTCACAGGGACCGAAGATGTTAAAACATTCGAAGGGAAAAAAATTAATAATAACAACTATATAAACACCAACCGGACGTGGAAATTTTTACTCACATGATCCCTAAACCACTGTGGGAATTCTTCATTTTGCTTCTTTTGTAGTTCATGAAGACTTGCTTTAGGCTTAGACATCCTAAGAAGAGCAAGATGAGTCCTGCAAGTTAATAAAAATAAGACAATTAATCCATCCAATCGAAGCATCGCACTGGGTTATGCAATGGAGGACATAAGCATCAATATCTTACTGTTGATATGATGCAACCCTGTCATCATTGAAAAGCACATGACGATTTATTTGTGCCCATTCAATATTTGATAGTTTAAAGGACTGGGCACCGCCAATCGCACTATCATCAACATTTCTCACTGGTCGGTTTGTTTTAGATGCCACATTTGAGAGGTATCGAGAACAAAATATCAAACACTCTTCTGCAATGTATCCTTCTGCAATTGATCCTTCCGGGTGAGCTTTGTTTCGTACATACGACTTCAAAGTAGATAAGTATCTATAATTTAGAAGAGTTCCATTTTCAAATTTAACGGATAACAATCAATTAATGGTACAATCTGGTGTAACTTGAGATTGTGCATAACAAACCTCTCAATTGGATACATCCAGTGGTAATGAACAGGTCCACCTAGCATCACCTCATCCGCTAAATGAACTGGCAAGTGCACCATAATATCAAAGAACGCTGGAGGAAAAATCCGTTCCATCTCGCACAGCACGTGCGCTATACGTTCCTGAAGTCGCCTAAAGTCATCAGCATCGCAAACTTTAGAGCACAACTCTCTGAAGAAGTTGCTCAACTCTATTAGAACAGCTGCTACATTCTTCGGCAATGCCTTTCGAATAGCAAGAGGCAAGAGTTGTTGCATTAGCACATGACAATCATGGCTTTTAAGGCCGAAAATCTTAGACTCTTTAATACTTACACGCCTTGAAATGTTGGAGGCATATCCATCAGGGACTTTCAAACTTTTCAATACTTTGCAGAAAACATCCTTTTCACGCTTATCCATCGAATAACATGCGGCTGGCAAACATGCTTTCTTTCTATCAGGCAATATAACTGGATGAAGTTCATGCCTAACACCAAAATCTATCAAATCCAAACGTGCTTTGAGATTATCCTTAGATTTCCCCTCGATATTCAACAATGTACCAATTATATTATCACAGACGTTTTTCTCAATATGCATTACATCCAAATTGTGCTTTAAGGGGTTATTTGCCCAATACGACAATTCAAAAAAGGTACTTTTTTTCTTCCAATTATATGGCATGCCACTTTCTGCACTGTTTCTTCCACGCTTACGCTTTCCAAATATATTTGAACTGTCCCTCAGTTGATCCAATATCTGGAAGCCTGCTAATGAACTAGGAGCTTCCCTTGTCTCAATAGTACCGTCGAAAGATTGTTTTTGCTTTCGAAATCTGTGATTAGGAGGCAGAAACCGATGATGACCCATATAACAGTGCTTTCTTCCGTTACGTAAATAATAGCTGCATGTATCCTTGTGACAAGAAGGACATGCATATCGTCCTTTTGTGCTCCATCCGGAAAGCATAGCATACCCAGGAAAATCACTGATCGTCCACAACAATGCCGCACGTAAAGTAAATTTCTCCTTCCTCAATGCATCATAGGTCTCAACCCCAGAAGTCCACAAGTCCTTCAACTCATCTACTAAAGGTCTCAAGTAAATGTCAAGGTCGTTTCCTGGACCAAGAGGCCCTGGTATCAATAAAGAGAGAATCATATTAGGCTGCTTCATGCATAACCACAGTGGCAAGTTGTACGGGATCAAAATAACAGGCCAAGTGCTATGCGATATACTCATCGTCCGGAATGGGTTAAACCCATCAGTTGCTAAGCCAAGCCGAATATTACGAGGATCCGAACTGAACGTAGGGTTCATCACATCAAGAGATTCCCAAGCAAAAGAATCTGCTGGATGCCTCATCATTCCATCGACAGTGCGGCCCTCTGCATGCCATCTCATATCATTAGCAATTTTGGACGACATATACAACCTCTGGAGACGTGGTTTTAACGGAAAGTGCCTGAGAATTTTTGCTGGCTTCTTCTTACCCTTCTTATCCGAGTACGCGTCCTCGGATTTCCATCTAGATGTACCGCAGATATCACAAGATTGTTTCTCAGATGAATCTTTCCAAAGCAACATACAATCGTTCGGGCATGCATCTATTTTGTTGTAAGTTAAACCTAAATCTGATATCATTTTCTTCGTCTGAGAAAAATTCTCTGGCAACGTTGACCCCTCAGGAAATACCTCTCTCAAAGCATCAAGCAATTCACTGAATGAATTATTGCTCCACCCACCTCGACACTTTATTTCATAAATTTTGAGGACGAATGACAATTTCGTGTGTCTTTTACAACCAGGGATTACCTCTTTATCAGCATCCGATAAAAGTTTTTCATATTTACTATAATCCTGGTTTGCAGTGTCTGTTGATGGACACTGCGGTGAACTTGCAGACATTCTTTCACCACCTTCGCCATGGACCCCAAGAATATCTTTTAACATAGTCTTCATTTCATCACCACCTTCAAAATGTGCATCATGACCACCGTCTCCAGTATCATCCCGAGATGAACTTGCTATATGGAATTCCTCTCCATGATGATACCAGTTTGTGTAATATTTATCAAACCCGTTGCATATCAGATGATCATATACAGCCCCCTCACTTTGAAGCAATACATTATTGCATTTCGGACAGGGACACTTGATCATCCCATTAATGGTTGCTCTACGATCATAAGCGAACTTGATGAAATCCCGAACTCCAGTTCGATATTCTTGACTAATCCTATTTCACCAACATTACATCATTATTTATTTAATTTATATATGACGCTTTGGGATTGAATTTAAAACCTTTAAATAATAACATAATGAATACCTAGACAGCTGAATCCAACTTCTATCCATTTGTTCGTACACTTGTAGAAATATGTTGAATTTCCTTCTGCAAAATTTCAAACCATTGTACAAGCCTTACACCAAACTTTGCATATATATTCAACTTCAAAACTTTGTACACAATTTGTCAGTTAAGTCTTATTGTTATAAGACTTAAATCATTATTGAATTCAAATTAAATTACAATATAACATATTTGTTAATAGTGTATGGTAACGTGAATATTCATCAATTTAAAACATTCTTTTGAAATAGAGTAAATAGGATATGCCGAGATATCTCATTTTGATGCCCATTAAAATTCCAATTGAGATCCTTTTGAACCTTAAAAGATTTGGCTCTTAAAATTTTAACAATTGTAACAAAAAAAAAAAAACCAAACGTAGTTCACATCTCCAAGGAGGGTATTTTGGGTACTCAAAGCATAGATAAAGCTTTCTTACCCTTACATGTAAATAAGAGGGACAAATCAATTAACATTTTTTTTAATTATAGGGAACATGTATGATTCTAATGAACAAATGTCTAAAATAGGAGAGATTGTTACATACAAAAAACTTCAAATGGTAAATTGATATTTTAGAAACCTCAAGGGAGAAAGTGTGATTGTTAGAAACCTAAAAGGGTAAATTATATTCATAGCAAAATATATATTGAGAGGACTTTAATCACTTTCTTATATATTCACAAACACATGCATATATGCACAAAATGTGTATATATGGTAGCAGATGTTTTAGCTAACCATGCCCTTGACAGTTTCTTTTGTCTTTGGTTCAATTCACAAAACCTCAAGGGTCTACACTCGTTTGAATTTCAATTAATATATGGAGGTCATAATCAACAGTCAAACCGATGTGTAATTTGGGTTGGGTTTATGGTTTTACCTTTTTTCCGGTTTGGTGTTCAGGTTAGGATAGTCAATTCTCAATTTGGGTTTGGTTTGGTTTTGGGTTGGTAGTCATAACCTTGGTTTGGTCAACCGAATCAAATTGGACCAAGTTGCACCCCTGGGTACTACTAATTAACATGCCTACCACCTTTTTTTCCAATGAGAAAATTGGAATCCATAAATCAAAGTAATACTGTATATAACGCGAGGTGCCTCCTTGGGAATTGTGACAATTTTTATGTTCTTCTTTTTTTTTTACAACAATGCCCATTGTTAAGACTAATTTTTGTAGGGATTAAATAGACATCCTTGTCTCAGTCATTTAAAACTTAAACAATTTTGCAATTGTTCCCTCCCACTTCTTCCCTTACCATCCGTCTAACATCTTTTTCCTATCTATATAAGTGTAGTGTTGCACTTATATAGATAGTCCTATTACTTGTTAGAAAACTTGGAACCCATCAAATTAGCCCCTTAATACATCATCATAATTATAATAACTAGTTCGTGGCAAGTGGGAAAGATGGAAAATTGACAATTTTACCCTTTAAGAAGAAGTTCCATATTTCTTACTTTACCTTTGCATAAATCAATTATATTCCCTTTTTACATTCTTTGAAAAAGTTGAATATTTAAATTTTTTTTATAGGGTTACGGAATTTCAATTTTTTAAGGTAATTGGCTTTATGATTAAGCATTTACCAATCACTGAATACATCTATAGCCTGTTTGATTTTAATTATAATAGTCCTCCAAAATTAAGAAGCATATATAACAGAAAAAGCTAAACATTCAAGTGAGTAGGATGATCAAATTCAAAGAAAGCTCAGTTATCAGCTAGTTTTAACATTCACATAGGCCAATATATAATACCCAATTCATGACATACCAAAAAGCAGTGATGCTCAAGCATAAACCTTCCTCAACACACATTGCCTTTGTGCGCGCGTGGGAAACGCGGCACGGGGTAATTCGGAGTCGCCACCGCCTGATGGGGTGCAGGCGGACACCTGGGTGCCTAATCTTGTCTATTTAGGGCTTTGGTCTGCGGCTTGAGATTCTAAGTCGGTTCTCGGTTGTGGTCTGGGGAAGTCCGTAGACATCCCAGTCCACCCCGTCGGATGACGGGTCCCGTGGGTTCCCTGGTTTTGAGTCAGCTCTCTTGCTTGGTTCTCACCCGATTCCTAATCCAGCAGGTATTTAAGTTAGGTCTTGGCGGGACCACCTGAGTGGTGTGGGTCCCTTTAGTTGATTTTATCTTTGCTTAACTTAAATTGTCTGAGTCTGATTGGGTGGGCCCGATTGGAAGGCCCACGGTGTCCTTGGTGGGCTTGGGTAAGCCCATGTGCCCATGTGGGCCTCTGTCTAAGCCTAGGAGGCCCTGTGGGCTTTGGTTAAGTGTGTTGGTTTTATTTAGTTTGTTCAAGTTGGATACTTAAGTGATTTCCATGCAAGAAGCGGGCCGGCATTGATTTGCGGGCCCTTGGGTGGGCCCCCATGTTGGTTGCCAAAATGTCTTTAATTTATCTTATTTAAATTCACCCAGGTGGGTTGGATGTTGGGCTTAGGGCCCGTAGTCCAGATTTTAGGCTTGAGAGCCCATTGCTTCGAAGTTGGGGTTTGCGCCCTTCCTTGGTTCGGTTAGCGGGCTTTGGTGGGCCCGACAGGCCCTAGCCCATGGTCTCGGCCAAACCATGCAATTCATATGTCCATTACACATTACAGGGCACGGGTGGGCCGCATTGGGTTTGGCCCGCCCGGTTCAAATGGCTCATTTTACTTAAGTTGTTTAATTAGCATGCTTTGGGGTTCATTGGGCTTTGTGGGCCCCGTTGGAAGGCCCACTAGTGTGCCAAGTTGGACCGGTTGGCCCAAGTCCTGAGTTGGGTTTCCGGGTGACCCGGAAACCCTATTGGTTCAATTGGTTTGGCTTAAATCACCCCAAAATTCGGCAAGAAACATCAAACACACAAAAAAGACATTTCTGTGTGTATCCGGCCTTAGTTGCCGAATACACATAGGCCATAGGTGATCCGGCCTGAGTTGCCGGATCACACCAAAATGGCCATTTCTCGGATTTTGGCAGTTGGGGTGGTTTCCAGGGGATTCCTATGGCCTTCTACTAGTCATGTGGGCCCTCGGATGGGCCCACATTGGTTCAGGTTTGGGGATCTCCCCTCTTGGCTTCTTTTCTTGGATTCTTAGCTAGCCAAAGGAGAGAGGGGAGGGCAATGGGATTGCTGCCCTCCATTTCCAGCAACCACCAGCAATGAGATGAGGTCCTAGCACCCCACATTTCATGACTTCACAATATTAATCCGCCAACCATTAAAGTCTAGCAAACATGCACCTCAAGTTAAACCAAAAAACCGCATGAATCCGCATGTCATGAAGTGAGGAACAGCAAGACTAAAAAACAGTAGCTAACATTCAAGCACTAGAACATTACTAAGGGGATGAGGGATGCGTGGAGTTTGATGGCACTCACACGTGGCACTTTGGGGACTGATTTGAGGGTACAAACAGATGAGAATCTACCGCAACAGCGACCATTTGAGAGGGATCAGCATGCTTTCATGAGTTGGAAATAATGGGCAAGTGGGGTGGGGGACTACCTAACAAAGGGTGTCTCATGCATGTAATCTGGGGGGAGCTTGTGTGCCTATAGTGTGGGAACAAGAAAACTAAATACATGAACAAACATATTAACCAAGTAGATAACCTGTTGTAGCAAAGAAGAGAAAAAGAAAAAAAAACAGCAGCCAACAATGTGGGTTTTGGATGGGTTCTAAGCATGTTCATGGGGACGGGAAGTGCTTGGGGACTGTGGGGGAGGGAGCATGCACTCTTGGATTCATTAATAGCAAATAACCGGAGATAGGGAACATGTTCCCCAATCTCAAAAGAAAAATTCAGAAAGCTAACATAGCATGCATGCATAAACAAACCAAAATGAAACCATGCTATAGATATCTGGGGCAGCAACAAACTTGGGGGGCAGAACACCACCTAGCTGGGATTATATGCATGCTATAACCTTAACCAAGAGAAGAGAAAAGAAAAAAAAAAAACAGCAAACATGGAGGGGTACGGTCAGCCTTGAAAATGCCTAGAAAAATTACCAAAAAGAGGGTGAGAAAAGAGAGATTAAGAAGGGTAAGTGGGGGTGTTATGGGGGATACATTGGATGTTTTAGCAAGAAGTTAGGAAGGAACATGCTCCTTCCCTTAATGGATAAAAAACTGCTAGAAACCACAATGAAGAAAGAAAAGAAAACCGTAGGTTAAAGAGACTCCAAATGGGATGGACTAAATGTGGGGACTCTTTTACCTTTAAAGACTCCCATGTGATAAAATGAAGGGCAAACTCATGCCATGCAAACACTTTTAACAGATTTATAGCAAGAAAAAACATGCTCATCAATTTGCTTAGAAAGACACCATTTTCATATATGTGAGGTAGAATCTAATGGAGAACATTACCTGGGGGTTCTTGAACCCTTGAGCAAGGTGGAGATGTTCCCTTGAGCAGGTACAGCCGCTTGAGATTCTTTGTGCACACACCTTTTCCCCAACAGCAGCTATGGTACTCCTTTGTGTTAGTAGGAGGGTGGAGAAAGGGAGGAATGGAAGAGATTTAATGCTCTTGGGATGGAGTGGGGTTGGTAGAGTCCAAAAGTACTCAAAAAGGAGGGGTTCGGATGGAGAAGAAAAGGGGAGAAAGAGCCAAAGTCAAGCAACCATTGGAAAGGGGGCTGCTGCCCCCTTTTATAACTTTCTTAATGTATCCGGACTTGGAGTCCGGATACACTATATACCATGTGTATCTGGCCTCCAAGGCTGGATACACTAAGCTGCCTTTGTATCCGGTCTTGGAGTCCGGATACAAAACATAATAATTGGCAAAAATTGATTCTGCCGCGAATTTGTCTGGGAATCGGCGCGAATCTCGCCGAGCAAATCTTCGTATCCGGCCTTGGAGTCCGGATATACACAAGGATATGTGTATCCGGTATATTTGACCGGATACAAATTGAAAAATTACGGATTTGCCCTTCGACTTGACCGATTTGACACTTTTGGATATCTACGGATTGCCCCGTACGAATTTTTGTTTAGTCCTTGAGATTTTTGGATATTCAAGATTTAGCCCCCGAGATATTTCGCTGCGTTGGCAGCCACGTGTGCAGTTCCTGCGCCACGTGTGCAGTTTCCGGCTTTTGCTGCCCGGAAACCTCGACAGCTCATATCTCTTTCATCTGATCTCCGATTTGAGCAAACTCAATTGCGTTGCACTCGTATCGGAGCCCTCTATTCAATGACATAGGGTTAAGCACTTGGCACGGGGTTCGAGGAAAAGTCAACTTTTGGCCTTCCCTTAAGTTTGACCGCCTGCAGAACCTTCATCCAGACTCCGATTCTTGCAAACCCAGTTGCGTTGGAACCGTGTCGAGATCCTCTATCCAATGGTATAGAGCAAGGTATTTGGCACGGAAATCGAGGAAAAGTCAACTCTCGGCTCATCCTCAAGTTTGACCGCCCGCGGAACCCTCATCCGGACTCCGATTCCAGCAAACTCAGTTGCGTTGGAACCATGTCGAGATTCTCTATCCATTGAGATGAAGCAAGGTGACAGATTATCACTTGATCAAAAGGTCAAATTTTGACCCATCAGGGTTTGACTTTTTGACCAGGTTTTGCATTTCCGGCTTTTTCGGGAGCGCAAAAATGAGGTGCTTACAGCCTTCCTTTCTCCAATTTTCAACATAAGGTTTCTTAGTTTCTGCCTCGTTTAGGGTTTTGCAATTTTCAACACATCCTTTTTTTTATTTCTTTTGGAAAAATAGTTTTAAGTGATATTTTTAACATAATTCAGATTAAATCTTGAAATTCTTGATAATTAATAATTAGTGATTTTTTAAAATAAATAAAAATCAATTCCATTTTACTGTTCATAAAAATTAGGGAAAAACACAAAAGTATATGTTAGCACCTGATTTTTGCACCCCCAAAATGAAGAAAAATGAAAAGTCAAACTAAAAATCAAACCTTGAGGGGGTCAAAAATTGACTTTTTGATTCAAGTAAATTTGGCCATCAAACTTCATCTCATTGAAAAAAGCATTTCGATACAGTTCTAACGCAATTAAGTTTGCTAGAATCTGAGTCCGGATGAGAAAGTTATGAGCCGGTCAATCTTTTGGGGAGCGAAAAGTTGACTTTTTGTTCAACCCCAATTCAGCTGCCAAACTTGATCCCAGTGGATAGGTGATTCCGAGCCGGTTCCAACGACACTAAGTTTGCTGAAATCGGACACCGAATGAAGAAGTTATGGGCAGTTGAAGTTTCAAGAAAACTGCCCATGTGGCAAAATAGCAGCAAAAAGGCAGAATAAATGAATAAAATAAATAAAATAATTGTTTAATAATATTTTAATGAATATCTGAAGATATTTTAATATAATAATCATTAAAATCGAATAAAATCCGTTTAAAAATCAAATTTAATAAAGTGTTTCAAATCCAGCATTTAAAAAACGTGCTGACCCGTATTTGAAGTACGGGCGAGGCATGCCCGTATTTCAAATACGGGCGAGCTTCTAGAAGGGGACGCGTGTCGCTGTACGGCGGGACACGCGTCCCGTACGGCTGATTTTGCGAGATTTGGAAATGTGCGTTTTTCGCCCGTATTAAAATTACGGGCAAGGCACGCCCGTACTTGAAGTACGGGCAAGGCATGCCCGTAGTTCAAGTACGGGCACGAAAATTTTGCCTATAAATAGAGAGGCCACCCCCTCATTTGAAGAAGCCTGATCTCCAAAGGCCTCCTCCCTCTCCCTCTCCTGCTAGCCACGGCCAACCTCTGTCCAAGTGCTGCCACCCCAATCCTAAACCCCAGAAATACCCAAATTACCCCTAGATAATGCCCGTTTGCTATTTCCCTTCATTCTTTCCTAACTTAGGATAAGGAACCCCTCTGCCCAGCTCAATTTTGAGAATCAACAGGAGTGCGGAAGCGCTGCAGAAATCATCCGGAGAACCACCATACATTCAGGAAAGAAGGTAACAGTAAAGAAATACTACCGGTAATTCTATGTTCTAATAAAATCAATACTTTCAAGTTGATTTTCTTGCTTAATATCTTCTCTACTTCTTCTCACCTGTTTTGTTGTTTGATATGACTTTGAGCTTCCTACTACAAAGGGTAAGTTTCATTTAGAAGGCGAAACGAGAGGATTCGTCAAAGACTTAATGAAGGAAATATCGTCTAAAGATAAAATGACCTTAGTTTTTATAAGATAATTTTTGTAAAAGATGAATTGTTCTTTCATCATCTTCATCACTCATGGGTGAATGTGGAACCTTGGTCGTGATCCTGGCACAACAGTGAGGAAGTCTTAATGCTTTTCATTCAAAGGACAATGGCATGAAGATCTAAGGAAAAGGGGAGAATGAAGAATGAAAGAAGAAAAGAACCAAGAAGCGAACATGTGCTTTACTGTAGATATGTTGGAGCCTCTGTTGAAGTCGCCGGACCTCCCAAGAAGTTAGCCGGAATGATCCCGGCCAAAAACAATGTAAAACTGTAAAATTAGGCGACACCCGTAGAAGCATTACGGTCTAGGCATGCCCGTATTTCCTATTCGGGCAGGCCTGAACCGTGTTGCATTTACGGACAAGGCCAGCCCGTATAACAACTACGGGCAGATGTAAAAATAATGTAAAAAACATAATTTTCCGGCCCGGTTGGATCTGTTCCGACCCGAACCAACTTGACCTAATTCCATATATTGCTTGGGCTATTTTTAGCCCACTTTTGGACTGTGGGCCTAGAAGGGCCCACCAAGACCCCCTGGGCCCACTTGAGTGGCCCACTTTTGACTGGCCTATAACAGGCCTGTTTTCAATAAACAGGCCCAGGCCCCTTGACCTTTGGCTAATGGGCCAAATCCAAGCCCAAATAAAAAATGTAAATGAATAAAATTTAAATAACCAAAAAGGGTTACCCAATAACCCTACTGGGCCTAAGGCCCAACCATGGCAGCCCACGGGTCTTCCAACGGGACCCGGGTCCGACCCATTTCACTTAGATAAATAAAAAAGATAAAATCAAAGTAAAAGGGACCCACACCTCCAGAGGGTCCCACCAGACCAAATAGAGCAGCATGCTGGCCTAGGAAGGGTGAGATTGACTCAAAAAATCAGGGAGACCCGAGGGACCCGTCAAACCGACGGGGTGGGCCGGGGTGTCTTTGGACTTCCCCGGACGTAACCGAGGACTTAGCTAGAACTCTGAAAAGCCGCAGACCAGACTTAGACCCGTATAGGGCAAACACCGTGTCTGCCTGCACCTCTCAGGCAGTGGCGACTCCGGAAGTCCCGAGGCACGCACGAACACCACGTGCGCCCCGTGTGCGATCTAGATTTAGGTGCGCACAGTATACTATTAATAGAATCAAAATTACCTAGAGTTTTTTCTTTTCTAATTTCATACATCAATGGAATTTTTACTAACTACCTTAACTAGAAACCCAATTTCATATATACAAAGACCAAAACAGTTATATTCTAATCCTAAATTTTCGGAAAAACGGCTATATAACGCCTGTATTTATAAGAATGGGCTAAGCCCTCAAACTCAAGGCGACTGAAGAAAGAATTGTACAAAGTCTCAAATTCATCATCTACTCGACCTCTAACTTCTCCAGAACGAACATTCACAAACTAAAAATGCAGGGAGGCAGCCTATCTACATACTGGAATCTAGCATAGCCTCTTGTTATCACAAATTGACAATATTCAGAATCATGGCAGTCATAGAGAATCAAAATAGGTTATTGCCAATGGAAATCAGATATCATCTCTAAACAGGTTATTGCCAATAGAAATCATGTTATTAGGAACATAGAGCACATCACTAACGACATGGTTTACCTGAGTTGATGAAGGACGTGAGCAGCGATACCGGAGGCGACGAGCAACGGTGTTGTCAAAAACTGCGACAACGATGAGCAACGGCGATGGCGTCGGAAAGTGCGACGGCGCAGCACATGACAATCATGGATCGAGTAGAAACGAAAACAATAAGAAGACAGGACTGCGACAAAAAAATGAATCACCGAGGCCGGACATGGCTTACCGGAGTTGACGAAGAACGTGAAGGCAAAACCCTTGATGAGCAAGGCAGTGATACTGGCCGGAGGCAACGAGCAATGGAGATGGCGACGGCGACGGCAATGGGCTCCGGCGACGGCAGGAGGCAACGAGCAATCGCGACCAGCAATGGATACTTCCAATGACAGCAACGGTGGCGACGGTGACAGCAAATGGCGACGGCAATGGGCACCGGGCTCCGGCAACTGCGATGTCAATGAACCACGGTGACGGAATATTCGCCGGCAGGAGGCAACGAGCAACCACAGGTGGCCACGGCAATGGGCGACGGCGACGGTGAGGGCGCGGGTGACGGCGACGGAGACGAGCGACGGTGACTGCGACGGCGACGAGCGACGGTGACGGCGACGAGCAACGGCAACGGCAACGCGACAGCGACAGCAAAAATCAAATTTTCGCGGAAGAGATGAAACAGGGAAACAGAGTTCAAATTAGGGATTTTACTCGAATGGACTTTTAGCGGCGGTACAAAGTTACCGCCGCTAATAATATGATTACCGTCACCCAAACGACAACTTTTAGCGGCGGTACCATGGTACCGCCGCCAAAAAGTATAATTACCGTCAGCCACATACCGCCGGTAAAGGATTCTCTTTTGGCGGGAGTTCCCGCCAACTTATTACCTGCGGTATCTATGTTACCGCCCCTAAAACTTGATATCGCGGCGGTAAATACCGCTGCTAAAGATTATTCGCGCGCAAAAAATTAGCGCCATACGATTTTTGCACCGGTATTAATTTTCAGTGGCGGAAACCATGATGACCGCCGGTAATTACCCTTTTCGCGGCGGAATATTCTTACCGCCGCTAAAAGTGTGTCGCTAATTCTTCACTTTTTTGTAGTGTCTGCGGGTTTTCCTTTCTCTTCTCACTGTCTGTCAAAACAAAGAACCCGTGGGTTCTCTTAAACATCAAATAAATTTGATACTGCTCTTAAACTAGCTGAACCAATTTAATGACCCGAATCCAATTAAACCAAACCCAAGCCATTTTATTCATTTAAAGTAAAACCAAAACCCAAACAACCAACCCAACCCAATCAAACCAATTGGAGTTAATTACTCTAATTAAATCCTTTAACCACTTTTAACTCCTTTAATCTTTGTTTATTCTTAATTGAAACTTCTTAAAATTCCCGGGTCTTACACGACACGTCATCCCGAACCAACCCCAACTCATTCTAAAAGGATAAAATCCGAAATTTCTTTTTATTTTTAAAAGGATAAAATCCTTAAAACTTGTGATTTCAAAAATTAAAATATGAAACAATAAGGAATGTCATCTTCATATTTAAAAGGATAAAAACCCTAAAATCCGTTAAAATTTTGATTTAAAAACTTAAAATATGGAATGTCATCTTTATATTTAGAAGGATAAAACCCTAAAATTTTTAAAATGATAAAATCCTTAAAACTTTTGACTTAAAAACTTAACATATGGGGGGGGGGGGGGGGGGGGGGGGGTGGAATTGGGGTACGAATTGGAATTGGAATTGGGTTCCCAATTCCAATTCTTATGATTGGTTAAACTTTTGGAATTTGGAATTTGAATTGAAAGCTAATTCCGTAGAATTAGCTTATAGGCTATTTTTGAAGTTACCTAATTCCCTACTAAATTGAGATAATCGGGGATACAAGATAGAGAATTAGAAGCACGATAGATGTAACGCCCCGGATCCGGGTTACGTATCGGAACCGTAACTCGTACCCGAGGTGTTAGATAATACAACCGCAGGATCTATATCAGAATGTAAAAGACATGAAATTTCATTTTATTAACATCAACAACAATATCAGAGTTCGTCAATAATCCAATCACCAATCCACAATTAAAGGAAGAATTACAATTCAAAGTTTACTCACTATATCAAAAGAAATCAACAACTAAGGATATCTCTCAAATGTCACTCAACAAAATAATCCTCTCCCCTATACTCGGGGTAATCCGCAACTGGCTTAACCCCACGGATATCGTCCTCACCGGGATCTGAAAAACAAAACAAAACAAACAGAATGAGATGCGAATATATCAGCAGGTAGCACATGCATGCATAAAAACATTTATTAACAGTTTTCAAACATGCTCCTGAAATAACCATGCATTAATAACAACATCCAACCTTATCGGTTAAGCCGAATAATCCGAAACCAACATATACTGATAAAGGAATATCTTAACTGTAACGCCCCGAACCCGGGTCAGTGCAATCCGGCATCCAACCTGAACCCGGTTCACTATTGTAACAACCCAAGTCCGGTTCAACAACCAAACTCGAGGTGTTACCACGAAGCTGGGGTCAGATACAAACCAAGATTCACAATAATTTTAAAAACTACTAATTAATTACATCAGAGTTATGGTGGCCAATAAAAACAATTCTTTATTCAATAATATCAATTCAGTTTACAAAAAGTTTATTTAATCAACATGTGACCTTAATACCAATTACAATTCTACCCATCAAATTAAAACCCCATCTTCGTGATCTCTCCAAGCAACCTGAAAAATAGGGGAAAACGGAGTGAGATTTACATCTCAGCAAGTAGCAGGTGCATGCAATTTGAAACAGTCCAATGTAAGCAATAGTCATGAGGTATTCGATTAATCAACGATAAGACGAGAAATCCCAGTTATTCAGGACCATTACAAATAAGGCGATAAAACACGTGCCATTGCAGGACTCACAAAGATGATAAGTATTTGAGATGACACTCGACTAACTGCTATTCCACTGTGCGGCTTAGGGGCAGTGCTACTTAATGATACTCCAGCCCCATGCAGCGCAGCTTAGGCAAGAGCCGTAGTCACCGACTTATTGCACACGAACCCTGCAGAGTTGGACGTACCACCAGCATGCAGCACCAGAATCAATACATGGAGTGTGGTCGCTTATCCACATGTACAGGGAATCACCTGCGGCTCACCGGGGTGTCCGTCCAGACATAGGACATTCCCAGAGCAAACTAACTTGCAAAGGGAAGCGCGCTCGCATATAGGAGTAACTCAACCCAAACTAAATACCACTTAGCTAACCAGCCAAAACTATGGATCCATATACAGCTAAGCCCACTAACACAAACCACGATAAAACCACATACGGGAGGACACGCTAATGTAGGAGGCATACACACTTTTACCCGTAAAGGATTACACATCTCTACACAGAGGATTACCCATCTCTGCCGTAAAAGTTGGTATCAACTCAACCACAGAAGCCGTATCACCCAACCGTAAAATTAAAGAGAACAACATCATACCACATACCAATCCATACCCAAGTATTCTATTCCATGTGAAAATCATGATTCAATCATAACAAATCCAATTATAGGCATTTTCAGAATAACATATGCAATTCTTCCAATTATATTCAAAATAAAACTCAAGTATCATAAATCCGATAAAATCTGAGTTTATGCAATTCCAGTAGCCAATATTCCTATTTAAAGCTCAAAATAAAGTAAATCCAATCTTACTTAGAGTTTTCTTTATTAATCCCTTTTATTAGAATCCAATTTCCTACCTTAGCACCTAAGCTAGTTTCTATTTGAATTTTCAGTATTTTATTTTTCCAGCATGTTCTACAGACCTAGAATAAAGTTTAAAAGATGTTTATAAACTATAAATTTCAGTAGTATTATTTCTAGCAATATCCATACCCTTTGACTCTTTTATAAACAATCCTTTCATTATAACCTTCAATTTATTGCTTAATATTTCCAAATTAATTTTATAATTTTTATAGCCTAATTAGGTCCTTATAAAGATGCTAACATGCTTAACTAATCAGAAAATTTATTGGATAATTATTCCTATTACAAAATTCCCAAAATCTGCAAAATCTGAACAGAGCGCCTACCTCTACAGGGCTGGGCGATCCTAGGTGCTCGTGCAAAATTAAACAGAAATTTCCAGATTTCTAAAGTTCGGATTTTTATGCCTTTGCCATATGGTTCTTTGGTCTAAATTAATCTAATAACATTCTAAAACATTCCTAAAGCCCTTTAGATTAATTCTTCTTAATTGAATACCATCCTATAATTATTTTCATGATTAAACCAAGTTTTCTTCTTTATTTCAACAAATCCTTCAAGAATACCAATCAATAACATATAACCTATTTGATTCCATGTAAATACTGTTCCGACTAATCCGTTTAATCAATATTAAATCACAGAAAACGAAATCATGCAATTCCTCACGTTTTCCAAGGGTTACTACTTGCCTTATACGCTAAATCCTTCTTCCATTGAAACTTCTAATTCTGGACCTGACTTTTGCTCCCAAACTCACCAAGCTAGACTCTTTCAATTCAAATCTTCACCGTACACAATGTAGTTCCATCAGTGATGAACAAAACCTCCAAATTTGAAGGCGATCCACCGTACGGATTTTCCCCGATCATATTTTGATGCTGGCTGGTAAGACACCTCCATTAGAAACCTCCTTCCTTTCTCTCCCTCTTTTCTCTCCAGAAGAACCCACGAAAATTCCCTCTTGTCTAACCTTAGTTTCCTATTTATACTGAGCTTTAGAAATCCTAAACCAACCCTAATTATCTAGTTTAATTTGGGCTAACCCAACCATGGTCTAGTTAAAGCCTAATCCTTCTAATTTAATTCCTACTTTTTCTCCACCTTCTATTTTTCTACTTAAACAATACTAATTAAGTTTCTTATTATCTAAACTCCTATTTATAACCTATTTTCATGCAAAACATTTAATTAAACATTATTATCACCTAAAACCTTATTTTCCCCAAATTAAGACGTGAAATCTCCTAATTACCCTTTGTCCCACTTTTAGGCTTTTTATTAATTTCTTTTAATTTCTAGATTGTCAAAATAAATTATTTCCTTCTATTTTCTAATTCTAGTTATTATTTAAGGATCTAATTATTAATTACCCTTTTCTAAAAATTACCAAAATACTCTTTTTACTCTTTTAGGTTAATTTCATTAAAATTCTTTCTTTATTTACAACTTATGACTTATTTGAATTACTTACCATCTAAATCTTCACTTAACTCATATTTTCTTTTATTTATTATTTATTTATTTATTAGGTTAAAATTCGGGGTTTTACATTAACAATCACTGAATAATCGAAAACCAAAATGTGCACTTATTAGAAATAAGTCCATGTTGGACTCATGAAATAAATTGCCTTTAACTAGTTTAAAACCAAACTCACTATGCCACCTCCCGGCTTATGAGCGAAGCCGAGCTACACGGACATCGACTTATTGCGGGTGAACCCATTCAGATACAGAAATGGGTTGGCATGAACTATCCTAATATAGCCGCAGCCAACCAGATACAGAAAAGGCCTCATCGAGCTACACGATGGAAACGCGTGCGCGAACAAGGTATTACAACTAGCAAAGATCAATCTATTCCACTACCTAGCTCTTAACTTGACAAATGTGGATCCACACCGAGCTATACCATCTAGACCTAAAACTGATAATCAAAATAATCAAACAAATTTATGTCACGCCCCGGACCCAGATTTATTCTTAATAAGATAAATCCAAGCCCAAGACGTGAGCCTTGTAAGCCAAAATATACAACAACTAAATCCTGACTAAGATCAAATACATCAGAGTACGCAAATCCAAAGTCAAATATTAATACCTTTACCAAAATGTAGAATCATGACATCCCAATACTAGATAAAATCCTCGATAAAGTCTGGAACAAGGTCAACTACCAACCCATTTTACTAACAAAAGAAATATCTCAAACTTTTGTGAGAAGAGATATCTCAAACTTTTATGATCAGAGTAAATTTCAAATTGTGCCCCAAATAAATAGTGCCTCCAAATCTTTAAGGCAAACACAATAGCAGCGAGCTCTAGGTCGTGAGTAGGGTAATTTTTCTCGTGTGGTCTCAACAACCTAGAAGCATAAGATACAACCCGACCTTGCTGCATGAGAACACATCCGAGTCCAACTCTAGATGCATCACAGTAAATGGTAAATCATTCATTTTCAGAGGGAATAATCAAGACTGGAGCCGAAGTCAGTCTTTGCTTCAATTCTTGGAAGCTTTGCTCACATTTTTCATCCCACACAAATTTTATTGCCTTCTTGGTTAAGTGGGACAAAGGAGCTGCAATCTTGGAAAATCCCTCTATAAACCTCCTATAATATCCAGCCAAACCGAGAAAACTGCGGACTTCTGAAACATTGCTCGGTCTAGGCCAATCTGACACTGCTTGGACTTTACTTGGGTCCACTGAAAGGCCTTCTCCAGAAATAATGTGTCCAAGAAAGGATTTTGTTGCAGCCAAAACTGACACTTGCTGTATTTGGCATACAACTGGTGCTCCCTAAGAGTCTGCAATACGATCCTCAAATGATTCCCATGCTCCTCCTCACTCTGAGAGTATACCAATATGTCATTGATAAAAACTACCACAAAACTATCCAAGTAAGGGTGGAATATCTGATTCATCAAGGCCATGAATGCAGCTGGGGCATTCGTCAACCCAAAGGGCATGACTAAGAGCTCAAAGTGGCCATATCTCGATCGGAATGCTGTCTTCTCCACATCCTCTGGTGCTACCTGTAAGCACCTCATTTTTGCGCTCCCAAAAAAGCCAGAAATGCAGAACCCGACTAAAAGGTCAAACCCTGAGGGGTGGAAGGTTGACCTTTTAATCAGATAAAATTTGGCCACCTTGATCTATGCCATTGGATAGAGAATCCCGGCATGATTCCAGCGCAATTGGGTTTGCAGGAATCGGAATCCGGATGAGGGATCTAAGGGCGGTCAAACTTAAGGGAAAGCCGAGAGTTGACTTTTCCTCGAATTCCGTACCAAATATCATGATCTATGCCATTGGATAGAGAATCTCGACACGGTTCCAACGCAACTGAGTTTGCAGGAATCGGAGTCCGGATGAAGGTTCTGCGGGCGGTCAAACTTGAGCAGAGCCAAAAGTTGACTTTCTGCTAAAATCCGATCCAGAGACCTTGCTTTATATCATTGGATAGAGAATCTCGACACGGTTCCAACGCAACTGAGTTTGCAGGAATCGGAGTCCGGATGAAGGTTCTGCGGGCGGTCAAACTTGAGCAGAGCCAAAATTTGACTTTCTGCTAAAATCCGATCCAGAGGCCTACCCCTAGGCCATTGGACAGAGAATCTCGACACGGTTCCAATGCAACTGAGTTTGTTGGAATCGGTGTCCCGGATAAGGAAATATGAGCAAAATCGGCTCCCGGACGCGGCTCGGCACTGCTGTTAAAAAACTCGAGTTTGCTGCTAAACTGAAATTCAGTGGATAGGGAATCTCGCACTGATTCCAACGCCACTAAGTTTACCAAAATTGGATATCAGACGAGCGAGTTGTGGGCAGTCAAAGTTTCTGAAAAAACTGCACACGTGGCAAATAGTAAAGAAAAGGCAAATGAATTAAGTACATAAAGAAAAAAAGAAAAATAAAAAAAATAAATATAAATGGTTGGACGAATTCTCCATGTGGAGAATTCGTCCAAGCAAACTTAGCCTCCAAGTTTACTTGGAGGCTAAGAAAAGAAAGCAATGATTCATAATCATTGCTTATGTTTTAAAAAGGTGGCATGAAATGAAAGGATTAGGGTTTTGGTGTTGAAATGCAAGAATAATTGCATTTTAGTCAAGGCTTATAAAAAGAAAAATACCTAGCACAAAGGGGGGTCGGCTCATTTTTTGTTTGAGGTTCCTCTCTCACTTCTTTGAGCAAGCTTTTGCTCCCACCATTTTTCTTCTCCAAAGCTCCCATCTCTCTCCCAAAAACCCATTGAAGCATCTCTTTGAGCTCTTCCACTTCCTCTTCTCTTCTTCCTCTTCATTTTCCATCCAAGCAAGAGGAGACTAGCTGCGGTTGGTGGCAAAAGGAGGAGCTCCAGCCACCTCATTTGTCTCAAGGAGACTCAAACACATCCCCAAATAGGATTCCAACCTCAAGGTATTGCTTCTCATTATGTTTTACGTCAAATATATAAGAATGAGTGCATTTCTTGGTCTTTCATGAGTTCGGTTCTCCCGTGCCCCAAATCAATTTGTTCCAAAGGGTTTGTATGTATTTTGTTTTGGTTTTCATGGCATGAGGGTCCTTAAAGATAAGGGAGACCAAGTGTGGTCTTGAGTGAGGAAGAGGAGGTTTTTGGTTGATAAAAAAAAGGGGTCTAAAGGCTGTGATAAGTTGCTATATTTTTCTGTTTTTTTTACATTGGTTTCCCCCATTAAAAGAGGAGAGTGTTCCTCTTATCATACCTCTTTTGTATCCCATATTATCCCCCACATTTCCTTTCTTGGAGTTGCTTCTTTTTTCTCATTCTTGTTATCTTTGTTTGGTTGCTTCTTTGAATGTTTGTATGCCCCCCCATCTTCCATGTTTTGAAGCTTGAGCATGTGAGTATGCATCTTCATGATAGTGTAGGTGTGTGTGTGTGATCCCACGGCCATGCTCCCCCACCCCATTTTCCATTATTTCCAGCCCATATGTAGCATGCTTACCCCCTTTTTTAGGTGCTGCCATGTGTATCTGCAGCATGTATTTTGCAAGTGCTAGTGTACATCATGTTGGTTTAGGGTATCTTTCGAATGCATGCTTGGGTTCCCTACTCTAGGATCATGCTAGATCGCTTTAAGGGTTTCACTATCGTCCTTTAACATGAGCTAGATGCATAAATTGCTGATGTACGTGCATGGTATATGGAAATGTGTATGTTGAGTGTTTAGGCTCTAAGCATGCTACCAATCCTTGTTTTGTTTTTATTCTTCGCCCATATGGAGCTTGCTATCTTGTGCGAAATCAGAAGCCAAAACAGGGGCTCCTTGGTCCCTGTTTAGTCCTTGCATGAGGCAGAAGTGGGAGAGAACCATCTCCCTCATCCTACCTCCTCCCTTTGTTGTGAAAACCCCATAAGAGACCAAAAGTGTGGTCTTCTGCTTCCCTCGACCATCGTGGGCTCACACAGGAGCCCACACGACCCCCAGAACATCCCTAGGAGCCTAAAAACCCAACCCCAGTGCCAGAAATCCAAAAAAAGACCATCTTGAGGTGATCCGGCAACTCAGGCCGGATCACCTGTAGACTGTGTGTGTCCGGCCACGGAGGCCGGATCACTTATAATCCCTGTGTATCCGGCCACTCTGGCCGGATCACCTGCAGACTCTGTGTATCCGGCCTGAGTTGCCAGATACACACAGAAATGTGTTTTTGTACTTTTGTGATCCCCAGCCGAATTTTTGAGTGATTTGAACCATAACCCATTGAACCAATAGGGTTTCCGGGCCACCCGGAAACCCAAGATGGGACTGGGACCAACCGGTCCAACTTGGCACACTAGTGGGCCTTCCAACGGGGCCCACCAAGCCCAATGAACACCAAAGCATGCAACTTAAGCAAGATTAATTGAAATTAACCGATCTAATCGGATGGGCCAAACCCAATGCGGCCCACCCGCGCCTTGTAATGTGAAATGAGTGCATGAACTGCATGGTTTGGCCGAGACCCAGGGCTAGGGCCTATCGGGCCCGCCAAAGCCCCCTAACCAAAACCAAGTGTGGGTTTAAACCCTAACTTCATGAGATTCGGGCTTTCAAGCCCGGAATTGGACTACGGGCCCCAGGCCCAATGTCCAAAATATCTTGCGAAATTTAAATAAAGATAAATTGAAAACACTTTGGCGTCCATCATGGAGGCCCACCCAGGGGCCCGCAAACCAAGGCAGGCCCATTGTATGAAAATCACTAAGCCTCCAACTTGAATAAATTAAGTAAAATCAATTCATTTACACCCAAGCTCAAAGGGCCTCCTAGGCTTAGGCAGAGGCCCACCAGAGGCACATGGGCTCACCGAAGCCCACCAGGGACACCATGGGCCTTCCAACGGGGCCCACCCAATCCGACTCAGATTGCCTAAACTAAAGCAAGATAAAATCAAATAAAGGGACCCACACCACTCAGGTGGTCCCGACAGACCTAACCTAATGTCATGCCGGATTAGGAATCGGGTGAGAAACCAAAATAAAGCTGACTCAGACCAGGGAACCCACGGGACCCGTCATCCGACGGGGTGGACTGGGGTGTTTACGGACTTCCCCAGACCACAACCGAGAACCAAACTTGGAATCTCAAGCCGCAGACCAAAAGCCCTAAATAGACTAACTTAGGCACCCAAGTGTCCGCCTGCACCCCATCAGGCGGTGGCGACTCCGAATTACCCCGTGCCGCGTTTCCCACGCGCGCACACTACCCTCAACTGATGGTATCCAGATCTCAAATCGATCTTTGAAAACCATGCTGGTCCTCTCAATTGATCAAACAGATCATCTATTCTTGGGAGTGGGTACTTATTCTTCACAGTGGCCTGACTCAACAGCCTATAATCGATGCACATCCTCATCGACCCGTCCTTCTTCTGGACAAACAACACAGGTGCACCCCAAGGTGAAGAACTGTGTCTAATGTACCCCTTCTCTAGCAGTTCATCAATCTGCTTCTTTAACTCTTGGTATTCAGACCGAGACATCCTATATGGTTGCTTGGAGATAGGATGTGTACCGGGTTGGAGCTGAATCCTAAAATCAATCTCCCTTTGAGGCGGCAATCCTGGCAAATCCTCAGGAAAAACGTTTACAAATTCCCTAACCACACGAACGTCTACAAGGTTGACTTCTGTTGCCTTATCCTCATCCACTTCAAGAGAAGCTACCAAACTAATACGGGTTTTCAACCCTTCACAAATATAACACAACACTGGTTGCTCAGGCAAACTAATTGTGATGGTCTTTTGAAAGCAATCAATGCTTACATGGTTTTTAGCCAACCAGTCCATTCCCAAAATCACATCAAAGTCCCCAAATTTAAGACTAATCAAATCAATTGATAACTTTAACGGGCCCAATCTAACCATGCAATCACGGTATACTGTCTGAACACTAACTGACTCACCCAAGGGGGAATGTACAGATAACACAGAATCCATAAATTCAGGTGACAATCCAATACGACGAGCAAACATAGGAGTAACAAAGGAGTGGGAAGCTCCGGAATCAAATAAACATATAGCAGTACGACCACAAACATAAACCATACCTCCAACAAGTTCCGGGGTCTCCAGCTCGTCCCGAGCTATAACTGCATATACTCTACCCTGAGTAGGCTGGCGTCGTGGGGCTGCTGCTTGCTGTCTCTGGCCCGATCCTGATTGTATTGTTCTACCAGCTGGTCCTGGCCTCCCAATCTGCTTCTTACCAAACGCAGATTTCTGCCCAGATCGCTGCCCCTGGAATCCACTCTGAAATCTGGGAGGAGGGGCCTGCACCTCAGCCTGTGGGGTATGCCTAATCTGTAATGGCTGGTACGAAGAGGGGTGTGGATTGTAAAACCCCGAATTTTCACTAAATAAATAAATAAAAATTTAATACGAATATTTGGAGTGTCAATGAATTTATCAAAATAAATTGGGGATTTAATATAAAGGAATGATTTGCGGTACTTATAATTCATTCGGGATGTATAACGGACTAATAATGACAAAGAGAATAAACTTGGAAATTTCGGGAGAAATTGAATGGGTAGATGTGAAAATATTGAGAGAAGGGTATTTCGGTCAATTCACATTAATTATCGGTAAATAATTAAATACATTAATTAAAATTTGTTATTAGACTTGAGAAATACTAATAGATTTAATTGGGGTTTAGATTGTCTATTAACAATGATATTTAAAGTTTAGTAATTGGAATAATGGCATATTGGTAATTATGTTTGATTTGAAGCCTGAAGTCGAGGAGATCAGAATTTTATTGAAGGATATTAATTATAATTATAGATGATCACACTGATAGATGAGATCTGGAGTTTGACGCAGATCTAACCGTTGGATCGTGAGATATCAAGGAAAGAGTGGATTAACGGTCCTTATTAAGTCTAATGGATGGGTAAGTATGGAACCGGATCCTAGGGAGATGCGTGGGATCAGGGAGGAATAAAAATAGGGTTTAACATCTTTAGTTGCATTCGTAGGATGTCTTGTGCATTGAAGTTTGGGGTTGCGGCGGAAGAGAAGAAGAACGAGAGAGAGAAAGGGAGACCGAGAAGGAGGAAGAGGCATATCTCTGGTTTCTCATCATTCCTGGAACATCTCTTGCCTGCGAAGAGGAGAGGAAGTCTCTGGTTGGAAGAAGAAAGGATCGTGAGCGGACGGAGGTAGGTGGCACTTCGTTTTAACGATTTTTGTGTTTATGAGGTTATTCGATTCGATTGCATGATCTCCTATGTTGTAAACGTGTGTATATTGATTTATATTAATTTATATGAAGTTCAAAAGCGATTATAACACAAAAATCTGATGTTTAGAAACTCAGTTCGTCATTTTGGTTAGAGCGCCGAGCTCGCCTGCGCTCAGCGCTCCTAGGCGATGTTCGGCGTTAGTTAAAAAACTTTGAGCGCCCGAGATCGCCCTGACGGTCGCTCGGCGCTCGTGTTATTTAAACCAAATCACGCGTTTCCGAAAAGCACTACCGCTGAAGACCGCCCAACTCGTTACTCTAGCGATCCTAGGCGGTCGTTGTAAAACACAATTTTATGGTTGCAATCATTACAAGCCTAATTATTAATAACTTTTATTAAAATTTAGTCACTAACACTCATTTGTAATAACTCCCTTTTTACTTTATTTGACTTAAACTAAAACCTAAATACTTCTATTTGTCTTTTTGACCATGACTAAACCTTAATAACTTGAAAAACACAAACCAAATTAAAATCATGCTATGTACGTGAATTCCTTCCACTGCATCCAAACTTGAAAATTTTGTATATTATAACCGAATCTTAATTAAATTGTATTACCTTAAAAACCACTCACCTATACTGTTAAACAATTGAGTAGTAATGTAATTAATACATGATTAGAACCGCACTCTAGCGTACGTGTTATGCATCAAATTTCTTACTTAATTAAATATCTACCTAACACTAAATTGGGTTATCATGCTGAAGATATTTTTATATACTGAACAAAATATTATGATTAATAAACTGGGGAACTGTTTAGAACCGGACTTTGAACATGAACCTAATATGTTAGAAATAATAATGGAATTGAGAATTATCTGTGTGATGGCTTGGTGGCCAGCTTTATTAATAACCCGCTTGGTGGCGGAGACCCTAACCTGCTTGGTGGCAGAGATACCCGCTTGGTGGCGGAGACCCTAACCTGCTTGGTGGCAGAGATACCCGCTTGGTGGCGGAGACCCTAACCCGCTTGGTGGCGGAGACCCTAACCTGCTTGGTGGCAGAGATACCCGCTTGGTGGCGGAGACCCTAACCCGCTTGGTGGCGGAGACCCTAACCTGCTTGGTGGCAGAGATACCCGCTTGGTGGCGGAGACCCTAACCCGCTTGGTGGCGGAGACCCTAACCTGCTTGGTGGCAGAGATAACCCGCTTGGTGGCGGAGACCCTAACCCGCTTGGTGGCGGAGACCCTAACCTGCTTGGTGGCAGAGATAACCCGCTTGGTGGCGGAGATACCCGCTTGGTGGCGGAGACATTACCTCCTGCGGGAGAGATTCATTACCTCCTGTGGGGCAGATGTATTTCCGATGGATTGCATCCTACAGGAGAGATACCTCATGTGGGGGAGATGTGATTATGCGTGATTGCATCCCACATGGAGGATGGGTGTGTGAGTTACCACTGGAAGGTGAGGAAGCTATCTCCTACGGTAGAGGTAGATGCTAGGTGTTCACATCCTGCGGTAGAGTTATGCTGTCTCCTGCAGGGGGTACCTGTAGTCTTAGAGATGTGCATTCTCCTGCGGAGCTTGTGTGGATACTACGTGTTTGCGTTCTATGGTAGAGATAGGCTACTACCTGAAGGTTGGCTTTTATTACTGATATGATGATTGATTCTCAGGATGATGGATTGTTTATTTAAAAAGGAAATATTGAAATGCCATAACTGAATAGAATTGCTATGATTTAAGGAGAACTGTTAAAATGGAATATTATGGAATCACGAATAAAATGTGGAACTGCTCTTAAGAAGACACTACAGAAAATAAACCAGAAATCATGGGAATGTGAAATATAATACATTGTCCTTTAAATTGAAATGAAACACACCTGATTAACTTCTTTTAAATTCGGGCATTGATTAAATGTTTGTTTTATCGTGATTATTCGTTTATCTCATTGACTGTAATTACTCGCCTATTTTACCGTGCATGAAACCACTGTTATTTTCTATATGTATAAACTATTTCCTCATGCATAGTGTTACCTACTGAGATAGTTGTATCTCACCCCTACTTCATATTCTACTTTTCAGGTCATCTTGGAGAGGACGCCACGGGTTAGACAGATAGTGGGTTGAAGTCTAGAAATTCCATATGAAAAGAGTAGGATAATTTTATATAGTTGTATTTATTTTATTGGAATCATAATAGATTATTTGGTAGGATATTAAGAGTTAGTTAATTTGTAGTTGCCTTCCATTTGATTAATTGATGTAATAGGGAGATTCAGTTTCTAATAAATGATTTAAGCTTCCTAGCACTCTGATAAATCTTAGTTCTTTATTTCCTTATATTTGAACTGACTGTAATGTACCACAAGTTAATGCCTTGATCCGAGTCAAAATGAAAAAAAAAGAGACCCGGATTCGGGGCGTTACATGGATAGTCTGAAATCCTATGGCCATGCTGTCCACATCTAAAGCATGCCCCAAAAGGTGCAAAACACGGCCCTGGCAGATGGGATCGTCCGCACCTAGTACAACTCCCACTAGCCATAGTGCCCCTCCTTGGATCACCAAAACCCGTCCTTTGCCTTTTATCTCCTGCATAGAACCTCTTATGATCAGATATTGGTCTAGCTGGGGCCCTTGATCTGCTCGGCTCAAAATTCTTCAAGCCCATCTCCCTCTCGACTACTGTAGCTCTACGGAACAAGTCCATGAACTGAGTACACAGCAACACAGACACTCTGCTGCGAATGTCGGATCTCAGGCCTCTCTGAAAATGACGAGTCTTCTTGGCCTCATCCTCAACCATGTGGGGAGCAAATCTAGCTAGCTCTGAAAATTTGGCCTCGTATTGCGTCACGGTCATGCTACCCTGAGAAATAGTCATAAATTCCCCTTCCTTCTGAAGTCTCACCTCTTCTGAGAAGAACTTCTCATAAAATTTATCTCTAAACTGTTCCCAAGATAGCTGACCCGCATTTCCAATTCCTCTAATGACTCCTTGCCACCAAAACTCGGCTTCCCCCTCCAACATGAAAGTAGCCAACTCTACTTTCCTATCCTCTGGGCATCTCATAGCAGTAAAAATTTTCTCTATCCTCATCACCCACTTCTCAGCCTCCATAGGATCAGGTAAACCTTGGAAGCTAGGTGGAGACATCTTTCTGAACTGCTCTAACTCAGAGATAGAAGACTGTCCCTGCCTATGGAATCTCTGCTGTGCCCCAATATCCTGATTCTGTCTCTGTCTCTCCTCAGCCTCTCTGTTCAACAGAGTAGACACTTATCCCAAGGCTCTCCAAACCTGCCCCATCTGCTCATCCATATCTGGGGCCTCAGCAGCTGGAGCCTCAGCATAGATACCCTCCAAATTGCGTCGTCTAGCCATTTCAACTGCAAAACAAGAGATGAATCCAAGTTAGGAATCACTCATCTATGAAAGTTAAAGGTTCTATCGAACGAACACACATCCCATAACCAACCTAAGGCTTTCAACTACCTAGGATTGAGGATCCTAATTATGCTCTGATACCTCCTTTAGGTGTCACGCCCCGGACCCAGATTTATTCTTAATAAGATAAATCCAAGCCCAAGACGTGAGCCTTGTAAGCCAAAATATACAACAACTAAATCCTGACTAAGATCAAATACATCAGAGTACGCAAATCCAAAGTCAAATATTAATACCTTTACCAAAATGTAGAATCATGACATCCCAATACTAGATAAAATCCTCGATAAAGTCTGGAACAAGGTCAACTACCAACCCATTTTACTAACAAAAGAAAAAAAAATCCATAAAGCAACAAGTCAATAGAATAAAGCATTGTCCAAAAAGACACCCTACATCAACAGTAAGGATCGCCTGAGTCGTCTCCAACCAGATCCTCTACCCTTTAATGATCTACCCCTTCAGGATCGTTATCACCTGGATAGTCTGAAAACAAAACATTTGAAAACGTTTGATGAGATCGAAATCCCAGTAAGCAGTAACATGCATGCAAGAAAACGCAGTCATATAATTTATCAAAACCTTTCATGAGGTTACAGAGATAAAAACAACATCCTGTGTAAATCCACCAACCTTTTTCATATCAAATATAGTCCACAATTCACATTGCTATCTCACAGGACTCATGAAATTAGACTTCTTTGAGAGGTCGACTACCCATTCCAATTTTTGCCACCTCACAACTTATGTGCGAAGCCGGCCTACTCTGGGTTTCGGACATCGACTTATTGCGGAGCACCCAAACCCGATACAGGAGTGGGTTGGCAAGTACAACCCAATCAGACTCCAACGATAACATAAAGAAAGACCTCACCGAGATACACGGTGGTACGGGTCGCTGCAGCACAACCAGATACAGGAAGGCCTCACCAAGGTACATGGTGGTACGCATACATGGAACACGGGATTAACCTAAAACAAAGACCAGCCCATTTCATTACTTAGCTAATGCATGGTTCCACACATAGCTATGCTTGCTAGACACTACAGCCAAAATCAAGATATATAACCAATCCATTCCAATATTGCCAATCATTGCATAATACCTAACTCCAAGATACATGGAGGAAATCAAGAGTTCATCCCAAGATACATGGGGAAATCAAATCCTCAATCCAAGTTATATGGAGAGGAACCTGGTTTATCCCGAGATACACGGGTGAGAAAACCATCATGAAAGCCTATGCAAGCCGAAGCCACCACTTTCCCAAGTAACCCACACACCACACATATATATAATATATAAATTTAAAGTGTTATTATATTGCAATTCAATATCAATATGGTTCACTGCAACAGATACACATTTTTAATTATTATTAATATAGTATATGTAAGACCTTGATTTTTGGTGAGTTTATTTATTTATTTAGTTATTCAGTTTGATATATATATATATATATATATATACTGTGTTTATCAGGTGATTTTTGTGGTTTGAGGGCTTAGCCCATACTCGTATGTACAGGCGTTATATAGCCGTTTTTCTGGAAAAATTTATATTATTATTTTATTATTATTAAAGTATAGTGTCTGCTTATTAACGTAAGTGGATGCGGAATATGTAGGGTTTCCAGTGGGCGAGCGCGCATAGGATCAAGGAAAAAGGGAAAGTTATCAAGCGGCGTATTGTCTCGCGAGGTAAAGATACCAAAAAGGGAAAGTAGGGTTTGGGTTGTAGGAATACGCGTAACTTACGGAAGTAATTTTCGTTAGTCTCGTTAGCTGGAGAGGGCTGGGCGATTTGGCGATTGCGGCTGTAATGGCGATTGGGGTTATTCCATGAAGAGCAAGACTCGGAAGGACTGCTAGGAGTTCATTGGAGTCGGATTTCTGCGGGTTATCTCTCTCGCGAGCAGAGGAATTGTTCGGCTACCATTTCATCTTCGCGCGCAGCCGGAGTCGTGCTCGGCCGATTTTGGAAGAAGCTGTTGTTCTGGGATTAAGCGCATACAGGTGAGTGGCACTGTTTTACAACTGAGGTTTCGGGTTTATTCGTGTATTTGGTTGAATGAATGCATTGTTTATGATTGAAGTATTCTCGGTGTTTTCTGGGCAAAAACAGTTACGGAGGGTTTTGTACAGTGGAATTGGGGATAATTGGAAATCATGTTAGATTAAATCCAAAATAGGTTTGAATGTATCCTGGGAGTGTTGGGAGGCTAGATAAGTAGTTACAGGCAGGAAAAATTCAGCCAGAGTTGGAGTTCTGGGATTAACAGAGAACTGAAAGTCGCAGTGGGTCACCGCCCACTTGGCGCCCACTTCGGGAAGTAAGCGCCCAGAAATGTAACCCGGCGCCGAGCTAACGCCCACTCTGCGCTCAGCTCGCGCCTACCTCAATTTCCAGTGCCCTTCTCGTGCTCTTCTCGCGCCCGTCTGGCGCCTGGCTCGCGCCCACTCGTCCACGAGTGAGCGCCAGCCTCATTTTCATGAAATGAGTCACCGCCCACTTGGTGCCTACCTGGCGCCCACTTAGGGAAGTGAGCGCCCAGTTGTTTTTCTTGCCGAATCCTATAATTTCGTAAAACCAAGGGGTTTTGGATGCTAGAGGGTCTTCGACCACTTACCCAAAAAATATTTTACGACATTAGAGATAAAAATTTGCTTGTGAGAACATTGAAGATAGATCCTAGGTTTAGTAAAGGCTTATGAAGTAGATGTGGGGAAATAAGTCGAGGATGTTTGGGATATCTACATACTAGGGCTTTATTTTAGTCCTCTTGAAGCATGCACTGTTTGGTACTTGATTTGATTTATTAAACCCCGTTTTGATGGCAAGTTTTGAATTAAGTTGTAAATATTATTTACTTGATTTCTTGTGTGAGTTGATGTTCTGGTTGGAACACTTGTGTGAGTTGATGTTCTGGTTGGGACCACGGGTGATGTGTACTAATGCAGATTTTTAAACGGTTATTTATCGGTTTGGGTTTAGCTTCCCATGGATCCTTGTTAAGCTTAGTAATGTGATGATATGTGTTTGTTGGTGTAATTGCATGGCCACGTGTGTTGCCACGACTAGTGTAGAGCAGCCAGATACCCTGAGTAGGCCTGGTTGTCAGTGCCGATACCCGGAGTAGGCTGGCATTGGATGACGATACCCTGAGTAGGCCGTCATTTCAGAGTTTTTGAAACCCTGAGTAGGCCGGAACTGTGTACATGGAGGTGTGGAGTGTTTACTTGGCATGTAAATTAATCAATGTAACCATATGCATAACATTGACCTGGTTTGAGTTGTTATCAGAATTATGTTGTTTTTATCGTTGGTTATTTGTCGAAGCATGTCTTATAACTGTGTTAACTATTTCTGCATGCATGTGTCACTCGCTGAGATATTCGTATCTCATTCTCTCGTTGTTGCTTTGTTTTTCAGATATTCGTGGTGAGGTGCCTACGGGGGTAGATCCGGCTGATACATATAGGGAGGAGGATTATTACTACCGACCTTAGTCCAGCAGGTTGTTCGGTCTTAAACTTGTTAAGTTGAATTTGAGGAATTGTAATAAGATAGTAAACTTGGGCCCATCTGATGTATGTGATGATTTCATAACTTGCCTAGATAGAAATTTCTGAATTGTGCACTCTGATGTGATATAAAATGTGGGTGATTATCCAGCGATCACCATTATTGAGACCCTTAACTAACCCCCAGGAGACGTGTTATATCTTTAATGAAGAACACGGATCCGGGGCGTTACAGTATACAAATATTCCAATAATAATACCTTTTTAATACTCACGGATCTCACATCAATGGTGATTCAATTGTTCAATAAAAACATGCATTGTACTAAAGCCATATGACCAAAAAGTAAATAGTTCCATTGTAATAAACCTTTTCCACATAATTTGTAATAAGTTCAACAATCTGTAAAGTTATTTACCCAATTATCATGCAAGTGGCGTACATAGGTGTAAGCTTTTCTCTTTCAGCAATCGTAATTTTCCAAGAGTAACAAGGGTGAATGTGGAGTTAAATATCTCCTTTGACTTTAAGATTTTGAAACAGCAAAGCAACCTAAACCAATTTCTAATTTACAAATTAACACCCTGCATCAACGACCCCTCTCCTTCCCTCTCTTCCGTAGAAAGCAAATCAACCCCAACCTGGCATACTTGTCTCCCTCATTCAATTTCTTTTTCTCTTTTATTTTATTCTTGCTTTCTCTCTCTCTCTCTCTCTTTTATCTCAAAGAACCAGACCAATTCCTAATCGACATACACTCTGCACTACACAGTAGCTCATTTTTTTCTTTTCAACTATTACGTTTTCTGCAACTAATTTTCTTCCTTTTTTTTCTGTTTTTCTTTCATGACTGCTTCCTGCCTTGTCTCTCTCTACACCTTTCGTCCTCTACCCAATTTCTTTGTTGGTATTATAATAACAATTCAACAACCATGAATCTTTGACTCAACAATGCACCCATCTCCTCTTTCTCTCTCTTCCGTGGGAAACAACCAACCCCAATTCCCTCTTTTTCTCCTTCATTCGATTCTCTTCTTTTATTTTATTCTCTCATGATTGCCACATAGCCCCTATCAAGTTATTCCTCTCTTATTTCTTCCCTGCAACCAACTCTGTTTTCCTCCCTCTCTCTCTCTCTCTCTCTCTCTCTCTCTCTCTCTCTCTTTCTTACGTTTTCTGCAACTCTCTTATTTTTCTTCCCTGGTTATATCTCCCCATTAACAGTCCCATTTCCAGCTGGAATGTGCTCACTTGTACACCCTCTTTCATTCTAACGAACCCACCTTTTTCTAATTCCACAAAATTTCTTGAATCTGAAATCTCATCACACGTTGTTGGTTGTCTTTCTTCCAAGACAAAAACTCAGATTATTTCCTGCCGACAACCATACCAGCAGCTTCTTCTCATTCTTATTTCCATCATGAATCATAGTAAGGTCATGCATTTAACAGGTAAAACAATAAGCAAACCCTCTAGATCCTTAACACATTTCTAGAATATGAAAAATCAGTCCAAAAACATGCATTGCAAGAAAGTCAAAAGCATTGTTGTTTAACGATGAAACCAAGCATATGTAGATTTCTAGAAGGGTCACTACTTACATGCAATGGAACAGTAACCCCCCAAGCACAGCTTTCGTTCCTCACTTCTTCGTCCCTTTTTCTCCAGCCGCACTTGCACAAACACAACTCCAAACCAAGTCTCAACCGCATGCTCCACCCTAATAATCCTATTTAAATGAATGATTCCATGCTTCACCACCCCACATCACACAAACAAACCAGCCAATCACAATCCATATAAAATTTTGAATGATACTAACCTTTGTAATGGATCATCCACCGTTAGATTTTAACAAAACTCTTAATCTTGGCCTTCCATCTCATCACCTAAATAAATATATCCTAAAATCCAAGATGAATTATTTTATTTATTTAATAAAATCCGCAAATGTTACAATTTATCTGTGCCAATCCATCAACATCACCCTCCAAGATACATGGAGTAAAAATATCTTCTCTCCAAGGTACATGAAGAGGTTCCAAAACTCATTCCGAAATACACGGAAGTAAAATAATAATTTCTCATCATGACCACATCACTATCCTCCAAATATATGGAGAATCCCAAAAATCAGATTTATTTCTCAAAACATCTCATATAAAATCCTTTTTTACCAAAATAGTGCTTAAAATTCCTTTTTTGTCAAAAGTTAGTAAAATTTGCTAAATCTCGGTTAAATCAATAAATCTGAGAGTAGAAATCCAAAATTTCACTATCTAATAAACTTAGTCCTGAATAACTTGATTTAACTCAAACCATAGACCACAAGAAGAATTTATACCCACATTACTTTTATTTAGTCTAATATTCTCATTTCTTCCTTTAACTCTCTTATTTTTATCTAGAATCTTAGTTAGTACTTTCATTTCAGCATTTACTATTGCTCTCCAATCCCCTTTTATCATCTATGATTTATCCTTTAAGTATCTTTCCCTAGTAAGTTTTACAAAATATAAAGACTAAATAGAAGTTCAGATTTGATGATAACCCTCCACTCATTACTCCTAATATTTTCTGTTTTTCCCAACTTAAGACTTGAGCATACCCCCAATTTCCAGCCCTTAGATTTTCCTCCAGCTCTTTTTCTTTAACTCCCATTTATCCTTTAGATATTGCCTCCATATGGGTTTTACAATCACAAGGTGTATGAGCTGGACCAATTCCAGGACTCATAAACTTCCCACGTATTGACTTTAGATTGCTGGTTTCCATCTTGAATATGAACTAATTTATCAAACCCAGCCTTCTTTTATTTTCCAAGAGTCCCTTAAATGATCCTAGTTGATTTCCCCAACTAGATTTCCTCAATTAGACATTGGAATAAAATATAAGGTACAGAAACAAGGGCTGCTGTCAATTTATAACAGCACTTGACACTCACACCAATAGGTAGTAAATTCACTCATACATGCTTTAAATTGACTTCTAATTGACTCATGAGCAAGCCCCTACTGAACTTTGTAACCAATAACACTATTTAAAGTGTTTGAGTTTGCTGCCGACCTCTAACAAATGTGGCAACAGCAGCATCTAACCATTAGTCTACTAGCAATAACCGAATCCTTAGTCATGTAATTAACTCTTCTACAACAGATTTTAGGATCTTAAAACCCATAGATTAGCTCCTAAAAATTTTATAACCAAGAGGTGTTTATGTAACCAATTAGCTGCACCAGCTAACAAAGATTTGATTTGGGCGCCAACTTCCAAACTGCTGGTCTCAAGAGTCCCTTAATTCAATTCTTTGTAATTCAGTTTTTCTGAACTCCTTTACTTCTAATCTCATCAGCCTAAGACTACTAATTAGTTACAGTTCTTAGAGGAAGTGTTTGTCAATTACTTCATTTATAATGTCTATTTCAGCCTCTCTACATATACTCAAGAAGTTCTTAAAGCTTCTCATATTAATTCTCTAGAATGATTCTTCAATGAACCATCCACTAGATGTTAAACCATTGACTGTTATGCTGAATTTTACCCTGGCACTAGAGCAGATGGTATGGGCGCCAACTCCACTATAAAATGTGATTTTCAGCAAATTATTACTACATAGGTTTCCTAAGAAGTTCCCAAATTGTATTTTACCACAATTATAAATATAGGACTGCACTTAGATTGAAACACAACAACTATAGAATTGAAGGTGGACTGGCACCACTCGGCCATGATCAGCAACTTGGGCGCCAACCACCTATTTCATTTCCAGCCTATGTAACAATTAAAGGTTTCCTTAAAATTGATCTAGCTTCACTCCTAATTTACCTCCACCTTAATCTTAAACCTCTACCTTATATATTTGACCTATGCTGAGTTTAATTAAGTCTTTCATACTTGTGAGACATGGGAAAAATCACCGGGATGATTCCCCCTTCGTCTGCACACGGGCTCAACGCAAAAAGTGGGAGAGTCGCCACCATTCAAAATTATAGGGTGAGAATGGACACCAAAAGATTATAGATAGGCAAAAATAGCTAAAAGGCAAATTCTAGGGTAAAAATAACCCTACTTGAAAATCAAATCCAGAGATGGGTAAGGGGATTAGATTGTGAACGGGGGAAGGTGTTAGGCACCCCCATTCACCCACACAAGGTGGTTGCCAAGTGTTTGTTCATGCAAAAAAGTAAGAAAGCTTGCTAAAAATCATAAAAAACCTTGAAAAAGGACAAATGTATGATATCTTCACATGAAGATCCAAATGGATTCCAGATCCTCTCTTATGTCAATATCATTTCTGTAACATCACCAAAAGATGGAAATCAAAGCAAAAGTTACACAAAACCACGTTGAATCAAGTCCGGGAAATTTGGTAAAAAGTAATGCCATTTGTCTTGAAATCATTCAAATCCAATTTTAAATTGAATCAAACCAAATCCATTTGAAAGATTATGGTAAATAAAAGACTCATGCAAAATTTCAAGTAGATCCGGTTGAAAGCCTAGGAGTTATGCTCCTTTAAAGTTGCTGCTGGAGACGATTAAAAGTGACAAGTGGGCAAGTTTGGAAAATTATCTAGAACAATCTGCTCCATATAAATTCATGAACTTTGGTGTGAGTGAAGTCTATATGGCCATCTTTCAGATGAAACTAGTCTCATACAAAAATTCATTCGGATGTGCCTTGGGTGGTCTCCTGAACAGGCCCCGAAGATCACAGATTTACCCAGAAAAGTGCTGATGAACAGCTCTGAGTAAATCTGTTGCTCACGATACAAATGGAGTCAAACAATTATGAGACCAACTGGATTTGAAAATAGACTCATAGAGGAGTGCCCAGAAATAAGAATCACTCGAATCGGACTTAAAACGAACACATGGTGCTCAGTCGAAGTGACAAGTTTTGTATTCAGATCAGAACTGACCTATCAACTTCGACAGAGAGGTGTAAAAAATCCGCTTGATAGAAATTCATGACATTTGGTAGGCCTAAACTAGACAGCCTCACCTTTCACCTGGTTCTAGAATCACTCCAAAATTCATCTGGACGATGAAGTTATGAGTGTCCGACGTCGGGGTACAGTTGCTGTTAAGTTAAGCCATTTTTGAAGAAAACCAACTCCAAATAGTGATAAAGTGTGGGTGATCCGTGCAAGATTAATCCAAATCCTTTGAAAATCATTTGAAAACATTCCAGAATTGCTTGGGGCTATTTATTTCAGATTTATCACAATAAATGCAATAAATCCGAAATATGAGCCTATCTCGCCAAAATCACGTGCTATGTATGTGTAGGTGTAAAAACCATTCCAACAATGTAGCAAAGATAGTATGCATTCATATCAATCAAAATAAGGTTCTAAAACAACCTAGGGTTCCGTTCCATTATCGTTTCCCTTAGTTCTCTCTCCCCGTTAAACACGGTTCTGCAAGATAATCTTGGGGTACTTTGAATATGAACGGGTTTTCATTGAACCACAAGGCTCATAGCATGCATGTTAGATCAATAAAAAGAGGGTTCTAGAACAACCTAGGGTTCCGTTCCATTATCGTTTCCCTTAGTTCTCTCTCCCCGTTAAACACGGTTCTTCAAGATAATCTTGGGGTACTTTGAATATAGAACGGTTTTCAAAGATTCAAAAGGCTTATTCAAAAGAGGTTCTAGTACTAGGATCAATCCCAAGTCTCGTTTCTCCTAGATCCCGCCTTCACGTTTTACGGCTAGGGGGAGTCTTGAGATACTTTGAGCCGGGGAAGGGTTTTCATACACACATCAAGGCCTTATTCTACAGAAAGGTAGAAGAAGAGATCTAAATGTAAAAACAAAAATTAAAAAGAGGTTTGAGGCTTACCTGGGTTCTGGAAGCACTTCCGCAGCGATTTCCCTCTTCTCTCGGAGCTCTTCTTAGCAAGAATTGTTGGCAAGAGAGTTAATGGCCATTTGCTTAAGGAGGAGTCTCCTATTTATAGGCAAATGCTAGGGTTAGGGTTGGAGAGATGGTAGACACAACATAATGTCCATAGCCCACCAACCTTAACCTTAAGGCTATTTCCGAGATTTCCACTCATTTAATGAGGGATATGATGGTAAAAGGTGAAAGCTCTCGGAAAACCCTAATTTTGAGCAAAACTAGTGTATCCGGCATGTCAGGCCGGATACACTAGCGCCTATGTGTATCCGGCATATATTGCCGGATACATTAAGGGCTACTTGTATCCGACATTATTTGTCGGATACAATAAAGATGCTTTGTATCTGACATTATCTGTCGGATACAAAAAAAGAAGCTTTTATCCCAATTTTAACACAGGCAATACTTATTTACATGTAATATCGTTTAAGTAAATGTCCTCGTATTTTTTAATCTCCATTTACTTAAGATATTACATGTAAATAAGCAAACACCCCCCCCCCCCCCCCCATTTGAATCCATTAAAAATAGTTCCAGACCCAAATTACAAGTGAATAAAAAGTCAACTTTCCAGTTCTAGGCAAAATTTCGATTTTTCAGGTTCGGTAAAAAGATTCAACATGTTAAAACCAAGGTATTCGTCAAGATTTAAAATCTCAAAAAATTCTTTTATGCAATAACATGGCTAAAAACCTGATTACCGGGAAAAATTATCTTGAAATCTAGCTTTTAAAAATATTTCATTTTCTGGGGTCAAAAGTCAACAAAATTCAGCCGGAAAAAGTTTGACTTTGCACAAAAGATTGAATTCGGGCCTTTTCCTTTGCGGTTTTGGATTCAAATGGGTTAAGGATCTCAAACCCAATGCAAAGAATTGAAAATTCCAATACAATATTTCTCTCCTTCAAGATTTATCAAAAATCGTGCAATTTTGGGGTGTCTACAATACTATAACACAAACAGTGGCCACTCATAATTATTCATTTCAAAATTCTGCAATGCCAGTAAGTATTTCACCCCAATGGATTCTAATCCACTCAATTACCTGTCCTACATTCTCTATACCATACAATTTACCTATTGAAAACAACAACTTACTTTAATATTTCTGGTTTGCACCACCTGCAGAACCAAAACTTGCCATACGTCTATGACTAACCAAGAACAGGGAAAGGCAACTCACTTATGCTTATTCAGAAAACCATTCACAACACATCAATTCATGCTACTTATAAACCATTCACAACAGGAAAAAAAACCTACTACTTTCAACCTGTCGCCCATGCTAAACAACTCATTCCATCAACATTTAAGCAATAACCAGATCTGGAACGCCAGATCAGATCACATAAAAACAATCTTTAACAGGTGTAAAACGAAATCCATTTCATGAAAAAAACAACTAATCCGAAAATTAGATTATGCTACCTACCTTGATTAAGCAATCCAAAATTCTGAACTCTCTCAGTCGACAAGAACACTCCCAAATCCAATTAAATTTCCAGTCGACCTCTTCCTCTGCTCCATTGAAAATACAATCTGAAAAGTAGAAATCAGATCTGAGATCTGATTTTCTAATCACCATAGGGCCTAAACAAAACCTCAATCTAATGCCAATTCCTACTGTTTTTAAAGAAGACACATACCTGCTCAGATTTCAGGTTGTCGGCCTTACTCAGATGCGGCTGAAGTTCTCTCTTCTCTCCTCTTGGACAGAAATCACTATCACAGCAACTTCTCCTTGAGCAGCTCAACAAAACTCCAGATCTGGCCTCTCACCCTAATTCCTTCTCTTCTCTTCTGAGAGCACCCAATTTAGATCGACCACTGAAAAAAAACCTCGACTGAATTCTCAGCCTTTTATAGTTGCCGCCCAGCAGACCAAATTTGTTCATGATCGCATGGTGTGCCACTCCACCACACCTCTTCTACTACAACAACCTATTTATTTATTTTTCACATTAGATTCCACATCAGCAACCCACTTAACCCTCATATTAACACTACAAAATTTTTCTTACCTTGCTAAATAAAAGATCTCCAAGCTGGTCCACCCGGATTCAAATTTAAGGCCATATGGTCACCTTTTCTGCAAAAACCACTAATTAGATTTTATTTAAGATATTAAACTAATATAATTTTTATTTGCTTCAAAATTAGGGATTTTACAATAGAAGCCCGATAAAGAAGCTACCAAATCTCGTTCTCCTCTTCCTCGCTGGTATTGCGAAGCTACCAAATCTCGTTCTTCTCTTCCTCGTTGGTGCAGAGACTGGTACATATCTTCTCCCTTCTTCTCTCCCCTCTCTCTCATCCCTCTATCTCTTTTGTTTCCTCTCTCCCCTTCTTCTATATTTCTCTCTCCCCTGATTTCTCTCTTCCGTTTCCTCTCTCCCCTGTTTTCTCTCTTCTGCAACTCCTAGAAGAACCCATGATTTTGTTCTTGGAATACCCAACTGAACGTAACTAAATATATAAACTATACATATAGTAAGCTTAACAGAAATCACGAAAAACAAACCCCACACAACCATGAACCGATCCTTAGTAGTAGGAACCTCTTCCGTTTCCTCTCTTCCCTGCTCTCTCTCTCTCTCTTCCCTGCTCTCTCTCTCTCTCTCTCTCTCTCTCTCTCTCACTCTATGTGTGTTGATCGGTTGAAAGGAAAAAAGGCCAAAGGTTATTATCGTTCTCCTCTCTTCCCAGTTGAAATGCAATTCCTTATTCCATGCTTGATGCCTTTCTTGGTTTTTCATTTAACCTGCACTTGGGGCGTAGAATATTAGACGGCTTTAACTTGACTTAACTCCTTGTGAGACATGGAAAATCACCTCAATGACTTCTTGATCATCACACGGGGTTGTTAAAGGGTTGGAGCCACCACCATTCAAATTAAGGTGTGAATGGACACCAAAGGGATCATAAAGAGAAAAATAGAGCTAAAAGTAGCTCTAATTCGTGGTTAAATCCAGAGATCGGGTAAGGGGATTAGGTTATGAGCAGGGGAAGGTGTTAAGCACCCCCACTCATCCGTACAAGACGGTTGCCATATGCTGTTCATGCTCGAATAGGTGCTTGCTAATTAACATCATTCAAAAATGCTTAAAAGGGAACAGACACTTGTATGATTTTCTCCTAAGAGTAGTACAATTAATCCTGGACTCTCTCCATGAGTGCATCACCTCTAAGACATTATGACTAAGTGAAAATCAACATAAAACTTGAAGAAAATCAAATCAAGACAAATCTGAAAAATTGGTTCAATATTAAGCCATTCAAGCTTGGAAAACTCAACCATTCATAAATCATTCAATTTAAATCCAATTTGAGTCAAACCAAAGCCATTTGAAATCTTATATGAAGTAGAAGACTCAGTAAAAAAATCAGCTCAATCTGATTAAAAACGATGGAGAAACACTCATCAAAATCTACTGTTGTAAACCAGAAAAGTGATAAGTAGGCAACTTTGAAAACCAATTTGGGAAGATCAGCTCCATATAAATCCTTGAAAACTTACATGAATGAAGTATGAGGTACCATCTTTTGAATGAAATATACCTCATACAAAACTCCATCCATTTGTGACTTGTGTTACCTCTGGAACATGCCCAGAGGATCACAGGTTAACTTAGAACTCTACTACTGAGCAGCTCTGAGTCAATCAAACACACAAGACACAAATCAAAGGAAAAACTCTTGATATCAGTTGGACTTGAAAATAGACTGGAGAATGAAAACACTGAAATTAGAATCACTCCAATCGGATTAAAAATGAGCAAATGGTGCTCGATCAAAGTGACAAGTTCAGTAATCTGATCCGAATTGACCTGTCGACTTTGATCAGATGGTATCAAAAATCCACTCCATATAAATTGTTGAAATTTTACAGACAATAACTAGACATATCCACCTATCATATGTCTTTAAAATCACTAAAAAATTCATCCAGATGATGAAGTTATGAGTGTTCCAAGACAGGGTACAGGTGCTGTCCTAGTTTGAAAAATCTGAGCAAAAATGAGCCAAAACATTGTCTGTGTGTGTTTGATCTATATGAACTGATTTAAATTCACTTGAAAGATGGTTGGAAAACCTCCAAAAAGATGTAGGGTACGAATTTGGCTCAAATTTCTCATTGATCGGAGAGGTAGTGCAAAAACACCCAAAGTAGAGCAACATGCCCAATGTAGGGAGATTAGACCATGAGGTCATCTCCAATAGATAAAATCACTTGAAATTGATGCACAAAGTCCTGAGAAGTTTGATTTAAGGCCTTTGATTCTAGACCTACCATATTGAGCATGGTAGGTCCATAAATCTCAACCTATTTTGACAAAAATCAGGTGATGTGTGCATGAAAATGTGTAGGAAACTAGATTTTAGGAAAGAGTTAAGATCTTATGCTATGGAGCATAGATCCATGTCCTCTCTCCAGATGTTGAAATTGAAACACATGCAAACAACAATCTCATATCAATATAAGCAAAATCAAACAAGGAATGGTTCTAAGCCTAAGGATCCATACCAATGCCCGTTTCCCCAAGCTGTCTCTTCACGTTTTATGACTAGAGAGGATGCTTTAGGTACTTTGGACGTGGTTTGGGTCTACAAACACATAGAGGCTTTACACTACAGAAAGGTAGAAGGAGAGATTGCTGGAATGTAAATAAAAGAAGAAGAAACAAGCAACCTTGAGTGCTTGAAAGACTTGAGCAGCAAGTTGGGCAGAGTTTCCCTTCTTCTTCTAAAGCCTTAGAACTCCAATTCTCCAGCCATTTGTTTGAGGAGGATCCTCCTATTTATAGGCAAGGCCAAGGGATATATAGTCACAAGGGTAGACACAAAAAAGTGTCTAAAACCCTCCAACTCATCCCCTAAGCATGAATGGAGGGAATTGGATCAATCATGGAGGCTAAATTGGAGAATTCCCACCTCCCAGACACAGTTATGGCTGCAAATAAGTGAGATCTCACAGGGTTTTTCAATTTGAAGCAAAAATAGTATAACCGAAAACACAGTTCGGTTATACTAAAACAGGCTTATAACCGAAATAAAATTCCGGTTATCAACAAAATAAAGCATAACAGAAATTGCATTTCGGTAGCAATTCTATTACACCCACGCGAAATTAGTGATGTAGCCTAACAACCAAATATTCGCCAGATCTTTCTGGAATGAACCAAAGTTAAATTTCGGTTAAAAGCAAATTTGCACATACCAGAAATCTCTTCTCGGTTATACCCAAAACCAATAATAACCGAAATAAATTTTCGGTTACTCACATTTTCCTTTTTGCCAAAATTTGACTTTGGTCAAAACATAAAAAAGACCTTTATATTTTCAAATTTCCCACTGGTGTAATTTGAGGTGTCTACACTCCTCCAATGGAGAGCAGTTTGGGTATATTGGAGAATATCATGAACCAAAGCTCCTTGAAGTCTCTCTTCCATTGCTAATTCTGTTGTTGCTCGATGTTCCCAGTAATCCCTTCTTTCCTTTCACCATACCCACGCACATCACGTTCTCCCAACATTAGGGTTTCTTTCCCTTCAATCAATCTGATCTAGATTTGTTGGATTTTGATGTTAATTCGTGTGATTATGAATATCTTGCTTTTTCTTGAATTGGTGGATTTTTAGGGATTTGATTGATTTTGTTGAAATTAATCCGTTAATGTGTTATTTATTAATCCTTTTTTAGTGGATTATAAACGGTGATGCTCATGTGTAAATCTTTCTATCTTTTATGCAAATGCGGTTTCATTAGGAGAGATTGATTTTTATGAAGGATGATTACAATGTGCATGATTAATATGTTGTTTAATATTCAATTTTTTGTTTGACAGATGGATAATAGATTGGTTGGTACTCATGCTGAAAATGATACAAAAGAGAAGAAGAAAAAAATTCTTTTACATGCACTTGTTTGTACTATTACATCAATTACAATTTGGCATTACGAAAAATATATTGAGAAAGGGCCTATAGGAGATAATGAGATTTTAAGAGAACTATATTTAAAATATAGATTTGATAAGTCATGATAATCAGTCACTTGTGTTGTTATTATTAACATGGGAATGATACAAATCAATTCTTCATAATTTCATCCAATCAGTGGAATTGGATTTTAAATCAATTCTTCATGGAATTGTAATTCCAAATTTCAATTCTCTTGCCATCTAATCACAATAATTTCAATTCTACCCAATTCCAATTCTTGATGAATTAGAATTGGAATTATAATTCTTAATTCCAATTCCAATTCATTGAACCAATCAGGGTCTAAAGCTTTTGATTTAAAAACTTAAAATATGGAACGCCATTTTGTGATTTTTAAAAGGATAAAAACCTAAAATTTTAATTAAAAAATTTAAAATTTTCTCTACATGCCACGTACCCCACCAAAAGGATAAAATCCAAAAAAAAAAAAAAACTATTGATTTAAAAACTTAAAATGTGGAGAAAAAAAGGTTTGCCATCTTAAGAGAGAAAGGGGAAGAGAGCGCAAAACAGTAGAGGTTCGGATACCCGAGGCTGCCCAAGGTTGCCACGTCAGACCGAACCTGTTTACTTTAATATATAGTAATAGATGTCATTGAATTCTATCTAAATGTTTTATTTTATACGATTTTCATAAATATTATTTTATCATATTAAATTGTTTTTACCTTGACTTCCATGTTAATGGATCAAAACAAAAAGAGAATCCTACTTTAATCCAAAACCCTTGTCCAATTAAATTTTATGATTTTCTTATATTAATATAAGAAGGCAAAATAATAACATAATTATTATACTATAATTCTCCTACTTTAATCCAAAACCCTTGTCCAATTAAATTTATAATTTTCTTATAGTAATATAAGAAGGTAAAATAATAACATAATTATTATATTAAAAATTATATAACATACTTCCTTTTTTTTCTTTTCTATGAAGGGAATTATTTAGGTTATTACTTAACAATACATTGTGACAAAATAAAAATATCTTACGAAATTAATTACATCATATTTTTAAAAATATTTTATGTTCTTTTATTAAAATTCTTTAAGTTGATAAGTACTGAAGAAGATAACTATAAACATATAACTCTATGAGATTGGTAATTTAATTTTATGTTTTTTTTATCATTAAAATTCTTTTTAATCTAAGTAGATAAATATTGAAGAAGTTAACCACAAAAAGATAGGTAATTTTTTTTAAGTAGATAAATATGTGCACATAAATGTATATATTTATGTATATAAGTTAGTTTGGACTGGGATTTTTGGGTTGTATAGTATGAGCTTGAATCCAACCCAAACTCAGTTTCCAGTCATAAATGAAACTGGCCCAAGCGCAAACACAAACTAAATGCTCAGTTCGGGCTCTTATATGGGTTGGGTCAGACAGCCTTTGGGTGGTCCTAGTTAGATTTACAACACTAGCTAGGACATACCCAATAAGTACATTTGATTAAGCATTCATGGACAGGTTTATCTACTGTGTATTCCAATTTCCAAGATATGTTTACAAGATTTTATGGGTTTACCTTTATAGGCTTATACCTAGCATAAAATACCTAAAATTCAGTGGGTTTTAACAAATTAAGTATATGATCATATACTAAGCCATTTCTCTTCCTGCAGAGAAAGTCAAGAGACCATGATATTGCTAGGGTGTGCACGGCACAACCATCAGCAGCAGCATCAAGATATACAGCCCTTATAGGTCCCAATCGCGTGGTACATGTCACCCACTAGCCTGAAAGAATTCGACCCTCCTTAAAGCAAAGCTGTCCTTTGGAAGGAATAAGATCACAAGCCCACGTGAAGGGCTATGTCTCTTTTCCCTCTTCTATCTTGTCTATGTTATTATGTTTAGGTTAAATGGGCTATCTGAGAAGATAGTCAGAAAAGATGTTCAGATATCAATGTCGGGCAAAGACGAATCATTCTTCTGTAGTTCTCTCCTATCGTGTTCTATGGCATTTTGGGCAGTGGGGTCCCATTTCCTCACAGAGTGACCCTCATTGTTTCTCCTCCCTTTTTCCTGCTTTTATTTTTGGTTCCCTCATTTTCTCAATTTTTATGCATTATACATGCCATCATCTACCTCAAATCTGCTGTGGAGGACTGATTCACAGGATGAATGAGATATATAGGTAAATATGGAAAAAGGAGAGAGGCTCTTTGGGCATCAAATTAAATCTTAGAATGTGTCGATGTAAGTTATTAATTAGGATATAGAAGTCAATATAGAAAAAGTGAAGGGACTCTTTGTCCGATTCTCTGTATATTAGTACAAATTTTGGGTCTTAATTACCCTTTTGGATGCACAAAGACAAAAAAAAAAAAAAAGTGCAGAACTAATCCCTTTTTCCCGTTTGTTTCTTTGTTAGAAAGATGAAATCATACTTTTCTTAAGGGTTATTTTTCCTCCTCTCCTTTGAATATTAAAAAATTCCAGAAAGAAATTTTATACACAAAAAAAAAAAAAAAAAAAAAAAAAAACCCAACCAATGCCCTTTGATTTCTTGCTAAAAGAACTTTCTTTTTAATGCGAATTTGTACCTTTTATCTTCATAATTCTTCTAGAGTTATCCTACTCTACCTTCAAAAAATTTCTATCCAGTCATTTTTTTTTTTGGTAAAGAATTTCTATCCACTCTCTTCCTTCAAAAAATTTCTGTGGATGACATCCACTATACTTTTGGCTTACAAATACGTACGCTTTGAGAGAGATGCCGTTACATGGAGCATTTAATGGTTAGAGTTTTCTCAAGCAAGATAATATTTATGATTTATAAATGCATAATACTAGAACATGACTATTATAGCCTTCGTTATCTCCCCCAAGAAAAGAAGAGATAACAATTAGACTTTCTATTGGATTTATTATATAAGTCCTTAACCTTAGTACTGTAATTAACCAACCATTATAAAAAGTGTTAATAAAACTATTTACTTATGATAGTAATTGAGACACAATAATTTTTTACCTATAATATTCCTTCCTATATTATTCCTACTGGATGTAGTAGAATCACTTTAAGTTCTGATCTCATTACACCTTTTATCTTCCTCAATAGATTGTTGAATTCTTACTTTGAAGAATATATTAAATCAAATGAACATGAGCTGGTATAAAAACCTATATATACCTTAATATATTCTTAGTTAATTCTATGACCAGAATAAAGCTAGATCACATGCCTCTACATCATATTAAGTGGACAACAAGATTATTGGATTTTAGAATCAAATTATTTTACACTCAAATTTTTTCTCTGCCCTACCCTTAATTCCCTCAACTTTTCTTCTTCTTCCTTTTTCATGTATAGCATGAGTGTCTATTTTTTGTCTCATGGTCCACATGTCAAAAGGTGCTGACAAGGATAGGAGAAATATATCTTTTGTATGCTTGAACCTCAATAATAGAAACCGCTCTCTTTGTTGTCACTTAGGATATAGAAGTAGAGTGAATCAAGAATCCCTTGTATATATGTAGATAATTGTTTAATAGATCAATCAAAGCCAAATGTCCTACCTCAACTAGGGAATTCGAGCCTCTATCTATACTTTTATTTGAAGCCTCCATAAGATCATGCCACGTGTATTAAAAAACTACGTGAATGGTATAACTATAAATTTTTAATAACACTTGGCACAATCGTATGAAAAGCTCCAAACAAGGGTGTAGATACAGGCTCAAAAGGATGTGAAGTGGTCTTTTAATAAATATCCTCTTACATCTTCTCACTACCTTCATACAAGCCCAGTTTAAAAATATGTTGGCATTAAGGCAAGTCTAACCTGATGGTCCGAATTGGGATGACTAAGGGAACCCACATCGGGGTGTCTAACAAGTAACAAATCGGGCCACTTAGCCAGAATCTCCTAAACGTAGACCAGATAAACTTAGGTGCCAGTCTACAATGTCCTTTAGGAAAATACTGACAGTGGTAACTCTATTATTTTGACTTTCGGACTGTACAACTCTTCTCTACAATTTTATTTATAGCTTTGAAGTAGTACCATTCAATGTGGGTCCTACACAAAAAAAATTAAACATAAAAAACCTAATAAATGGATGAACTCTAGTGGAACGACATCTATACGTCGCAAATAAAAGGGAGAATTATGAAAAAGGTCACTTTCTAAAAATATTTATAAAAACAGTCTACTAAGATGTTGAATTGCAGAAAAGGGCCATTTTAAAAAAATAATTGACTTGACGGGTCACTTCTAAAAAATAATTAAAAAATAATGTCATTTTACTATAGAAAAAACACGCTTGTGTCCACGTATGTAATGCGCTCGTATCCCACGTAGAATATGCTTGTGTTTTATGTAAGATGTGCTTGTGTTCCATGTATGAAGCTTGTTTCCCATCTACAATGAGCATGTGTCCCAAGTAAAGTGATCCTCAAATTTAATTATGTTTGAAAAGTGATCCTATAATTTAGTTTGTGTCCACGTATGATGCGCTCGTATCCCACGTAGAATATGCTTGTGTTTCATGTATGATGTGCTCGTGTCCCATGTAAGAAGCTTATTTCCATATGTATAATGAGCTTGTATCCCAAGAAAAGTGATCCTCAAATTTAATTATGTTTGAAGAGTGATCCTATAATTTAATTTCAATGGACTTTTTTTTATAATATCGACAAAAAGTGGCCCTTTTCTGTAATTCAGCATCTTAGTGGGCTCTTTTATTTAAATATTTTTAAACAACGACCCTTTTTCATAATTTTCCCCAAATAAAATTGTAGATATTAGCTGCACAGTCTACCATTTGCTATTATTTGGCTATGCGAGTCCCAACCCTAACCAAACCGAAATGATCATCCTTTAGACTCAATATAGGTCCTTTCTTGTGAGCATTTTTTGGTGGAGAATCTACTCAAAAATCCTACAACTTTTGAGTTTAGCTAAGCCAAAAGGGCACTCCCAAATGGAGCCCAAGTAGGCTTTCATTAGGTGAGAAGTGTAACAATGACCATGAAAATGATTATTATCATTGTTATTAAAGAAAAAAAAAAGGGGAAAGAGAAGTCAACTGATCCTCAAAGGAGTTACATTCTCTTTAACCAAAGTAGTTCTAGCTAGTGGCAGTAATAATGGATAACACTCTCATGCTTCTCTAGGACAACCCGTACGTGGACCTGGTGATCCATCTCTTATATATCTCGGATCTGACGATTGACAACACTCATTCTCACCATTAGTTATCATCATTATTTGGGGACTTGAAATCTGCTGGAAGATCTGCTGTAACCAAAGGTGAAGTATGTGTCCGCATAGGTGTATGAAGCCGATATGGACACATGCTTTACAGCAAATCTTCCAGCCAGAGGCTCCAGGTGATATGGTTTCATCATTGGACCCCATATGGCCTCTCCCATGACGACTTGAAATCTGCTGGAGCCCTTTGCTGGAAGATTTGCTAGTCCAACGGTGAAATGTGTGTCTACATAGGTGCATGAAACCTATGTGTATGGCCTCCACCGTTAGACCAGCAGATCTTCCAATGCGAGGGATCAGCGGATATGGCCTCCCCATGACGAAAATCTCTTCTCCGACTAATTCATATAGGTATCAAATCCAATAAATAACAATGAAATAATTCAAGAGGGTTTGGCAGAGCCATGCTATGATTCAACTCATACAATCAACTAGAACGCAATACATGAATGGGTTCTTAATCATATAAACTCAGTACTCCAGAAACATCTATAATATTCTATGGCATTTGTTTAGATGATCAGGAAAGATCTAGTATGAGAACAAAACGGCTAAGATATTTGCCAGGGGTTTTTGTCGAATCCAAAATTTGATAAAACTTACAAGTCCCACATGATGACAAGTAATGTCAAAGAATCTCAATTTAATAGCATAGCAAGTTAGCTTTGGCATCATTAATGTCAGCTAATGACATTTCTTTTTGCTTCATCAAAATCTTATCTAAAAGTTTGATGAAATTTGGTGGTTTTGTGGCAAGGTGGCAAGAAATGAAAATGACCCACAACAAAAGAAATCGATGAACTTGGATCCAATGTACATGGGGTCCTTGGGAACAAACAATCTCAATGTGGACAAAGACAAGAAAAGGGAGAGAGAAGCTATCTTTATGTGTTTAAATTGTTTTTGAGAAAATGACCAAAGGATTAAAGGGCGTCAGTCGTCTCTGTCTTTGGCTGCTGCTGTGGAAGATTCCTATCTTTATCTACGACCTTTCCAATGGACGGCCTTGGCCTTTCTCATTTCACTCCCTCCAATTATTTACTCTCTCAATCTACACATTAGTAGGTCATTTACTTCTTTCTATTTTCTCTCTTTTGTTCTTTTCTTGCATTCTCTTTTGCATTGAATTCTATATATACCTTATCTTGGTCCCCTACTCTTTGAATTGTGTTTGCCTCAATGGAATCAAGTGCTCCTACCCTTCTTCTATGCCCTCCATCAGAGGTCAAGGTTCAGAGAGAAAATGGGAGTGTAGTTTTTGACTCTTCTTTGTTGAAAACACATACCAAAATACCAAGGGAATTCATTTGGCAACCTGTAGATTTGAATCAAAATAAGGAATATCTCAATGAACCCCTAATCGACCTCGGTGGATTCCTCAAAGGCGACGGCTTGGCAACACTTCACGCTGCCGAGCTTGTTAGGGCTGCTTGCTTGACTCATGGTTTTTTCCAGGTTACCAACCATGGTGTTGATGACCAGCTCATTCGTTCTGCACATGATCACATGGATGCTTTTTTCAAGCTACCCGTCAACAAGAAGCTCTTGGCTCGAAGGAAGCCAGGCAGTGTGTGGGGATATTCCGGTGCCCACGCCGATCGTTACTCCTCCAAATTACCATGGAAGGAGACACTGTCATTCGGGTACCATGAAAATGGCGCTGAGCCCATCGTAGCCGACTACTTCACATCTGTTTTGGGGAAAGATTATGAACAGACAGGGTAAGAATATAGTGAATTCACATATATGTACATGGTATTTTGGTTTTACACCCTTTAGCTAGCTTTAATACAACCACTGACAGTAGAAAAACACCATTTTAATTGCAGTCTCTTTTACCAAAGATACTGTGAAGCAATGAAGGAGCTATCTCAAGTGATACTTGAGCTTTTGGCGATAAGCCTGGGCGTTGATCGCTTGCACTTCAGTAAATTCTTCCATGACAGTAGCTCAATAATGAGATGTAACTATTACCCACCTTGCCAGGAGCCCAGCCTCACTCTCGGCACCGGCCCTCACTGTGATCCTACCTCCTTAACCATACTGAATCAAGATCAAGTTGAAGGTCTCCAAGTATTCGCACATAACAAATGGAAATCCGTCCGGCCTAGATCAGATGCCCTAGTCATTAACATTGGTGATACCTTCATGGTAAGTCCTTGAGAATTTTTTTTTTGTTTTTTGGTAAACAACATAAAATTTTATTAAGATGTACTCAAGACAACATTACTAGATCAATGGAAAAGATTCGGAAATGAGAGATGTAGGTCTGTGCCCTAAACTTGTTAGCATGATTGAGATAGAGAGAGAGGATGCTGTGTATAGGTATAATGTGTTGGAAATCCAAATGGGCCAACGCTTCGTGTGGCCATGTTGTCCTTTACTTATTTATTTATGTGTTTGATATGTAGGCGCTATCGAATGGGAGGTACAAGAGCTGCCTACATAGGGCAGTGGTGAACAGGTACAGGGAGAGGAGATCGCTGGCTTTCTTTCTGTGTCCAAAAGAAGACAAGGTGGTGAGACCGCCACAGGATCTGGTGGGCAGATATGGGCCAAGAAAGTACCCCGATTTCAAATGGTCAGATTTGCTTGAATTCACCCAAAAGCACTACAGAGCGGATGTTACTACACTCCAAAGCTTCACTCAGTGGTTTTCATCTTCCAAACTTCCAAACTAGTTAAGTCTTCTTTGGAAGCTTGAGATCTAAACAAGGGCCTTATCAGCTTTTATTACTTTGCTTTTTGTGTAATACCTTGTTCTAATGTAAATACAAGTGCATTCCAACTTACTGCACTGTTCAAGAACTTCTCTGTGTGTGTGTGTGTGCATGCAGCACATGCGCCAAATTGTATTAGCTACTAATTGTTGCTTTAAATCTTGATCCATTCTACCACAGTTCTACCCCAAATTAAGAAGATATTGATCAAGTATTTCAGAGTGAACTTGTGGGAAATCTGCTCATTAAAATGCAAAACCATTTGTTCAGTGTATTGCAATCAGTCCAAGCGAAACATATTGTAGTACTGATCATAAAAGCTGAATGGATGGACTTAAAGTAGAAATGAGATGTTTTGATTCATTATGAGTTGGGTAAAAGAGTGCTATCTGTAGTATTGCCGGTGATAATAATTATGAAGGGTCGTCCAGTACATTTGGATAAGCTTACATCCCTACACTCTTATAGGCCTATTTGCCATGCCTGAAAACCTACAAAAAGCTGAGATGTGTTCAAGGAATATATTAAATATATAAGGTTTGCCCCCACTATTGGCTTAAGTTTTTAGTAGGAATGCTGTTCTACATGGTATTAGAGCTTTAGGCAAGTACGCCGAGTCCTGGGTTCAAACCTCCACCCGTTGAGAAAAAAAAATTCCACGTGTAGGGCCTCCCTAAAACTGGGTCCCCAAAAAATGGGTTTGAGTCCGCCCCACATGTGAGGGGGAGTGTTAAGGAATATATTAAATATATAAAGTTCACCTCTACTATTAGCTTGAGCTTTTAGTAGGAACAATGTTCTACAAGATGTATATAATCAAATACATTAGTTAAATGATGAGGCCATAATCAGGAAGCTTTCTTCTGTGAGGAGATTAACAGTATCATATGAGACTGGCCACATGTTCATAAATTCGTTGCCTTACATGACATCAGCTCTATTGGTCACTTTCAAGTAAATTTACAAAAGGATCCTAAAAAAGTTTATATTTTTAGTTTTATTTATTATTTTTTTGGTCATTTCAAGAACCTATAAAAAATCTTAAAATTCGAATATCCCTTGCGAAAGTGTTTTATCAGACAATAACGGATTTTTTTTCCCCTCTTTTTCCCCTTTTTTCACTACAAAATTCAATCAATGGATGGTACTGCATGGCATGGTCCCCTACAAGTTCTTCCTCGGAATGAAGTTACATTCAATGTTGGCAGCACCAATCATCTGAATCACTTTTGTTTTTTGTTTTTTGTTTTTTCAGTTTTCATACCCTTTATTAATAGCTTTGATTGAAAATCTAGGTTTTTGTTTTGCCAATATTATAGGGAAAAGAAAAAGAGAGAGAGAGAGAGAGAAAGAGAGAGATGTTATCTTGGTTAGATGGTTTTCAAAACTGAAAAAAGAAGGTTCATTTTGAAGTTTGTCTTCTGTTAACTCTTATCTTGATTTACTAGGTAGTTGTCAATATGGACTCTAGAATTTTTATATAGTAGTTTATTTAATATAAATATGAATATTGATTTGTAATGAATTAATTCAAAAAAAAAAAAAAAAGAAAAAGAAAAGAAAAGGGTTAATTATCTGCAGTAATGCTTGATATATAATGGTTCTACTGTAAATATTAATTTGGGTTTTATAACAAGGCTATGGATGCTTCTAGAGAAATTTAAATTAATTTATGAATTATAAAAAATATAATCTTCATTTTCACACTTGTTCTTATTGAGATTTGACATGTATGTCAACGTGGGTTGGCATCAAGACTAATCAATTTCTCAATTACTGCATAGGCAAGTGTTTTCCAGCCTGGTTTTCTTACTTTCTCAATTACATATATACTCATAACTCGAAAGATTTCTAGATCCTCTGGATTCTTCGAATAACACAGAATAGGATATGGAGACAATACCCATATTCACTCCCACCATACATCGATCAAGTTGAGATATTTCTTGTATTTCAGTGTAAAACAAACCAGTTCTCATTAAGGGTGTCTTGGCATTTCAAGAGGAAAAGAACAAGAAGCTTCAATGGCAGTTTGTTCTTTGAGTTAGACACCACATGAATGGCATGGGCCCAGTAACTCAATTATTCTTGTGCGGATAAGGGAGAACTAAGGTAACCATGGTCTTCCCTGAGATGGGGTGCAGCAAAATATGTATTGAAGATATCAAATAATTTCACCCAGGGCGAATAGAAGGACAAAGGCTCTTGCATGAGGGATGTCGTATGTGTTCTTCATATAGAGACAGATATTACGGTTGTCAAAGGGTGGGGGGACCAAAACGAAGAAGAGGCAGCTGCATTTGTTGTGATCGATAAGGAACATATAAATGAATAAGAGAGGAGAACTGGACAGGGTTGTTTCATCCCTTAAAGGCCACTATCTGAAAGAGATGAGACATACCACTGTGTCAGCCTCGTGCATAGTTGGGCTTTCTCTTTTTTTTTGTTCGATTCACATGATTAGGCATCCATGGAAGCAATAATAATAGCATTTTGTAGCTATGTGCTCTTGTATTTGTATAGCTTGGGGCAATTATTTCTGGGGGCCGGTGTCAGTCATTAATGTTACAGCTCGTTTTTACAGACTCTGGTAGCTTCATTAAAAACGAAAACCTTCATCTGAGATGTCAAGCAGGAGCTATACGACAGGGGTTCAACTCGGTCAGTTAAAACCGACCTAAACCAACTTCGATTCAGTGTGGTTCGGTTTTGGTCTAAAGGGCGGGTTTTAGGGATTTTCTGTTATATATGAATAACGCTCGGTTACGAGGATGGGCTTCGAACCCAAGCCTTGGAGACAACTCTCCCAAACCTTTTAAGGCTTTTCACACTTATGCCCTCATTTGCATTGATGGATTCATGGTAGAGCTATAGAAGAGCGAAGTTGGGCTTCTTAAAAATTTTTGGACCCAAGCTCGCCTCACCCTCACACCAACGTTTCTTAAGCTTAGCTTATTCTGAAATTATTACTAGAGTTATGAACATAAAGTGTACGTCTGTATTATAATTCATACAAAATGCAAGATTACGGTGAAAATAGCAATGAAAGTGTATACAAGATAACATGATGACCGAAAGGGAAGAGAAGAAGGGGAAAAAAGAGGGGAAATTCGGAAAAATGCAAATCTAGCACTTTATCTAATGAAAATAACATAATATGCAAAATGATCAAAGCCTGTTCTTAAGTGGCGACTCTTCCTGGTTTCTTAGGCTATAAGTAGTTGTATCATCACTATAGTGTAGACACCCCAAAATTGCACGATTTTTGATAAATCTTGAAGGAGAGAAATATTTTATTGGGAATTTCAATTCTTAGCATTGGGTTTGAGATCCTTAACCCATTTGAATCCAAAGCCGCAAAGGAAAAGGCCCAAATTCAATATTTTATGCAAAGTCAAACTTTTTTGGGTTGAATTTTGTTGACTTTTGACCCCAGAAAATGAAATATTTTTTAAAGCAAGATTTGAAGATAATTTTTCCCCGTAATTAGGTTTTTAGCAATGTTATTGCATAAATGAATTTTTTGAGATTTTTAATCTTGATAAATACCTTTGTATCAACATGTTGAATCTTTTTACCGGACCTGAAAAACCGGAATTTAGCCTGGAACTGGAAAGTTGACTTTTTATTCACTTGGAATTTGGGTCTGGAAATATTTTTAATGGATTCAAATGGGGGGGTGTTTGCTTATTTACATGTAATATCTTAAGTAAATGGAGATTAAAAAATACGAGGACATTTACTTAAACGATATTATATGTAAATAAGCCTGGCCTGTGCAGCTAAGGCTCAAAACCAACCAAAAATGTGCTGACCGTAGTATATGTGCGGTTTTTGAGAATTTGGTCTCAACCGTCCTGTATTTACGGTTGCAACCGCATACACAGCACGGTTGATGTTCATGCTTGTTGCGTGAGCTGCCACGTGGCTTCCGGAAGCTTCGGCTGTTGAGACACGTCGACAGCAATCATGACGAGCATAACTGAATTGGAACCGCCCTGTATGTGCGGTTGAGATGAATTTGCATAGAAACCGCACATATAGGACGGTTCTGTAGAAACCGCACTGAGTATACGGTTTTGGCTGTTTCGGGGATTTGCGAAATGGCTCGATTTCTGAGCCTTATTTACGCATATTACCTCTCTCTTAGGGACTTGAACTCCCTATTTCACCCTCCGAAACTTCTAGTATTACTCCAATTCAAGCCTTGGAGGAGAATTAGAATAATCTAGAAGGCTTTTTAGGCCTACCCTTGGGACTCTTCTACCCCTGATTTGGCCTATAAATAGAGGGGTCCTCCTCTTGCAAATGGCTGACAATTTGAGGCTTAGAAGCTCTGAAAGAAGAAGGAGAAACTCTGCTGGATTGTCTACTCAAGTGTTCAAGCTACCAAGGTAAAGCTCCTTTGATTTTCCAGCACTCTTTTTACATTCCAACTCTCTCATCTCCTACCTTTCTGTAGTGTAAGGCCCTTTTGTGCATTTTTGCAACCCCAAACCTCTTCCAAAGTACCTGGGATTTCTCTCTAGCCGTAAAACGTGAAGAGAGAGCCTTGGGAAAAAGAAGAAGGAATGGAACCTTTAGGCTAGAACCTATTTTGAATAACATGCTTGTTGAATTTGTGTTATTCATTTTGTGTTATCTGAATGAGGAGAAGATTTAAGAATCCATGCTCTCAATAGCAAGGGATTCAAATCTTCTCTTAGATAGGTAATTTCCACATTATCACACACTTTTCACTGTTTTTGCAAGAATAGGCTAGATCCTTGATCTTCCATGCAATATGGAAAATCTGAGATCATTGGCCTTAGAATGAGTTTTTAGAACTTCATGAGTCCTTTTTTATGATTTCCAGTTGTTTTGGTCGAATTCACTTGCACACATGCAATGATTTTGGTCTTTTTATCCAAAAATCTTCAAAACAGGGCAGCATCTGTGGCCTGTCTTAGAATGCTCATAACTTCATCCTCCGGATGAATTTTTGAGTGATTCCAAAGACATGTGATAGATGAGTTGGCCTACTTCATATCTGGAAAATTTCGTTCACTTTTATGTAGCTTTTTTTTGACACCATCTGTTCAAAGTTTGTAAGTCAGTTCAGCCCAGATTGCTGAACTCGCCGCTTTGATGGTGCACCGTTTGCTCAATTTTAATCCCTTTTGAGTGATTCTAATTCCTGAGTTTTCCTTGAGAAGTCTATTTTCATTTCCAACTAGTTTCAGCAGATTTTGATCTGTTTTGTGCCTTGGGTGCTCAATTGACTCAGAGATGCTCGCTGGCATAGTCCAGAGCTAATCTGTGGTCTTCTAGGCCTGTTCAAGAGAGCACACAAGCCACATCTGGATAGAGTTTGGTGTGAGGTTTTTTCTTTGGAAAGATGGCACCACATACTTCCTCCATACCAATTTTCATGGATTTTTATTGAGCCAAACGCCACGGATAGGATTTTGAAAATGCCTACTTAACACTTTTTCCAAGTTATAACAGCAGATTTCAGATGTGGATTTCTCTCTCGTTTTAAATCGGATTGAGCTGAATTTTTTACTGTATACTCTATTATATACCAGTTTTCAAATGGCTTTGTTTCATTGGATTTGGATTTAAATTGAGTGAGTTATGGTTAATCGAAGCTTTCAAGTTCTCATAATCTGATTTTTCCAAATTTGCCTTGAATTGGTTTTACTTCAATTTTCACCTTGATTTTTACTCACTCATGAAGTTCTAAGAGGTGATATATCCATGGAGAGAGTTCATATTTATTGGACTACTCATGTGGAATAATCACTCACATTTTGCTTACTTTTAAGCAATATTTGTCCCTTTTGATTAGCAAACAATTCTTAGCATGAGCAAGCATGTGGCAACCGTCTTAGATGGATGAGTGGGGGTGCCTAACACCTTCCCCCACTCATAAATAATTCCCCTTACCTGATCTCTGGATTTTTCCTTGTATTAGAGCTACTTTGGCTCTATTTGGCTCTTATGAACCCTTTGGTGTCCATTCACACCTTAAAATGGATGGTGGCGACTCTTTACATTTATCGATCCCCGCGTGACGATATCGGAGGTCATCCTAGATGACATTTCCATGTCTCACATATAGTAGCTAGCCGCCGGATGGTTCGCCAGTTTGTGAGTACAATTACAATTCTTGTCACGGATGCGTCCCAGACGATCCCATTAATCCCTTTAGCACCCGAGCTACTTCCTTCATGGTTGGTCTTTCTTCACCCTTCAGTTTCAGGCAGCTCACGGCAATCTTAGCAACCTGCAGAACGTGATCAGTAGGTGCTTCACTCAACACTCCATCATCCACGACATGGAAAAGCCGGTCCCCTTCCATTGACAAGATGAAATACATGGCCAGATGTCTCTCTTCTTCAGGTCTCTCAAAGCTAAGTGCCCTCATTCCCGTCAAAAGCTCAACTAGAACGACTCCAAAGCTGTAAACATCGCTCTTCTCGGTCAAATGGCTTGTCTGTAAGTACTCTGGGTCTAGGTATCCGAAGGTCCCCTGTACTAATGTGGTTAGTTGAGTTTGATCCACTGGAATGAACCTTGAAGCTCCGAAATCAGAAACTTTTGCAGTGTAATGCTCATCTAAGAGTATGTTTGCAGACTTGATGTCTCTATGAATGATGGGTATGGAACAAGAAGAGTGCAAGTAGGCAAGTGCACCAGCAGTTTCTGCTGCAATCCTGAGACGAACTTCCCACGAAATAATGGAGTATTGGGGTCCCTTGATGTGTATATGGTCGGAGAGTGTGCTATTGTTGATGAATTCATAGACCAGTAAGGGCACTTGGATCTCCAAGCAACAGCCCAGGAGCTTTACCACATTCCTGTGGTTGATCTGGGAGAGTACCACCACCTCGTTAATGAATTACTTGATCTGGGATTTGTCCATTACTTTGGACCTTTTAATGGCAACTATCTTGTTGTCTTCTAGAATTCCTTTATATACAGTGCCAAAGCCTCCTCGGCCCAGGATCTGACCATCACTGTAGTATTTGGTTGCTTTGTCCAGTTCCTTGGCGGTAAAGATTTTGGTCGTTACCACGTGACCATCGAGCTTTGACTTGGAGAGTTGTTGTTGCAACAATAAACCTCCATTTTGCTGGAAGAATTTCTCCTTGAGTTTGATCGATTTTCTTTTGCGGAGCATCCAGTATGACCAGGAGCAGCCTAAAATTAGAAGTATGAGCACAGCAACGATACCTGCGCGCATTGAAATCCATTAGAATTTTTTTCTTCCTTACTGACTTGAATTATGAGGATGAACTTTACAAATCCTAGCTTGAACATCACACTTGGATGGTTTGGATGGTTATGCGTTTTTGTATAGGTGAAGATTTGATCTGAATTTTACTTATACATTATATGTACATTTGTACAACTAAGAAAAACTTTAGCTCTTTTGTAGCTAGACTTCCAATATCACTTCAAAACAATAAATATCTTGTAAGGATCGATTTGAAGAAAAAAAAGGTGCGAAATTGGTGTTCAGGGATACTTTTTAAAAATAATCCAAATTCAGTTTTTTTTTTGGTAAGGATCATAACATCTATATTATTTTTTCAAGATACAAAGGCCCCTCATATCGTCCATCATAAAAGTGTACAGACCTGGAGGCGGAGACTTAAATTAAACACAGGAGAACCGATCAAGAGCAAAAATTACTAGGAAATCTGCAGATCGGTTTCCTTCCATGAGCCCATGGCTAAATAGTACAACAGAAAAATAAGAACATAACTCTTGAATCTACGCAATATAACCAGCAATTCTCGCTGTTGAAGGATATTAATCAGCACTTGAGAGACACCATTAATTAAGATTTGAAGATAACCCAAATTCAGCCACCTAATTATTGTACTAGGAAAGTAATTATACATTTCTTTTTTTAAATAATTGAGAATTAGTATCATTTAAAAAAAGATTTCTTCCAAAAATACCCTTAGAAGACTTGTTAACTTCAAAGAAAAAGATGATAACAAACAAATTTTTTACAAGTTTGTGGCTGTCAATAATAAAATGACACTGGTTCTCAATTATTTGAAAGAAGTATCACTACTTTAAATTGCGTGATTGAATCTACGTTACCCATAAAATTATCAATAAACCCAATTTCAAAAAAAAAAAGGAAGAGGAAATTAGTTTTTAGTGATACTTTATAAAGATAACCCAGATTATAGGAAAGTAGTGATACTTTTCTAAAATATTTGAGAATTAGTATTTTCAAAGGATTTCTTAAAAAAAGGACTTGTAAACAATTTGTAAAAACAACACTGATTATCAATTATTTTAAAAAAGTATCATTAATTTCTAATTACCAAGATTTAGGAGACTAAATCTGGGTTGTTTTTAGAAAGTATCACTTAAATCCAATTTCCCCAAATTTCTTTTTTCTTCTTTTATTTTAGTTTAGGGCCATGCTTGGGCGGGGCTGAGCCTAACCGAAGCAGACTAGCTTGTGCAAACGTAATTAATCACCGGTTATATAAGGAGTTAAATAGTAATCCATACCTACAAAAATCTTGATTATTAGAAAATCAACTGTACAGCCAGTTCCATCTTTTCTGCCATCACCACGGAGTCCCCAGGGGCACTTACAAAAATAACTCCCATCCTTGTTATGGCAGTAAACTTGTTTTGAGCACTGATGGAGCTCTGGCTTAAGGCACTCGTTAATATCTGAAACGTCAACCATTCCATCACACGTTTAAGGAACATGAAAACAATTAACAGGTGCATGTAATATAGAAGAAGATCATCCAAGAAGCAACCAAATTAACCATATGAATAATATATAGACCTTGGCAACCGCGTGGGAGATAGGGGTTCCCTTGGTAACCTTCACTACAATTGCAACGATATCCAGGTCCGTTGATGTTGTTATAGCAGTAACTCTTCTCTCCACAAACGAGTCTTCGAGCTTCCTCGCATGTCTTCTCCCCGATTGCCCAATCAATCACCAACGGAACTTGAAATCTTTCCTCAAAATCCCGTAGATCTACAGAAGCGAAGTCGTATGAGTTCTCTTCAGCTAAAAAGGTATAGCTGCATGGATTGAAGCCTAAGATCCCTGTGTGGTTGCCGAAGCTCTTAACTTCTATATCAAATTGCTTTAGCCCCTTTGGGATGGAGGTCTGACAGCAACCAAATCCGGTGCAAGAGTGGTTGCTCACATCGTCTAGGCTGTTGCACATTGACACACAACCACCTGTGTAGTTTTGTGCACGGGTGTTGGCTCCCCTAATTAAAGCTTCAGTGTCACAACCAACAGCAGTGAGCTTGTTCCGGGTATTTGAGAAGGTAAATCCCCTCCAATCTAGCAAGTTGTAGTATGGGGTTTCTCCCTGCAGCTGGTCTGTCTTCCCATTTTCGTCGTAACAATCGATGGCCAGGATGCCGTCACTGCGTAGTTCTCCGGCAACCAGTAATATTTCTTGGACCCATACATTGTAAACTTCGGCTCCTAGGAAGGCTTTGTTGGAGGAGCGGTTGCATGTTATGTAGAAGTCATTGTTTAAGTAACAACCAGGTCGGCTCATGCCAAATGGATAAGGGATGCTAACGTTTCCGCAGTGGTCATCACAACCAGGCTTGGCCATTACTGCTGCAGCTGCTGTTGCTGCCTTCACGAGCCACACCAACATCATGATCAGCAAAGCCATATATAACTTCTTCACTTTGATGCAGAGAAGAAGAAAAGGAGGAACCCTAGGCATAGGATATAGAATTCCACAGTCCCCTTCGTAATAAATAGGGGTGGAAACCGAATAGGGATGGACATTTTGCTGTGGACAGCCCCTCACATTTGGTGTGTGGGGCCTCCCAAATGAAGGGTGGGCCTTCAAATGAATGGTGGCCCCGGTCAACGCTCCACCCTTTCTTAGGCGGTTTTTGGTGTTCATATTGGTGAGACACGTGTTTCGTTCTTCACGTGGAGAACGAGTTTGGAAAAATTATGAAAAGTCCCTTTCAACAACAATTATAAAAACAGTCCATAATAATTGAGAATTATAGAAAAATATCACTTTTTATCGATAATTATAAAAACAAGTCATCATAATTAAATTACAAGATCACTTTTCAAAATTTATTTGAAGATCACTTTACTTGGACACGAGTATATTTTACTTGAAAACAAGGATATTTATGTGGGATACGAGCGCATTTTATATAGGACACAAGCGCATTCTACAAGGGTTGTTCTTGGATTGTGCAGCATAAAGTGCATCTCTTGGGTAGTACATTTTTTCTTAGGGGAAGTACATATATTATACCTAAATGTGGCTTATATATATATATATATATATATATATATATATATATATATATATATATATATATATACATGTATTACATATGGGAGCATGAGTTCCTTATGTTTGGTGCATAGGAAACCTTTCCTATTTGCATCTTTTTTTTTTGATGAGATTTCCTATTCGCATCTTAATATATCAACGTATGGCAATTGTTTAGCTGTCCGAAAAAGAAGAAAAAAAAAAGGAAAAAAAACTTTGATGTAAAAATTCAGTCTTATCAGATACTTTTGTTGTTATATTTAGGGGAAATACTGTTCTGTATTATCAAACAGGTATCAGAATACGAATGGAATTGGGTAAACAATTAAAACAGTATCAGATGCACGAATGTTTGAGGAGAACAATCAAGACAGAAAAAGACTAACAGATCGAAATAGACGATTTAAGTAGAAACAAATATAAGCAGGATTGGAATGAACTTATCAGATTTAACAGTCGAGGCGAGATTCAGAAATCTCTGTGCTTAAAGCCTTAAGCGTCCCCTGTAGAACGAATCTCCAGTGTGAAGGGTTGCTCGACGCTATGACTTCCAGCATTCAACGACAACAAGTCTCTCCAGTAATCCGCACAGAAATACTGGACAAATCGAACCCGTGTAGCAGTGTCACTCTTACTTTCAGAACAGAGAAGAAAAACACAGGCGTCCAACAGAGGCTGTGATTTTCGTGTGTTGCAAAACCCTAATCTCTCTCTTCTATATATAAGAGAGGAAACGAACGTTTGTGTCTCTTAAGAGGCACACGTTCACACAAATAACGTTAATTAAAATTAGTTAACGTTAACCCAATGGTTATAAAACCCAAACGATTGGAAAACGTTTTAGAAAGAAAAAATAAAACGTTTTAGAAAGCAAAAGAAAAAACGATTAATATTTAGCATAAAAAGATAGCATCATCACACACACCACGCCACGACCGGACGGACGGCGGCGGCGGCGCGCGCGCGTGATTCAAAGAAACCCCGACAACAAGGAACAGTGTCTCACTTTAGGGGTTGCACCCCTTTAGTTCCCACTATTCAATATAAACCATTAGAAGTTCTCATAAACTTCCAATGTGGGACTATTCATCCCACAAGAGACAAACACTAAAAGACAAAACACCAAGAGGAAATTTTGAGCCCTTAAAAAACCATTAAAAATACAACAATTCCCCCCACAGGGCCCAAAATTCTAGAGAATAGACAGAGTGACCAAAATTCTAATGTGCATTAATGCCGGTGTCTTTTGGACTTGAACCGACACTTAGAACTTGCAGAATAGACTTCACAGAGATTCGGTGGAATAAATTCTTAAACCTAATCTCTTTAATGTGAAACAACTACCTCTGCAGTCCACACACTAGAATACCTGCTTTTAGGTTCTAACCGGGTTGGCGCCTATACGGCCATGCGCCTGCTGGTCTCGTGAGAGCTCTAGAGAATTAGCCCTAATTCTCAACAGAGGCGGCTCCACCTCTACACTCACATAGGTAATTTCCATCAAGTGTGTAAACCGCAACTAAAACACACCATCTATAAAGAATATGGAAACTATTAAGAGTTCAATGACTCAACCTCACATACGTTGCAGTTTTGCACTACTCACATCATAGGGATAGATTTCTCACAAAGTATAGAACTTGTAGTGCTTCACAAACAACTCAGGTGACTTGTTATTCCCATTGAACCTACTTCCTGGGATCGCCATTCACGTAGGTTGGGTTACTATCACGGGTTGTTTATATCCATGGGCTTTAGACCCATCCCCCTCGATGTGCTAATAACGAGCTTCTTGCTCAGAGGCTTTGTCAGTGGATCTGCCAGATTTCCAACTGACCTCACAAAAGTCAATGCAATTACCCCATCACTGAGTAATTGTCTAATTATATTATGCCTCAATCTGATATGTCTCCTTTTACCATTATAAATTTTATTCTGGGCTTTAGCTATTGCTGCCTGGCTATCACATAAAATGGTAATAGGAGGTGCTGGTTTCGTCCATAAAGGGATATCATGCAGAAGGTTTCTCAACCACTCTGCCTCTCCACCAGCTAGCTCTAAAGCTACAAATTCAGATTCCATGGTGGATTTCGCATTACAAGACTGTTTACATGATTTCCATGAAACAGCCCCACCTCCTAAGGTAAAAACATAGCCACTAGTAGAGTTAGACTCATCATGCCCAGTTACCCAGTTGGCATCACAATAGCCCTCCAACACTGTAGGATACCCTGAATAACACAACCCATAATTAATTGTACCCTTTAAGTACCTCAACACCCTAACTAATGCACTCCAGTGCTCATAGTTGGGACAATGGGTGTATCTACTCAGTCTCCCTACAGCATAAGCAATATCAGGTCTGGTGCAGTTCATTAAGTACATTAAGGAACCAATCACTCTAGCATACTCAATTTGTGAAACACTTTCACCAGTGTGTTTCTTTAAATGTATACTAGCATCATAAGGTGAGGACAACGGATCAGACTCAAAGTGTCCAAACTTCTTTAATATATTTTCTACATAATGTGATTGGGTTAATGTAATACTGCCCGACTCCTTAGTTATTTTGATGCCTAAAATTACATCAGCTTCTCCTAAATCTTTCATATCAAATTTAGAAGATAAAAATTTCTTAGTATGAGTTACTACTTCTAAATTAGTACCCATAATAAGCATATCATCAACATACAAACAGATAATCACACCAACATTGTTATTAAATTTATGATACACACATCTATCAGAATCATTTATATGATATCCATTTTCAACAAGTATGTTATCAAATTTCTCATGCCACTGCTTAGGAGCTTGTTTTAAACCATATAAGGATTTAACTAGCCTACATACTTTATTTTCTTTACCTAGTGCTATAAATCCTTCTGGTTGTTTCATATAAATTTCTTCTTCTAATTCACCATTTAAAAAGGCTGTTTTAACATCCATTTGGTGAATTATTAAATTATTAATTGAAGCTAATGCAATTAAAATTCTGATAGTAGTTATTCTAGCAACAGGAGAATAAGTATCAAAATAGTCAATATCTTTTTGTTGACTAAACCCTTTAGCCACCAATCTTGCTTTATATTTGTCAATTGAACCATCAGTTTTAAGTTTTCTTTTAAAGATCCACTTGCAACCTATGGGCTTATTCCCAGGAGGCAAATCAACCAACTCCCAAGTATGATTAGCCAAAATAGAATCCAACTCACTCATTATGGCTTCTCTCCAAAATACTGCATCTGGAGAAGACATAGCCTCACCATAAGTCAATGGATCACCATCAACCATAAAGGTATAAAAATCATCACCTATGTTAGTTGCTTTTCTTGCTCTTTTACTTCTTCTAGGTTCAATTTCAGGTTGAGGACTAGGTTCAGGAACATATTCAGGAACAGTTCCAGGAACATGTTCAAGAACATCATCTCTAGGTTGGCTTGAAGAAGCCTCATCTGAACCTCTCACAGACTTTGGTCTAAGTGGGAAATTAGACTCAAAAAAGTCTGCATCTCTAGACTCTATTATAGAATTAGCTGACACTATATTATCATCCACAGTTCTTAGAACAAGAAATCTGTAGGCAGCACTGTGTTCAGCATACCCTATAAATGCACAGTCTACAGTCTTAGGACCTATCCTCTTCCTTTTAATTTCTGGAAGACCTACCTTAGCTAAGCAACCCCAAACCTTAACATAACTAAGGTTGGGAATATGCCCTCTCCAAAGCTCATAAGGGGTCTTACCAGTTTTCTTGTGGGGTATTCTATTTGAAATAAAACATGCAGATAAAATAGCTTCCCCCCACAAGTTAGAGGGTGAACCAGAACCAATCAACATGGAGTTCATCATCTCCTTAAAGGTTCTGTTCTTCCTCTCAGCTACTCCATTTGACTCAGGGGAGTATGGAGCAGTCACCTCATGGATAATACCATTTCCTTCACATAATTCTTTGAAGGAATTTGATTCATACTCTCCACCTCTATCAGTTCTCAATCTCTTAATTTTCTTTTCAAGCTGATTTTCTATCTCATTTTTATATTTTATAAAAGCTTGTTCAGCTTCATCTTTACTTTTTAGTAAATACACCTTTGTATATCTACTATAATCATCTATGAAGGTAATAAAATATTTATTTCCTCCTCTAGACATATTACTTTTCATATCTGCTAGATCACTATGAATTAAGCTTAAAAGTTCTGATTCTCTAGTAACAGACTTATGAGATTTATTAGTAAATTTTGCTTCTGAACAGCATTCACATTTGTCAAAATTGTTATTTGATATATTTTTAATTAAGCCTACACTATGCATTCTCTTAACATAGGAAATATTTGCATGTCCTAATCTAGCATGCCACAAAGTAAGAGAATCAATATAAGCAGAAGTGGAGATTTCATTTATTTCATCAGAAATGTTCAAAACAAACAGACCATGGTTACAATATCCTTTTCCCAGGAAAACCCCATTCTTAGTCAAAACTAACTTATCCCCCTCAAAGACTAACTTAATCCCAGCCTTGTTCAACAAGTATCCAGACACTAAGTTTCTCCTAATGCCTGGAACATGCAATACATCAGTCAAAGCCAACTGCTTCCCAGAAGTGAGCTTCATCTGCACCTTTCCCTTTCCAGCAACTGGAGAAGTACGAGAGTCAGCCAGGTACACCTGCTCGCCCTCTCCCACAGGCTGGTAGGTCGTGAACAAAGCACGGTCTCCACATATGTGCTTGGTGGCCCCAGTGTCCACCACCCACTCCTTAGGGTTGCTGATCAGATTAACTTCTGAAATCACAGCCACAATCACATCAGACTCAGTTAGATTCACATGGGTCTTGTCTCTGTTTTTCCTATGCCTGCACTGAGCAGCATGATGGCCTGGTTTGCCACAGACAAAACAGTTCCCTTTCTTCATTGAGTCCTTCTTAAAGTCTAGTTTTCTAGGTTTCTGAAAATCCCACCTTTTCTTCTTCCTAGAACCATCCTCAATCATATTGGCTTTGCTGACTGGAATAAAGGCATTGGGTTTCTGGGTCTTCTCTCTGACCTGGGCTTGTTCTTCTATCCTGATATGAACTATCAGCTCTTCCAGGGACATGTCTTTCCTCTTATGTTTCAGGTTGGTCTTATAGACTTTCCAGGAGGGAGGCAGTTTCTCAATAAGAGCTCCTGCCACAAACAGTTCAGGTAGTATAATTCCCTCACTAGTCAAGTCTTTCACAGTCTTCTGAAATTCATTTATTTGATCAGAAATGGATTTCCCATCAATCATGACATACTCTAGAAATTTTCCTATGGCAAATTTCTTCACCCCAGCATCCTCAGTTACATATTTTTTATGCAGAGCATCCCATACATCTTTAGCAGACTCATATCCACAGTATAGATCAAATAAATCATTGGATAATGAATTCAGGAGATAGTGTTTGCAAATTCGGTTTGCTTTCACCCAAGCATTCAGTTCAACAGATTCAGACCCATCATTAGGAGCCTCGGGTCTAGGAGTATTAAGCACAAAAAAGATTTCTAGGGTTTCAAACAGATAAGAGATTTTCTGTTTCCATCTCTTGAAGTTTTCACCAATCAGTGGTTCAACTTTCGTAAGATCAACAGAATGGGGTACAGCAGGGTTCAAGGGTTTGACAGTATCCATCACAGACAAGCAAAACAAAAATTCGGATGATTAAAGACTGATCCGAAAAACACAGAACAGATTATGAATAAGGCTTTAAGATTTTTGTTATATTTAGGGGAAATACTGTTCTGTATTATCAAACAGGTATCAGAATACGAATGGAATTGGGTAAACAATTAAAACAGTATCAGATGCACGAATGTTTGAGGAGAACAATCAAGACAGAAAAAGACTAACAGATCGAAATAGACGATTTAAGTAGAAACAAATATAAGCAGGATTGGAATGAACTTATCAGATTTAACAGTCGAGGCGAGATTCAGAAATCTCTGTGCTTAAAGCCTTAAGCGTCCCCTGTAGAACGAATCTCCAGTGTGAAGGGTTGCTCGACGCTATGACTTCCAGCATTCAACGACAACAATGTCTCTCCAGTAATCCGCACAAAAATACTGGACAAATCGAACCCGTGTAGCAGTGTCACTCTTAAGAGGCACACGTTCACACAAATAACGTTAATTAAAATTAATTAACGTTAACCCAACGGTTATAAAACCCAAACGATTGGAAAACGTTTTAGAAAGGAAAAATAAAACGTTCCCACCACGACCGACCGGACGGACGGCGGCGGCGGCGGCACGCGCGATTCAAAGAAACCCCGACAACAAGGAACAGTGTCTCACTTTAGGGGTTGCACCCCTTTAGTTCCCACTATTCAATATAAACCATTAGAAGTTCTCATAAACTTCCAATGTGGGACTATTCATCCCACAAGAGACAAACACTAAAAGACAAAACACCAAGAGGAAATTTTGAGCCCTTAAAAAACCATTAAAAATACAACAACTTTTAGTGGTCTAATTGTACTGTTAAATTGTTAACCATAGATTAAATCATAAGAAACGTCAAACCTTAATTAATGTAGTCTTGGTAGGAAATGATTCAATGCAGCATGCCATGATCTTTTGATACTCTATTAGCTGAATTCACTCTCTTTCAGACTAGTTTTGCAATCAGCATATGAATTTTTGATATCATCTTGTTCAAGTAGAAGTAAGTAGGATGTTTCGAGTAAATGTTTTGTGTAATTTTCGTCCAAAGTCAGTCTGCCATTTGATTATTCTTGAAAGAAGAGAATAAGAAAACATAGGAGAATTGAAAGGGTGGCCTTCACATCCTCTGATATTGGTTGGCAGCTTGAAATCTTCTACTCAAGATATTTGGCAGTATGTTGCACGTTTACGCTGGGAAGCCTTTGAGCTATTTAGATGTTTTGATTTCATGTCTATTTCACATGTTTTTCGGGAAGCCAATTGGGCTGCTGATAGGATTGCTAATTTTGCTTAATTTGCATGACTATTTAGCTTCATGGAAGACTAAGCCTCCGAAGTTCTGTCTGATGTCCTCCGTGAGGACTACTTGAGAGGTACCTGTACTAGAATCATAAACTCTTAATGCATTTTGCTTCTCCGTTTTCATGAGCCAAAAAAAAAAAAAGGATGTTATTATATTAACGGCATCTCGGTTTAGATGAATTTATCTCCCAATAATGTGAATATGGAAGGAAAGACGAAGCCTAAACAATGACCTACAAAGTTAAGGAATTAATTAATTAACCTCAATATATATATATATACTCTCACTTGATCTGTCTTCCACAAAGTCTCAAATAGAGGATGAGACAAGCGTCAAAAGTCTAAAAAGGCAGAGATATCTTTAGCTTTTTAAAAGTAAATCCGTTTTTATCTTTCGTTGATAAGAATTCCACATGAAAGATGGGGCAAGTCTCGACATAAGTCTTGCGATAAAAATGGCTTGACCCACTCGTCTAAATGGAAAGAAAATTCAAGGTATCTCTGGGTAAATTACAGAGAAACTTCTACTTTTCATTCGTTGTGGAAGCTGCTCTTTTACTTTAATATAACTTTTTATAGTGACTGATTTACCCTTAAAGGTTTTTCAAATTTCTCCCCATTCGATACTTCTTTGTTAAAGATGTTCGAACCTACTTCTTAATTTCTTTTTCTTTTACGTGAACTCAAGCTTGAAAGATGGAATCCTCTGGACTGGAGTGCATCCACATTAAGTATGAGAGTTGTTAATTTCTTGTGCTTGAGAGAGAGAGAGAGAGAGAGAGAGAGAGAGAGAGAGAGAGAGAGAGAGAGAGAGAGAGAGAGAGAGAGAGAGAGAGAGAGAGAGAGAGAGAGAGAGAGAGAGAGACTGTGTGTGTGTTCATGCTTGTGTTCTTTTTTTTTTTTTTCTATTTCGTCATGTTTTCTTGTTTGTTTGATGCTGTTATGGGAGGCTACTAGTTGCTGTTTGTGAAAGGCAGCTAATGAATTGAACTTCTCAAAGGTTTAATTGGATCTTGCAGTTCCAAGCTTTGACTTCTGAGAAAGACATGGATAAAGCAGGCACTAATTTGTCAAGAGTGTTGAGGTTTTGCAAGAGGTTATTTTGGGTATATTTCGCTTTGTATTAGGGTATATCCCTATTCTTGTAGTCATTCATTGTATTCTTCAATTTGTGACATAGTGAAAACGGCGGCCGTGGATGTAGCCCTATTCTGGGGTGTACCATGTAAAATCTCTGTGTATTTCTATTCGTTTTTCTTCATTATTGCTCCTAGCAATCTATAGGAATCAGGTTGGATTCCTAAAAATTGGTATCAGAGCCGTGGTTTGGTTCAAGTGGGAGCAATGGCAAAAGAAGTGATACCGGAAATGTGGAGGAGAAATTAGAGACAAAGAAAATAAGAAAAGAATACGGTTCTAATGAGATATAGTAATCACCATTCAAAAAGATAATTCAGCTCACCACTCAAGTAAGAAGGCAATGGGATACAGAAACACCACCCAAAGATAAACTCACAAGAGATACAGAGCAGAAAACTCTTCCACTAATGGAATCCACCAAAAGTTTAGAGCAAAGAAAGACTTCTTTTATGAACAATGCCAAAAAAACCTCCTCCTCTTCCTAAGATAGGTTACCTAAGTAATACTTGGAACAACCTTCCAAGCATGGGCCGTTACAGCTTTCAAAAATCCCACTCAAAACAAACTTGACTGCTCATATTCCAGAAAACAACTTCCTAAACAGCAAACTTAAATAAGCACATTGACCACCTAGTTCCAAGAATACATTGAAACTTTAAGAAAGCCATTAACTCAGCACTTGTACAGGTTTAACCCTTGATCTGCAAGGGATTGGTATCATACTCCCCTAGCTAGTTGGAAAAGACTCGTCCTCGAGTCTTGATCCTCATCTTCTTCATAGTATGGGGAAAGATCAGAGACATTGAAAGTTGCTGAAACACCATAATCACCTGGTAGCTCAATCTTGTAAGTATTCTCCCCAATGCGTCTAAGCACCTTGAATGGTCCATCAGCTTTAGGCATGAGCTTGGCATGACGCCCTCCTGGAAAGCGTTCTTTTCGCAGATGAATCCATGCCAAATCACCCTCTTGTGAGACATGGAAAAATCAATTCAATGACTTCCTGATCATCACACGGGATTGGTTAAAAACAAAGAGTCGCCACCATTCTGTTTAGGTGTGAATGGACACCAAAATATCAAATAACCACAAAAAGGCAAATTTAGAGTAAAAATAACCCTATTAAAAAAACAACCAGAGATGGGTAAGGGGATTAGGTTATGAATAGGGGAAGGTGTTAAGCACCCCTATTCATCCACACCAGGTGGTTGCCAGGCATTGTTCATGTTAAGAATAAAGAAGGTTTGCTACAAAAATCATAAAAATCACAAAAAGACAAAAGTGTATGGTCTTTTCATACGAACAGCCTGATTGATTCAGAACTTTCAAATATGATCATACCATTCCTAGGGTTTCATGATTAAAATAAAATTGAGATAAAATCAAATAAAACCAATCTAAAGTGAAAACTTAAAAAATCTGGCTTTAAGTTAAATTCTGGAAATCTAGAAAAATATGATTTTTATAAAATATCGCAGAATTGAACTTGAACAATCCAGGATATAGATATAGCCCATATTTCACATTAGATCAAGAAATCAAAACAAAAAATACCCACGTTGATGAAGAACATCAAAAGGGGAGAACTTAGACTGTAGGGTCTTCTCTCAAAAATGAAAAATGACTCAAAAACCACATCATGAAACCCTAGAAGTTACTTTTAGGCTTCTGAATCCAGATCTATCACATAGATCATGATAGATCCAAGATCTTAGCCTAATATCACAAAAACAGTGCTGTAGGTGCAAAGGTGTGAAAAATCCAAATTTTAGAAAAAAGTGGGGATCTCATGCTATAAACATCATGGATTCATGAGATTCATTCAGATTCAAAATAAAACCATTAAAACATGAACAGGATATTCAAAGCAGCCATATCTCACAGATTAGAGCACATGGGGGTCTACCTTACGGATCCACCTGTTCTCTTTTCCCCTAGCTCTCTCTTCACGTTTTACGGCTAGAGAGGATTCTTGAGGTACTTAGAGACAGGTTTGGGTATACAAACTCCAATCAAAGGCTTTATTCTAGAAAAAAGGAGAAAAACAGATTATGGGGTTCTATTCTAGGGATTTACCTGTTCCCCTTTCCCCTAGCTCTCTCTTCACCTTTTACGGCTAGAGAGTATTCTTGAGGTACTTAGAGGCAGGTTTAGGAATACAAGTATAAACCAGGCCTTATTCTACAGCAATGGAGAAGATCTGATTATCTCTAGAATTGAAGACAGAAAATAAAAGGGAAAAGGGACTTACCTGGATTGAGCAAGCAGAGTAGCAGGGATTCCTCTCTTCACATGGAGCTCCTTAGACTTCAAATTTCGTGGCCTTTTGCTTGAGGAGAGGCCCTCTATTTATAGGCAAACCTAGGGGTATGGTTGGTCTAGAGGGATATACCGAGATCTTCCAGATTGAATTGAAAACAGGGATAATGCCAATCCATTGCCAAATAGGATAATTCGAAAGGATAAATAAGATAATTCGAAATTCATAGAGAGATATTTGGATGCAGATAAGGCTCAGAAATCGAAAAAGGCAAAATTCGCACAAAACCCCCGTGCCCGTATATATATTACGGTTACGCCCTGCCCGTATTATTAATACGGGCACACCGTGCCCGTATATCAACTACAGGCATGACCAGACCGTAAACAAAATATGGTCATGACTAGTTTGGCCAGATTTTACACTTTTTTGACCTGTTTCAAATCCCAATTACATGTTTTCAATTATTTTCTCATTTTGTAGTGCAATTTGGGGTGTCTACACCTCTTTGAAAGCTGTTGGTTTTCGATGCTTGTTGGCTTGCTTTTTATACTTTTCAGTTTGCTTGAGAATATGCTCACGAACCTGTTCATGTAACTTTTTGATGTACTTCACCCTTTCCTCTGCGTCTCCACTAAAATGATGAGTAGTAGGGAGTGGTGCTAAATCCAATGGGCTAATGGGATTTTGTCCATATACAACTTCAAATGGACTATGGCCAGTAGTTTGACTAGTAGATCGATTATAACCAAACTCAGCTTGTGCAAGCAAGAGATCCCATTGCCGAATATTTTTTCCCACATAACTTCTTAACAAATTTCCCAAACTTCTGTTGACCACCTCGGTTTGACCATCACTTTGAGGATGACAAGTTGAACTAAAGTGAAGATTAGTACCAAGTTTCCTCCAAAGTGTGTGCCAAAAATGGCTCATGAATTTGGTGTCTCGATCTGAAGTGATTGTCCTTGGAATACCATGAAGCTTGACTATCTCTCGAAAATAAAGATCAGCTACATGAGAGGCATCAAGAGTCTTGCTACATGGAACAAAATGAGCCATCTTTGAGTAACGATCAACAACTACCATAACTTAATCTTTGTTCCTTTGAGTCTTTGGCAAACCCACCACAAAATCCATACTAACATCTTCCCATGGGGACTTAGGAATAGGAAGTGGTGTGTATGTAAGCACCTTATTTTTGCACCCCTGAAATTGCTAAAAATGAAAACCCTGGTAGAAAGTCAAACCCCGAAGGGACAAAAAGTTGAATTTTTGATTAAGTGATATTTAGAGGCCTTGCTTTATATCATTGGATAGAGAATCTCGACACGATTCCAGCGCAACTGAGTTTGCAGGAATCGGAGTCCGGGGGAAGGTTCTGTGGGCGGTCAAACTTGGGCAGAGCCAAAAGTTGACTTTCTGCTAAAATCCGATCTAGAGGCCTTGGTTTATATCATTGGATAGAGAATCTCGACACGATTCCAGCACAACTGAGTTTGCAGGAATCGGAGTCCGGATGAAGGTTCTGCGGGCGGTCAAACTTGGGCGAAGCCAAAAGTTGACTTTCTGGTAAAATCCGATCCGGAGGCCTACCCCTAGGTCATGGGATAGAGAGCTCCGATACGATTCTAACGCCACTGAGTTTGCCCAGATCGGAGCCCGGGTGAAGAAAATATGAGCTGGCGAAGTTCCCGAGCAGCAAAACCGGCGAACTGCGCACGTGGCAAAAAGCTGCACACGTGGCGAGTTGCGCAGAAAAATATCTCGGGGATCAAATCCATAAATATCCAAACATTCAAAATATCCCAGGGACCAATCTGAAAGTATTTGAAAATATCTGAATAAAATAATATTAAACCTAAATATCCTAGGGACCATATCCTAATTTTCAGATTTTTAAAACAAACGAGCGGCGGCATTTATTATTTTGAAATGATTAGGTCGCTTGCGCGAATGTGGCAGGGGGTATGCGCTCACCTTGAGGTGAGCGCCAAACTCGGCGGATACCCTCTGTACTCTTCTATAAAAGCCGCGCAGGGTTTCATTTCCAAGGGTTCAAAAATTTTGGTGGGGGTTCGGAAATTTTGGTGGGAGAGTTCCAGGGTTCTGGACTTTTTTTTTGGTTTCGGCATTGTTTTTTTGGGCTCGGGATTTTGAAGAAAAAGAACATACACACAGGTCCCCTCCCTTCCTCTTCTTCCTCGTCAAATCCGAAGGAGGCCGTGCTCTTGGTGTGAGAAGAAGGAGCCTTCCGCAGCAGCTTGTGAGCTCCAGGGAACCTCCGGCCTGCTTTGCAAAGGTTTGGAACCAAGGTGATTCTCTCTCTCAGTTATTGTTTTAACATGTAGAAAGTGAGCAAGTTTTCCATCTCAACATGCTATTTATGTTCTGTTTTGATTGATTCGAAGGGGGAGCATGTTCCCCCTATGAGTTCTCCCTCTCTGTTGTATCCCGATAAAGCCCCCAGTTCCCTTCCCTTGTATGTTCTGTTAGTGTTTGGGTGTTTGGGTGTTCGGATTTGTAGGTTTGCAGAGAGGGTTGACCCTCACAACTTAGGTTAGATCAATTCCAATAAAAGTTAAAGTGTCTTCTGGGGAGTGGTCCAAGCCCTGGGAGGGCTTACAGAGCCAAAAAAAACGATTACAGAGCTTAAAATCAGCTAAGGAAGGGAGATTGAATGAAAACCAAGAGCATCGAGGGTCCGCGAGGCTCGCGCGAAGCTCGCGCGAAGACTTCGCGTGAACCTCGCGTGAACCTCGCGCGAAGCTCGCGCGAACCTCGCGTGAACCTCGCGCGAAGCTCGCGCGAACCTCGCGCGAAGCTCGCGCGAATCTCGCACGAGCGCTTTTCGCGCTTCGCGGGTTTTTTGGTCCGCCCGGCCCGCGCCGACCTCGCGCCTAGCGCCCGAGGTCGGCGCATACCCCTAAAAGCCTGCCGAAATGCTATATTTTTGAAAATTTCCGAAAATGCCCTTTACTGTACTGGTACGGGGAGGTACCCCACCCCATGGGCTTCGCTTCGCCCACAGGGCCCCCGGGTACCTCCCCTTGGACCCAGCACATTGAGCCAGTTTCTTTTCTGACAAAGTGTTCATCTTGTGTTTTTTCTATGATTATTGCTAAATGTTAATGCCATTTCCGAACCGGACAAACCAATAGGGTTTCCGGGTCACCCGGAAACCCAACATGGGACTTGGACCCTTGATCCAACTTGGTTTCCAGTGGGCCTTCCAACGGGGCCCACCAAGCCCGACCAATTCATTTTGCTTAACTAAGATAATAAAAGATTTGAGTGGGCCAGACCACTTGAGGCCCACCCAAGCCCTAATTGGGCCATGCATGATTAAAGTAGGATGTGGTTTGGCCGAGACCACGGGTAGGGCCTATCGGGCCCACTAAGCCCATGAACCCGACCAACTTAGGGTTTCCAAACCCTAATTCAGGAAGCCTTGGGCTTTCAAGCCCAAGCCCAGGTAAAGGGCCCCAAGCCCAATGCTTGGCCCATTTTGACACAGATAAGAAAGATAAAATCAAAATCACTTGGCAACCATTTGTGGGGCCCACTCAAGGGCCCACAAAGCAATCCCGGCCCACTTTTGGCATGAAATCCACCTAACTAATCCAACTTGAACTCTAAAATAAAATCAATTCAAAGTGAGCCAAAGTCCAAAGGGCCATACTTGGCCCACCAAGGAACATGCGGGCCACACTTGGCCCACCAAGGGATACCGTGGACCTTCCAACGGGGCCCACCCCACCAGGCCCAGATCATCTTAATTAAAAAGATAAAATCAAGTAAAGGGACCCACACCACTTTGGCGGTCCCGCCAGACTTAATCAAAGTTGCATGCTGGAATAGGAATCGGGTGAGTGAGAGACCAAAGTTGACTCAAACCAGGGAAACCTATGGGACCCGTCACTTGACGGGGTGGACTGGGGTGTCTACGGACTTCCTCAGACCGCAACTGAGCCCCTACTTAGAATCTCAAAGCCGCAGACCAAAAGCCTTAGTAGAAAAACTTAGGCACCCAGGTGTTTGCCTGCACCCCATCAGGCAGTGGCGACTCCAAACAAACCCTGAGGCACGCGTCATTACGCGTGCGCCTCGTCGTGCGACCAAAATCGGGTGCGCACAGTGTACAATCCTGTATTTTGGCCATGGCTCTTAGCAATATGACAAGTTTGACATCGTTCCAAATGACGTATAATATCCCGTTCCATCCTTGGCCAATAGAAATTTTCTTTCACAAGAGCAAGTGTTTTATCTCTCCCAAAATGTCCAGCAAGTCCTCCACCATGAGCTTCAATAATAATGGCATTCCTTAAAGAACATTGTGGAACACATAGCTGGTTACCTTTGAATAGATAGCCATTTTGTAACAAAAATTGCTGATAAGGGCCTTTTGCAGATTCTTCCTATACCTTTGCAAAGTACGGATCCTCTTTGTACAATTCTTTTACTACTTCAAAGCCAAAGATATTTACTTGCATAGTAGAAAGCAAGAAATGCCTACGACTTAATGCATCAGCTACTTGATTTTGAGCACCTGCTTTATGCTTAAGAACAAAAGAAAAAGATTGTAAGAACTCACTCCACTTGGCATGCCGACTATTGAGTTTCTGTTGACTATTCAAGTACTTCAATGCTTCATGATCAGAAAATAGAATGAAATCTTTGGGGAGAAGGTAGTGACTCCAATGATGCAATGCCCAAACAATGGCATAGAATTCCTTATCATAAGTTGAGTATTTCTTTCGAGATTCATTCAACTTTTCACTGAAAAAGGCAATGGGTTTTCCTTCTTGGCTAAGAACAGCACTAATGCCCATATTGGAAGCGTCACAGTCAACTTCAAATAGCTTCTCGAAATTTGGTAAGGAAAGAAGTGGAGCTTCAGTCACCTTCTTCTTCAATAATTCAAAGCTCTTCTCAGCTTCGCTGGTTCATTTGAATGTACCACCTTTCAAACATTCAGTAATAGGAGATATAAGAGTGCTGAATCCTTTGATGAATCGTCGATAAAATGATGCAAGACCATGAAAGCTTCGAATATCATGGAGTGACATTGGAGTAGGCTAGTTGGTAATTGCTTCAATCTTGCTAGGATCCATTTCTATGCCTTTGCTGGAAACAACATAGCCCAAAAAAATAAGGCTGTTAGTGAAAAAGTGACACTTTTTCAAATTTGCATATAGCTTCTGTGCTCTTAAAGTGTTGAATACTTGACGCAAATGCTCCAAGTGTTGCTCTTTATGCTTGCTGTATACCAAAATGTCATCAAAATAGACAACAATAAAATGCCCAATGAAAGGTCTAAAGACATGATTCATAAGATGCATTAAGGTACTAGGAGCATTAGAAAGCCCAAAAGGCATAACCATCCATTCATAGAGACCATCCCGAGTTTTGAAGGCCGTTTTCCGTTCATCACCAGGCCTCATTCGGATTTGATGATATCCACTTCGTAAATCTATCTTTGAAAAGATAGTGGCACCATGAAGTTGGTCAAGAAGATCATCAAGACGAGGAATTGGAAAGCGGTACTTTATAGTAATCTTATTCATCATCCTACTGTCAACACACATGCGCCATGTTCCATCTTTCTTTGGAACAAGAAGAGCTGGGACAGCACATGGGCTCATACTTTCCTTCACCAAGCCTTTAGCTAGAAGCTCCTCTACTTGCCTTCGTAGCTCTTCATTCTCCTTAGGACTCATCCTGTAGGCTGCCTTGTTAGGAATAACCGAACCAGATACAAGATCAATATAGTGTTGAATATCTCTCATAGGAGGAAGACCAGGTGGAATGGCTTCAGGAATGACATCCTAAAATTCAGCAAGAAGGGGTTGCAATATAGGAGGTGGTTCATGCCTTTCTCCATTTTCTTCTAACACCACAAGAGCACAAGCTTCTGTAGAATCTACCAACACTTTCTCAAGATCAGATTTAGAGAGTAGGTTGCTTCCCTTCCCTTTGTCCGGTTTAGGATCTATCTCTAACCGAAATGGAGCCAAGGTTACCTTCACTCCATCCTTGACAAAAGCATAAGTATTTCTAAACTCATCATGGATAGTTTTTCTGTCATATTGCCATGGCCTACCAAGAAGTAAATGACAAGCATCCATAGGTACTACGTCACATATTACCTCATCATTGTAGTTCTTGCCAATAGAAAAAACAACAAGACAACGCTTGTTAACTTTTACCTCGTTACCTTTGCGAAGCCATGAGAGTTTGTACGGATGAGGGTGTGGTTCCATCTTGAGTTTCAATCTCCCACCATATTTTCAGCCACCACATTTTCGCAGCTTCCTCCAATTATGACAGTGCATACTTTGCAATGAGAAGTACACCTTGTGTGAAAAATGTTGGTGCGGAGCCAATCATCATGATCCTTGCGTTCTACGTTCAAACTTCGTCGAACAAAAAGGGATTCTCCATCATCAGCATAGGTGATGTTTTCTGCTTCTTCTTCTAACTTCTTTTCATCCTCTCCATCATTTCCTTCACTCAAATCTTCTTCAATGAGAGTCACCACTCTACGATTTGGACAATCAGCGGCTATATGGCCAAATCCTTGGCACTTGAAACACTTGCGGGAGTCAACAGTGGGAAGACTTGAGCTAGCTCCCACTTCCTTCTTTGAGAACTTGGGATTTGTAGGCTTACTTGCTGAAGCTTGCTTGGTAGTTGAAATACTCCCCCAGTTGGAATACCCATTTCTTGTCACGAACCTTTGGCTACCACCACGAGTCTCTTTTAGTTGCTTCTCCACCTTTATCGCAAGTTTGACAACATTAGCATAGCTCCAATATGGTTGTAACTGTACAACATTGCTAACTTCCGTTTTCAACCCACCAAGATAGCGAGCTATAGTTTGTTCCTCCAGTTTAGCAACATCACATTTCATCATAAGATGGTGAAATTCTGCAGTGTAGTCCTCCACAGAAACATCTTTTTGCTTGAAATTGTGGAACTTAAGGTAAAGATCTTGTCGGTAATTTTTTGGCAAAAACTTTCTCTTAAGCTCTTTCTTCATCTTCTCCCATGTAACAACACGGCTTCTCCCTTCACGTGCTCTTTGCTTCTTCATATTTTCCCACCATAAGGAAGCATACTTTTTAAGTTTGATGGCCACAAGCTTTACCTTGCGATGATCTGGAATTTCTTTGTAATCAAAGACTTGATCAACTGAGTATAACCAATCGATAAACTCTTCTGGTTGCATCTTCCCTTCAAACTCTGGAATGTCAACTTTCACATTTAGTCTATCATGTTGGAACCCTTGATTACGCGGAAGACAACGACAAGGAAGAACATCTTCTTCATTTCGAGCACGATGAAATGGATTCAGATTTTCATTATCATCATTAGAAGACCTATCCTTTGAATCATGATGAGATGCATCGCGTTCTAAAGGTTCATAATGTTCTAAACGTTGTTGAGGTTGCTGTATTTGTCTTCTTAACTCGTCCAGCTCAATATCACGAAGATTTCTTTCACGAGTTGGATTCGATTCAACTTCCGGACCACGTCGACCTTGACCTCGATTGGCCATGATAACCAAGGCTTTGATACCAAATTTGATACTGGAAATGTGGAGGAGAAATTAGAGACAAAGAAAATAAGAAAAGAATATGGTTCTAATGAGATATAGTAATCACCATTTAAAAGGATAATTTAGCTCACCACTCAAGTAAGAAGGCAATGGGATACAGAAACACCACCCAAAGATAAACTCACAAGAGATACAGAGCAGAAAACTCTTCCACTAATGGAATCCACCAAAAGTTTAGAGCAAAGAAAGACTTCTTTCATGAACAATGCCAAAAAAACCTCCTCCTCTTCCTAAGATAGATTACCTAAGTAATACTTGGAACAACCCTCCAAGCATGGGCCGTTACAGCTTTCAAAAATCCCACTCAAAACAAACTTGACTGCTCATATTCCAGAAAACAACTTCCTAAACAGCAAACTTAAATTAGCACATTGACCACCTAGTTCCAAGAATAAATTGAAACTTTAAGAAAGCCATTAACTCAGCACTTGTACAGGTTTAACCCTTGATCTGCAAGGGATTGGTATCAAGAAGGGAAAGTGCGGATTGTAGCGCCCCAGAACCGGGTCTGCCCTATCACGGCACCAACCCGTTCCTGAGACCTACTTATGGGTCCAAAAAAACCTAATAAACACAATTAACCTGGGCAATTACAAAGTAATCATTAAATTGCATAAGCTAAAGAAGAATGGAATAAAAATTTTTCATCTAACAAAGATCATTTGTGTTATAATCTCTAAACATGATATCTGTGTATACAAAATACAACTAAGGCATCTAATTGCTCACAAGTTTTTTCCCAAATATACAGACATATACAAAAGATATCTTCTAAGAGTATAAGTCCACAAATGTTATTTACATCCCATTTACAACTCTCTAAACAAAATACAACATCATAAAGAGAGTCCTATTATGGGTGGTAGTAGTAGTCCTCGGGGCTATAATCTGGATCTCCCTAAATCTTTGCCCCAGTGCGTAACTCACCAGGAGGATCTAAAAACAAATCCGGTAAAACAAAACACGCGTGAGACTTAAAGTCCCAGTAAGTAGCAAACATGCATGTATAGAAACAATTTATGCAGTTTTATAATATCATGATAATATTCACAATTATAAAGTACCAAACGTAAACCAAAACAACTCAATCGGATAACACATAAAATCAGTTCAATAAAAGCAATCAAATATTGCAAGCATGTCTTGTTAAGACTCGTGGGTTGGCGTTTCTTTAAGTTAGATTAATTACCATTGTCCATTTGCCACCTACACGACTTACAGAGAGAAGCTTAGCTAGGGACATCTCAGCAAGCGGAGCACCCACATATGGGCTGGCAAGTAACAACCAAACCAATAATCAAGGCCAAGTGGAATACTCCATCCACTGCTAAACCAAACCAAATGAATCACAAGAACATCCCACCGATACCACACGGTGGGTGGTTGCCGCAGCACCTTTATACCCCAAGAGGGCCTCACTGATACCCCACAGTGGAAAGCTATATGGACAAGGAAATTAACGCTAACAAGCCAACACCAACACACTGACTAGACTCACAGTAGATCCACACTAAGAACAACATCCAATTAGACGACTCACGATTCAAAACCAAACCAATCAAATCAATGAGTAAAACCGGTGCTTAACTAAGGCCAAGTGGAATTTCCCATCCACCGCCAAATCACATCATAAGCCAAGTGGAATTCCTTATTTACTATCAAATCAACTGAGGCCAAGTGAAATTCCTCATCCACTGTCAATAAAACAATAAGCCAAAAGCTTTGTCAAATCATATAAGAGTTTTTCAATCTTGCTTTCATAAATCCAAATCGATCAAAACGAATATTATAAAATCCTCAAAACACATTTTGGATGAGTGGGATAGTCTTTGGATTCTCAAATAAGTCACCATACCAAAAAGCAATGGATTCTGAGACAAAAAGTTTTGGACCTCAAAAGTATTCCAAGTTTGGTTAAAAAACGTTGAATTTTGGGTATATAATTTTTCTAGACAAATCCACAAGGAGTTTTGGGCTCAATTTCTGGTTGTAGTTTAATGAAGGGTAAACAACTATTTTGAAATTTTATGGGCTTCTAAATCACTCATTTGGGTACCAAACTCAAAAGTGGTTTTTGATGAAAATCGGGAAAACTGGAAATTTAGGCATGAATTGGAAAGTTGACTTTTTATTGGTTGGGAATTGGGTCTTGGGAGTAATTTTATTGGTTCCAAATGGGGGGGGGGGGGTAAAACCTTATTTACATGTAAAGACTTAAGTAAATGGAGCAATAAATATACAGAATATGTACTTAAATGTTTTTCGTGTAATAAGGGTGCTGTGTAGGATGCTTAGGTTGTTTGGGAAAGGGTTGGGGAGAAAAAGGGTGAACAACTCTAAAAAAATGGTCCACGATTAGTCTCCAGATTAATCACTGGCGATTAGCCTTGACGTGTGTGCGTTGAGGTTGGACTTTCCCGCGTCCAAGCTACAACAAAGCCAACGTTCGCGTGTTGAGGCTCGCGATTAATCACGAGACTAATCTTGTCCTTAACAGGAACTTATTTTTTTGGGGTTTTGGCTCAAGATTAATCGCCAGGTTGGGTTTTCAAATATTTTTGGCTTTTTTCAATACAAAACTCATACAATCATGCCTAAATTTTCCAAAACCAAATGGGATGATCATAAATCATCCCAACACACTTAAAAACATATTCCAAAACAAAGATTCATCCCAAATCCATATGAGCACAAATTCAACACATGAAACCTCATTCAAAACACAAAACTCAAACCCAAATCTAAAATATGATCAATCTAGATTGTAGTCCCATACCAAATCAATAGAAAACTAAACAAGAGTGTTATAAAACCAAAACCTATGACTTTTAGAAGCAAATACCAACATGCAAGATCATTTCTTCAAAATAAATCAAACCCTAGAGAAAGAATATGAATTTTGTAATACATTTTGTTTTGAAGGATTTGCTACTTGTTTAATGGAGAAGCACAACTTCTCTTCAAGCTCTCCTCTCCTTCTCCTTCTTCTTGAAGCTTTCAAGTAAGCTCACAATCTCCTTCTCTTATTCTATACGTTCAATACAAGAGAAAGTAGGTTCAAAACTCTTAAAATTTGAATTAGGGCATCCTTACATATGCCCAACTTTGGTCTTTAAAATCTGTTCCTAAACAAAGCTTTTATTCAACTAAAACCCGAGGGGTATCTAAGACATACTAAGGGGGTTACCTTACTGTTAAGTGTTGGGGGGGGGGGGGGTGTACCTTAGTGTTATTTGAGGGGGTACCTTGGTGTTTCAAGGGGTTTTTCCTTAAGTAATTCAAGGGGTATACTTTAGGGATGCTTGGCGGTACTTTAGTTATACAAGAGGGGGTACCTTAGTTATAGGAGGGGGTACCTTAGTTATACAAGGGGTGCTTTACTTACATAAGGGGGTACTTTAGTTATACAAAAGGGGTACCTTAGCTATATAAGGGGGGTGTACCTTAGGTGAAACCAGGGGGTATCTTAGGCAAAACAAGGGGTAACTTAGGCAATACAAGTGGGGTACTTTAGGCAAACACATGGGAATACCTTAGATAAATCAAGGAGGGTACTTTAGGTAAAACAAGGGGGTACTTTAGGTATTCAAATGGGGTACCTTGGGCAATATATGGGGGTACCTTAGGTATACTTTAGAGGGTACTTTAGGTGTACTTGGATGGTACCTCGGATAATACTTGGGTGTACTTTAGGTATACTTTGGTGGTACCTTGGTAATACTTGGGTGTACTTTAGATGTACTTGGGTGGTACCTTGGGTAATACTTGGGTGTACTTTAGGTGTACTTAGGTAGTACCTTGAGTATATTTTGAAGGTATTTTAGGTACACTTAAACTAATTGGAGGGTATCTTAGTCAATTGAAATTGAGAAATAATCTTAACTAAGCTTACCTTAATAACCTTCAATAAAAATCAATTTGATTTCCCTCAAATCCTTAAGCATGATCCACATCCACCTCACCTTCATAACACAAGTACTTAATTAGTCTAATAATCACACTTTAAGTAATTAAATTTAATAATTAAGGTATAATCCGGGTCGGGGTTTTACACGGATTGAGAAGTTCGATGGAACTAATTTCGCTCTTTGGAGGATGCATATAGAGGACTACTTATATTAGAAGGATCTCTATTTACCTTTACGGGGGATTGAGAAAAAACCTAATGATATGAAGGATGAAGAGTGGTAACTGCTAGATCACAAAGCACTTGGAGTGATCTGTCTCACACTTGCATCGAAGGTAGCTTTCAACATCACGAAGGAGAAGACAACATAAGGCCTGATGTGAACTTTGGCAAGGATGTACAAAAAACCCTCTGCATCAAATAAGGTTTTTTTGATGAAGAAGCTGTTCAACATGAAGCTATCCAATCACACAAGCATGACGGAACATCTGAACGATTTCAACACAACCATAAGTCAATTGGAATCGGTGGGAATCGTGTTTGCTTCGGAAATATTGGCGTTGGCGATCATGTGTAGTTTGCCAGATAGTTGGGATAGTTTCGTTATGGCTGTAAGCAACTCTTCAGGGTTGGGGGAGATGAAGTTTGAAGATGTTGTCGGAATGCTTCTTAGTGAAGAAACCACAAGAAAAATGTCCTCCACATCTGAATTGTCTGGAAATGTCTTATGTGTTGAAGGCAGAGGAAGATCACATAGGAGAATAGACAGAGGAAAGGGACAATTGAAGTCACGAAAGAGTGGTTTGAGATCTCCACAAGGCAAAGGTGATGGATGCTGGAATTGTGGAAAGAAATTGCACTTCAAACGCGATTGCAGGTTTCTTAACAAGCAAGAACAAAGTGACAACCGTGTTGAAGGCTCGGTAAATATTTTGAAGGATTTAATTTTGATGATGCTTTAATTCTTTCCTGTGATACTAAGGTGGTGTTTGGTGGGTATTATAGAATCTAGATTCAGATTATAATCCTAGATTCTATAACCAAGATTATATTGCCTTGAATTTAGAATCCAATATCCTATTTGGATAAGTTGGATTATGAATTCAGATTTTTAAACTAGAATTTGGAATCTTGTTTGGTTGAAACTGATCATCCAGATTAAATCTGGACTTTTTGTATTAAAAATTGCGTAAAAATAATATAATGTATATAGAAAAATTAAAGTCTTATTTAAAATCATATATATTATTACATAATATGTATATTTTTATATAATATATAAATTTATATATAATACTATTATATATTATATAATAATATTATTATTTAAACTATGTGTAATACAATAACACTATTATTATTTTAATAATATTATAACAACGTATAATATATAATAGTTATAATAGAATTATAATTTGTAATATAATATAAGTTATATTATAATTTATATTACAATAATAATAATTTATAATATATATAATATTATATTAATAATAAATTATAATATAAATTATAATATAATATGTATTAATATATATAATATTATTATATTAATGATATTTATATTACATGTAATATAATATAATATTGTATTATCAATTATATATCATATAATAGAATATATTATATTATAATACTTATAATGTTATTATTTATAATAATATATTATACATAATCTTTAGAATCACAGGTTTTGGACATATAAGCACAAATGTTCATAATCCCTATAGTCACCAAAAAAGTAGATTCTGATTATGGGCTTGATTAAACAATCAGATAGTAGAATCCGGCCTTATTATCTGAACCAAACACACCTTTTGGATTATGGAATCGGATTCTACTAGAATCTAAATTCTATAATGCCCAGCAAACGCCCCCTAAGAATGAATCATGGATTTTGGACCCTGGTGCCTCTTTTCATGCTACATCAAATGTAGATATGTTTTCTAACTATGTGAAGGGACTACTTGGAAAGGTGTATCTTGGTGATGATGAACCCTGTGACATTGTTGGGAAAGGTGATGTGAACCTTGTCACATCAAACAACATAGAGTTGGTGTTAAAGAATGTGAGACATGTATCCAGATTAGCAAGAAATTTGATTTCGATAAGTCAATTATCAGACTTGGGGCACAACATCACATTTACAGATGATTCATGGAAAATAACCAAGGGGTCTATGTTTGTAGCTCGTTGCAAGAGAGAAGGAACCTTGTATATGGCATCTGGCAGCAACAGAATATCTGTAGCATCAAACTCTATTGATGCTAAGACTTGGCATAGGAGACTTGGGCATATGAGTCAGAAAGGAATGAAGGTAATGTTGGAAAAGGGAAAGCTTGAAGGACTGCGTTCAGTTGACATGGACTTTTGTGAGGATTGTGTCTTTGGAAAGCAGAAAAGGGTTAGTTTCTCAATGGCAAGAAGGAATCCTAAAGCAAACAGGCTGGAGCTAGTTCATACAAATGTATGGGGACCAGCACAGGTACTTTCAGTTGGTGGCTCTTTTTATTATATTACTTTCATTGATGATTCAACTAGAAAATTATGGGTTTATTTCTTGAAACATAAATCTGATGTATTTGATGTGTTTAAGAAGTGGAAAGCTCTAGTTGAAAATGAGACAGAATCAAAGTTAAAGTGCTTGAGGTCAGATAATGGAGGTGAATACTGCAGCAAAGAGTTTGAGGAGTATTGTGCTCAGAATGGAATCAGAAGAGAGAAAACGGTTCCATGGACACCACAACAGAACGGTGTAGCAGAGAGAATGAACATGACTCCAGCAGAATGAGTAAGAAGCATGAGAATCAATGCCGGTCTACCTAAGTAGGTTTGGGCAGATGCAGTCAATACCGCTGCTTATTTGATCAATAGAGGACCATCTACATCACTGGATTGTAGATTGTCAGAGGAAGTTTGGACTAGAAAGGAGGTAAATCTATCTCATCTTAGAACTTTTGGTTGCACTTGTTATGTGTACATTAAAAAAGAAAATAGATCCAAACTTGATGCTAAATCTAAGATATGAAATTTTATTGGGTATGGAGTAAATGAGTTTGGATATTGTCTTTTGGATCATGAAAATAGAAAAGTCATTAGAATTAGGAATGTTATTTTTAATGAGAATGTTATGTTCAAAGACATGGCTAAACAGGTAGAAAAGTAAGAAAAACTAGAGCCTGAGTTTGCAGAGTTGGATGATACTCCATCCAAGAACACTCAAGTACAGCAAGAAGAAGTTGTGTCAGAATCAGATGTGCAGCATGTTGATCCACAATCACCTCCTACCACAGTTAGGAGATCGAGCAGGGTTACCAGGCCTCCATCCAGATATTCTCCTTCATTTTCTTATTTATTGTTGTCTGACAATGGTGAACTTGAATGTTACGATGAAGCATTGCAGGTTGAGACAAAGGTTAAGTGGGAGAAGGCTATGGATGACGAGATGAGATCATTGGAATCCAACAACACATGGGATTTGGTGGAATTACCTAAAGGCAAGAAAGCATTATAGAATAAGTGGGTTTATAGGCTGAAAATGAACATGATGGAAGTAAGAGATACAAGGCCAGACTTGTGGTGAAAGGCTTCCAACAGGAGGCTAGAATTGACTTCACAGAGATCTTTAGCCCAATGGTAAAGCTTTCAACTATCAAAGTTGTGCTTAGTATTGTGGCAACACAGGATCTTCATCTAGAGTAGCTAGATGTGAAGACTGCATTCCTCCATGGGGATTTAGAGGAAGATATTTACATGCAGCATCCTCAAGGATATGAAGAAAAAGGCAATGAGGGACTGGTTTGTAAACTCAAGAAGAGTTTATATGGATTGAAACAAGCCCCACGTCAATGGTATAAGAAGTTAGATAACTTTATGGCACGCAATGGGTACATTCGTTGCAACTCAAATCATTGCTGCTACATTAAATTTTTGGGTGATTCGTATATGTGAGACATGGGAAAAAATCAAGAATCCAATGACTTCTCTATCATCACGCGGGATTAAATAAAACAAAGAGTCGCCACCATTCAATTTAGGTGTGAATGGACACCAAGATATTAAATAAGCACAAAAGGCAATTTTAGGGTGAAAATAACCCTCCTAAAAAAAACAACCAGAGATGAGTAGGGGGATTAGGTTATGAACAGGGGAAGGTGTTAGGCACCCCTATTCATCCACACAAGGTGGTTGTCAGGTATTGTTCATGTTTTACAAAGAAAAAAGGCTTGCTATAAAATTCATGAAAAATCACATAAAAAAGAAAATTGTATGGTTTTTTCATATGAATAGTCTGATTGATCCAGAACTTTCAAATATGATCATACCATTCCTAGGGTTTCATGATCAAAATAAAATTGAGATAAAATCCAATAAAATCAATTGAAAGTGAAAAATCCAAAAATCTGGTTTCAAGTCAAATTCTAGAAATCTAGAAAAATATGATTTTTATAAAATATTGCACAATTGAACTTGAACAGTCTAGGACATAGATATAGCCCAAATTTCACATTAAATCAAAAAATCAAAACAAAAAATACCCACATTGATGAAGAACATCAAAAGGGGAGAATTTAGACCGTAGGGTCTTCTCTCAATAATGAAAAACAATTCAAAAACCACATCATAAAACCCTAGAATTTATTTTCAGGCTTTTGAATCCAGATCTATCATACTGATCATGACAAATCTAGGATATTAGCCTAAAATCACGAAAATCACGAAAACAGTGCTGTAGGTGCAAAAGTGGGAAAAATCCAAATTTTATAAAAAAGTGGGGATCTCATGCTATAAACATCATGGATTCATGTTATTCATTCAGATTCATCATAAAAACCATTAAAACATGATCAAGATATTCAAAACAGCCACATCTCACAAATTAGAGCACATGGGGGTCTACCCTACGGATCCACCTGTTCTCTTTTCCCCTAGCTCTCTCTTCACGTTTTACGGCTAGAGAGGATTCTTGAGGTACTTGGAGATAGGTTTGGTGATACAAACACAATCAAAGGCTTTACTCTAGAAAAAAGAAGAAAAACATATATGGGGTTCTATTCTAGGGATCCACCTGTTCTCTTTTCCCCTAGCTCTCTCTGCACGTTTTACGGCTAGAGAGACTCTTGAGGTACTTAGTGGCAAGTTTAGGAATACAAGTACAAAAGATGGCCTTATTCTACAAAAAAAGGAGAAAATCCTATTACTTCTAGAATTGAAGACAGAAAATAAAAGGGAAAAGGGACTTACCTGGATTGAGCAAGTAGAGCAGCAGGGGTTCCTCTCTTCTCTTGGAGCTCCTTGGACTTTAAATTTTCGTGGCCTTTTGCTTGAGGAAAGGCTCTCTATTTATAGGCAAACCCAGGGGTATGGTTGGTCCAAGGTTTGGCAAGATAGAGTTTCAGTTTGAGTTAAACACAAGATCATGCCCATCCTTTATCCACAAAGATATTTCGCACGAATAAAATATGTAATTCGCTCATTTAAAGGGATATTGGACTAAAGATAAGGCTCAGAAATCGAGAGAAGAACAGAACTCGCACGAGTCTGATGTGCCCGTAAATGCTTTACGGTCCAATGGTGTCCGTATATGTATTACGGGTGCTGCGTGCCCGTATATAAAATTCGGGCGCGCTTAGCCCGTGGATGCAATACGGTCCAGGCTTGAATTATTGATTTTCATGCATTTTTGGCCTGTTTTAAATTCCAATTAATGTTTTCATTATTTTCTCATTTTGTAGTGCAATTTGGGGTGTCTACAGTATATTATATTGTTTTTGTATGTGGATGATATGTTAGTTGCAGGATCTAACATGGCTAAAATTGAAAGATTGAAAAAGCAATTTTCATAGGAATTCTCAATGAAGGACTTGGGTGTTGCCAGACAGATTCTTGGAATGAGAATTATAGAGATAGGAAGAAATGTTTGCTGAAATTATCACAACAAGAATATATCTCAAAGGTGTTGAAGAGGTTCAACATAGAGAGTGCTAAGCCCACTAGCACCCCTTTGGCAGAAAGTAAGAAGTTGTCAAGACAACATTCACCAAAGATAATGGAAGAGAAGGAAGTAATGGAAAGAGTACCTTATGCTTCAGCCATAGGGAGTCTCATGTATGCCATGATTGTCGCTAGGCCAGACATTGCTCACGCAGTGGGAGTTGTAAGTAGATATATGGACAGTCCAGGCAAAGAACATTGGCAAGTAGTGAAGTGGATACTGAGGTATCTGAAGGGAACAATGGATGATGTTCTACACTATAGAGGATCAGAGTTTTGTTTGTAGGGATATGTTGATTCAGACATGGCAGGTGATATTAATAAAAGGAAGAGTACTATTGGCTACATATTTACTCTTGGAAGTGGAGCTGTTCCATGGGTATCCAGGTTGTAGAAACTTGTTGCTTTATCTACCATAGAAGCAAAATATGTAGCAACTACAGAAGCCAATAAGGAGATGATTTGGCTACAAAAATTCCTAGAGGAGTTAGGAATGGAGTAGAAAATTTGCAAGTTATACAGTGATAAACAAAGTGCTATGCACTTGGCAAAGAACTCTGCATTTCATGCAAGGACCAAGCATATTGATGTGAAGTACCACTTCATACGTTCTCATCTGGAGAGAGGAACTTTCAAGATAGAAAAGATTCATACAAGTAAGAATCCTGCAGATATGTTTACGAAGGTTGTGACAAAAGAGTAGCTCTGCCTTAGCTGGTCTTCTTGCTTAAAGAAGAAGGATTGCCACCGCATAGGATCTTGTTGATGTTAAGGCTTCAGGATGGTCAGTTGAAGGTTACTGGAAGATGACTACTTGGGTATTTCGCTTTGTATTAGGGTATATCCCTATTCTTGTAGTCATTCATTATATTCTTTTATTCGTGGCATAGTGAAAACACCGACTGTGGATGTAGCCCTATTCTGGGGTGAACCACGTAAAATCTGTGTGTATTTCTGTTCGTTTTTTTTTTCATTATTGTTCCTAGTGATCTATAGGAATCAGGTCGGATTCCTAACAAAGAGGGCCTTGTTAGTGCCATTAATATGATAGCATCAAGATGGAGACGCCGTGCTTGACAGAGTTACAATAATAGGAGGTGGATGTTTCAAAGACAACATGAGATCTCTTTCAATGATAACATGAGACAAATTTCTGCAAGATCATTGTGCACTAGTTGGATGATTAGATATTACAAATTGCGGACTTGTAAATATCTTACTATTTTCCTTTCTATTCCTTTCTTTTAATTAAAGAGCAGATTGTGCGCGCGTCGGAAACGCGGCACAGGAGAGTCGGAGTCGCCATCGCCTGATGGGGTGCAGGCGGACACCTGGGTGCCTAAGTTAGTCTATTTTGGGCTTGGGTTTGCGGCTTGAGATTCTAAGTTGGGGTCTCGGTTGTGGTCTGGGGAAGTCCGTAAACACCCCAGTCCACCCCGTCGGATGACGGGTCCCGTGGGTTCCCTGGTTTGAGTTAGTTTACTCTGGTCTCACCCGATTCCTAATCCAGCATGCCATTTGTTTAAGTTTGTCGGGACCTCCTGAGTGGTGTGGGTCCCTTTAATTGCTTTTATCTTGCTTACTTAGATGATCTGAGTCGGATCGGGTGGGCCCCGTTGGAAGGCCCACAATGTCCTTGGTGGGCTTGGGTAAGCCCATGTGCCCCTGGTGGGCTTCTGCCTAAGCCTAGGAGGCCCTTTTGGCTTAGGTGTAGTGAATTGATTTTACTTAATTTATTCAAGTTGGAGGCTTAGTGATTTTCATGTTATAAGTGAGTCTGCATTGGTTTGCGGGCCTTGAGTGGGCCCCCATGATGGTTGCCAAGGGTGTTTTGGATTTGTTTTATTTAGCTTTTCCAAGAATGGACTGGTCACTGGGCTTGGGGCCTGTGATCCTGGTTTGGGCTTGAAAGCCCAGTTCTTTGAAGTCTAGGGCTTGCACCCTAACTTGGTTCGGTTAAAGGGCTTCGGCGGGCCCGATAGGCCCTAGCCCGGGGTCTCGGCCAAACCACGCAATTTAAACATTACTCCACACGTCATAAGGTTCGGGTGGGCCGCATTGGGTTTGGCCCGCCCGATTCAATTTGTTCATTTTACTCAACTTATTCATTTGCATGCTTTGGATTCATCGGGCTTGGTGGGCCCCGTTGGAAGGCCCGCAAATGCTCCAAGTTGGGCCTGTCGCCCAGGTCCCAAGTTGGGCTTCCGGATGACCCGGAAACCCTGTTGGTTCGTCTAGTTTTGTTAAAAACAATATGAAAATTCGGCAAGGGGCAAAGAGAACATGAAAATGGCATTTTTATCATGTATCCGGCCTTAGTTGTCGGATACACACAACCCCTAGGTGATCCGGTCTGAGTTGCTGGATCACATTAAAATAGCCTTTTTCCGAATTCTAGCCATTGGGGTGGTTTCCAGGGGCTTCCTAGGGCCTTCTACGACTTGTGTGGGCCCCTGGGTGGGCCCCCATTGGTTTAGGTTCAAGGGAGAAGCCTCACTTGGCTTCTTTTTTTCCTTTGGGGTTTCTCAATCAAGGACAAAGGGGAAAGAGGGAGGGCATGGGGCTACTGCTCCTCCCTGCCTTTCCCAACCACTCTAGCAGCATTGTAAGGGCTATGAAACCCCTACCCTGGGCACTCTAATCCACAATCAAAAGGGAATTCCAAGCCTATGCCTAGGTTCTCATGTCATACCAAACAATCACAACATAATATGTCACAAAGCAAGGGATAGCAGCAACTTAAATGAGCCTTTGCAAGGAGGTTGTGATGGCAATGGAATAATGTTTATCATATCCCTAAAACAGCAAGTAAACATGGGGCGAACGTTCACAATGATCCGATAAAACAAACATGCACCATCAAGAAGTCATGCTAGAAAGAACTTGCTGTAGGTGAAGTTACAGCATCAAACAAACGGGGGTTTAGCATGCAACGGTGGGTGGGAATACGTTGGACTTAGGAAAGGGAAACATGCATGGAAGGGTTGATGGGCTGGACTTGGTCCTGGATTTCCAAACCTGCTGGGACAGCAGCAAACAGTGAGAGTTGGCTGCTGTCTCCAGCAGCCACTCATCTTGGTCACAATGAAGGGAGCATAACAAGGGCTTATTACATGCTATGAAGATCAGTAAGCAACAAATTATCACTTAAAGAAAGGGAAAGATTCATGCTTAGACAGGTAAAACAGCAAGTGGAAAGAGGGATGGGGGCATGCTTATTACCTATTACAACATTTCTGTAACCCCAAAAGAAGAGAAGGCATGCATTGGCACGTGCAACCCATGGGTGGTAAAAAAAGGAACTTGTATGGACTCTTAGAAATAGCAACATGACATAAGAAGAACACTAAGGACAGCAATCATATGCACAAACAGAAAATCCAACTTAGAACTAGGCATATATGCAACTAGGGCCAAGAATAGCAAGACCAAAGAGATATGGCCAGCGGAGAAAACATCCAGGAAAACTATAAAAACAAGCGAGAAAAGGGAGAAAATGAAGAAGGGAATTGGGGGGGTGTCATGGGGATACATTGGATGAAAATTTAGAGGGAACATGCTCCCTTTTAACGGACTAAACTACTGCTGAAGATGCAACCCAAAACAGTAACTAAAAATACTAACAAAAAAAGTGTAAAAGGTGGACTCCCATGCTCCCCTAAAAAAACCTAACGTGGACTTCTTACCTGTGGTGGCTTTCATGCCGTGAAAAAGAATCATATGCATGCAGAAAATTTCATGGAAATAGGCCCATGCCAGTAACGCCCCGGTTCCGGGTCCAATTCCCAAAACCCGAGGTGTTATGATAAGCAACAAAAGCAACTAAAATATGGAATAATTTAAAACTTTTTCTAACTTTATAATCAGAGTAAAAGCGGAAACTGGAATTCAAATTCTCTTTATTAATCAACAATTATAATATAAAAAGGGTTTCAATTATATGAGCAATCCTACACCTATATAGACTACCCAGCTACAACTAGCCCACAACTTGACGTCCTCACCAAGAGTACCTGAAAAATGGGAGAAACTGGAGTGAGAATAAATCTCAACAAGTAGCAAGGTGCATGCATGAAATCAGTCCATTTTTACAAAATAAGTCATGAGGTGTACGATTAAACCAACCACATTAACAAGGATAATTCCAAAGTTTAAATCAAATCCCATTATTATTATCAACTCATATTTCAATAACAATACCGATAAAACATCGAATGGTCAATGTCATGTAGTTGTTTAGCTTGGTTAATCAATCATGCCAGAGCGACCTCCACACCTCCATGTACACAGTTCCGGCCTACTCAGGGTATCGGACACTCTGAAATGACGGCCTACTCAGGGTATTGTCATCCAATGCCGGCCTACTCCGGGTATCGGCACTGACAACCAGGCCTACTCAGGGTTTCTGGCTGCTCTACACCGGTCGTGGCAACACTCCATGGCCATGCCATTACACCAACAAAGCATATACATCACATTACTAAGCTTAGACTCTGGATCCAGGACAAGCTAAACAAAAACCGATAAATAGCCGATAAAACACTGCATTCAGTATGCACATCACAAGTTGTTCCAACCAGAACAGTAATTCTTCACAAGTGTTCCAACCAGAACATCGTCTTACAAGTGTTCCAACCAGAACAAATAATTCCTCACAAGTAAAGAAGTAAATAATCTTTGCAATATAATTCAGAACTTGCCATCAAGAAAACAGGGTTTAATAAATCTCAATCAAGTACAGTACAGTGTATAATCCAAAAGAACTAAAATAAAAGCCCCAGTGTTGGGTATCCCGAACATCACCTAAATATTGCCCTACATCTACCTTAGAAGCTCTTACGAAATTCCAGGATCTATCTTCAATGTTCTCATAAGTAATTTTTGTCTCTAATGTTGTAAACAAATACTTTGCTAAGTGATCAAAGACCTTCTAGCATCCAAATCCCCATTGGTTTACTAAATTATGAGATTCAGCAAGAAAATGGACTATGCGCTCACTTCCTGAAGTGAGCGCCAGGTGAGCGCCGAGTGAGCGGATCATATATTATTAAAAACTAGGGTATGCGCTCACTCGATGGTAAGTGGGCGCGAGCTCGGCGCGAGAAGGGCGTGGGATAGGCGCGAGAAAAGCGCGAGAAATCTAAGTGGGCGCGAGCTGAGCGCCAAGTGGGCGCGAGCTCGGCGCCAGGTCAATTTTTCTATGCGCCTACTTCCCGAAGTGGGCGCACGTGGGCGCCAAGTGGGCAGATACCTACTGCGTTTTTCAAGTCTCTGTTAAATCCAAATCTTCAACTCTGGCCGAATTTTTCCAGTCTGTAACTACTTCTCTAGTCTCCTAATACCCCCAGAACACATTCAAACCTATTTTGAATTTAATCTAACATACTTTTCAATTATCCCCAATTTGTTGTACGGAAACCCTTCGGACTGTCTTCGCCCAGAAACCAGTGAATAATTCATTCGATAACCATGCATTCATTGAAACCAAATCTACGAATAGCATAAACCAGGTTTTAAAACAGTGCCACTCACATCCTGGTAATTAAAACTTAACTAGGGTTTCTTTCTAATTCAACCCACCCATGAATAACATTTTTCTTGCTTCAAAAAAAAAAGATTCAAATCACCAAATCGAAACTTTATAAACATCTAACTTTTCCAATGAAATCAAATTTAAGAACCAATACGATCAATCATCAAAAACACAAGAAAATATGCAATTCCTCCAGTTTCAAGTGTTTGCTATTTGCCTTTTTGATGAACCCACATTTTTCCGAACATCTTTTGTGCACGTTTTTGGAGCTCGAGCGGACCCCTCTAAACTTCTCAAATTTTGATCTCCACCGTTCAGTTTGAAGTCCTCCATGAGTAGAACAAAACCCTAACATTTCAGCCCATTCCAACGGTTGGATCTTTCTATCTCACAGTTCGAAGTTGATTAGTCGGCCATCCCTGCAACTCCTTTTTCTTCCAAAATCCGATTTTCCACCAACTTCTGGGTTAATTTGCACCATTTTAGACTCATCCAAATCCAATCTCCACCGTTCAGATTTAAGTATCTCATGTATAGAGCATAACCTCCAAATTTCATGACGATCCAACGACTAGATCTCCGGGGATCGTCGCTCAAAGTCTGCTAGTCGGACCTCTGCAGCACTTCCCTTTTTCCTTTCTTCCCTCTCTTTTCTCTCCTCTCTTTTTCTCCCAAGCCCAAGCACGAATTTTCCCCTCTTTCCTCCTTATTTTTGGACTTGCTAAAAACCCTAAACCTTTCCTAGACTTCTCCTTTTATAAGCTCTCTTAATTAGAAAATCCTATTAGGTTTAGGAAACCTTCTAATTAGACTTCTCACTCTTAATTGGAAACCTCCCCATCTTAACCCTCCTTCTAATTCCTCTTTTAAGTATCTTATATAAGAGAAGGATTTATTTTAATTTATTTTCGTGCTAATTAAATTTCTTATTTTAAAATATTACTAAAACACCCTAAAGCTACCTCTTATCCTCAAACTTAAGGCTCCTTATCAACCATAATCACCAATATACCCTTTTTCCTACTTTTAAGCAATAATTTGCTATTTAAAACCAAACCTAACCCAATTTAAGTCTAGTTAAATATTTTAAGTCTAATAATTATTTATTTAATCAATATCTTAATTTGGCTAATTGGGAAATGACTAAAATACCCTTTCCTTGGAATTCCATACTTAACCTTTGAATCTTTTTCCAAAAATTCTCATCAATCTTAACCATATAATGTACTTGGATTAATACTTATTTTCTCAATATTTAGGCTTATTTAATTTACTTTATTTTAGGAAAATTCGGGGTTTTACATGACAAGAAGGAAGACAAGACTAAGAACATTAGCGGAAAAATTCGAGTTTAATATATGATGAATATCACACAACGAGGAACCTTACCTAGTGATTCTTGGTTCTTTCTGTGGAGGTGTATGACCTCTTTGCACCAACACACCAGCTGGAAGCTCCCCCTCAGGCCGGCTGCAGTAATGGCTCCTTCTATTGGTAGGGAGCAAGGGAGGAAGAAGGAGGAAAAGAGTGGTGGAGGTGATTTTGATTCGTCTTGGGAGGTGGCAGAGGGCTGAGGGAGTTGAAAGAGGTGGGATTCTGAGGGGATCAAGTGGGAGAAGGGAGCTGAAGGACAACCAAAAGAAGCCAACCCCCGAAACTGGGCTGCTGTTGGCCTTTTATAGGCCAACTTAATGTATCCGGCAACTCAGGCCGGATACACTAAGTCTGCTTCATAGCCGGCCTCTATGGCCGGTTACACAAGTGCCTCTTTGTATCCGGCATTGAATGCCGGATACAAAACATAATCATTCGAAAATTAAATGTCGCCGCGAATTTGTTGGGCGATCGGCGCGAATCTCACCGAGCAAATCTTTGTATCCGACATTTGAGTCCGGATATGAAGAGGAGCAAGTGTATCCGGCATATCTGGTCGGATACAAATCGAAAAATTACGGATTTGCCCCTCCTTGACCGATTCGACCGATTTGACACTTTTGGATATCTACGGATTGCCCCCTGCGAATTTTGGTTTAGTCCCTGAGATTTTTGGATATTTAAGATTTTGTCCCCGAGATATTTTGCTGCGTTGGTTGCCACGTGGTCAGTTCCTGCGCCACGTGTGCAGTTTCCGGTTTTGCTGCTCGGAAACTTTGACAGCTCATATCTCCTTCATCCGAACTTCGATTTGAGCAAACTCAATTGCGTTAGACTCGTATCGGAGCCCTCTATCCAATGACCTAGGGCTAAGTACTTGGCACGGGGTTCGAGGAAAAGTCAACTTTCGGCTCACCCTCAAGTTTGACCAGCCCACGGAACCTTTATCCGAACTCCGATTCCAGCAAACTCAGTTGCGTTGGACTCGTGTCGGGATTCTCTATCCATTAAGATAAATCAAGGTGGCCAATCATCACTTGATCAAAAGGTCAAATTTCGACCCCTCAGGGTTTGACTTTTTAGCCGGGTTTTGCATTTCCGGCTCTTTTGGGGAGCGCAAAAATGAGCTGCTTACACAGATCATTAAAGCATCATAATCATGTAATTAATGTTTAAAATTCTGAATTAAACCCCGACTGGTGCTTCGTTTGCCAATCGTGGTCCAAACGTAGCTTGTAGCTACCTGTATATATGGATTGTTATAGACAAATGCCCAACGGAATCATCTGTTTGGTAATTGTCACATTAGTGTTATTCATGTGATTGCTTCATCAATTTATGATTATATTATTAGATACCATCAATGGATAACATTGTAGGCCAAACTATGGATTTTATATATTCCCTTGTTGATGAATTGGATGGGAAGATGTATTTGCTTGTTTTGGACGATGTATGGAATGAGGATCCTAGGAAATGGGCAGAGTTGAAAGACTTTTTGTTGATGAGTAGTGGTAAAAAGGCCGGTAGTAAAATCCTAGTGACCACACACAACAAAGTCGTTGCAAAAGTCATGTGTCCAACTTCAAAATCATATGATGATTTGTCAGTTTTACCACCCGAAGATTCATGGTATGTGTTTAAGCGGTGTGCCTTGATAGCAGGCCAAGAAACCCCGGCTCTTGAAAAAATTGGTAAAGAAATTGTGGGAAATATGTGGGGGACTGCCGTTGGCGTTAAGTGCTCTTGGAAGCCTTTTACATGGTAACATCAATGAGGATGACTGGAAGTATGTAAGATATAATGAAATGTGGAGGGATTTGATTGGAAAACTTAATGTCCTACCCATAATGAAATTCAGCTACGATAACTTGCCGTCATCCTAATTAAAAAAATGCTTTGTGTATTGCTCGCTTTTCTTGTGCTTTAGTAGGTTGACTTTTGCCCAAACTCCTTTGCCATCCTATAATGTGTGTGACATTTTGATATTGAAAATGCTAATAGTGGTGAGCCAATTGCGCCAGTTGCGCACTTTTAGTTTTAAACTCAACAAACTAAAGCTTAAAAGCAATATAAACTAACCAGAAAATGGTGAAGCAAAGTAGCCAATTAATTAATAACTAAATGTTGTACCCGTGCCACGGGAACATTTTTTTAAATACCATATTATTAAATAATTACTAATGCTTATATATAGTATCGGGACGTCTTTTAATGGCAACGATACTTCTTGATGCCGTTAAATTTTTTCTAGGTAGAATTTACTGTTTTATTAGCTGTTCTTAACTATGGGTAAATATATCTTATTTTGTGTGTTGCCTTTTAAAGTGGCCATTAATTCCAAAGTAGAAGGGAAAGGCTCGAAGAGTACTAAGTAGAAATTGGTAAGTTTTGGCGTGAAAATAGTGAGTTGCAAGGAGGCAAAGGAGGTAGACGACGTCACTAAAAGGTGTTTTCTAATGAAAAGTTTGAATAAAAGGACAATGAATACAAATTCGAGTATAGGATATAAAAGAGGGGCAATGGTTTACACACCCAACCCTTTTAGGGATTGCAATCGGGTGGGTTAAATAGGTAACTTGACATGCCCGTTCCTAATGGTTAATTTTGGTATTGCCAAACGCGGGCTAGGGGAAGGTTCAGGTTTATCACAACCCGCCATAAACCTGACCAGGTCAACCCCAACTTTGGCAGCACAAGTGAGGAAGATCAAGTCATTAACTGGCCTTTAAATTATAGCTATAAATCATTAACACATGAGAATAGTTGGGATATATATAGCTAATTTTTCTTTTTGGTAAGCAACTCCCCTTTGTAGGAGGTTTTGGCTTCAGAAGCGGAAAATATGCAAATTGGGTGGTTGAAAATATTATTAAACATAAAACAAGAATAGTTAGAACCTTCATTCTTGCCTTTGAACCCCAAGTTATAACATGAAATTTTCTTGCTGGCAACCTAATCGCTCTTCGGGACAAATGCCTAGAGAAGTTAGAAAAAATGAAACTCTGAAAGGAGTAGTCTTTGGCAACCTGTTTCAGAACAAATGTAATCAAACACCATGCGACAAAAACTTATTTTATCACTGAATAATGTCAATCCAGCTGGGCCACAAGCCAAGGAAACATGGAAAGAAAATACTACATGAGGTTTTGGATACACTACACACTTGCATCTTGGTTTGACAATGTGAACATGATTAGAAGGAAAATCGTCTACACTTTAGCTATTTGTTTTCTTGTAAATTTTATTTTGGTATTTTTGAAAGGAAAAAGAAAAATTTGTAGCAGTATTTGTTTCAATAAAATCACAAAGGAAAAAATTAAGATATATATAACATTATTACATTAATTCTGCTTTAGAAAGAAGTAGGCGCGCCTAATTATACCAAGCATATTTGTTTTGATGATGATGTCCTTATCTCAATCATGGTAAAGTACAGTCTATCCCATGCCTTTTCAATGCTCTTGAAGTGTTGGGGAATTTTACAGGTTTGAGGATAAATCCTAGAGGAAGTGTAAGATATTTTACGATGTGGTTCCAGAGGCAATGAAGATCGAAATATCATCAAAATTCTCAATACCTGAAGGGGCTTCCTGTTAAACATCTTGGTTTGCCATTTTTAGCATCCAAGTTGGCAGCAAAAGGACTATGAACCATTACTTGAAAGGCTAACAATAGGCTTCAGCCATGGGCAGCAAAAGTTTTAGGGAGGTAGGCTTCAACTTCTCAAACATGTGCTGTTTGTGTTAAATGACTATTTGTTGTGGGTAGGGCTGATCATTGAGTGGGCTTCAGCGGGTTTGGGCCGGGCGAAGGTCACACATAAAAATGATATTGTCTTTGTCTAAGCCCGCCTAGCCCAATAATCGGGCTTGTGATTAATGACCAAGCCTGTTTAGGTGACACACTTAACTGCCTAAGCCCAACCAAGCCCGGCCAACAATCATTTAGAGATTTCATTTTATACTTTAAGAGAAGGAAAAATTAAAATACTATCTTTTTTTTTTTTTATGATAACTCAAAAAAATGTTAGGGAGAAATTTCACCTGCCAACAAAAAGTTATCACCATTTTGAGTAAGAGATGGAAGAATGAAGACTTTTGGAATAGATATAAGTAGTTTAAGGTCATAAGAGGAAGTATTAATTAAATGTTAAAAATAAAAAATCAATGCCAACCTGCCCTATGGTCAACCATTGCATGACCACCAAGCCCATCTAAAAGTGAGCTGGGCGGGTTGCCAAGCCCATGAACACCCTTAGTTGTGGGTATTCTCTATTCGCAAGGCCATTCTTGATAAGATTGACAAAATATGTACATATTTCCCATGGAGTACATTGAATCAGGCTGCCACCTTCCGTTATGTGTGGTGGATTCAAGGAATAATCTCTGTGGGTCGCATGGGCACATGAAAACTTGATTAGAGGAAGGAATCTTTGGGGTTTTGACATTCCGAAGGGTATTACTTGGAATTGGAGAAATATATTGAGAAGTAGGTGGTAGGTCTACAAGTTTGTCAAGTTTATTGTTCGTGCATGATGAGGCAACCATATATGGTCTTCCCTGAGATTGGCTGCAGCAAAATATGTATTGAAGATATCATATAATTAATTTCACACACGGGAATAAAGGGACAAAGGCTTTTGCATGAGGGATGTCGTATATGTTCATCATATAGAGACAGATATTACGGTTGTCAAAGGATGGGGGGACCTAAACGAAGAAGAGGCAACTGCATTTGTTGTGATCGATAAGGAAAATATTAATGAATAAGAGAGAGGAGAACTGGACAGGGTTGTTTCATCCCTTAAAGGCCACTACCTGAAAGGGATGAGACATACCACTGTGTCAGCCTCGTGCATAGTTGGGCTTTCTCTTTTTTGTTCGGTTCACATGATTAGGCATCCATGGAAGCAATAATAATAGCATTGTTGTAGCTATGTGTTCTTGTATTTGTATAGCTTGGGGCAATTATTTCTGGGGGTTCAGTCATTAATGTTACAGCTCGTTTTTACATATACTCTGGTAGCTTCATTAAAAGGGAAAACCCTCATCTGTGAAGATGTCAAGCACGACGGGGTGCAACTCGGCCCGGTAAAAACCGATTCAAACTGACTTCGATTCGGTTTTGGTCTAAAAATCTTTAAACCGAACTAATTCGGTTTGGTTTTGAGTTGGATGCTTTGTTAAACCGAACCGAACCGAACTGACCTAATATATTATATTTATATAATATAATATATATTAAACTTTGAAAGTTTACTTTAAACTTAGGATATTACAAAAGATACCTTTATTTTAGCACAAGCATATATTGATCTAACCCAAACCAAACTGAACTAAATTGATCTCATGTAATTTGGTTTGGTTTGGTTTGGGTTTTTTATTTTCGATTCGGTTTACGGTTTTATATTTTTGGTTTTCAATTATGTTCGGTTCAATTTGGGTTGATTGTAAAATATTTTCGGTTTGATCTTGGGTTGACTTCAACCTGAACCGTACCGACCCGAGTTGCACTCCTAGCTCATTCACTCAACCAATTGAAGTAATAGGCACACGAGTAGCCCAAGCCTTTAAATGACCAGATTGGGCTGCATACCCAAGCCTATGGGCTGAGTTTCAGATAATCTTGAGGCTCAATAGATCAAAGAGATGGATTTGATCTATTCTTGGTGTGTGCCCAGCCCACCAAGGCATTGGGTTTGATCGTTGGAAGGGGTTTATTGGAAAGAACAAATTGAGGAAGCCATGAAAAGCGCATATTCATCTTCTTATTTGTAGGAAATATTCAAAAAATGGTTTAGAATTGAAAAGGAAGAAGGGAAAGAAGAACTTCCGCCATGGAGAGAATTCTGTGTATATTCCTTTGATTAAGTAAAATTACAATTATAATGAAGAATAGAAGAGCTATATATTGTTGGGGATATTGGGCCAAGGTCCGACACCCTGCAATGGTATAAGGAAATAAAGTTGCGCTCTAGCCAATAACTTAAGTTATTGGTCTAGTGGTAAGCGCTTGATCCTAACAATTGGTATCGGAGCTCAGGTCTTGGGTTCAAGTCCCCCGGAGAACATGCTGTGTGCGGTTTATATAGGTGTGCTCCTAGCCTACATTGCACAGGTGTAAAGGAAGGACCCCGGAAAGGTTGTGGGTTTGAGTCCCGCAAGGGGGTCCTAAGAAGGCATCCTGCTGTTCGCAAGCGGTGGCCTGCGATTTGCCTCCGATTGGCAGGTGTTGGCTTGCGGTCGCAGGTGCTGGAGGGGGGGATTGTTGGGGATATTGGGCCAAGGTCCAGCACCCTGCAATGGTATAAGGAAATAAAGTTGCGCTTTAACCAATAACTTAAGTTATTGGTCTAGTGGTAAGCGCTTGATCCTAACATATATAGACAGCTTACAAAGAATGCCTAACCGCCACAAATTGACAAATAATAGAATCACAAACACAACTTGATGATAGGTACGAAAAATAACAAAGACTAATCGATGACAAATAACAAAATAACAAATGTAACTTGATGACAGTTGCGAAATCTCCTAAGTGTACAATTGGACATTTTATTTTAAGTTGTTTGTCATGCATTTAACGAGGGTGGGTTTTGAACCAAGTGTAGACACCCCAAATTGCACTTCAATATGAGAGAACAGTCAAAAGGAATTTTAAATGTTTTATTTGAGCTTTGGCATGTGTCAAAAACTCAAAAATACTCAAAAAGGGTGCTAACCGCACTGAATTTATGGTTTTTGAGAATTTGGTCTCAACCGCCCTGTGTATGCGGTTGCGACCGCAGACATAGGACGGTTGAGGTTCATGCTTCTTGCGTGAGTTGCCACGTGGCTTCTAGAAGCTTTGGCCATTGAGCCACGTCGACAGCAATCATAAGGAGCGTAACTGAATTGGAACCGCCCTGTATGTGCAGTTACAACCGCATACATAGGGTGGTTGAGACCAAATTCTCAAAAACCGTACATTCAATGCGGTTAGCACCCTTTTTGAGTATTTTTGAGTTTTTGACACATGCCAAAGCTCAAATAAAACATTTAAAATTCCTTTTGACTGTTCTCTTATATTGAAGTGCAATTTGGGGTGTCTACAACTGATCCCTCTTCGTTGGAATTGGAATCAATTAACAACGAAGATCAAAAAGACCCACAAATTGCGCTTCCCAAGATTATGTCCATTCAATCATGACTTGCAAGAACTCCAAAATATGATTTTTTGGAAAATGTCATCTTAGGTGTGTAGACACCCCAAAATTGCACGATTTTTTATAAATCTTGAAGGAGAGAAATATTTTATGGGAATTTTCAATTCTTTGCATTGGGTTTGAGATACTTAACCCATTTGAATCCAAAACCATAAAGGAAAAGGCCTGAATTCAATATTTTGTGCAAAGTCAAACTTTTTCCGGTTGAATTTTGTTGACTTTTGACCCCAGAAAATGAAATATTTTTTAAAGCCAGATTTCAAGATAATTTTTCCCGGTAATCAGGTTTTTAGCCATGTTATTGCATAAAAGAATTTTTTGAGATTTTAAATCTTGGCGAATACCTTGGTTTTAACATATTGAACCTTTTTTCCAGACCTGAAAAATCGGAATTTTGCCTAGAACTGGAAAGTTGACTTTTTATTCACTTGGAATTTGGTTCTGGAACTATTTTTAATGGATTCAAGTGGGGGGGGGGGGGTGTTTGCTTATTTACATGTAATATCTTAAGTAAATGGAGATTAAAAAATACGAGGACATTTACTTAAACGATATTACATGTAAATAAGTATTGCCTGTGTTAAAATTTGGAAAAAAGGCTTTTTTCCTTGTATCCGGCAACTCAGGTCGGATACAAGTGTCTTTCTTCATATCCGATGGAATATGCCGGATACAAGCAGACTTCAGTGTATCCGGCATCATATGCCGGATACATTAAGGCCCTTGTGTATCCGGCCTGATATGCCGGATACATAAGTTTTGCTCAAAATTAGGGTTTTCCGAGAGTTTTCACTTTTTACCATCATGTCCTTCATTAAATGAGGGGAAATCTCGGAAATGGCCTTAGGGTTAAGGTTGGTGGGCTCTAGACATTATTTTGTGTCTACCATCATGCAAACCCTAACCTTAGCCTTTGCCTATAAATAGGAGGCTCCTCCTTAAGCAAATGGCCAAGAAGTTGGAGATCCAAGAGCTCCGAGTGAAGAAGGGAACCGCTGCCGGATTGCTTCCAGAACCCCAGGTAAGCCTCAAACCTCTTCTTTATTTTCTTTATTTTATATTCTAGATCTAGATCTCTTCTTCTACCTTTCTGTAGAATAAGGCCTTCTATGTGTATGAAAACCTTCCCTGGCTCAAAGTATCTCAAGACTCCCCCTAGCCGTAAAACGTGAAGGCGGGATCTAGGAGAAACGAGACTAGGGATTGACCCTAGTGCTAGAACCTATCTTGCATAAGCCTTTTGAATGATTGAAAACCGTTTCATATTCAAAGTACCCCAAGATTATCTTGAAGAACCATGTTTAACGGGGAGAGAGAATTAAGGGAAACGATAATGGAACGGAACCCTAGGTTGTTTTAGAACCTTATTTTGATGAATATGAATGCATGCTATGTTGTTATATTGTTCTTGAATGATTTTTCACACTTGCACATACATAGCATGATTTTGGCGGGATTGGCTCACATTTGGGGATTTATTACATTCGTTGTGATAAATCTGAAATAAATGGCCTCAATCAATTCTGGAATGTCTTTAAATTATTTTTAAAGGATTTGGATTCATCTTGCACGAATTGCACACACTTTGTCACAGTTGTGAATTGTTTTTCTCCAAAAGAGGCTTTACTTGACAGCAACTGTACCCCAACTTCGGAGACTCATAAATTCATCATCTGGATGAATTTTGGAGTGACTCTAGAACCATGGGAAAGGTGAGGCTGTCTAGTTTATGCCTACCAAATTTCATTAATTTCTATGGAGCAGATTTTTGACACCATTCTGCCGAAGTTGAGACGTCATTTCAGGTCAAACTGTTGAACCTATCACTTCGAATGGGCGTCATCTGCTGGTTTTAAATCCGACTTGAGTGCTTTTTGTTTCTAGGAACTCCCTTATGAGTCTATTTTTAAATTCAATTGGTTTCATAATTTTTTGATTTATATTGTGTCGTGGAGAGCAGATCTACTCAGAACTGCTCCACGGCACTTTTCTGGGTTAATCTGTGATCCTCGGGGCCTGTTCAGGAAGTCACCCAAGGCACATCCGAATGAGTTTTTATATGAGGCTAGTTTCTTTTGAAAGATGGCCATACAGACTTTATTCATACCAAATTTCATTGATTTTTATGAAGCCGATTTTTCTAGGTGATTTTCCAAACTTGTCTACTTGTTACTTTTGATTTTCTCCGGCAACAACTTTAGAAGAGCCATAATTCTTAGAATTTCAACCGGATTTAATTGAAATTTTGCATGAGACTATTGTTTACCCTAATCTTTCAAATGGTTTTGGTTTGGTTCAATTTAAAATTGGATTTGAATGATTTCAAGACAAATGGCAGTACTTTTTACCAAATTCCGGATTTGCCTCAACTTGGTTTTGTGCAACTTTTGTTTTGGTTTCCATCTTTTTGTGATATTCCAAAAATGATATTGACATAAAAAGAGGATCTGGAATTCATTTGGATTTTCATGTGAAGATATCATACATGTGTCCTTTTTCCAAGTTTTAATGATTTGTAGCAAGCTTTCTTATTTCTTAGCATGAACAACACTTGGCAACCACCTTGTGTGGGTGAATGGGGGTGCCTAACACCTTCCCTCGTTCATAATCTAATCTCCTTACCCATCTCTGGATTTGATTTTCAAGTAGGGTTATTTTTACTCTAGAATTTGCATTTTAGCTATTTTTGCTAATCTTTAATCTTTTGGTGTCCATTCTCACCCTATAATTCTGAATGGTGGTGACTCTCCCATTTTTACGTTGAGCCCGTGTGTTGGCGGAGGGGAAATCATCCCGGTGATTTTTCCCATATCTCACAGAGTCCCACTATACTATGTGGTTTGTTATTGTTTGCCGGATTAATCGGATTATCCGTGGTTAATCGTTGAATTATATCTTTAATCGTTCATGTTTTAGAAATTAAATAAAATGTATTTGAGCATGCATGTGCTACTTATTGAGATATTCATATCTCACCCGTTTTGTTTTGTTTTCAGATCTCAGAAAGGACGATACAGGTGGGTATATGCTTGATTCAGGTGAGTTGCAGAAAATTTAGTTGACTCTGATTATATTATTGCTATTTCATGTTTTCCTTACTCTGATACAGCGATTATGTATAGAAAAGCTAACTCCTCGGGGACGAGTTATGGTTTCATTACGTAACCCGGTTCTGGGGCATTACAGCTACTATAGTTATTAACCACAGCTACTGTTTATGCCATCTAAAAAAGCGCGCAACTATGCTCTTCGCGGCTCTGGTTGAGATTGAAAACCTTTGTTCGTTCTTTTCTCAACCTAATTGATATTATGTGATACAGACCATCGCAATCAAAGAGAAAGTCTTCTGCAGAGTCGAAGAGACTTTTGATGTTGTCAGAAGAAAGAGGCTGAGAGGCGGAAGTTGTGGCATCAATATTTGATTTTACATCCATGTTTTCTTCTCAGAGAACGAAGGAGATGATCGATTGGTTGGAAAGAGCTCCTTCTTAACAACCACGACGTCGTTGTTCTTCCGGAAATTGAAATTTTGTGTTCGGGTAACTTTGATGCCATTATGATTAGACGTTAGAAGAGATCTCTAGTATTTTTGTAAGATCAGTTAAACCACGTGGTCATCCATCTGCACTCGCCTCTCAATTGACGGTAGATGCCTAGAATCTACCTCAGCATATAATTCGCCAATCATCAAAGAGGCTTGGATAGTGTAAGCACCTTATTTTTGCGCTTCCGAAAGAGCCGGAAATGCAAACCCTAAATAAAAAGTCAAACCATAAGGGACAAAAAGTTGACCTTTTGACCAAGTGATAATGGGCCACCTTGATTTATCCCATTGGATGGAGAATCCCGACACGAGTCCAACGCAAGTGAGTTTGCTGGAATCGGAGTCCGGATGAAGGTTCTGCGGGCCGGTCAAACTTGAGGATGAGCCGAAAGTTGACTTTTTCTCGAACCCCGTGCCAAGTGTTTAGCCCTATGTCATTGAATAGAGGGCTCCGATACGAGTCTAACGCAATTGAGTTTGCTCAAATTGGAGTTCGGATGAAGGAGATATGATCTGTCGAAGTTTCCGGGCAGCGAAGCAAGAAACTGCACACGTGGCGCAAGAACTGCGCACGTGGCGATCAACGCAGCAAAATATCTCAGGGACTAAATCTTAAATATAAAAAATTCGTACGGGCGATCCGTAGATATCAAAAAGGGTCAAATCGGTCGAATCGGTCAAGTCGAAGGGCAAATCCGTAAATTTTCGATTTGTATCCGGTCACATATACCGGATACACTGCCTATCCTTCATGGCCGGACTTGAAGGCCGGATACATAAAGATATTCGCGCGAAATTCGCACCACTTGGCCGACAGATTCGCGGCGGCATTAAATTTTGAAATCATTAAGTCATGTATCCGGCCTGGGTTGTCAGATACAAAGGGAGGCCAGTGTATCCGGACTTGAAGTCCGGATACGAAGAGACAGTAGTGTATCCGGCCTGAGTTGCCGGATACATTATTTTTTCTATAAATAGCAAACCAGCAGCTCATTTCAGGGGTTGGCATTATTTTTGCTGCTTCCACCTCTCCTCCCTCAGACCACCTGCCCCGAAATCTCCTCTTCCAGCCCCTCTTAGGCTCCTTAAACCCTTCAACCTTAGATCAAGGCCCTCCTACCCCCTCCTTCCTTCTTCTTCTCCATCTTCATCCCACCAAGAAAGAGCCAAGCTGTTGCTGCTGTGGGAAGGTGCTGCTCTAGTCGGTATTTGTGCTTCAAGAAGAAGACTACGCACTTCAAAGGGGTCTCAAAACCCCAAGGTATTGCCCCTCAACATGTTTCATTATACATATATAAAAATAAGAATGTTTGAGCATGCATAAAATGTGTTACCATGTCTCCATTTCATGTGCATGGGGAGGGTGTTCCCCTTTATTTATGCATCTCTTGTACCCCCCATGTAACCCCCTCATTCCCTTCTTTGAATGGTCTTATTCGAATGATCTTGCATGCGTGCTAAGCATGAAGTAGTGATTTAATGCATGAGTGTAGATTAGAGTATCTAGGTCATGTATGCCATGCATGTCTCTTGGAAAGCATGTTCCCCATACCCCTTTGCTATATCCCCTAGTTAAAGTCATGGACAGCATGATATGGTCGTCTCTTTAGCACAAGCACGCATGCATGCCTTCACACACCATTGGAATCATAGGTCCCCCCTCCTTGCTTTGTTGTAAGAATCCCAAAAGAAATCGAAACGAGGTGATTCCTCATCTCCCGAACCAACATGGGCTCACGCAGGAGCCCACATGATCACTGGAACACCCCAAGAGGCTTAGAAACCCAATCCCATAGCCAAAATCCGAAAAAAGGGGTTCTGTGTGTTGATCAGGTAACTCAGGCCGGATCAACATAAGCCTGTGTGTAGCCGGTAACAGATACCGGATACACAGTGACCTGTGTGTAACCGGTATCTCAGGCCAGCTACACTGCCAGAATGTGGTTTTTGCCATTTTGTGATTTTGTGCAATATTTTGAATTGTTTGATCGAATCCGGGCGAACCAGTAGGGTTTCCGGGTCACCCGGAAACCCAAGGTGAGCCATGGACTGACCCGGTCCAAATTGATTCCCGGTGGGCCTTCCAACGGGGCCCACCAAGCCCGACCAATTCATTTTGCTTAACTAAGATAATAAAAGATTTGAGTGGGCCAGACCACTTGAGGCCCACCCAAGCCCTAATTGGGCCATGCATAATTAAAGTAGGATGTGGTTTGGCCGAGACCACGGGTAGGGCCTATCGGGCCCACTAAGCCCACGAACCCAACCAACTCAGGGTTTCAAAAACCCAACTCAAGAAGTCTTGGGTTTTCAAGCCCAAGCCCAGGTAAAAGGCCCCAAGCCCAACACTTGGCCATTTTGGCACAGATAAGCAAAATAATCAAATCCACTTGGCAACCAACTATGGGGCCCACCCAGGGGCCCGAAATGCAATCCGACCCACTTTGCATGGAAATCACTAAATAATCAAATCTGAACTCTAAGATAAAATCAATTCAAAGTGAGCCAAAGTCCAAAGGGCCACACTTGGCCCACCAAGGAATATGCGGGCCACACTTGGCCCACCAAGGGATACCGTGGGCCTTCCAACGGGGCCCACCCCACCAGGCCCAAATCATCTTAATTAAAAAGATAAAATCAAGTAAAGGGACCCACACCACTTTGGCGGTCCCGCCAGACTTAATCAAAATCGCATGATGGAATAGGAATTAGGTGAGTGAGAGACCAAAGCTGACTCAAACCAAGGAAACCTATGGGATCCGTCACTTGACGGGGTGGACTGGGGTGTCTACGGACTTCCCCAGACCGCAACCGAGCCCCTACTTAGAATCTCAAGCCGCAGACCAAGCCTTAGTAGAAGAACTTAGGCACCCCGGTGTCTGCCTGCACCCCATCAGGCAGTGGCGACTCCAAAAAATCCCGAGGCACGCATTGTTTTGCGTGCGCCTCGCCGTGCGACCGAAATCCGGTGCGCACAGATAGCACACTTCGAGCTCTATTATTTTAGAAACATCTGTAGAAGAACATCCAGTTTGATCGGCTTCATCTCAGCCTTGATTAGGTACTAAATTTGACTAATTTTTCATTTGGAATTTTGTGAATTTCATCTCTCTTTCTGATATCATACAAGTGATCATTAGGCTTCTGATACATTCATTTCTCGCAAGGTAGTGGTGTATTAGTCAGAACTTTTATTGCGGGTGAGATTCATGATTTGGACTTCAATTGTGCTGCTTCTAGTTCAAGATGATCAAGATTTTCTTCTCCAAAATTATAACTTCTCAACCAATCACATTTGATTTGATCAATTGCTTTTGTCATTCTAAATAAACAATATTTTTTAATAGTTTCATTGAATAGGATTGATGGAAAATAATGCATATTTTGGTACCTTTTTAGAGCAGTATATGTTTGAGTTGAATCTTGTATGGTTATAATAAGTCTAAATGAGAAATATTTTACTTGCTATTATTCTATTAAGTTTAGTTATGTGGATAATAACACTGTAATAGTTTAGATACAGGTTTCTTGTAACTTACAATAGCATTTCAGTAACTTTGGATTTTTTTTATTAAAAGAGAAAAGCAACAGCTATAGAAGAAATCATTATTAAAAGGTTAAAGGAATTAGTGGTGGTTATCTAAAAACGTTACTATTTTGTTGTAAGCACTAGTTGCAGTCACTTGATAACCGCTACTTTATATTTGAAGCATTAGTAACGGTTCTCAAAACTACTAATTCAATAAGGAAATTAGCAACGTTTGCCACAATTAGTAGCGTTTTTTGTCTGTTGTAGTTTAAGGAATTAGTAACATTTGCCATGAATAAGTGTTACTATATGTAGGAAGAATTAGTAGCATTTGTGAATGGAATTGCTACTAATATCATTCAGTGGTAGCCATATTAGCAGTGGTTGTTAGACCGTTGCTATCACTTTTAGTAACTGCTGATGCAGTTTTAGTAGCGCTTATTGGCTGCCACTAAAACTTACTTTTCTTCTAGTGTCATAATTTAATTATATTCCTAACACTCCCCTCACATGTGGGCTGAACTCAAACCTATTTTTAGGGAGACCCTAAAAAATGATATAAATTGGAGTTTCTAAGTGCAAGGAACAACTGAGGTTTCTAATTGTTGCTCATATTATCTACAAAATTGATATAAGATTTATATGGAGGATTGCTTAATTTTTGTTTTGTGAATGTGATATTAATTAGATAATCGTTGCATGTCCTCAAGAGTTGAATACAAGACCTCTTGCTCTGATATCATGTTAAACAACCGTTGCACCTAAAAACTTAAGCTAATAGGTAAATGTACATATAATTATGTGCATAAAAAGGCCCGAATAAAATATCTAACATCTTGAAAATAAAATATTGGAATGTGAAAGTTGGGAAAATTATGGAAATGACAGCCTTTTCCCATGTATTTTCAAAAACATGTTTTGAAAATTCAGATGTTAAAAAATGTGCAACTTTTTCCGTGTAATTGCATTTTAGTCCAAAATCACTGTTGCTCGATTAATCGCAAATTTTGCGATTAAATGACAAAATATTCAATTACACCAATTGAATAATCAACATTGAGATTTGACGATTAATTGAGCGATATTTTCAATTAATCGAAAAGCTGCGACAATTATCGAAGATTCATGATGAACTAACGTGTATCTGCGGATTATTAAACTTGTATCTTTCTAAGATTTAACTTGTATCCTATGATGATCATGCTTGTTTCCATGATGGTCAACTTAATATTGTATGTATCCCGCGAAGATCATACTTGTATTTGTCAATGATTCGTCTAATATCCTTAAAGATCCAACATGTATCCTTTGATGATTTGAAATTTCAATTAACCGAAATCTTAAATCGTTGTTTTGCGATTAATCGAAAGGCATCCGATTGATCGAAATTTATGGACGCATGATGAACACACAATTAAAGCCCGATTCAACATTCATACATTTATTCGATTTCGAATCGAAGGGCAATTTTTTAACTTTGAAAGTATTACAATGATTTTGATTTATCTTAAAATATGCAATTAATCAAGCTATAATGATTTTGGCCTAAAACGCAATTGCACCTGTGCGCACCTAAAACCTGGATCCTAGATCGCACACCGGGCGCACTTTCAGTGCGTGCCTTGGGACTTTTCGGAGTCGCCACTGCCTGAGAGGTGCAGGCAGACACGGTTTTGCCCTATCCGGGTTTAAGTCTAGTCTGCGGCTTTTCAGAGTTCTAGCTAAGTCCTCGGTTACGGTCCGGGGAAGTCCTAAAGACACCCCGGTCCGCCCCATCGGTCTGACGGGTCCCTCGGGTCTCCCTGGTTCTTGAGTCAATTTCACCCTTTTCCTAGACCAGCATACTGCCTTGTTAGGTCTGGCGGGGCCCTCTGGAGGTGTGGGTCCCCTTTAGCTTGATTTTATCTTTTTATTTATCCAAGTGAAGTGGGTCGGACCCGGGTCCCGTTGGAAGATCCGTGGGCTGCCATGGTTGGGCCTGGGGCCCAGTAGAGTTATTGGGTAACCCATTTGGTTATTTTATTAAGTTTTATGTATTTACAATTTTAGTTTGGGCTTGGTGGGCTTGGAATGGGCCCATTAACCTGAGTCAATTGGCCTTGGGCCCGTTTTATTAAGAACGGGCCGGGTTTGGGCCGGTCTGAGGTGGGCCCCACAAGTGGGCCCAGGGTGGTCTTGGTGGGCCCATCTGGGCCCATAGTCCAAAAGTGGACTTAAAGAAGTCCAAGTTACTTATTGGATCGGATTTTAAGTTTTTGGGTCGGAATAAATCCAACCGGGTCAAAAAACTAATTTTTTAGTCATTTTCAGGAGACAACCGCACTTACTCTACGGTTTAATTGAAACCGTTCTGAGTATGCGGTTTTTACATTATTTTGCTTTTTGGTTCCAATTCCGGCTGGGACCTCTCCGATGTGTTCCTTGGGTGCTCCGGCGACCTTTCGTGATGGTTCTAGGTCCTTCCGTCATAACACATTTGCTTCATTTGCCTCTTCATGTCCTCTTTTGTTGATGCTTTAGAATGGAACCAAATTCCATTTTTTAGACCATGTCATCTTCTAGTTACTTCAAAAGAGAAAGGAATGGGGGGATAGGATTACATTGGAGAAGATTAAGAGGACAACCCCCTCTTGCATTTGTAAATTCAACCAATCAACCAAAATATGTTACTTTTCTTCTTTTTGTTTGTTTTATGGTCCCATTCACTCTTTACTTCATAAAATGAGGCTCATTTGCATGGGAGAACTCCAACAAAAGATGAAGCAAATAATTTAGTAGCAAGGTGATATAATAAGAAGAATTCGGAATTACTTAAATGAGATAATTCATATATATATTGAAAAAGAAATTGTTAGAAAATTTACCACACTATTACTTTTTTTGATGTCGTGATTCTCCGAGAATTTCGGCAGCGCTTCCGCGTCCTCCGGGATTCCTTGGGATGAATTTGAAAGAGGTTTGCTAAGATGTTCAAACTTACAAAGTAAAAGAGCTGGGTTTAGACAGGGTTTGAGCAAGACAGGGGTACTTTGGTCATTTATATGTTAGGTTTTGAGAGAGACAGGGTATGGGCAGGCTTTCGGATGAGCAGACAACAAAGGGGGAGAGTGGGGACTGAGGGACCAGCCTACTCCAAATGGGGGGCTGGCCCTCTATTTATAGGCAAAAAAGTGCCGGAACCGTACTTGAAGTGCGGTTTGGTCACAACCGTACTTGAAGTGCAGTTGTGACAAAATTGCACTAAAAAAAAAAAAACCGCACTTTAAGTGCGGTTGGCATTCAACACGTGCAAATCTGCCAGCTGTCGCCGTACAGGACACACGTCCACCTTCTAGAAGATCGAACCGTATCTGAAGCACGGTTCAGACTAAACCGTACTTCAAGTGCGGTTAAGCACGTTTTTTAAATACCGGATCTGAAATCTCTTATTCAATTTGATTTAATTAAAGATTCTTGTCCGATTTTCTTAATATTTTATTAAAAATTCTAAGATTATATTATTAAAATATTAAGATACTTTTCATTTAAATGTTAAAATATTAAGATATGTTTTATTAAATGTTTTTTATTGATTTTGTTAATTCATTTTGCTTTTTTGCTGCTATTCTGCCAAACGGACAGTTTTCTTGAAACTTCAACTGCCCATAACTTCTTCATCTGGTGTCCGATTTCAGCAAACTTAGTGCCGTTGGAACCAGCTCGGAACCAGTTATCTATTGAGATCAATTTTGGCAGTTGGATTGGGATCAGGCCATATTTTTCTCACTTGGACTCCGATTCCAGCAAACTCAGCTGCGTTAGAACCGTGTCGAAATGCTCTTTTCAATGATATAAAGTTCGATGGCCAAATTTCCTTAATTGGAAAAGTCAATTTTTGACCCCCTCAGGGTTTGACTTTTAGTTTTTCTTTATTTTGGGGGTGCAAAAATCAGGTGTCTACAGCACCGAAAAAATTACACGTTTTTTAACATTTGACTTTTTCAAAGCATATATTTGTCAATACTTAGAAAAGACGGTCCTTTTAATAATTTTACCTTAAAAGTAATTATCATTGAATAACAAGGAATTGAGTCATCTAAGCTTGGACCTATAAAATGGTCCAACCAGTAGCCAATGAATGTCAGTTGTGCCCATGTGCCCATCTGTGAGGTCCTTGACTCCTTGCTTCCCGGAGATGATTCATTCCCTGCCGTTGCCAATGGATTCATCCTTTCCGTAAGTTCCGCGCTCAATGTTTGTCTGGTCTGTGCCCAATGTGCCCATCAGTCATGTCCTTGCCTGCCGTATATGATTCATTCCCTGCCGTACCCAATGGATTCTTCTTTTCCGGAAGTTCCGCGCTTAACACGTCTGTGCCCATGTGCATTAACCAAGTGCCATGTGCTTTAACCGGGGAAATTGGTTTTTAGTGGTATTTTCTTAACATAATTCAGATTCAGTTGTCCAAACTTTGATAATTGATTTTTAATGATATTTTTTTAACATAATTAAAAATCAATATCATTTTGTTATTCATTAAGAATTTTTCCCAAATGTCTTCAAAAGACTTTAAAAACCTTGACGAATTTTGTTATAAGTGAAGTTTGAAAGTTATTTAGGGTGTTTTGGCAGAAACTTTTAAGGATCATTAAAATGACGTCGATTCTTAATTATGTTATAAGAGTATCACTAAAAACCAATTATTAAGATTTGACCAACTGAATCTGAAATATTTTAAAAAAGTTTTACTAAAAACAAATTTTCCCTTCATTATTTGCATGCATAAGATTCGTTTCAAGAAAAAAAGTGCAGAGGAAAAGAAATGTGTAACTGCCGGAGTTGAAAGAACTGAACTGTGGAAGATTAACAAAGTCACTGTATGTAGTCAGCTCAATGAGGTAGCTAGGGCTGTGCCCTCAACAAGCTCACGTCATGATAACGCACCTAATGATCGCTGCTTTCTATATTGTTAATAAAAAAGAGGAGATGATGCTCTTATGGGAAGAGGGAAAAGAGGATGAAGTAGACCAATGTGCTCTCAACGCAGACCACTCTTTAGATAGTATACTGTGAAAAGAAGTTGATAGCTTTGGACGGAGTAGTATTTATATATGAAGGGGATTCTCCGTGGACATAGTGGAATTCTTTCCTGTATCCGACTAAGGTTCCTAATTCCTTTCTCCATCTCTGTGTCAAAGAAAAGTGAAGAAGCTATATATCTATGATGGCTCCGCTGGATCTGATGCTCCTGCTGATGATGGTGGTGTCGCTGGTGAAGGCAGCAACAGGAGCTGCAACGGTGATCGCCAAGCCCGGTTGTGATCACCACTGCGGGAACGTTAGCATCCCTTATCCATTTGGCATGAACCGACCTGGTTGTTACTTAAACCATGACTTCCTCGTAACATGCAACCGCTCCACCAACAAAGCCTTCCTAGGACTAGAAGATTGGAATTTATCGGTCCGTGAAATATTACCAACTACCGGTGAACTAATTATTAATAATGGCTTCCTATCCAACGATTGTTACGGTGAAATTGGGTATCCTATCCCGGCTTCATCCTTCTCTTCTGTAGATCTAAAGGTTTTTCGGAGGGGATCATTTACCTTCTCAAATACCCGGAACAAGTTCACTGCTGTTGGTTGTGACACTGTAGCTTTTATCAAGGGATCCAAGACCCCGAAAAGAAACTACACGGGTGGGTGTGTTTCAATATGCAACAGCCTGGTCGATGTGCACAACCACTCTTGCACCGGAATTGGCTGCTGTCAGACCTCCATCCCAAAGGAGCTAAACTTTTTTGATATAGAAGTTGAGAGCTTCCGCAACCACATAGGGATCTTAGACTTCAATCCATGCAGCTATGCCTTTTTAGCTGAAAAGCACTCATACAACTTCTCTACTGCAGATCTACAGGATTTGTTTGACAGATTTGATGTTCCAGTTGTGATTGATTGGGCAATCGGGAAAGAGACATGCGAGGAAGCACGAAGAGATCTGAACAAATACGCATGTGGGAAACAGAGCTACTGCCATAACAACACCAACGGACCTGGATATCGTTGCAATTGTACTCAAGGTTACCAAGGGAACCCCTATCTCGCACACGGTTGCCAAGGTCTGTATACATACTTATGGTTTGGTTGATTCTCGGATCATCTCCTATATTGGATGCTCTCCTAAACGTTTCGTCTTCCTTAAACTTGTGATGATTGTCATTTGATCAGACATTAACGAGTGCCTTAAGCCAGAGCTCCATCAATGCTCAAGACAAGATTACTGCCGTAACAAGGATGGGAGCTATACATGTAAGTGCCCCTGGGGACTCCATGGTGATGGCAGAAAAGATGGAACTGGCTGTACGGTTTATCCTCTAATAATCAAGACTTCTGTAGGTAAGTACAACTATTAACTGCTTATATAAGCAGCTCTTGCGTTTTCTCAAGCCTAGTTCGGTTAGGACAGCCCCAGCAAAATATTTATAGTTTCGATTCGAATGATACTGGAACTGCTAAGGCCTGGGTGCAACCATGTAGGTTCGGCTAAAACCGAGAACCGACTTCGGGTTGGGTTTCAAACCTAAGGTTTGGTTTCGAGTTGGAGTGATCGGCTCTATAGTCGGTTTTTTTTTTTTTCAATTTTGGGTTAACAGTCACAAACCTCCGTTCGGTGGTGAGTTGAGGTCAATTTGAACCGAACCGAACTAAGTTGCACCCCTTTATTTGAAAATCTTATCTACGAAAGAGCCTTTTTACTTGTAACAACATACATAATATCTAATTGTGAAAACTACTATTCAACTACCTTTGGATAACATTAGGCCCATTGGTCAAAGCTTTTCCTCAAATGACAAAATGAATCCCAAAATGAGAAAATCTAGACCATTTGGTTTTGCTAATGGATTACAAATCCATTGATGAGAAATTAAAAGTTAGATGATAAGTGATATATACAAGTCTATTGATAGGATTACAAGTTGGTTGATGAAGAATTACAAGTCAGATGATAGGAATTTCAAGTCTATTAAAGGGGAATTAGATGAGAGTTACAGGTCTGTGGTGGGGGTTACTCCCATCATCATACTTGTAATTCACCATCGATGTACTTATAATCATATAAACAGGACCAAATGGTCTATGTTTTATAATTTTTTGATTCAATTGGTTATCTGTTGAAAAGTTATGATCAGTAGACCATATGTCATCTAAATGGTAATTGAACCATGGTTTATCGGATTGGCCGGTCCATACTGAGAGTGGATGATCCCGGTCCAGTATTCCAACCTGAGATCATCTAATCCTGGGCAACATTTAAACTCAGCGATACTGGTTTGGACTGCCGGAGTTGCAGCCTAAGCCACCAACGTGGAGTCGTTTTGCTTTTGAAAAAGGTGAGTTCAGACTACCTTTGAATTAAAAGGCGATGAAATGGTTTGCCACAGTTAAAGTGACGTTTAATTTTTTTTATGTGATTTTCATAGCATTACATGTCAGCATCCCACCCCACGGATGTTGTACGGCGGCAGACGATTTCATCCCAAAGGAATGTATTGTGTCCCTTTGCAGGCCTATGACGAGACTTTGGAGGCTAGAAGATTAGGCCTGCAAAGTGACTTGACCGTAAATTAGAAAAAGAAATGCTCTTTTCAGAACTGTTGCCGAGAAGACAAGACTAGAAGAGAGTGAGGGAGCGAAGTTGAGAAGGAGAGAGATAGGCTATACCTCCGAGTAGTGAACAGTAATTTCCCCTACATAATTAAGTAAAATTCAGATAAAATTAACGCTTATAGAAACGAAGTTAATGAACTATGCAGCACTACTATTATAAAAAGGAAAATTCATCATTTTTTAGTCATTCCTCTGAAGATCTCCAATCCTCCCCTTTATCAGTCTCCAATGAGACAAAACCTGTGTATCTAAACCGCAGCCTTTAGTATCATCTATAAGTGGAATCTTCGTTTGTTTGTACAAAACTAAAACTGGTAACCATCCAAGTGTAATGGGCAAGGTTGTGTAGTGCAGTTCTTCTTGCTCCGCCCAGTTCATATATCCTCATAATTTCTAGTCAGGAAGTAAGATCGAATTCTAATGGATTTTAGTGCAGGTATCGTGGCTGTCTTCACACTTCTGATTTTAGGTGGCTCCTGGTCATACTGGGTACTCCGAAAGAGAAAATCAATCAAACTCAAGGAGAAATTCTTCCAGCAAAATGGAGGTTTAGTGTTGCAACAACAACTCTCTAAGTCAAAGCTCGATGGTCATGTTGTAACGACCAAAATTTTTACCGCTGAGGAGTTGGAGAGAGCAACCAACAACTACAGTGATAGTCGGATCCTGGGCCGAGGAGGATTTGGCACTGTATATAAAGGAATTTTAGAAGACAAGAGGATAGTTGCCATTAAAAGGTCCAAAGTAATGGACAAATCCCGAATCGAGCAGTTCATTAACGAGGTGGTGGTACTCTCTCGGATCAACCACAGGAATGTGATAAAGCTCCTGGGCTGTTGCTTGGAGATCCAAGTACCCTTATTGGTCTATGAATTCATCAATAATGGCACACTCATCGACCATATACACAAGGGACCCCAATATTCCATTATTTCGTGGGAAGTTCGTCTAAGAATTGCAGCAGAAACTGCTGGTGCACTTGCCTACTTGCACTTTGCTTGTTCTGTACCCATCATTCATAGAGACATCAAGCCTGCCAACATACTCTTAGATGAGAATTACACAGCAAAAGTTTCTGACTTTGGAGCTTCAAGGTTGATTCCAGTGGATCAGGCTCAACTAACCACGTTAGTACAGGGAACCTTGGGCTACCTAGACCCTGAGTACTTCCAAACAAGTCATTTGACCGAGAAGAGCGATGTTTACAGCTTTGGGGTCCTTCTAGTTGAGCTTTTAACTGGATTGAAGGCACTTAGCTTTGAGAGACCCGAAGAAGAGAGAAATCTAGCAACGTATTTCATTTTGTTGATGGAAGAGGACCGGCTACTCCAAGTCTTAGATGAAGGATTGGTGAGTGAGGCACCCAGTGATCACCTTCTAGAGGTTGCTTTGCTTGCCATGAGATGCTTGAAGCTAAAGGGTGAAGAAAGACCAAACATGAAGGTAGTAGCATTGGAGCTAGAGAAGGTCTTGGAAGCAGGAATCCATCAATACTGAACAAAATTCTGAAGATACTGATCAGTACCAAAATTATGAACCATGGGGCTATTATGGTGACACCACAGTTATTTACAGTGCAAGTAATTAGTGATGAGACTTTGGCCTTTGAATAATTAGGACAGACAGTGATCGTCTTGCTTATTATGGTATTGTCATTAGAGGATATATACAGTGCTAGATTTGTCATTTCCAAGTTTCCCCTTTTTTAGTAAATAACAGAAACATCACCAAGGCTTATCCATATTACAGATTTCTCTTCTTATCAGTTCTGTAAAATAAAACTGAACTCCCTTTATGTTTTCATGGTTTATAATGTTTACTTCATTTCCATTAAGTTTTTTTTTTTAACATTATTAATAGAGTCCGAAAATTTTAACTGTTTTACTCAGTTATTGTCATCTATATTATATATAAAACGAACAGCCCCTTTGAAAAACGGGTGAACAATTGAGATCCTATGGAGCCTCTATCTTCATCTTTATTTGGAGACTCCATATATAGAATTATGCCATGTGTATTAAAAAAACTATATGAATGGTTTAACTATGAATTTTTAACTTCACTTGGCACTATCCTATGAAAAGCTGTGTAGATAGAGGCTCGACAAGATGTGAACTGAGGTGCAAAATATATACGTTTTTTTTTTCTTGAAAATAGCCTTCTAATGTCATTTAGTCTTATATAATTACATGGGTAACATTGTCTTTTTCATTTTTCACTTTCAAAAAGATGTCCCTTAACAATTAACATTAATGTTCTTTCTTTGTCATCAATGCATTGCTCTAGCTTATCATCTTCGATTTGTTTCACCAAGACATATGTGGAAATTGATTGATTAATGGATTGTATAGATTCTGAATTAGAAGAACTTACAATAGTAGGATATGTATATGGAGATGTACGTACTCAACCACTCCTTATTTTTTTTCTTTTAGCAAAAGCCAATTCTATGTCATTTCATTGAAACAAAGCAAAATTACAACACTAGAGACCCTAACCAGAAATAGGCAAGAACATACATTAACAAGCAAGAAAAACAATAGAACATGACTGCTACCCAGTCACCACTCCTAGTGCATCTACATACATGATAAGAGAAAAATTTAGATAGTTGGCCGAGGCCATTAATACCAACGGAAAGCCGTCGGAAACTCTTGAAAAGGGGTCTACACATGTGCGGATTGAAAGCCCTCAAAGGGGGAAACCATCTTTGTAACCTAATAGGAGATTGGAACTAGGATGTTCATCAAAAACCTGATATTGGCCCTAACATAAAGCAAATGTAGATAGAGGGTGATGGAGACACCACGGCTACTAACAGCAAACACCACCAATCATAAAGTGGGGAAGATGCCACAAAACCCTGCAGCATACACCTGTAGACAACCCAAATTGCACTACAAAATAAGAAAATAATGAAAACATGTAATTGGGATTTAAAACAGGCCAAAAATGCATAAAATTCAATCATTTAAGTAGTGCCCGTATTGTACCTGCGGGCTAGTCGTGCCCAAATTTTGTATACGGGCACGTAGCGCCCGTAATACAAATGCGGACACCACTTGCCTGCAATATATTTACGGGCATAGGAGATTTATGCGAATTTGATCTTTGCTCAATTTCTGAGCCTTATCTTCAGTCTAATATGAGCGAATTATATCTTTTATTCGTTCGGATTATCTTTGTTGGCTATGGATGGACATTATCCTTATTTTTAACCTAATCTAGAGGATTATGGCATATCCCTTTGGACCAGCCTTACCCCTGGGCTTGCTTATAAATAGAGGTGAGATCTTTAAGCAAAGGGCCACGAAAATTTGAAGTCTCAGGAGCTCCAAGAGAAGAGAGGACTCCCTTCTGCTCTGCTTGCTCAATCTAGGTAAGTCCTTTTTCCCTTTTATTTTCTATCTTCAATTCTAGAAATAATAGGATCTTCTCCATTGCTGTAGAATAAGGCCTGGTTCTTATTTGTATTCCTAAACCTGCCTCCAAGTACCTCAAGAATTCTCTCTAGCCGTAAAAGGTGAAGAGAGAGCTAGGGAAAAGGGGAACAGGTGGAACCCTAGAATAGAACCCCATATCTGTTTTTCTCCTTTTTCTATAGAATAAGGCCTTTGATTGTGTTTGTGTCACCAAACCTATCTCTAAGTACCTCAAGAATCCTCTCTAGCCGTAAAATGTGAAGAGAGAGCTAGGGGAAAAGAGAACAAGTGGATCCGTAGGGTAGACCTCCATGTGCTCTAATCTGTGAGATGTGGCTGCTTTGGATATCCTGATCATGTTTTAATGGTTTTATATTGAATCTGAATGAATCATATGAATCCATGATGTTTATAGCAAGAGATCCCCACTTTTTTTCTAAAATTGAGATTTTCACCACTTTTGCACCTACAGCACTGTTTTCGTGATTTTTGTGATATTAGGCTAAGATCCTGGATTTATCATAATCTATGTGATAGATCTGGATTCAGAGGCCTGAAAATAACTTCTAGGGTTTCATGAGATGGTTTTTGAGTCCTTTTTCATTATTGAGAGAAGACCCTACAGTCTAAGTTCTCCCCTTTTGATGTTTTTCATCAACGTGGGTATTTTTGGTTTTGATTTCTTGATTTAATGTGAAATTTGGGCTATACCTATGCCCTGGACTGTTCAAGTTCAATTCTGCAATATTTTATAAAAATCATATTTTTCTAGATTTCTAGAATTTAACTTGAAGCTAGATTTTTGAAGTTTTCACTTTATTTTGGTTTTATTTGATTTTATCTTAATGTTATTTTAATCATGAAACCCTAGGAATGGCATGATCATATTTGAAAGTTCTGGATCAATCAAGCTATTCGTATGAAAAAACCATACACTTTTGTCTTTTTGTGATTTTGTATGATTTTTGTAGCAAGCCCTTTTTCCTTTATTTTAACATGAACAATGCTTGGCAACCACCTTGTGTGGATAAATAGGGGTGCCTAATACCTTTCCCTGTTCATAATTTAATCTCCTTACCTATCTCTGGTTGTTTTTTTTAGAGGGTTATTTTTACCCTAAATTTGCCTTTTTGTGCTTATTTGATATTTTGGTGTCCATTCACTTCTAAACAGAATGGTGGCGACTCTGTGTTTTTAACTAATCCCATGTGATGATTAAGAAGTCATTGAATTGATTTTTTTTCCATGTCTCATAACTGGCGACTTCGCTGAGGACTTGTGGATTTCAGCCTTTTGGTTTTTGTTCATGTTTTAGTTTTTTATTTTGATTGCTATTTTTAGCATGTTTGATATGTTTTATGTTTTTGCTTGCTATTTTGTGTTCTTAAGCGTGCTTGGTATGTTTTAAATCTAATTTATTGCTTAAGAGTTCATGGGGGTAGAAACATGCTTAATTTTGATTTATAAGATTGTTTCTAGAAACATGCGTAGGGGAGATTCGTTTTGCTAAACCACGCTGATTTCTTGCTGTATTTTTATGATAGCATGGTTTAATTTTCAGCATGATCTCCATGATGTGTTTTTGGGTTGTATAACATGATCATATATTTGCATGTTTGGGTGATTCTTTTGAGCATGTTTAGGTGCTATAGGATTGTTTTGTGTATTTGTTACTTTAAATATGCTTTCTTATTATGCCTTGGTTTGTATATGCATGGCTATGAAAATAGTGGCAAGGGTTTGAGACGTTGTGAATGTACCCAATTTTTACAATGTACTGTGCACATTTTATTTTTTACACAACCTACCCATAACCTATAGAAAGTTGAACCCGAATGTGTGTAGCTTGGTGCAACAAGGACGATACTTCGAAAAGCGAAAGTGAAAACATTCAACTTAGAACTTTGGGCTAATGATGTGATGATAACGTGGATCTGTGATTCAATCCTGGTCATGACTAGGATTGAGTTCTAAGTTGCCATTAAGCCAAAACCCAAAACCCCTACGATTGAAGGTGGAGATACACGTTTTTGGCTAAACTACACAATTACATGGGGATATGGGTTTGTAATTGAGGGAAGGCCGTTTGCATGGTTCGCAAGTCAAGGCATAATGCGGATGCCATATTGAAGGTAAACAAGGTAACAAGGTAACCCTAACTCTTGCATTATTTTCATGTCAGAGGGGTGTCATGATGTCCATCGGTTTGGGATAAAATTGGTCCCAAATAGGCATGTATCCTAAAATTGGTGTAGCTTATAGGAAGAGTTTTCAACTCTTATCAGAATTGATCATACCTAGAGTTGATATGAGAGGCAACCCAAGGTACCAAATTCCGAGCATGGTGTCAATTTTGGAGGGAGCATGTGCCCTCATGAAGCATTCATGTAAATAGGGTCAAAGTACACTTTGGGACAGTTTAGAAGCCTTGCAATGGGTGAACTTTATGTTTGGATGACCAATTAAAGTGATCAAATCATGTAAAAACTGAAAAAAAAATAGAAAAGAGCTCTGTAAACCGCATTTATTACACAAGCTGGGTCACCCGTATTGGTTATACGGGCTGGGCTTGCCCGTGTTAACTATACGATCAGGGCTCGCTCGCAATTTAAATGTGGGCAAGGTCGGACCATACTGTATATGCGGTTTTCGGGGAAAATTCAATTTTAATCAGTTTTTCCCACTAAATCCTGTTCCTTTAACCTTTAAATGATGATAAAGGGAAATGGGTTTGAATAAAATTCTTCAAAAAAAAAAATTTAATAAAAATGTGAAAAAAAAATTATTTTGGGCCTCTAAAAGCCTTTAAATTTCAGACTTTTTCTCAAAAACCTTTGGGCCTCTGAAAGCCTTTAAATTTCAGATTTTTTCTCAAAAACCTTTGGGCCTCTGAAAGCCTTTGAATTTCAGACTTTTTCTCAAAAACCTTTGGGCCTCTGAAAGCCTTTGAATTTCAGACTTTTTCTCAAAAATCTTTAGGCCTCTAAAAGCCTTTGAATTTCAGACTTTACCTTTGGGCCTCTGAAAGCCTTTGAATTTTAGAAAATCCTTGGGCCTCTCTCTGAAAGCCTTTGAATTTCAGACCTTTTTCAAAAATATCCCTGGGCCTCTGAAAGCCTTTGAATTTCAGACTTTTTCTCAAAAACCTTTGGGCCTCTGAAAGCCTTTGAATTTCAGACTTTATCCTTTGGGCCTTCGAAAGCCTTTGAATTTCAGATCTTGGGCCTCTGAAAGCCTTTGAATTTCAGACCTTTTTCAAAAATACCCCTGGGCCTCTGAAAGCCTTTGAATTTCAGACCTTTTTCAAAAATACCCCTGGGCCTCTGAAAGCCTTTGAATTTCAGACTTTTTCCAAAAATATCCCTGGGCCTCTGAAAGCCTTTGAATTTCAGATCTTTTTCTCTTTTTGTGGGACCTGCTGGAAGCCCTAGAGTATTCCAACAATTCTAATAAAAAAAAACAAGGAAGCAAATAAAGAAAAAAATCCAAACTCGTGTTCACCTAGATTGCACATAGGCATTCATAGGTATGTGAATGAGATTAAATTGGCACCGATATTTTTTCCTTTATTTTTTTCTAGGTACCAAGTATACTTGCAACCATAGCTCCTGTAACCAGATCAAGAGCTCGCACCATGAATCCCACTGAGAATGAAGCTGATATTCCTCACCCAGATGTAGCCCTGCTTCAGGAGCAAGTGGCAGGACTAGCTCGAATGCTAGAGAACATACTATTGGTGCAGGCCCAACAAATGCAAGCCCAGAACCAAGTATCCACTTCCAACCCAGCACCTCCACCCCAAATCAACATTCCACCTCCGGTTCAACCTATTCCTGAACCCATTTATGAACCCACCCCTGAACCTATACTGATCAGGGATGAGACAGTTAAGTCAGACAAAGAAAAGGAAAAAGAAAGGATGAGGGAAGAAATGGAAAAGAAATTCATACACCGACTAGAAATGATCCAAGACGAACTGAGGGAGGTAAAAGGGGTGAACAACTTTGGGAGCACCAACTTTGAAGACTTGTGCCTATACCCTAATGTTAACCTGCCAGCCAAGTTCAAGTGCCCAGACCTGGACAAGTATGATGGCACGGGCTGCCCCATGATCCATCTGAAGTTGTACTGCGATGCCCTATGCCAGTTCGGTCGGGATGAGGGCGTATTGATTCAGCTCTTCCAAAGGAGCTTAACTAGAACTGCGTTGAGGTGGTTTGCCACCTTAGACCATGGAAAGATCAGAAGATGGAAGGACCTAGCAGATGCCTTCTTAGCTCAATACAGGTTCAATTCAGAGATCGTGCCAGACAGGTACGATGTAATGAGGATGAGCAAAGGAAGGGATGAATCTGTAAGACAGTATACCAAAAGATGGAGGGAGACTGCCTCTCAGGTCAGGCCACCCATGCTAGAGCAAGAGATGATTTCCACTTTCATCAGTACGCTGGGTCAACCATTCTACAGCCACCTGGTGAGTCAGACCACCACTAATTTTGCTGCCTTGGTACAAGTGGCTGACCGAATCAAATACGGGATTAGGTCAGGTAAAATAATTGACCATTCTGCTATGGTTAGTCAGCAAGACCCCAAGAAGGGAAGTGGGATAAAAAAGAACAGGAACAAGAAAGAAGGAGAAGTGAACATGGTACAGCCACCATCTGGCCCTAATAAGCCCATACAAATCAATATACCCGCTCATTTTCCTACTCCATCTGCTCCATCAACCCAGGCCCCCATGAGGGTTAATGTTCCAGAAGCACCCTCAGACCAAAAGAGGGTTTTTACTAAGGAGGAAAGGGATGCCTATTTTGCAGCAAGGAGAAATAGGGTTTTCACCCCTATTCCAATGTCTCCGTCTCAGTTGCTACCCACTTTATTGCAAGCAGGGTGTATTACCTTAAGAGAACCCAATCCGAATGCATCGAAGGGGAGAAATTTTGACCCCTTCACCACTTGTGATTTCCATATGAGTGCACCTGGGCACCCTACCAACAAGTGTTGGCCTTTGAAACATGCCATTCAAGATTTGCTTGACCAGAATACCCTGTCTTTCAATACTGGGGCTCCTAATCCTCCCAGAACGGACATTGGGCAAAACCCTTTGCCTCAGCATCATGGGGCAGGCCCATCTAATGTCATCGGGGTCACCTCCTTTGATAAAATAACCTTTGACCCATTCCAGTTAATTGCTCCTATAGGGACAACGGTCAAAGTTTATTTTGACAGAGGAAATAGGGATAAAGAGGTAAACATGATTCAAAAAGGAATGATAGTGTTGCTGAGAACATTAGCTCTGCTTTGGACTGGGCCTCCTCTCTCATGGCCTAATTGAATATTGCAAAACCACCTCTGGTAATCAATTGCAGTCCATCCACCTTTACCTCACCCATTCAGTCCAAACCGCCATTGGTCATAAACTGCGACCATCTCACTGCATCGGTTAACTCGTCATTTCCTCAACCAAAACAACTTCCACCATTGGTTATTGATGTTCCTTTCACTCAAATTTCATCATCCAAGTCCAAAATTCCTCCAATGGTGATAAATGTCCCAAAGCCTTCCTACTTTGAATCGGCTGTACCATGGAACTATAGCGAAGCCTTCACCACTACATTCCCTGCAGCTGAGGCAGAAAGCAAGAAAGAAGTGAACCTCATGATGAGGTCAGGAAAATGTGTAGGTGTGGAGGAAAAACAAAAAGAGACAGAGAAGGAAAAGGAAGAAGAGAAAAATATGGGAAATGCCAAGGTAGGGGAAGATACCCCTCAGGTAATTGACAGTGAGGCTGCTGACCTCATCAAAATCATCAAAAAGAGTGAGTCTAATGTTGTCGAGCAGTTGAACAAAGTCCCTGCCCAGATCTCAATTCTGGGATTATTGTTGAATTCTGAAAAACATAGGGACTCCTTGTTAAGGGTACTTCAGGGGCACATGTGCCTAAAAATATTGAACCAGACCAACTAGGCAAGATGGTTGGGCAAATTTTATCTCATAATGTCATAACTTTCTCTGAGACTGAAATTAGCCCAGCAAGGTACCATCATGTTGATCCTTTGCACATAGCTGTGCTCAGTAAGGGTTGCATGATAGCCCGGGTTTTAATTGATAATGGGTCGGCTCTGACTGTCTGCCCGTTAATAACCTTTGTAAAGCTCGGTTTGGAGCAAAATAAAATCAAACAAAATGGAAGAATCATAAGAGCCTTTGACAGTTCTAAAACACAATCCCTAGGGGAGGTTGAACTGCCGGTCACTATTGGACCGTATATTTTTAACATCAAATTTGAAGTGATGGATATACCTGAGGCCTTCAACCTACTCCTAGGAAGGCCGTGGATTCATACGACTAGGGCTATATCATGTACCCTCCACCAAAGAGTTAAATATATCAGAGGGCAAAAGGTGATTACGGTCCTAGCTGAAAATTTGGTTCCTCCCATGTGGTCCCTTGATGTACCCTACATAAACATGGAAATGACTGCTGACAAGATGACATTTCACTCTTTCTAGTTTGAAACTGTCAATTTTATACCTGGGGGGTATCAGGAAAAAGAAGAAAAGTTGACTTGTGCTGAGAAAATGGTCAAGAAAGTGCTGGGAAAGTACAATTTACACCCTGGAAAAGGTTTAGGGGTTAACCTACAAGGAATGATAGAACCGGTAAAGGTTAAGAAGCTGGTCCCTAGAGCAGGATTGAGGTCCAAGCCAAGAAATTGGAGAAGACAGAAGGAGATGGAAGACATGAAATTCCCTCACATCAGGGAAACTTTTCCTAGGCTTTCTCACATGATTCAGCTGTCTCCTCCTCAAGATCAGTCCAAACCTTCATACTATAACATCAACCCATTCCAGAAACCCAAGTCCCTAAACTTGCAACCAGTTGTTCTACCTTCACCTCCACAAGCATTGGGTGAGCCTGAGCCACGGGTAGAACAGGAGCAGGATTTTTCTGAGGATGTTGGAGCCTTCTTTGCCTTGACTGAAGGCAACCAGGAAGAAGGAGCAGATGAGCTACCCTTCATTGATTGGGCTGCAGTAAAAGTTCCATCTGGGACCAGCCCTACATCAGAAGCAGGCGATGCAACTCACCCAGTACTGGTGATTTCGGATGCGGACCCTGAGCTTGAGGAGTAGGCTTGTACCCCTGCCCCAAATTCTTTTATTTTGAATAATTGGGAATAAACTCCCCTTACTTTTGAAGCTGCGTTTGTTTCGCAAACAGACATGCTTTCCAAAAAAAAAACTCCATTAGTGGAATGCCCTTTTCCTGAAGGTTTTAATGAGCCTTCGTCTTCAAGAAAAGATTTTGTAGAAGGCTCTCAAAAAACAAAAAAAGATTTTCCCATTTTTTATAGAAAAGATAAATTTTTCAAAAAGGTCCAAATCATTTATGAACCCTATAAGCAAACGGAATTAGATCAGGTTGATTATAACTTTGACCTTGAGCTCGACTTTGACCTAATGGGGGTTGCAGAAGAGACCGAGGACGAAGAAGACGACCCTCCAAAAGAAATCACATATCAATTGGAGTGTCATGAAAAGGGGGTCCAACCCAATATTGAAGAGACCATATCAATAAATCTAGGGACCGAAGATGACCCAAAAATAATGAAGATTGGGGTATGCCTATCTGAGGTATAGCATGATGAAATGATACGGTTCTTGGCAGATTATGAAGATGTATTGACATGATCGTATTGGGATATGCCAGGGTTAGACACTGATATGGTTGTGCACAGGCTACCAATTATACCAGATGTTAAGCCAGTTAAGCAGAAGTTGAGAAGGTTGAAACCTGAGTGGACATTAAAGGTCAAAGATGAAGTGGTTAAGCAATTCCAAGTGGAATTTTTGGCGGTCTCCACGTACCCTGAATGGCTTGCAAATATAGTGCCAGTACCAAAGAAGGATGGAAAGGTCAGAATGTGCGTGAACAACAGAGAATTGAATAAGGCAAGCCCAAAGGATGATTTTCCACTTCCACACATTGACATCTTGGTGGACAACACTGCTGTACATAGCTTGTTCTCATTCATGGATGGTTTCTCTGGGTACAATCAGATTAAGATGGCTAAGGAAGATCAAGAAAAAAAAGCCTTCATTACACCTTGGGGTACCTTCCACTACATTGTCATGTCATTTGGGCTTAAGAACGCTGAGGCAACCTACCAGTGGGCCATGACAGCATTATTCCATGATATGATCCATAAGGAGATGGAGGTCTATGTTGATGATATGATAGCCAAATCATGTGAAGAAGAAGACCACTTGATCAACTTGAAGAAGGTGTTTGACCGGCTCAGGAAATACTGTCTAAGGCTTAACCCTGCAAAATGTGTCTTTGGGGCTACATCAGGAAAATTGTTGGGATTTATTGTAAGTAGAAGGGGAATTGAGATTGACCCAGCTAAGGCTAAAGCAATTATTGAAATGCCATCACCTAGAACGGGGAAGGAAGTTCATGGTTTTCTTGGAAAGATTCAGTACATAAGCCGGTTCATAGCACAGCTTACTGCTATCTGTGAACCAATTTTCAAGCTTTTGAGAAAGAATAACCCGACGGTCTGGAATGACGATTGCCAAGAAGCTTTTGACACAATAAAGGAGTATTTATTGAATCCACCTATGCTAGTGCAACCAACTCCAGGAAGATCGCTGATTCTGTACTTGTCAGTTTTGGAGACGTCAATAGGGTGTGTCTTGGGGCAGCATGACGATACAGGCAGAAAGGAAAGGCAATTTACTACCTAAGCAAGAAATTTACAGAATATGAAGCAAAGTATTCCCTTTTGGAAAAGACTTGTTATGCTTTAGTATGAGTAACTCAGAGACTGAGGCATTATTTCTTTAGTCATTCCACCTTACTGATATCCCGAATGGATCCTTTGAAGTATCTGTTTGAAAAACCGGCTTTAACTGGCAGAACGGCAAAGTGGCAACTGTTACTCTCTGAATTTGATCTCACATACATCACTCAGAAGGCAATTAAGGGTCAAGCCATTGCTGATCACTTAGCTGCACACCCTTTACAAGAATACCAACCTTTGAAGACTAATTTTCCTGATGAGGCAATCCTGTTTACTGAAGAAGAGGAAAGTGAAAGCTCTTTGAAAATGTTCTTTGATGGGGTTGCCAACATGAATGGAAATGGAATAGGGGCAGTTTTGATCAAGCCAGATGGGGCACATATCCCAAGCGCAGTGAAGTTGAGGCTGCAATGCACGAACAATATTGCAGAGTATGAAGCATGCATAGTTGGGTTGCAAGCTGCCTTAGACCACGAAGTGGAGGAACTTGACGTATATGGAGATTCGAGTCTTATCATCTTCCAAACAGCTGGTGAATGGAAAACCAAGGATCACAAATTGATCCCTTATCACCAGTATTTGGAAGAAATAAGCACCAAATTCACTCGAATTTCCTTCAATTATATGCCAAAGGCCAAAAATCAGTTTGCGGATGCTCTAGAAACATTGGCTTCAATGGTCAGTATGCCAGAAGGTGTTGATATTAGACCACTGGAAATTGAAGTCAGAGATTAACTTGCTTATTGCCTTGCTTTAGAAGAAACACCGGAAGAAGAAGTACCATGTGTGAGACATGGGAAAAAATCAATTCAATGAATGACTTCCTCAATCATCACGCGGGATTGGTTAAAAACACAGAGTCGCCACCATTCAATTTAGGTGTGAATGGACACCAAAATATCAAATAAGCTCAAAAAGGCAAATTTAGGGTAAAAATAACCCTCCTAAAAAAACAACCAAAGATGGGTAAGGGGATTAGGTTATGAACAGGGAAAGGTGTTAGGCACCCCTATTCATCCACACAAGGTGGTTGCCAGGTATTGTTCATGTTAAAATAAAGGAAAAAAAGGCTTGCTATAAAATCACAAAAAAGACAAAATATATGGTTTTTTCATACGAATAGCCTGATTGATCCAGAACTCTCAAATATGATCATACCATTCCTAGGGTTTCATGATTAAAATAAAATTGAGATAAAATCAATTTAAAGTGAAATCTTCAAAATTTGGTTTCAAGTTAAATTCTAGAAATCTAGAAAAATATGATTTGTATAAAATATTGCAAATTTGAACTTGAATAGTCCAGGTCATAGATATAGCCCAAATGTCACATTAAATTAAAACCAAAAATACCCACATTGATGAAGAACATCAAAAGGGGAGAACTTAAACCGTAGGGTCTTCTCTCAAACATGAAAAAGGACTTAAAAACAACATCATGAAACCCTAGAAGTTATTTTCAGGCTTCTAAATCAAGATCTATCATACTGATCATGATAGATCTAGGATTTTAGCCTAAAATCACAAAAATCACGAAAACAGTGCTGTAGGTGCAAAGATGTGAAAAATCCAAATTTTGGAAAAAAGTGGGGATCTCATGCTATAAACATCATGGATTTATGTTATTCATTCAGATTCAACATAAAAACCATTAAAACATGATCAGGATATTCAAAGCAGCCACATCTCACAGATTTGAGCACATGGGGGTCTACCCTACGGATCCACCTGTTCTCTTTTCCCCTAGCTCTCTCTTCACGTTTTACGGCTAGAGAGGATTCTTGAGGTACTTGGAGATAGGTTTGGTTATACAAACTCAATCAAAGGCTTTATTTTAAAAAAAAAGGAGAAAAACAGATATGGGGTTCTATTCTAGGGATCCACCTATTCTCTTTTCCCCTAGCTCTCTCTTCACGTTTTAATGCTAGAGAGACTCTTGAGGTACTTAGAGACAAGGTTAGGAATACAGAATAAAATATCAGGCCTTATTCTATAGCAATAGAGAAGATCCTATTACATCTAGAATTGAAGACAGAAAATAAAAGAGAAAAGGGACTTACCTGGATTGAGCAAGCAGGGCAGCAGGGATTCCTCTGTTCTCTTGGAGCTTCTTAGACTTCAAATTTTCGTGGCCCTTTGCTTGAGGAAAGGCCCTCTATTTATAGGCAAACCCAGGGGCATGGTTGGTCCAAGGTTTGGCAAGATAGAATTTTAGTTTGAGTTAAACACAAGATAATGCCAATCCTTTATCAACAAAGATATTTCGAACGAATAAAAGATATAATTCGCTCATTTAAAGGGATATTGGACTGAAGATAAGGCTCAGATATCGAGAGAAGAATAAAACTCACATGAATCTATTGTGCCCGTAAATGATTTACGGTACAATGGTGTCCGTATATGTATTACGGGCACTGCGTGCCCGTATATAAAATTCGAGCGCGCTTAGCCCGTAGATACAATACGGTCAAGGCTCAACTTATTGATTTTCATGCATTTTTGGCCTGTTTTAAATTTCAATTAATGTTTTCATTATTTTCTCATTTTGTAGTGCAATTTGGGGTGTCTACACCATGGTTTCAAGACATTAAGAACTTCCTAAATGATCGGAGTTTGCCAGAAAATGTCACTTCTACAGAGAAAAGAACAATACAGAGGTTGGCAGGTCAGTTTTTACTAAGTGGTGGGCAGTTGTACAAGAGATTGCACAACGATATCCTACTCACATGTGTTGCCAAGATCGAGTCAGAAAGGTTAGTTGAAACTGTAAATGGAGGAGTTTGTGGACCCCATATGAACGGGCACTGTAAGCACCTCATTTTTGCTCTCCGGAAAAGCCAGAAATGAAAAATCTGCTAAAAAGTCAAACCCTGAGGGGTGAAAAGTTGACCTTTTAATCAGATAAAATTTGGCCACCTTGCGTTATCTCAATGAATAGAGAATCCCGACATGAATCCAACGCAACTGGGTTTGCAGGAATCGGAGTCTGGATGAAGGTTCTAAGGGCGGTCAAACTTAAGGAAGAGCCGAGAGTTGACATTTCCTCGAATTCCGTGCCAAGTGTTTAGCCCTATGTCATTGAGTAAAGGGCTCCGATACGAGTTTAACGCAATTGAGTTTGCTCAAATCGGAGTTCGGATGAAGGAGATATGAGCTGTCGAAGTTTCCGCGCAGCAAAGCCGGAAACTGCACACATGGCGCAAGAACAGCACACGTGGCAACAAGCGTAGAAAAATATCTCAGGGACTAAATCTTAAATATCAAAAATTCGTACGGGGCCATTCGTAGATATCCAAAAGTGTCAAATCGGTCGAATCGGTCAAGTTGAAGGGCAAATCCGTAATTTTTTGATTTGTATCCGGTCAAATATACTGGATACACTAGCTCCCCTTCATGACCGGACTTGAAGGCCGGATACAAGAAGATTTTCGCGCGAGATTCGTGCCGATCGCCCGACAAATTCGCGGCGGCATTTAATTTTCAAATGATTATGTTTTGTATCCGACATTGAAGACCGGATACAAAGGAACCTTAGTATATCCGGTCATAAAGGCCAGATATGAAGGAACCTTAGTGTATCCGGCCTGAGTTGCCGGATACATTAAGTTTGCTTATAAATAGCCAACAGCAGCTCATTTTCGGGGTTGGCCTTTATTTTGCGATTTTAAGCCTTCTCCTCCCACTTCTTCTCACCCGAATCCCTCCCTCTCCAAGCTCCTCTTTCCCCCCACCACCTCCCTACACCACCCCAAGGCACTACACCCTCCCCCCATCTTCCTCCTCATCACTTGCACCCCCACATAAGAAGGAGCCATTGCTGTTGCTGTCAAGAGGGAGAGCTTCCAACAGCTGTCCATCCTCAAGGAAGCGCCTCCACCTCCACCCGGAAGCCAAGAACCATCAGGTATGATTCCCCATTATGTTGTACTCATTATACATTAAAATCAGATTTTTCCAAAAATGTTCCTATGTTTGCTTCCTTCTTTGCATGGGTTCATTTTCATGGTGTCCTAAGCATGCATTTGCCTTTATTTTCGTGACATGAAAGTCGCCGCCAGTAGGAGGTCTGCGTAGGTCTCAATTAGTGAGCATGAAGGTCCATTTTCACCAACTTTTCAGCACCCTTTAACTGTCTTTTTTTGGTTTTATTTGAACCTTCTGCAGTAGAAGCATGTTCCTACTTCTTCATCCAATGTATCCCCCATGTAATCCCCCCTCCCTTCCCTTCTTTAGATGCTTGTGGACTAGGAGAATAAGTGCAGGAATTTCGGCCATGGGTAGAATTTTAGGTGATACATGCTAGTATCATTTTATTTCTTAGGAGCACGTATGCTAGTTAACCCTTTTGTTCACATGCATGCATGCACACCTGCACACACCCCCTATGGCCATGCTAGGTCACTTTGTGTATGATCTGTTAGCCATCTCATGGCATGCATGAGCACACGCCTAGGCCCCCCACTCCTCACGCTCACAACACACAAGAACGCATGCATATTCTTCTTGGTTCAAAAGCATGTATGTTAAGTTTAGTTACTGTCTTTACCACTTCTCGTAAGGTTCGCTGTTGTGTAAAGTTGATGACAACCAAATAGGGACGTCAAGGTCCCTGTGCGACTGCCAAAGTCAGGTCCAAATGAGAGGAGGCAAGACCTTATGCCTCCTCCTCCCTGTTGGAATCCGTCGTGTCCCAAAACAAGACCGAAATGGGGTCTCCCCCAGGGTTGAACCACTGTGAGCCTGCCCTGTGGCCCACACCAGTGCTAGAACACCCCTAGGAACCCCCTGGAAACACCCCAAATGGCAAAAGTCCCAAAAAAGGCCATTCCAGGGTGATCCGGCAACTCAGGCCGGATCACCCATAGCCCCTGTGTATCCGGCCACTCTGGTCGGATCACTTGCAGACCATGTGTATCCGGCCTGAGTTGCCGGATACACACAGAATTGTGGTTTTTTGTGTATTTTGATCCTTGGCATATCCGTGGGCCTTCCAACGGGGCCCACCAAACCCAATGAACCCTACAGCATGCAATTAAACTAGCTAAGTAAAGTGAATTAATTGAACCAGACGGGCCAAGCCCAATGTGGCCCATCCAAACTTGGATGTGTGGATTAATGTACGAATTGCCTAGTTTGGCCGAGACCAAGGGCTAGGGCCTGTCGGGCCCGCCAAAGCCCGTTAACCGAACCAAGTTAGGGTGCAAGCCCTAAACTTCCCAGAACTTGGCTTTCAAGCCCAAAACCTGGATCACGGGCCCCAAGCCCAGTGACCAACCTGTTGTGGCAAATTAAAAAGATAATATAAAACTACTTGGCCACCATGTGGGCCCACCTAAGGGGCGCACAAACCAATCCGGCCCACAGTTGCATGAAAGCCACGTAAAGCTCCTAACCTGAACCTTAATGTAAAACCAATTCACTTAACCTAAGCCCACAGGGCCTCCTAGGTTAGATAGAGGCCCACTAGAGGCATATAGGCTTACCCAAGCCCACCAAGGACACCGTAGGGCCTTCCAACGGGGCCCACCCAATCAGACTTAGACAATTTAAGTTAAAGATAAAATCAACTAAAGGGACCCACACCACTCAGGTGGTCCCGCTAAGACCTAACTTAAATACCTGCTGGATTAGGAATCGGGTGAGAACCAAGTGAGAAAGTTGACTCAAACCAAGGAACCCACAGGACCCGTCATCCGACAGGGTGGACTGGGGTGTCTACGGACTTCCCCAGACCTCAACCGAGAACCAAACTTAGAATCTCAAGCCGCAGACCAAAAGCCCTAAATAGACAAGATTAGGCACCCAGCCTGCACCCCATCAGGCGTCCGCCTGCACCCCATCAGGCGGTGGCGACTCCGAATCTCCCCATGCCGCGTTTCCCACGTGCGTACAGGCACATGCTTGCCAAGAAGATTCTGCGATTGAGATATTACTGGTCAACGATGGAGCACGATTGCTAAATACATGTCAAAAGGTGTCATTTATGCCAAGTGTATGCTGATAACAAGAATGCACCCCCAAGTGAATTGCACAACATGACATCTCCATGGCCCTTCTCCATGTGGGGTATAGACATCATTGGAATGATCTCTCCAAAGATATCGAATGGACACAAGTTTATACTTGTAGCAATCGATTATTTCACTAAGTGGGTAGAAGCAGCTTTGTATGCAAATATCACAAGTAGCCATGCTCTGAAATTCTTGAAGCACAACATCATTTGTCGCTATGGTTTGCCAAGTGCCATAGTATCAACAATGCTTCAAACATTAAGAACAAGGATATGAGGAAGATGTATGAGCAGTTTCAGATTACCCATCACAAGTCAGCTTCGTACATACCTAAGATGAATGGGGCAGTAGAAGCAGCGAGTAAGAATATAAAGAAGATCATTCAGAAGATGGTAGTGAGTTTCAAAGATTGGCATGAAATGCTACCACTTGCTCTACATGCCTACAGAACCTCAATCCGGACCTCTACAGAGGCAACCCCGTATTCCCTAATATATGGGATGGAAGCAGTTTTACCAGTGGAAGTAGAAATCCCTTCACTAAGAGTGCTAATGGAAGCTGAATTAGAAGAAGCTGAATGGATACAGTCAAGACATGATCAACTCAACTTAATAGAGGAAAAGCGGTTGAAAGCGCTTTGTCATAGCCAATTGTATCAGAAGAGAATGGTCAGGGCTTACAATAAGAAGGTGAAGCCCAGAACTTTCCAAGAAGGAAATTTAGTATTAAAGAAAATCTTACCCTTTTTGGAAGACCTTGGTGGAAAATTCAAACCAAATTGGGAAGGGCCTTATATTGTCAAGAAGGTCCTATTAGGGGGTGCTCTCATCTTAACAGAAATGGATGAGAAAGATTTTCCTGAGCCAATTAACTCTGATGCAGTAAAGAGGTACTTTCCTTGATTGAATATTACTAGGAAATGATCCGAGGCCATGTTTCTGTATTTCCCAAAATTTTCATCTCTAGTCAAGCCAATTCGAGCCTGTTCGTCTTTTTGACAAACCTAAACTGGACTTACAGTCTTATACTGGGGCAAGGCCAACAGTGGTAAGGCCAATAGGGGCAAAAAGAGAAAAAATAAAAAAAAAAGAAAGAGAAAAAAATAGGGGCAAATGAAAGCCAAGTATAAAAAAAGAAAAAAAAAAAAAAGAATGCACTTTGGGGAATGGAGTCAAATTCATCATGACTATAAGTCCGGTTGACCTATTTTCACACTTAGGAAATTTTGAGCCTGTAATACCTTTTCTTTCATAAACTGAGCTAGCCTTTGTTTCGTCCTATTCTTAAGCCCTCAGTGATTTTAGTATATTCATTCAACTTTCAGAGTAAGATTGGTGATGACGGAATGCAGAAGCTGGCCCTAGTGAAAATCGTAATTGGCGCTAGGGGCAAAAGAAAAAAAAATAGAAAAAAAAAGAAGAATCAAAGGTTGAGTTGATCATGTGGTCCAAGTTTAAAGTCAGCATGAGCACTAGAAATTGAGCAGATTAGCAGGGTCAGTAATGGAGGAAAAGCCATTTGGGGATGATTCTAAAGGTCACAGGATAGACAGATTTGGTCTCTCCCTATTGCTTGGATTACCCTTTTCATTATTCAACCCGATTTTAATTCGTTTAATTATATGTGATTAAGTGCTTTGGATCAGCTTTAAAAAAAAAAAACTATACTTTGGCCAGTGATGAGAAATCAAATACTTTTCATAAAACTTCTGTTTTTTCAAGCATCTGAGAATTCTGAGGCCAATAATATAAAACCTATTTTTGAATTAAATTCTTTGTCTTTCTACTATTGGAGTTTGCTTTTGTATAAAAGTATGAAAAAAGAATCTAATCCCTATTCCCTAATTGCTCCTCAAGCTCCCTAATCCGAGCCGCTTGAGTTCCAATGATTCTAGAAGCCCCTTCTGCATCGGGATCACTCAAAAAGGAGATAACCTCATCTGAAAGAGATTGCTTAATCTTCAATGCCCTAATGTCAGCCAGGGAATCCTGATATTTCTTCCGCATCGCTCGGACTTCAAAGCAACGAGCCTGTCTTTGTTCCTCAAGTTTCTTCTCCATGGCAATACGGGAAGACCTCTGCTCTTCAAGTTGCCTCTCCAGATCAATACCCTTTATCCTGAGCTCTTGTGCCTCTCGTACCCATATTTGTTGAAGCCGCTTGTGGGTTGCCCTTTTAGACTCCAAGATGTCCTCATAAGTAGGGGGAAGAACTGCAGGAGGATCCTCTGGTACTGGGGCATGACTCTGCACCTGCTCTTTGATCCAGAAATGATAGTCCTTCGCATGGGACTCAGAAAAGACTTGGATCCCGCAGAAAGCGAACATAGGACCACTCATTAATTAACCGAGCATTTAGCCACATGGTGGCTTGTGTAAGTGGCCCTACGAAGCTCTCATAGCCAGTTGGGATTGTGATCCCTTGGGTCGCTCCAAACTACCGAAAAACCCTCAAAGGAAGATAGAGAATAGCAGATTTCAAGCCTGCTAGGACCAGAAAGTTCCTATCTCTAAAGCTGATCACTGTCTCTAGGTTGGGCAGATAAGTGCCAGTCCATCTCACCTGATCATCCTGGAGAGTACCCAAGAAAGTGAACCAGCCCTGCTTGCCGCCTTGGATGTTAGGACACCCCCTATTGCTCATCAAAACAGGAACTTTCAATCTTGGAAAGAAGCGGCGAGTTATCTCTTCAACCTGACTCAGGTGGTCAAGCAACCAAAGCTGTAGAAAAGAGGAGTATTTTAATTTATTGCAAAAGAAAAAAAAAAGAAGAGCAGAAAAAGAAAAAAAATATTTCTCTTTTACCTGCAGGATAGGGACGCAGGCAAGAAAGCGTTTTTGAAATAGCAGTCAGTCAGGGCTTGGTATATCTCTGCCAAGATCATAGGGGCCAATCTCTTACGTTCTCTAACCTGGCAGACAACTGAGATGAGAGCCAAGTCAACCTGGTCATTACCCCGTGGAAAGAGCAACTGGTTAACCACTATCAAAGTCAAAGCATTAAACCGGGCATCTTTGTCCTCACCCCTTAGAACTTTTTCAGTCAGAAAGGTCTTGGACAAAGTCAACAATGTATCAAAATTTCCTAAGCCCTTCTTCCCTATACCCAAGAAGGTGGATGCCTCCTTTTTATAGCTAGGCTTTAGGGGCGGGTTCACAACTTTTTTAGAAAACCTTAGGCCAAGGATGGTTTCAATTTCTTCAATGGTAGGAGTCCTCTCTTTGTCATCAAAGCGGAAGAGATTTAATTCAGGTACCTAATGTCCAATCAAAGCTTCAATGATTTCCCACTTAAAGGGAATTTTAGGGATGTGGCCTAAGTGGATGGAATCCCAATGAATTTCCTCATCAAGGGTCATGGAGTTAACCCACCTATCATAAAAGGAATCCACAACATTGTACTTGGTGAGATTAGGAGGTTTTGATCTAACAGGTTGTCTTGCAGGAGGAGATCCTTCGACAGAAGAGAAAGGGACGAGGGAAGCCATTGAAGTATCAAAGAATCCAAGGAAAGCAGAAAACGGAAGGCTCATGGAGTTTTCAAACTTTTAAAAATGTCACAATGACGTTCCCCATGTGTTTATATAAAAAATTCGAAAAAAGCAATAAAATCCGTATTTGTCATACAAGCATGGTGTGCCCGTATAAAAAGTGCGGACACACTGTGACCGTAAAACATTTACGGGTAGAGTTCACCTGCATTAACATTACGGGCACCACTTGCTCGTAATATAAATACGGTTTTGTTGGAAAAATGCAAAAAAATGGGAAATTTCAATTTCATTGCTTCCCTAGGCTTCACCTGTCCCTGCTTTAACATATATCATGCAAGAAAAAGCTAGAAATGAAAAAGAAAAGAGCATATATGAAGAAAAATGAATCAAATGTCTTTTATATATATGGAAGTGTACATCAGTTTGTCAAAATATAAATACATATGATATCCTAATCTAATCTGTCTATCTAGGTCCACCCGTGCGGCCACGACCACGTCCTGAAAGAGTAGGAGATTACTCTACAGGTCCTCGATCTACAACAATTTTGATCTTAACAATGAGGAAACATACACAGAATTTATACGTGGAAACCTGAATCCAGATTCAGGAAAAACCTCGAGTCTATATGAGGCGACTAACCCTTAGAATCTCCACTATTAAATGAAAATCAATTACAAAGGAAAACACACTTAACCTTTACAATTGAACTCATTCAACAGCAATCCACAGCTCGAATCCACGAACTGTAACACAACTTGAATCCACAAGCTGCAATTCACGATCTATCCAAATCCACAGCTCGAATCCACGAACTATAACACAACTTGAATCCACAAGCTGCAATTCACGATCTATCCAGATCCACAGCTCGAATCCACGAACTATAACACAACTTGAATCCACAAGCTGCAATTCACGATCAATCCAGATCGTAACAATCACCTCAGAGTCCACTGAGATGATCCAATGCAATAGGAATCCACCTATGCATCCAACAAGCTCGATCACCAATCCAGGAGATCATACGATCATGTGAAGTTCTGAAATGAAGAAGAATCCTAAAACTTCAATTCCAGGAGATCTCTCTCAGATCTCCCCCTCACTCGATCACCGACTCTCTAAAGATGAATTGATTGAATCTCGAACACCTCAAGATCCAAATCGAATTGATCAAAAGAAAAAGTCATTTCAAAAAAATACAGCTCGTTTATTTAAAGAAGAAAACTCAGATTGCATCGAGCACTGGTGGCGTCGCCGTGCGATCGGGGTAGACGGCTGGAAGCGAACTCAAGTCCCGCTCAAATCTAAATAGACTCAGTTAAGGGCGCGCTGCCAGCGTGCTACTAGCGGGAGGGAACGCGGCATGTGCACAACTGATATTTAGATTCTTCAATCTTGCTCTGTGCTACCAGCGGCGTGTCGGCGTCGCCTTACGACGCAGGTGCGCGTACTTTACTTTCGAAGCACTATTTCACTTATGCACTGCCAGCGAAGTGGTAGCGGCGTTGTTCCTCGCAAGTGCCTTTACGAAATGTTCTTTATTTAGAAAACCTTACATTTCCTTGAGCTACCAGCGAAGTGGTAGCGGTGTGGCAGCATCACCTTTCTCTTTACTAAATTCACAGAACTTATATTTTGATTCTGCACATCTTGAAGATTATTAGAAGATATAATTTGTCAAACATTTGCCATCTAAGGAGTGTGAGTTTTCACACTTACAATCTCCCCCTTGGCAAATGCCTGACAACAAACTTAAAACAGTGCTTAATATCAAATTTAGATATTGTTTTCCATTTAAGCATTCAAATCATAATGATAAGGGAGAACTTAGAATTTCATTCATTTCAAAAAAATATACATTGTTCAGAAGATATATACAGATATATACATTCACTCCCCCTTAAACCATCTTCCAGAAAACACAAAAACAACAGTACAAACAAAAATTAAAAGTTCATCAACCAGCAGCATCATCGTTCATCAACCAGCAGCATCATCAATATGACTCCCCCTTTCTGGAAGGAGGTTTTGGTTCCCAAGTTCTTGAATAATGCTTGTACGCATCTTGGGACCGGGAGTGCAGCCAACACAACTTGTGATCCATCTTCAACTGGGTTTTGCAAATGCTACTCAGAAAATGATCAGCTTCATTTTGCATGCGTCGCTGCACAGCAACATCCCTTTGCACCTCTCCACATGCAAAATCGACATCCTTTGCAAGCTTATCCAGCTTCTCTTGGGTCTCGGATTTGAACATGCTCATCATGAGCATGTGAGCCCTTACTTCAGAATAGAAAGCCTCCTGGGAGGCTTGCATGGAATTCAACTTGTCCATGATTGCCATAGCATCAGAATTGGACAAGGAGGATTGAGAAGAAGAAGGCTCCGAAGAAGCCAACCGAAAGGGATTGGCTCTTTTGCTTCTGGTAAGGGTGGAGGCATCAATGGGAGGTTTGGGGTGAAGGATCAATTCAACAGGATCAGGTAGGATCCCCTGGTGAATGCACAAGTAAGTGATGAAAATCCTAAAGGGAAGAGCAGAAGTCTTGGATTTCAAATTTCGAGACTGAATGATCTGATTGGAGATGATGGAAGGGAGACAGACACTGTCTCTATTCCATAGAGCATGAAGGAGTCTTGCTCGAGAGTGAGAAATCTCAGAATGATGATCTGAGGGAACAGGAGAAGCACAAATGAACAGATTCAAGATCCTGAGAAGATCTTGGAGAGAGCCATGAGGAAGATAGTTGGGCTTATTTTTGATGGAGGTGGGAGCACCTGAACAATAAGAGAAGAAATTATTGACTCCATGGGAGGATCAGAGTGAGAGGCTAGAAAGTCAAAAGAAGGAGATTCAACAATGGGCACTTCCAGAAGAAAGGAGATAAGATCTTTCAAGAAGTCGAAAGAGATTCCCCGAACATAGGCATTGACGAAGCCTTGATTTGCAAGATGAAGATGGTGGAGGTTCGAATAGAACTCTCGAACCAGGTCTTGATAAGCAAAACCACTTATCAGAGCAAATTTCTTCCATCCATTGTCCAAAAACAAGGAGAAGAGCAGAGTGTCAGAGAAGGAGTCAAGCTTAATGGCCCTTTCCAAGAGGAGTGGCCTGTGCTTGAAGAATTCATTATAATCAGACAAACCATTTCCAATGAATGGTTCAGATGAAGGTGAAGGGGATGGGGGTCTCACCGGTGGAGAAGAGACAACCGGAGAGGTTCTCATTGGTGGAGAAGATGTGGACGGAGAATCAGTCCTAGACTTTTTCTTGGGAGGCATGATGAAAATACATGAGAAAAAAATAGAAGAGAGAGAACAAACAAACAGAAACAAGCAAAGCACGACAAAGCCCTAATGGCAGAACAATCTATCAAACCCTAACTTAGAAGAACGAGAGAAGAACACTGCAACTGGAAAAAGAAAATGAAGAAGAAAGACGAAGACAGTAAAAATTTTTTTTACCTGAATAGTGGACAAGGTGAAGGAAGGGAAGAACGAAGGCAACGAATTACCACGACGCGAGGAGCAAGGTGAATCGCAGACAAAGACAAAAAGAAAAAACAGAGGTAAAAAGTGAAACAGATTTCACCTTTTTATAGACAAAAAGATCTCGCTGCCAGCGTGCATCCAGCGACGCTTAACAAGGTAAGTGCCAAAGCACGAAAGAAGGGAGAGGGCTACCAGCACGCTTCTAGCGATGTAGAAGGTGCACATGCACAATCAAGAAAAAAATACAATCACAAGGCAAAAATTTATAAAATGTGTTTGAACTATTCTTCATGAAAAATTCATACATCTAAACACAAAGCTAAGATTTTAACTGAACTAAAAATCATCCAGATAATCAACTTTTATTCAATCCAAGAAGTAATTATCACAAAACTGATCTTGAAGAACCTATCAAGGTTAATTCAGATGTGATACATTTCATATCTATGGCCAAAATTTCCTTCATGGTTTCTCATACTATAAATTTTCTTCAAGATATTGAGCACACATGCATATTAATGAATCAATGCTTGTGTAGTGTGTGAAATACATTTTCGACTTTTACACTTTATACATATGGAAGGCTATTTTAGTGTAATCATACTTGGAAAGTATAGACATACCCCAAACTTCATTTTGGTGGCTTTCGCACATCAGAGATAGGTAGCCTTTTCTGATCTTTTTTTCTTTTCTTTTTGTAGAAGGCATTGACCCTTAAAAAACCTGAGTTTACAGTTCATTCCAAGAATATACCTTCTTTCTCTTTTTCTTTTTGAGAATTACAGTGGCTTTCACTCTAATCTCTATGGCAGCCATTTCCAAAACTTTTCTTTTCATAAAGGTGATAGCCTATAGATCCCAAGCTTCAACACACAATAAACTTCAATACAAAAAGGTGTTTAAGACAAAATTGATAGTTGATTACAAGACATTTCTGTCAATATGCATAGACTCAAGCTTCCTGAATTAAGATTTTAGTATCAAGAACTCATAAGATCATTTTGAACAGACATGTAAATCATTTTACATCTAAATTAACTCAAAACAGAACCTGATTTTCAGTTTTGAGAGCATACTCCTAGGGATTTCCTAAGAGTTTCAAATCTGTTCTGATCTAAAGGTTTAGTGAAAATATCAGCCAACTGTTTTTCAGTAGATATATATTCAATTATAACAGTTTTGTCTTCAATTAACTCTCTTATAAAGTGATGCCTGATGTCTATATGTTTAGTCCTTGAGTGTTGAATAGGATTTTTGGAAATATTTATGGCACTTTGATTGTCACAGAAGAGAATCATTTGATCCTGATCTAAACCATAATCAGATAGCATTTGTTTCATCCAAATTAGTTGAGTACAACTGCTATCTGCAGCAATGTACTCAGCTTCAGCTGTACTCAGTGAAACTGAGTTTTGCTTTTTGCTTAACCAAGCAATGAGGTTATTACCCATATAAAAGCAACCACCAGAGGTGCTTTTTCTATCATCCATACATCCAGCCCAATCAGCATCAGTATATCCAGTAAGATATGGGTTTGTTTCTTTGGAGAACCAAATTCCCAGATAAACAGTTCCATTTACATACTTTATAATCCTTTTCACAGCATTTAGATGGGATTCTTTAGGATTAGCCTGATATCTTGCACAAACTCCAACACTAAAACTTATATCAGGTCTACTTGCTGTTAAGTACAGAAGACTTCCAATCATCCCTCTGTACAAGGTAGGATCTATATCCTTCCCAGATTCATCTTTTCCAAGCTTTAAGCTAGTACTCATAGGAGTCCTAGCATGTTTTGCATGAATTAAACAGAATCTCTTGACTAGATTTCTTGCATATTTTGCTTGAGAGAAAAAAATCTCTTGTTGAGATTGATAAATCTGAAGTCCTAAGAAAAAATTCAGTTCACCCATCATACTTATCTCAAATTCACTCTTCATTAAGTCTCCAAAGGAATGAGCATGAGTTTCAGAAGTAGATCCAAACACTATATCATCAACATAGATTTGAGCAATCAAAATATGCTTGGACTCTCTTTGAATAAAGAGAGTTTTATCCACATTTCCTCTCATAAATCCAGATTCAAGTAAGAAAGAGGTGAGTCTCTCATACCAAGCTCTAGGAGCTTGTTTGAGTCCATACAAGGCCTTGTTCAGCTTATAAACATGTTTAGGATAATTTGAGTCCTCAAATCCTTTAGGTTGCTCTACATAAACCTCTTCATTCAGATATCCATTCAAGAATGCACTCTTAACATCCATTTGAAACAGTTTAAACTTCAAATAGCATGCAATAGACAAAAGCAATCTGATTGACTCTAACCTAGCTACAGGAGCAAAGGTTTCATCAGAATCTATTCCTTCTACTTGGGTGTATCCTTGAGCAACAAGCCTAGCTTTATTTCTGGTTACAACCCCATTCTCATCAAATTTGTTCTTAAAAATCCATTTGGTTCCTATCACATTCAGATTAGAGGGTCTTTCAACCAATTCCCATACATTATTTCTAGTAAATTGGTTTAGTTCTTCATGCATAGCATTTAACCAAGAGTCATCCAACAAGGCATCTTTATAAGATTTTGGTTCAAATTGAGATAAATAAGAAGAAAATCTTACCTCATTATGTAATTGATGTCTTGTTCTTACTCCATCTGAAATATTTCCAACAATTTGCTCAGTTGGGTGGTCTTTGAGAGTTTTTGTCAGAGGAACAACTTCATTGCTTGAGGAAGCATCTCTGATTTCATCCTCTTCATCTACAACCTGCAAAAATTCACAGTCAATTCCTTCATCATCTATTAACACATTAAAAGACTCCATTACAACAGATTTTTGCAAGTTAAAAACTTTGTATGCTCTACTTGAAGAGGAATATCCTAGAAAAATTCCTTCATCACTTCTAGAATCAAATTTTCCTAGATTTTCTCTGTCCCTTAGGATATAACATTTACTTCCAAAAACTCTAAAATATTTCAAGTTTGGCTGTTTTCCTTTCCAAATTTCATACGGAGTTTGTTTCCACCCAGATCTGACATATACTCTGTTACTTATATAACATGCAGTATTTATTGCTTCAGCCCAGAATTTTGTTGACACTTTCTTGGCTATCATCATAGTTCTAGCCATTTCTTGCAAAACTCTATTCTTCCTTTCTACAACTCCATTTTGTTGTGGGGTCTTAGGAGCAGAAAATTCATGTTTAATTCTTTGTTCTTCACAAAACTTGGAAAACATCTGATTTTCAAATTCTGTCCCATGATCAGATCTTATTCTAACAATCCTCCCTATTTGCAAGTTCTTTTCAACTTGAATTTGACAGCACAATTGTTTAAAGCAATCAAAACATTCAGACTTTCTCTTAGAAAATTTACCCAGGTGTATCTACTGTAGTCATCTACAGCAACAAAAATATACCTCTTTCCTCCAAGACTTTCAGTCTTTGTAGGTCCCATCAAGTCCATATGAATTAGTTCTAATGGTCTAGAGGTTCTTACAATGTTGGTTTTCTTGTGTGTGGCTTTGATTTGCTTTCCTTGATTGCAAGGACTACACATTCCTTTCTTTTTATTGTTCCCAAACTTGGGAATTCCTCTAACCAATTCAGACTTAGAGATTTTTGACAAATCTCTATAGTTAATGTGACCAAGTCTTCTATGCCACAAATCAATTTCATTGCATATAGAAGATTTTAATGAGCTTTCATTGTTTCCAATGATTCCATAACAATTTTCACTTGTTCTTACACCTATAAGAACTGTTCTACCAGAATTATCCAAAATTTTACATTCTTTTCTGGTGAAGTTGACAAACAATCTTGAATCACATAACTGGCTAATACTAATTAAGTTTGCCTTCAAACCAGATACAAATAACACATTCTTTAGACAAACTCCATTAGGACCAGTTACTGTTCCTTTACCTTTGACTTGAGAAGTGCTTCCATCACCAAATGTTACACTTCCACCAAAATATTCTTCAAAGGTACTAAACATAGACTTATGTCCACACATATGTCTTGAACAACCACTATCCAAGTACCACATGTTGACATCATGAACTTTCAAAGCTATATGAACCACATTTGCAACTAAGCAGTCTTTTCTAACCCAAATCTGTTTTTCATGTGTTTTCTGAGAAGTACCTTCATCAACAACTTGGGATTTTGAAGGAAGTTTCTTTGACAGATTTGTAACTTCCTTATTTAATGATTTAGTCAATTTTAACAAGGAATCAAATCTGTTATCTAAATCCAAGGACTGATTTTGATTTACTTTCCTCTTACTGTAAAAATATCCCTTTGGAAAACCATGCAAAACGTGACACTTTGGTCTTATATGACCTCTTTTATTACAATGATGGCACACAGGTATGAACCTATATTCAGAAGAATCAAAATTTCCAGATTTGACAGTATTTCTAAACTGTACAGATTTAGATTTCTCAGATTTTGAAGATTTACCTATTGAGCTTACTTCTCCAGCAGAAATTTTCTGTGAAAATTCCTTATTTTGATTACTTACAATCATTCTCTTTTCAGCAGAATTTGAGCTTTCAGTAACTTCCTTTGAAGTTGATTCCTCATCAATTTGATGATTTCCTGCAGAAAAATTTGAAGCATTAGATTTAATTGAAATTGACAATTTCTCAAGTTCAGTAACTTTACCTTGAAGTGCAGAAATCTGAACTTCCTTTTCTTTTAATTTTTCAGTTTTTTTAGTCAAAGAAGTTACCAGAAAATTTTCTTTGACATGTCTTTCAAGTAACTTCTTGTTTATTGAATTTATTTCTGCAAAAGCTTTATTTTTCTCTGTTTCTGACTCCAATTTTTTACTCAGTTTCTTGACTTTCTTCTGAGTTCTATTGAATTCCTTATATAGCTGATTGTAGGCTTCTTGTAATTCTTCTTCATCATCTGATAAACTTTCTTTATTATCTCCTACAATGTCAGAGATTGAACTACCAGAAGAAGATGAGTAAAAGGAATTGAAAGCAGTAAAATTAGTAGAAATATCCTAATCTGATTGTGAAGAATTATCAGTATTACTGTCATCCCAAATAACCTGATAATTTGTCTTTTTCTTTTTATCCTTTGAGGGACAATCAAAAGCAACATGTCCAAATCCTCTACATTTATAACATTGAACTTCATCGTTCTGAGAAAATTTCTTCTCCTTTCTTAGATCAGAAATTTTCTTATCAGATCTTCTATTAGATCTGTCCATGGATAATAAAGGATTAGATTGTCTCTTTTTAAACATTCTCTTGAAATTTTTAGCTAAGAGAACTAATTCATCCAGATCTACTTCAGAATTATCTGATTCTTTATTATTTACAGATTTTAGAGCTATTCCTTTACTCCTTTTAGGAATATTCAGATCTAGCTCATAAGTCTGTAAAGATCCTACAAGATTTTCAATTCTCATGGTATCCACATCTTTTGCCTCTTGAATAGCAGTAACTTTTGGTCTGAATTTTTCAGGCAAAGATCTCAAGATCTTTCTAACAACCTTGGATGTAGAGATCTTTTCTCCAAGGTTAAAGCTCGAATTAACAATATCCGAAAGTCTAGCATAAAATTCATCAAAGGACTCATCATCTTTCATGTATAGAGTTTCGAAAGATGTTGTAAGTCTTTGAAGTCTAGACAGCTTGACAACTGAGGTTCCTTCATGAGTGACCTCAAGAATGTCCCAAGCTTCCTTACCTACTTCACATGAGGAAATTCTCCTAAATTCCTCAACACTTACAGCACAAAATAAGGCATTCATTGCCTTGTTGTTCCATCCATATAGATCAGATTCAGCTTTACTCCACTGATCATGAGGTTTAGGCATCACAACACCTCCTTCTGTTGTGATTTCTGGTGGATGATAACCATTACATACCGAGAGCCAGACACGCTCATCGATAGATTTCAGGTAAGCTCTCATCCTTGCTTTCCAGTAAGAATAATTGTTATCTTCAAATAATGGAGGTCTAGAGGCAGATCCTCCTTCTTTTCCAAAGTCCATGCTATAGATCTAGATCACACTTTGTATAACAATTCAAAGTGAATATGCTCCGATACCAATTGAAAGAGTAGGAGACTACTCTACAGGTCCTCGATCTACAATAATTTTGATCTTAACAATGCGGAAACATACACACAGAATTTATACGAGGAAACCTGAATCCAGATCCAGGAAAAACCTCGAGTCTATATGAGGCGACTAACCCTTAGAATCTCCACTATTAAATGAAAATCAATTACAAAGGAAAACACACTTAACCTTTACAATTGAACTCACTCAACAGCAATCCACAGCTCGAATCCACGAACTGTAACACAACTTGAATCCACAAGCTGCAATTCAAGATCAATCCAGATTGTAACAATCACCTCAGAGTCCATTGAGATGATCCAATGCAATAGGAATCCACCTATGCATCCAACAAGCTTGATCACCAATCCAGGAGATCATACGATCATGTGAAGTTCCGAAATGAAGAAGAATCCTCAAACTTCAATTCCAGGAGATCTCTCTCAGATCTCCCCCTCACTCGATCACCAACTCTCTAAAGATGAATTGATTGAATCTCGAACACCTCAAGATCCAAATCGAATTGATCAAAAGAAAAAGTCATTTCAAAAAAATACAGCTCATCTATTTAAAGAAGAAAACTCAGATTGCATCGAGCGCTGGTGGCGTCGCTGTGCGATCGGGGTAGATGGCTGGAAGCGAACTCAAGTCCCGCTCAAATCTAAATAGACTCAGTTAAGGGCGCGCTGCTAGCGGGAGGGAACGCGGCATGTACACAACTGATATTTAGATTCTTCAATCTTGCTCTGTACTACCAGCGGCGTGTCGGCGTCGCCTTACGACGCAGGTACGCGTACTTTACTTTCAAAGCACTATTTCACTTATGCACTGCCAATGGAGTGGTAGCGGCGTTGTTCCTCGCAAGTGCCTTTACGAAATGTTCTTTATTTAGAAAACCTTACATTTCCTTGAGCTACCAGCGAAGTGGTAGCGGTGTGGCAGCATCACCTTTCTCTTTACTAAATTCACAGAACTTATATTTTGATTCTGCACATCTTGAAGATTATTAAAAGATATAATTTGTCAAACATTTGCCATATAAGGAGTGTGAGTTTTCACACTTACACGTCCTCTGCCTCGACCACTGCCTGAAGGCCGTTGGCGCTTGAAGACATGCTCCACAAGGCGACGAGCAGTACTACGGGTCATCCTGCTCAAAATAGACTGAATATCATACCACATATATAAAGGCACCAGGCCAGCAGTGGGATGATCAGGAGGAACGTACCCCGAGGTATCTACATATCCCCATGAATCGGTATCAGAATCCGTAGGGATTGGCTCAGTTACAGGATCGGCAGCAGCAGGCACCTCCTCGGTCACAGCAGGCTCCGTAGCAGGATCAGCAGGAATAGACGCCCCAAGAGCATCAGTATCAGGTCCAGGCTCTACAGGCTCAGCAGCAGCCTCCTTTATCACCATAGCCTCATCAGAAGGCTCCACCACAGTGGCATCCCCGGCCGACTCCATATCTATCTCTGATGCTGGAGCAGACTCTGGCACGTCCTTAGTAGTAGGGACAGTAGTAGGTGCAACCTCAGCCTCGATCTCGGGCTCTGCTGCAGGAACCTCTACTAGTCTAGGAGAGGTCACAAAATCCACCCGTGCCACAAAGAAAACCTCGCCACGAAGATGCATAGGCAGTGATGAAGCAAGTGAAGAAGGGCCGGCTGTGTCATCCTGAAAATAAGAAAAGAAATTTTAGTCAAAACAGGATAAACAGATATAAGAACAGGAATGGAAAGAGGTAAAGAATTAACCTGGGTATGAGATGGACCTGCCTGGTCCTGTGCACCAGAAGGACCCGCCTAGCCCTGTGCCCTGGCAAGCTGTCCCCGGAGGTCTGAAATGGTAATGAAGAGTGCGTTCCACTCAGCAATAGTAGCATCTCACTGGTGCTCTACATCAGTGTACTGAGACCGGATCTCTGCCAACTGAGCCTCTTGAAATAGAAGAGAAGGTATTAGAAAATACCAAGTCCAAATAGAATATAAGAATGGAAGATCGAAAGGGAAGACATACCATGGTATCGTAAGCCCTGATCACTACCCCTCCTATCTCCGTGACTCTGCCATGGATAGGCATGGGTGGCATGAGGCACCCAACTGAAGCCTGCCTGAACCAAGCATCATAGTCACCCTCCTTTAACAATGTCTCTGCCTCAATCCAATCTAGGAACTGAGCAGGATCAACAGGCATAGGAGGAAAAGAAGGAGTAGTATCTGGTGGGATGGTAGGAATCCGAGGCACTCCAATGTGCTGATAAAAGAAGTGCTCGCCACAATACCAGATATTGCCCATCTGACCAATGAAGAACTGGTAGCGCTAACATCTCTGGTCAGGGGCAAATGCATCATCTCTAGTCGCATGCAGGGCCAGCACCTCATGAATGTCCTCCATCCGGGGGGACAAACAGCTGAAAAACAGAAAGAAGAATATTAGACATGTGATTCAGGAAGGGGGAAAAAGAAGAATTAAAGAAGCTTACCTTAGATCGATACAGCCTGTCCAGATGAGCCCGGGCAGACCTAGGACAACTCTTTTTAGAGTCGTGCTCCACATGGCACCATCTACGATCCACCGGATATGTATCCTCCTGCATCGTAGAGGTAGGACGGAAGTAGGGGATATAAACCCTAGCAAAAACTGCAAAAAGAAGAAAAAGGATCAGAAGAATAAAGAAGAGAGAGGAAGAGAAAGAAAGAGAAGAGAAATAAGTGTTTCACCTGCAGGAAGGACCAGAAGAATCTGAACCCAACTCCAGCTCCTCGAGAGGTAGAGAGGCCGCTAACTAACCGGCGCAGACCAGCCAGAATGGTACCAAAAATGAGCGGGCCCCAGGCATACCTCCTCGCTTGCTGCAAATCTCCCAATAAACTCAAAAAATGAGGACTGACAGAAGTCGTGTCCTCTGGGAAGAAGTAGGAGCCCATCATGTACAGGAAGATGAAGCGGAAGGCAAACGGAAAAACTGAATGAGTAGTGGCAAGCTGGCCAAGTTGCCTCCTCCGAAAAGTATCTCTCAACCAAGTCAGAGACAATCTAGCTCTCCCTCTATCCCATGCCTCCTGAGGCAACACTATATATCCAAGATATGAAGCAATCTCCTCAGCATCTGGCATCACCATCTCAAGGATAATATCTCCAGTCATCCTAATCCCTGTGATGAGTGTGAAGTCGGACTGCCGGATCCCAATCTCAATATCTAGAAATTGAAAGCTCAGCGTCTCCAGAAAGAACCTCTCGAGCATCGCAGCAATAAGAGCTCGATCCAAGTGCACATCTGGGATGGTGATGAAGAGGTCAAAACCATACAAGCCCAACTCCCAGCGAAAGGTTGAACTGCAGTCTTCGAGAAATCTGATGAAGTTGGCCCATCTCCCTCGGTAATGAGACAAGGGATACTCCAAAGGGATATTCGCCCTGATACAAGTCGAGGGATGAGTCTTCAAGCCATGCAAAAGGTCAGTATCCCTAATATGTGCACCACCAGCCTCAGGGACCTCAACTCTAGTCCGAGCCTCATCCCTGCCACGGCCTCCTCTACGGCCTTCATCATGGCCTCCGTCCCTGCCTCCACCTCGGTGCCCTCTACGGCCTCTGCCTCTGTCTAGAGCCTCAACTGCCGGCTAAGGAAATAATTGGAAGGAAGAAAGAATCAAGATGATGAATATTGTGAAGGAGTTTGAAATCTAAAAGGGTTAGAGTATACCTCTGGGGTCGCCTCACACGAATCCCCAGAAGGAAGATCTGGGATGTCCAAATCAGAATCCCTCATGGCTTTCGAAGATGAGGCCACATCAGCATGATCTCGCCGAACCCTAGAAGAAGAGGGCTCATCTACAGGATCCCTGGAAGCTGAATGAATACGGGCCATCTGCAGCTCAAATCAGGGAGATGTTTCATTATTCTTGTTAAAATTTTTATGGCTTGATTTTCATTTTAACCAAGTTTAATTGATTGGCAAGATAAAGAAAAAAATGGAGAACGGAAGAAAAGGCTTCAGAAACTCCCGACCAAAATCAGAAGTCAACTAAGGAGTTTATTTTTGAGAAATTTTATTGTTTTATTTACTTGTCTTTGCTTTAATCAAGAAAATATATAAAAATTATATATAGGAAGTTTAGGCTTCCTGTATATTCTCTTTATATGAATATATATATATATATATATGTGTGTGTGTGTGTGTGTGTGTGTGTACTAATGTGTTAAGGATTGATCTTAATTTTCTCTTTTGGATTTTCTAAAAAGACCTAACCATTTAAGTTTATTTGGTTTCAGGATGGAAGGTCATGCCTACTGGGGTGGTAGGAGAAATTCAAAATTGGAAATCTATGGTGGAGTGTTCAACATCAGCAAGGGTTCTACTCGAACTAATGTGTTCAAAACAGAGAAAATAATAGCATCTCAAGTTCCAAGACAAAATAGGCAAAGCATGAAATCAACAGGTCAACACTGTAAGGTCAGATGGCATAGTATGCAAAAGCAGAACAGAATCAAGGTTCACACAGGCAAATAGAAAATTTAAGAGCAAATCATGGAGCTGTCACAAATCAGATAATCATAAGTCATATGCTCAAAATAAAGGGTTCAGTACCAGCTAATAATCAGATACAGCAATCCAGAGTCAGAATTTTGTTGGGCAAAACAGAAAAAAACATTTGGGACAACTTACTACTTTAGGAAATCACAAGAGGAATGACCAAGTCTAGGCCAAACAGAAAAATCATATGGAATCAATTTCGGCCAAAGCAAGAGAATCAAAATAAGACAAATGAAGCAGATTTCAAGAGAAATCGTAGCTACCAAATGGGACATTCAAGCAATATACCATGAGCATTTGGGAGTTTTCACAAACAAACAGTGCACATTTCGGATGGAGAATCCAACAATTTGGAGACTTGGTTCGATTAAGAGCAAAATTTAAAGGCATACCTGATTATCTGAATGGAAGTTTTGCAAGAAAAATTGAGGCTTGGTCTCACCCGAACTTTCAAAACAAGAGATCAAGTCACCCCCAGAAGCCGTCCACAATCGATTACTGTTTCGAGTGGTCACTGGGAAAGCAAGACATCGCCGGAAATGTTGAATGGTCGTTGCCAACAATGAAGTCACCGGAGATGGTGAATGTCGCCGGAGAACAGTGGTAGCCGGAGAAGACAAGAGTCGTCGGAGATTGGAGGAAGCTTAAAGACTGGAGAAAGGTATGCGGGCGCAGGAAAATTAGGTTGGAAATGCGAGCAAGAATGAAAGGAGTTCGCGACCGCGAATAAGTAAAATCCCAAAACCCGTAAAAGGAACACGGGCTACAGGCACCAGCAAAGGTAATGCGGTCAATAGCGCCCGTATTCAAATTATGGGCGTGACTTGCTCGCAATATAAATATGGGCAAAGCAGAAAATTGCAGTTTTTCATCATTTTCTCCACACTGATAAGGAGATTAATGTTTATATTAGTTGTAGGTTGCAAGGATTGCCACCTTACCCACTTTTGTTTTAAAATTTGTCTCAAATCTCACTTCATAGCCACGAGTGCTTAGTAAGACTAGAGAGGAGGATTTGCCCCTTAAGGTTAGGGACTTTTCAGCAAATCTTCCACACAAATTCTTTTTCCAAAATCATCCATTTAATCCTTGCAAAATGCAATTAGTTAGACAAAAATCTCAAAAGGTGCAATTGGTGGGTCTTTTTGCTCTCTGCTCGTAATTGGTTCCAATTACCAGCAAAGAGGGGGCAGTTGTAGACACCCAAATTGCACTACAAAATAAGAAAATAATGAAAACATGTAATTGGGATTTAAAACAGGCCAAAAATGCATAAAATTCAATCATTTAAGCAGTGCCCATATTGTACCTGCGGGCTAGTTGCGCCCGAATTTTGTATACGGGAATGCAGCGCCCGTAATACAAATGCGGACACCACTTACCCGCAATATATTTACGGGCATAAGAGATTTATGCGAATTTGATCTTTGCTCGATTTCTGAGCCTTATCTTCAGTCTAATATGAGTGAATTATATCTTTTATTCATTCGGATTATCTTTGTTGGCCATGGATGGGCATTATCCTTATTTTTAACCCAATCTAGAGGATCATGGCATATCCCTTTGGACCAGCCTTACCCTTGGGTTTGCTTATAAATAGAGGTGAGATCCTTAAGCAAAGGGCCACGAAAATTTGAAGTCTCAGGAGCTCCAAGAGAAGAGAGGAATCCCTGCTTCTCTGCTTGCTCAATCCAGGTAAGTCCCTTTTCCCTTTTATTTTATGTCTTAAATTCTAGAAATAATAGGATCTTCTCCATTGCTATAGAATAAAGCCTGGTTCTTATTTGTATTTCTAAACCTGCCTCCAAGTACCTCAAGAATCCTCTCTAGCCATAAAAGGTGAAGAGAGAGCTAGGGGAAAGGGGAACAGGTGGATCCCTAGAATAGAACCCCATATCTGTTTTTCTCCTTTATTATAGAAAAGGCCTTTGGTTGTGATCGTATCACCAAACCTATCTCTAAGTACCCCAAGAATCCTCTCTAGCCGTAAAATGTGAAGAGAGAGCTAGGGGAAAAGAGAATAGGTGGATCCGTAGGGTAGACCTCCATGTGCTCTAATCTGTGAGATGTGGCCGCTTTGGATATCCTGATCATGTTTTAATGGTTTTATATTGAATCTGAATGAATCATATGAATCCATGATGTTTATAGCATGAGATCCCCACTTTTTTTCTAAAATTGAGATTTTCACCACTTTTGCACCTACAACACTGTTTTCGTGATTTTTGTGATATTAAGCTAACATCCTGGATTTATCATGATCTATGTGATAGATCTGGATTTAGAGGCCTGAAAATAACTTCTAGGGTTTCATGAGATGGTTCTTGAGTCCTTTTTCATTATTGAGAGAAGACCCTACGGTCTAAGTTCTCCTCTTTTGATGTTCTTCATCAATCAACGTGGGTATTTTTGGTTTTGATTTCTTGATTTAATGTAAAATTTGGGCTATACCTATGTCCTGGACTGTTCAAGTTCAATTCTGCAATATTTTATAAAAATCATATTTTTCTAGATTTCTAGAATTTAACTTGAAGCCAGATTTTTTAAGTTTTCACTTTATTTTGGTTTTATTTGATTTTATCTCAATGTTATTTTAATCATGAAACCCTAGGAATGGTATGATCATATTTGAAAGTTCTAGATCAATCAGGCTATTCGTATGAAAAAACCATATACTTTTGTCTTTTTGTGATTTTGTATGATTTTTGTAGCAAGCCCTTTTTCCTTTATTTTAACATGAACAATGCCTAGCAACCACCTTGTGTGGATGAATAGAGGTGCCTAACACCTTCCCCTGTTCATAATCTAATCCCCTTACCTATCTCTGGTTGTTTTTTTTAGAGGGTTATTTTTACCCTAAATTTGCCTTTTTGTGCTTATTTGATATTTTGGTGTCTATTCACACCTAAACAGAATGGTGGCGACTCTGTGTTTTTAACCAATCCCGTGTGATGATTAGGAAGTCATTGAATTGATTTTTTTCCATGTCTCACAACACCAACCAAACCAACATATAGAACCAACTTGTGGCTACATTGAACACAAGGAACACACATATTAGTTATATCTTTCTTAGTAAGTAGATGTCTAGAAGTCTCAATTTACATATTCTTGGTCTAATTTGGTTTCAGTTTTAGTTTGACTTCCTTCACGTAAATAATTCGGTTCGATTTGGTTTAGGTCAATTTAAAATTCTTTAAATGAGGAACATATGTTTTTAGAGTTAGGTTTAGAGAAGAGCAGGAGAGAGCAACGATCATGGCTCCGGTCTAGTGTGTCCAATGTTTCAGAAGGAAACTGTAGGGATTTGATCGATCAAGATATCTGCTGCCCAAATATAGTTGGTGGAACCAAAGATATTGAATTCCACGTTGTCGGGTTCACTTGCCCTTCGCAATCCTACTAATTTATTTCTTGTAGAGAAGAACTTAATAAACATGGCACTTGCTTCAACTACTTTCCAAACCGAATCTATTATATAAAGGGAAAGAGGCTCGGGCTGACTTGGCCGCCTCGCGTAGCCTCGCCTGCCCGAGCCTTTTTTTTTTTTTAATTGCCCGAACCTCTTTTAAAAGAAAATGTACCGTTTAAGAGTAAAAAACGGGTGATATTACGCGTGGAATTTGATCGTACGAACCATATCGCATTCAATCTGGGAAGATTTTCTCTTTAACTTCTTTTTTGCGTTATCCGCTGCCATCTGTGACGGTCCATGTGCCCTGAAAGAGAAAATTTGGGGGAAAATTAGTTTTTAGTTGATAAAAAACAATTCAAATTCAATCGGCTAACTCTCTATAATTGATTTTTAGTGATATCATTTTAACATAATTGAGAACCAATGCCATTTTAAAAATTTCTTTTAAAAATACCTTAAAAAAGACTTACAAACCTTACTTATAACAAAAATGAATGAAAAGAGCATTTTGGAAAAAAATTTCTTAATAAACAGTAAAATGATATCAATTATCACTTATTTTAAAATATATTATTAAAAATTACTTATCAAGAATTAAATGACTGAATCTGAATTATTTTGAAAAAGGATATCTAAAAATCAATTTCCCCAAATTTTGGACACTTGACACGCCCTCCGTTGAAAAAGTATAACTTTCTTTTGGTAACAATTGAAAAAGTATAGCTTTTTTTTTTTTGGTAGTCTTGAAAAAGTATAGCTATTGCTCACTCCCTCACCTGTGCACATTAAATTAGGTATCCTTGACGGTACAGGTAATTAGGCTTTTCTCTCCCTCACACGTCTCTCTCTCTCACCTTGGTTCTGTTGCTCACTCCCTCACCTTTGTACAGCAGAGTAGGTGGTAATGGTATTTTCATTTCTCAGAAACTTCAACTACTCGAATTCAATTTTCCTTTTATTTATTTATTTATTTATTTTTTGTTTTTAAACCCATCGTGAATCCCAGAATGGTCCATCGATTTCGGGCCTTCTGGAATGCTCTGGTCTCTTCTCCATCTTTCTTCTATAGCTCTTTCTTCTATGGCGCCCAAAACCCTTCTTCCTATCACTTTGACCTAAGCCTTAATTGAGCCAAAACAGGAAGGTGCATAGATTGTTGTGTTTTGGTTGTTTTTAGAGGACTCAAAATTCCTTTGTTTCTTGTGTGGGAAGAATAGTCCCACATTGGAAATTTACTGAAGCCTCATTGTGTTAATATAGGATGGTGAGAACTAAAGGGGTGCAACCCCTAAAGTGAGACATTGTTCCTATTGTCGGGGTTTCTTTGAATCACGCGCGCGCGCGCCACCGCCGTCCGTCCGGTTGGTCGTGTCGTGGTGTGTGATGTGCTATCTTTTTATACGATTAAAATTTTTTTTTTTAACAAAATGAAAATTGGTTTTATTTTTGATCTAATCGTTGGATTATCTTATTACCGTTTTATTTTGTTAACGTTGAGTTTATATCCGTTGGGGTTAGTAAGGTTAGTAATGTTAATAGCACTTATTAACGTTACTAATTGATCTATATAAGGGAAAGGGTTCCTAGGGTTTGAGTACGAAATCAAAAGACGCAGAACCCTCTCTTTCTCTTCTACTCTTCGTCTGTCTTCATCCAATACCAGAGATTTCACTGCCTTTGAGTTCGCCTGCGCCCAGCTGAGTTCGTGCGTCTTGCTGGAGGATCTGTTCGACCGTTGAATGCTGGAAGCTACAGCACCAACACCCAAGCATTGAGGAAACGTTCCGAAAGGGGGTGCTGAAAGGCTTTAAGCACAGGGGTTTTGTCTAGCCTCGCCTCGGTCTTCTATTCAATAAGTTTTCCTATTACTTCGATCAATTTTATCTTCCTTATCACTGTTTGTTATTTTTACTGCTTTATTGCCGTATTTTCTATTCTCTGATTTGCCTATTTTTCTCTTCTTCATATTCGTGAATCTGTTATAAGTTATACACTTCCCTGTTGACCATATATTCATATATCTGATCCCTGCTATTGCGTCCTGTTAACCTCTATTGTTACTTGTGTAATGGTTTATTGTTATATTGTGTAATGCTAATGTTTGTTGCTGCTTAGAATCGTCACAAGTTAGTTCTGGGTTTAATTGTGCCTATTCTGCATGCTAAAGTATTTCTTGTTAATGGTTTAACAGAAATCAGATTAAAGTTTGGTTTCATTGTTCACTGTTACAGCACCCTGATTTCTGTTATTTGGTTTCATAACATTTGTTAGAACCATATTGCTGCTATCTATTCGTACTTGTCAAATTTCTGAATTACAACATCTTGTCTTTTCTATCTTATAGTACCCAAGGAACAACAATCTTAAAGCCTTTTATCTAGCTATTTGATAGAAAATTTGCTGTTATTGATATGGAACACATTAGAACCCCATCTGCTGTAGATCTCACTAAAGTTGAACCCTTAGTTGGGGACAACTTCAAACGATGGAAACAGAAATTGTACTACTTGCTTGAAACTTTAGAGATTGATTTTGTGTTAACAAAAACTAAACCAGAAATCCCTGAAGGTGAAACTGAGTCACCTGAATTGACAAAATGGATAAAAGCTGAGAGGATGTGTAGGCATTACATCCTAAATTCTTTATCTAATGATCTGTTTGACATTTACTGTGTTTATGAAACTGCTAGAGACTTATGGGAAGCATTACATAAGAAATACATAACTGAAGATGCAGGTGTTGTTAAATTTGCGATAGGGAAATTCCTGGAATTTATTATGATTGATGGCAAACCTGTTTCTGATCAAATTAATGAATATCAGAAAACTGTTAGGGATCTATCTAATGAAGGAATTTTATTACCTGGGAAATTTGTGGCTGGAGCTTTAATAGAGAAGTTACCTCCTTCCTGGAAGGTATATAAAACTAACCTTAAGCACAAAAGAAAAGACATGACTCTAGATGAACTTATAGTGCATATAAGGATTGAAGAACAAGCCCAATCTAGAGAAAAGGTACAAAAACCTCAAGTTCCCTATCCAACTAGTAAAGCCAACTTTGTTGAGGGTTCTAAGAAGAAGAAATGGGATAATCATAAATCCTTTAGACCTACCAACAAAACTGATTTTAAGAAAAGAGGTAACTGCTTTGTCTGTGGCAAACCTGGCCATCATGCGGCTCAATGCCGGCATAAGAAAGGCAAAGATAGACCTCAACTTAACTTGGCTGAAACTGATGTTATTGTTGCTGTTATTTCAGAAATAAATTTGACATGCAACAACAAGGAATGGGTGGTGGACACTGGTGCTACGAAACACATTTGTTGAGATCGTGTTATGTTCACATCTTACCAACCCGTGGGAGAAGGCGAGCAGGTGTATCTAGTAGACTCTCGTACATCTCCAGTTTCTGGGAAAGGGAAAGTTTTAATCAAGCTTACTTCTGGGAAGCAACTTGTATTGACTGAGGTTCTTCATGTACCTGGGATTAGAAGGAACCTAGTGTCAGGATACCTTCTGAATAAAGTGGGGATCAAACTTGTATTTGAGGGTAATAAGGTAGTACTCTCTAGGAATGGGGTATTCTTGGGCAAGGGATATTGTAATAATGGATTGTTTGTTCTGAATGTTTCGGATGAAATTAATGAAATAACCGATTCAGCTTACTTGATTGACTCAATTTCTTTATGGCATGCAAGATTAGGCCACACTAATATTTCATACATTAAAAGAATGCAAAGTCTAGGATTAATCAAAAATATAACAAACAATAACTTTGATAAATGTGAATCATGCTCTGAAGCAAAATTCACAAATAAACCCCATAAATCTGTAAAAAGAGAAACCGAACTTCTTAATCTAATTCATAGTGATATAGCTGATATGAAGCACACTATGTCTAGAGGAGGTAAAAATTATTTTATTACCTTTATAGATGATTTTAGTAGATTTACTAAAGTTTATCTTTTAAGAAGTAAGGATGAAGCAGAAGAGACTTTTATCAAGTATAAAACTGAAATAGAAAATCAATTAAATAAGAAGATTAAAAGACTTAGAACAGATAGAGGAGGTGAGTATGGCTCAAACCCATTTCACAAATATTGTGAAGAGAATGGGATTATTCATGAAGTCACTGCTCCCTACTCTCCTGAGTCTAATGGAGTAGCTGAGAGAAAGAATAGAACTCTTAAAGAAATGATGAACTCCATGATTGTAAGTTCTGGTTCACCCACAAATTTGTGGGGGGAAGCTATCCTTTCTGCTTGTTTTATAACAAACAGGATTCCTCATAAGAAAACTGGTAAGACTCCCTTTGAACTTTGGAAGGGACACACTCCTAGCTTAAATTACATTAAGGTGTGGGGTTGTCTAGCTAAAGTGGGTCTACCAATTATTAAGAGAAAAAGGATAGGACCTAAGACTATTGATTGTGTCTTTATAGGTTATGCTGAGCACAGCGCTGCCTATAGATTTCTTACTTTGAAATCTGTAGATTATAATATGGTGTCAGCTAACACTATAATAGAATATAGGGATGCAGACTTTTTTGAGTCTACTTTTCCCTTAAGGTCAAAAGTGACATTAGGTTCAGATGTGGCTTCCTCAAGCCAAACCAATGGATTAGAACGTGAACCAAGTCTTAGAATTGAACCAGAACATGTTGTAGAACCTGAACAGAGTCTTAGAATTGAACCAGAAAATAATATAGAATCTGAACCTGAATTAAGAAGAAGTAAAAGACCTAGGAAGGCTACCAACCTAGGAGATGACTTTTATACATTCTTAATAGATGGTGAACTTGCATCCTATGAAGAAGCTATGACTTCTCCAGATGCAGTGTTTTGGAGAGAAGCCATTAATAGTGAGCTAGATTCAATTTTAGCCAATCACACTTGGGAGTTAGTTGATTTGCCACCTGGAACTAAACCCATAGGAAGTAAATGGATTTTTAGGAAAAAGTTAAAAACAGATGGTTCTGTAGATAAATACAAAGCTAGACTAGTTGCAAAAGGTTTTAGTCAACAAAAGGAGGTAGACTATTTTGATACCTATGCACCAGTGGCTAGAATTACTACCATCAGGATATTGATAGCCTTAGCATCTATAAATAACCTTGTAATTCACCAAATGGATGTTAAAACTGCATTTTTAAATGGTGATTTAGAAGAGGAGATTTATATGAAACAACCTGAAGGTTTTAATGTACCTGGAAAAGAAAATAAAGTTTGTAGATTAGTTAAATCTTTGTATGGTTTGAAACAAGCACCTAAACAGTGGCATGAAAAGTTTGATAAAGTGCTTGTAAAGAATGGGTTTCATATAAATGATTCAGATAGGTGTGTATATTATAAGTTTAATAATAATTTAGGAGTTATTATTTGCTTATATGTAGATGACATGCTTATCATGGGTACTAGCTTAGACTTAGTAGTTTCTACTAAGCAATTTCTTTCTTCTAAATTTGAGATGAAAGATTTAGGAGAAGCTGATGTCATTTTAGGCATCAAGATATTAAGAGAGTCGGGTAGTATCAAATTAAGCCAATCACATTATGTAGAGAAGATTCTAAGGAAGTTTGGACATATGGATTCTGATCCATTATCCTCTCCTTATGATTCTAGCATACAACTTAGAAAGAATACAGGTGATAGTGTATCCCAGGTTGAGTATGCTAGAGTGATTGGTTCATTGATGTATTTGATGAACTACACCAGACCTGATATTGCATATGCAGTTGGGAGACTGAGTAGGTATACTAATAGTCCTAACTATGAACATTGGAGAGCCTTAGTTAGGGTTTTGAGATACCTTAAGGGTACAATGGATTATTGTTTACAGTACTCAGGATATCCCACTGTTTTGGAGGGCTATTGTGATGCAAACTGGGTGAATGGGCATGATGATACAAATTCAACCAGTGGATATGTATTTACTTTAGGAGGTGGGGCTGTTTCATGGAAATCATGTAAACAATCGTGTAATGCAAAATCCACCATGGAATCAGAGTTTGTAGCTTTAGAGCTAGCCGGTGGAAGGTTGTTAGATCTCGGAGGGGTCTTTGGAGGGTTGTTTCTACCATTACGAAGGTTTGAATGGAGCTTCTGAAGCAAGTTCATGGCATTCTGCGACAGGGGCTCGGGTTTGAGGTGAGTTTCATCAGCGATGGAGGATTTGAGGATGTTGAGACTAGACTTGATAGAAGCAAGACCTTTGAGTTGGTATGATTAGTTACTTCTCAAAGGAAGGTCTACATTTTCTTAATTACTGTTTCTTTGTCCTTTTCTCTGTTCTGCAGGTTGCTTTTGCACCCGCTATTGGGGAGAAATCTGAGATTCTAATCGCCCAAATGAAGAACCCAAACACCAAGCTACTTCAAGATTTGCTCTTCCTCTTGGATCTGTTTCTCCTGAAACCGGTTATATTGTGACGTCTGGGTTATATCGAAGTTATTGGTGATTTGTCATTTTTTTACAGAAACTTTCTTTCTCACTTTTTGTTTCTCTTTTTTGATTTTCATGTCAGATCTTTGTCAACAGATTTTCATGTGATGGATCGATTTTCTTTGCATCAATATCTAAAGCTCACCAAATATACTAAGATTCCCATTGTGATCTTAACCTCCTCATTTCTTCAGTTTTATTCTTCTTTCACTGTCATACATAGGTAATACCCGCTACCGCATCGTATATAGGAAAGAGAAATTGTAAACAGGATTTAGGTTTTTTATCCCCTAAAGAATTTTTACAACATCCTAAACGACTAAGGTTTCGTTATATTGGCGATAAAATACAAGAATGGAAATAAAAATAAATGCTTAACATAGAATCAAATTTAACAACCATACTGGAGAGTAGACGAATCAAGAGTTAAAGAAAGGATTACTGTTCAAGGTCTTAGTGTTGTGATGAAAGCTGAGATAGAAACCTTTGCAAGTGTGAATGAATTAAGCCATGACATTAGACAAGTTTAATTTCAAAAACTGAGTGGCTTCACCAGAACAGCAAAAGCATGTGAGGTTGTTGTCCCTTATTTTTTGAGTCTTTTCAGAGGACATGAATGGGAACATGATTCCATGTATCTACTGCTCATCACATGTCACTGCCATGGGTGATTGCTTGAGGAAACAGATAAGTCTGATACTAAAGTACAATGACTGACCTTTCAATTCCGAGAGATTGAGTCCATTTATTCTAGCTAGAAGGATGTAGTACTGGACTTGAGGGACTACAACTCACCACCAAAAAAAATTAGGTAAGGCTTACAAGGGCGAGAAATAGAAGACGATGATGTCTCATATATTGCATACATATGCATGATGGTAGATATTGTAGAGTTTTGATCATGATTGTGGGTTTTACAATATGAGAAATAAGAGAGAGAGAAAAAAAAAAAGGAAAAGAAATAACAAAATTATAGCATAGCCCATCCTGGGGTTGCCCCTTGGGTTGGTTAAGCCCAAGAACCGCTGACTTTGGGTCAGTTTACTTGGGTTGGGTTTCAATGCATTTGGTTTTGTTTTGGTTCAAAGGTCTTGAACTTTAACTAAGTCGACTCAGTTTTGAATGACTTAGAAAAATAGAAGCCAAACCTAAGTTATAAATATATTTTACAATTTACTAAACTGAATTGATGTATATATACAATTGTACGTGAATATATATTTATTTATATACAATTGACAGATTGTAGTTATGATACAATTCTGGCCTATACATTATAAATATCAGAAGATCTTTTTAATTTTGTGTGAAATTGACCTAAATCACCAAACCAAACCTAATTTATAATCTGATTGGGTACATTCAATTTTAGGGTGGTTATTAATTTAATTTTGCGTGGACAGTTAAGAACCTTAGTTTTATTTTGAGTTGATGCCGACTCAGACTAAACGGAACTGAGTTGCACTCGACATCATCAAGCAAGCAATGTAAACGTTCATGATGATGTAGTCTTGAACAGTACTCATGAACAATGGAAAAAAAAAAATCTGTTATCTTAGGGGTAATATAGTAAAACTTACCAAAGCAATGATCCAGGAGAAAATTCACACTACTCTTAACATTCAAAGAATATACTTTGAGAATATCCACCACCAATGTCTTCTTATTTCATATACTTGAAAAGGGAACAATTGGGAAATCCCTTTTTTTTTTTTTTTTGGAAAAGTAAAATATATATATACAAATGTCAATATTAATAATTGCTTTTCTTATATTTTCTAATATTTATAAAAAATTTTCTTAAACTATCATATGTATTAAATGTATAACCCGTGCGTAGCACGGGTTCCAATGCTAGTGCCTATAAAGGTAGGATGAACGTCAACAATGTTTGTTCCATACTTAAATAGGTACAAGTTGAATGTCACTAACACGTATGCGTGCATACTTAAATATAAATTTAATTTATCTAATAATAACCTATATAAAAAAGGCGTCAATGTGCTTTCCTCCCTATTTTTTAAATTTGTCCTCCATATTTGTTAAAATCACTCATAAGTCTAGTTCCTCTCCTGCTTTTAAAAAGGTTATTACATTTATACTCTTCAACCAATTCTGAGTTGCGTATACATTATTGAATTCAGATTTTTATTTTATCTTAATTTGTTTGTTTATTATATACGATATAACGGTACAGTCGGATTCAGGGTGGGTTGGGCTAAACCCTAGAATTAAGATTTGAACTCGCCAATTCCAATTCCAACATAAACAGAATTCCAGAGATCTATTTTAAAACGGTTCCAAAAAAAAAACCCCCGCCCGTAAATGCGGTAGCTTGAAAAGCTAACTTCCTTCTTACATTGTAGAGAAAAACTCCATTTTTGCAATCACAAAAACTTCGTTCTTGAGTTCTGTAAACCTGCTTAGGAACAGATTAAGATTCTTGGCTAGTACATAGGTGTTGTCATCCTAAAAACTCGGTATCGAGTTGTATTGACCAATACTTCCAGAAAATCACTTTTATCAGGCCGATGCTTGGTATTGCCTCAAGCCGAAACCGTGTCTTATCGGCCGATACTTCTCGGTATCAGCTGATACTTAAAACCTTATGGGTGGCTCAGGCTAAAAGGAGATCATTAACGTCAATCAATTAGTGAAGCAGAAATTTTTCCAGGAAAAAAGTTGGTTTGATGTTACACCATTAGAGATGGATCCTTCAAGATAACCAAAATATTCTCTACAGTGGAACCCATTAAGCCAGAAATAAAACAACTTTAGTCATAACAGGACCCATGAGTTTGGCTCAGCTAAAGCAATGTGATAAGTACCTACAATGCTTTAACTCGATGGGCACACTTGACTGCTGAATTATTGCTCCACAATTTTGGCCTCATCTTGTAGAAGATTTTTGAGGCTTTGGAACAACAAATTGTGGCCGGAGAGACCTGGGAATGCTTTATAAAAGAAGAACCGTACGTAGTTCATCAGATGCAGACACATGGCCTGATATACCACCGTCATAAGATATTATTATTGCATGAGTGCTTCCTTCTCAATCCAATGTGTTGTCGTGGTTCCTTTCTTTTATAAAAACAGCTATGATTTGAATCCCTACTGTTATCCATGTGACTTACATTCGGTCAATAATTGGATACGTGCCTTACTCTACACTCGATCCCAACTATATGGGTGTGTTTTTGTAATTCTCGGTATATATCTCTTGTATAAATCCTAGAATTAGGGTTTTCTGGTTGTTCTGATGTAGAAAGATTGTGATGTTTTCGGCCGGGAGAAGATTGTGTGAACATAACCCTTATTATTTTTATAGGTCAAGTGAACGAACCCTATCTATTATCCATGGACGACGTAGGCATCTTTACCAAACCGCGTAAATCGCTTGTCTGAGTTTACTTTGATTTCTACTTTTTTAATTTTGTTGTTTGTTTTTTCAACACCTACCAAGTTGCTTTAACAAAGTGAAATTGCCCAAATTCGGCCTAGATTTGTTTTCTTCATGCATTTGTCTTAATAGACCACTCTCCCTTTTAGTAATAGAAGATGAAGGAGATGTAAGTTGACTTTCGTCGACAAGATCAATTAATTATTAATATTTTTTACTATTCTTTAATTAAAAGAAGAAAAAGAGAAAAAGGTTCATTTAATTAAAAAGCCTAAACTACTCACCTAGTTTATTATATAACTAGGGGGCTACACGTGCTACGTGCGTAGAAAAAAAACGTAGGCCCACTTAGATAAACAGCTCGAAGTAGTTACAACATGTTTAAAATAGTGGAGGATTGTTTTGTTTGGGGAGGGCCATGCGTAGAAAAAAAAAAGGGGGACCAGAATTTGGAGGGAATATTCCTCCTCTTCTCTTAATTAATAGTATAGATACATTTAAAATGTATATTATTTTGAAAGATAAAATGTTACAATTTGTATCTTTATTTCCTTTTCAACTTTATACAATATACATGTGAGCATATGTATACACGTACATGTGCAGTGTGTGTACGTATATATCTTTTTTTTCTTGATGCCACCTAGTTCAAAGGAAGGTGTTGGAACCAGTGAATATATAAATTAATAACATTTTTAATTATCTATAAAATATTTATTTTTTATATGTAACACACATACATACATACATACATACATACATACATATATATATATATACATATAACATTTTGATACATTAAGGGTTGATTCAAGCCGAGGTCGAGGTGGATTGAGCTAAACTATAACTCTACCTTAACATGATCTAGGTAATAGCAAACTTTAACCATTAGGGGCTGGGTGGGTTACCCAATTAACCCACTCCATTGCCATCCCTAAGTATAATGCACTCTTTTTTACCAAAAACCAACAAATAATAGAATAGATTAAAACAAATAATAAAATAGATTAAAACAAAAGACCAAGTGTGATTGACAGATTAACATAAAACAGTGTATAGTTGACTCATTGTATTTTAAAAATAATTTTTAATTAAAAATTAATAAATTTTCGATTTGCCAAAATAAAGGATACCTAGTTATTGTAGACACCCCAAATTGCACCTCTATATAAGAGAATACTCCAAATAAACTTTAAAAGTCTTATTTGAGCCTTGACATATGTCAAACACTCAAAAACTCTCAAAATCAGTGCCAACCGTACTGAGTATACGGTTTTTTTTTTTAATTTTGGTCTCAACCGCTCTGTATGTGCGGTTGCAACCGCACACACAGCACGGTTGATATCCATGCTTGTTGCGTGGGCTGCCACGTTGCTTCGCGAAGCTTCGGCCATTGAGCCACGTCGACAGCAATCATGATGAGCGTAACTGAATTGAACCGTCCTGTATGTGCGGTTTGGTTAAATTTGTATATAAACCGCACTTTGAGTGACGGTTGGGTTGAAACCGTACTCTGTATGCGGTTTTGGCTGTTTTGGGGATTTGCGAAATGGCTGATCTCTGAGCTTTATTTACGCATATTACCTCTCTCTTGGGGACTTGAACTCCCTATTTCACCCTCCGAAACTTGCTGAATTACTCCAATTCAAGCCTTGGAGGAGAATTGGAATAATCTAGAAGGCCTTTTTGGCCTACCCTTGGGACTCTTCTACCCTTGGCTTGGCCTATAAATAGAGGGGTCCTCCTCTTCCAAATGGCTGACAATTTGAGGCTTAGAAGCTCGGCAAGAAGAAGGAGAAGCTCTGCTGGATTGTCTACTCAAGTGTTCAAAGCTACCAAGGTAAAGTTCTTTACATTTCTAGCACCCTCTTTACATTTCACTCCCAACTTCTACCTTTTTGTAGTGTAAAGCCAACTTGTGATTGTTTGCTAGCCCCAAACCCCTTCCAAAGTACCTGGGAATCCTCTCTAGCCGTAAAACGTGAAGAGAGAGCCTTGGGAAAAGGAAGGTGGAATGGATCCTCTAGGTTTAGAACCTACAAGTGATGAAGAGCATACTATGTGGTTATTTTAAACTTATGGATGTTTATTTTCTGATGTTTTGAACTTGCTCTTAGAGAAATATGTGAATCCTTGGTCTCAGTAGCAAAGGATTCCATCCTCCTCCTAGGGAGTGAATTTTCACATATTCACACACTTTCCACCATTTTTCATAAAGGAAGCTAGATCTTGGATTTCCATGTTCAATACGGGAAATCTGAATCCATTGGCTCCAAAATGAATTTTAGAACTCCATGAGATGGTTTTTTGTTGATTTTTAAGGTTTTGGCCGAATTCACATGCACACATGCACTGGTTTCCATTTTTCTATTCAAAATCTTCAAAACAGGGCAGATCTGTGGCCTGTCTTGAAATGCTTATAACTTCATCCTCCGGATGAATTTTTGAGTGATTCCAAAGACATGTGATAGATGGATGTGCCTATTTTATATCTGGAAAATTTCGTCCACTTTCATGCAGCCAATTTTTGACACCATCTGTTCAAAGCTTGTAAGTCAGTTCAGCCCAGATTGCTGAACTTGCCGCTTTGATGATGCACCATTTGCTCAATTTTAATCCGTTTTGACTGATTCCAGTTTCTGAGTTTTCCTTAAGAAGTCTATTTTCATTTCCAGCTGGTTTTAGTAGATTTTGATTTTATTTGAGGCCTGTGTGCTTGATTGACTCAGAGGTGCTCGCTGGCATAGTCCAAAGCTAATCTGTGGTCTTCTAGGCCTATTCAAGAGAGCACACAAGTCGCATCCGGATAGAGTTTGGGGTGAGACTTATTTCTTTGGAAAGATGGCACCACATAATTCCTCCATACCAATTTTTATGGAATTTTATTGAGCCAAACTCCACGAATAGGATTTTGAAAATGCCTACTCATTACTTTTTCCAAGTTATAAACAGCAGATTTCAGATGTGGATTTCTCTCTCGTTTTAAATCGGATTGAGCTGAATTTTTTAATGTATACTCTAGTATATACCAGTTTTCTAATGGCTTTGGTCTCATTGGATTTGGATTTAAATTGAGTAAGTTATGGTTAATCGAAGCTCTCAAACTCTTTTGATCTCATTTCTCCAGATTTGCCTTAGCTTGATTTTCTTTGTTTTTTTACTTTGATTTTATTCACTCATGAAGTCTTAGGAGTGATGGATCCACAAAGAGAGTCTAAGCTCATTAGACTTCTCATGTAGAATGGTCACATACATTGTGCTTGTTATAAGCACTCTTTTGTCCATTTCATTAGCAAACAATTTATAGCATAAGCAAGCATGTGGCAACCGTCTTAGACGGATGACTGGGGGTGCCTAACACCTTCCCCTACTCATAAATAATTCCCCTTACCCAATCTCTGGATTTTTCCATATGTTAGAGCTATTTTGGCTCTATTAGGCTTTCATGAACCACATGGTGTCCATTCACACCTTAAGATGGATGGTGGCGACTCTTACATTTATCGATCCCCACGTGACGATATCAGAGGTCATCCTAGATGACATTTCCATGTCTCACAACTGGCGACTCTGCTGGGGACTAGTGGAATTGAGCCATGCTTGGATTGCTTGATCATGCGTTGATTGATTTTGTTGATTGTTTGCTTTATGTTTGTTTATAATAAGTATATTTTGACTTGTGTGCTTCTGTTTGAGAGCATATGAGACCCATGAGAATAGGGTGTGTGATTTCCATGCTTGAGTATGTTTAGAACCATGCTTAGGAAGGCCTAATTAGTCTTACCATGCTAGATCACTATGTTTCCATGATAGCATGCTTTGATTTGTGATTAAATGTCATGAGCATGAGATCTGAATTCTTTTTGAGAGATGTTTTGAATATGTCAAGCATGCTCACCATAATCAAATGCTATTGTTGTATAACATGATAACATGCTCTCATGTTTGCATGAGTGGGTGAATGCATGTTTAGATTGAGCATGCTAGGTTTTTTATTACCTTGATGTTTTCATGTTTATCTATCATAAATGATCTCTATATCATGCCTTGGTGGTTTTTGGATTGCGCTTGCATGAATACGAAAAAAAGAGTGGCAAGGGTGGGACGTTGTGTTGAATGTGACCCTCTTTTTCAAATGCACTTGAGTACTTTTTTTTTATTTTTTACACAGCCTACCTATCACCTATAGGAAGTTGAACAAGAATGTGTGTAGCTTGGCGCACCGAGGTCGTTACTTCGGAAAGCGAAAGTGAAAACATTCACCTTAGAGACTTTGAGCCAATGATGTGATGACATGGTGGATCTAGAATTCTGGTCATACACTAGGCTTGAGCTCTAAGTTGCCAATAAGCCAAAACCCAAAACCCCTACGCGAAGGTGGAGAAACACCCTTTTGGCAAAAATAAACCAAATACGATAGGGAAAGGATTTGTAATTGAGGGGAGGCCGTCTTGCATGGCTCAGGTGACCCGAGGTATGATATGGACATCATGTTGAAGGTAAACATGAGGTAACAAGGTATTTTCAGTTGATTCCTTATGATATCCTCTATACTTTGTAACAAGCATGCTCATGGTGTCCATTTGTTGGGATTTTGTTTTTCCCAGAAAAGTACTGTTAGCCTAGGATTGGTGTAGCCCTTAGAGAGAGTTTTTACTCTTCTTAGGTGTCATTCTACCCAAATGCCCATAGGAGGCACCCAAAAGTCCCAAATTCCATGCATTAGGTGTCCATTTCCAGGAGGGAGCCTAGGCCCTCCTTTGTATGAATATGGCTAATCCTATTTCTTGCAGGGAATTTGTGTGTGAAGGTCACCCAGGAGCTGCTGGTGCAAAAGGGCTATTTCTTTTCTTTTTTATTTGGATTCTCAAGCCCAAGGAGACTAAAATTGTAATTTTATTTTGATTCACGCCCTTGAAGGCCAATTTGTATTATAACACATTTCTTTTATTGTAAGAGATCTGTTTGTGCATATCTGTGGTCTCCCCATGCAACCTCATGAAATTCATGATCTAACCGGGCTTTTAATGCCATTTGATGTGTCAAATGCCCAATTTGGGGTAGTCTGGAAGCCACCCAATGGTGAACAGTGTGTTTGGGCATTTAACCAAGCTAATGAAACCAATTGGAAAAAGAAACAAATCGAAAATCTCATTTTCGGCTTACAACCGTCCTGAGTATACGGTTGTCTGCATTTTCGCTGCAACCACATGTATCATACGGTTTGGACCAAACCGTCCTGAATGCACTGTTTTAAGCCGAAATCCCATTCCAACCTTGCTAATTAAACATTTCTGGGTCCTTTCATCCCTAAGTCATATAAGCAATTGGGCAGGTGTGCTAAATAGGATAAATGGCATATAAACCATTCCAAATCCACCCAAACCAAAAGATTAAGGTCATTTTTAACATTTTCACCTAAATTGAACAAATCAACTCAACTCAAAGGTGGAAATGATAAAATAAAGGTTGGCTCAAACCAAAAAACAGGTCAAGCACCTTAACTTGGGGGTTAAGTCCACATTGGGCTCTTTTTGTCCAATTTGACCGCTTAACCCATCTTAAGTGAAGTAAATGATTAAAAGAAAATTGGTTCAAATAACCAACCTAATCATACTTCAATATCATAAATTGAACTGGGAAATCATAATAAGCTTCCAAAGCATGTTTTAAGCTTAAAGTGGGCTCTAAACCAAGAGTAAAGAAAAGGAAGCTCAACTCTTTTGAAATGGAACAAATTCCAACCAAAAATAAGAAATCTTTAAGCATAAAGTGTTCAAACTTTTAAGATTCCAAATCATAGGTCATTTGGGAAACCTTTGAATTCCAAGTCAAATCATTTAAAATTTTGAATAAAAGAAAATTTCAAATGAATCATCACCTTAGAGGCAAATTGAGTCTCTTTTTAACTCAAAACACCTAAAAGGGGAAAATCAAAAATATTTCAGGCATCTGAAAGCCCTAGAATTTCAGAAAATCAAATCATAGGATTCCTGGAAGCCTGAAATTCCAGATTTTTTCAAAATTCTCATAGGCCTTCTAAAGCCTTAATTTAGAAACTCATAGGATTCCTGGAAGCCTGAAATTCCAGATTTTTTCAAAAATCTCATAGGCCTTCTAAAGCCTTAATTTAGAAACTCATAGGATTCCTGGAAGCCTGAAATTCCAGATTTTTTCAAAAATCTCATAGGCCTTCTAAAGCCTGAATTTAGAAACTCATAGGACCCTGGAAGCCTGAAATTCCAGATTTTTTCAAAATTCTCATAGGCCTTCTAAAGCCTAAATTTAGAAACTCATAGGACCCTGGAAGCCTGAAATTCCAGATTTTTTCAAAATCTCATAGGCCTTCTAAAGCCTTAATTTAGAAACTCATAGGACCCTGGAAGCCTGAAATTCCAGATTTTTTCAAAATTCTCATAGGCCTTCTAAAGCCTTAATTTAGAAACTCATAGGATTCCTGGAAGCTTGAAATTCCAGATTTTTTCAAAATTCTCATAGGCCTTCTAAAGCCTTAATTTAGAAACTCATAGGATTCCTGGAAGCCTGAAATTATAGATTTTTTCAAAATTCTCATAGGCCTTCTAAAGCCTTAATTTAGAAATTCATAGGATTCCTGGAAGCCTGAAATTCCAGATTTTTTCAAAAATCTCATAGGCCTTCTAAAGCCTGAATTTAGAAACTCATAGGATCCCTGGAAGCCTGAAATTCCAGATTTTTTCAAAAATCTCATAGGCCTTCTAAAGCCTGAATTTAGAAACTCATAGGATCCCTGGAAGCCTGAAATTCCAGATCTTTTTCAAAACCTTCATAGGCCTTCTAAAGCCTGAATTTAGAAAATCATAGGCACCTGAAAGCCTGCGTAATTTCAGGAGGTTGTGGAAGCCTTAATTCCAAAGCATAAGCCCTTGGAAGCTTGCGTAATTCCAAGTCTCGAGTTTGTCTAAGGATTTTTACTTTGGACATCTTTTTTTTTGTGTGGGATATGTTGGAAGCCCTAGAATTTTCCAATATTGGTGGGTCTTTTTCGTACCAACCAAGTCATAAGCCCTTGGGGGCTTGTGTAATTCCAATGCTTGATTTGACTATAGGCTTTTACTATAGCCACATCATCTTTTGTGGGACATGTTGGAGGCCCTAGAATACTCCAACAGAATTTCTGTGGTTTGATCTTTTTCGTATCAATCACCTCATTTTAATAAGGTTATTTTAACCATAAATCCAAAAGACAAAAAAAATATATGAATACAAGGAAAATCCCAAACTCATGTTCACCAAGCCTACATGCATGCATGCATAGGTGTGTAAAATTGATTTAATGGGATACTAATATTTTTTCTTTGTCTTTTTTTCTTTTAACCAAGGTTTCCAGTTCCTACTGCAACCATTGCTCCTCGACGTTCTCAGAGACTGAAATCGGCCACTATGAATCCTATTGAAGAACAATCTACTGTGTCTGCTGAAGCCTTTGCTCAACTATAAGAGCAAGTGGCAGGGATGACAAAACTATTGGAGAATTTGCTGGCCAACCAAGCCACTCAGGCTTAGATGCAGGCGCAGCAGGCACAGGCTCAGGTTCACCAGGCTTCATCATCCCACAATGCACCACCAGCTCAACCCCATACTGACCTTCCACCACCAGTCCAACTTATTCCACCTCAACCTGAACTCTATCAACCAAACCCCGAGCCTATCTTGATCCGGGAGGAGGAATCTGAATATGAGAGGGAGAAGGAAAAAGAAAAGGAGAGGCTGACGGTAGAAGTGGAGAGAAAATTTTTGGACAAGCTGGAGTCCATTCAAGAGGAGCTAAAAGAAGTAAGGGGGATCAACACGTTGGGTGGTACCAATTTTAAAGATCTCTGTATGTACCCCGACGCGTGCCTACTGGCCAAATTTAAGTGCCCGGACTTTGAGAAATATGACGGCACCGGCTGCCCAATGAGCCATCTGAAGCTCTACTGTGGGGCGTTGTGCCAATTTGGCCGGGATGATGGCATCCTGATCCAGCTATTCCAGAGAAGCCTAACTGGGGCAGCCTTGAGATGGTTTACAACTGTGGACCACGGCAGAATCAGAAGGTGGAAGGACCTAGCTGATGCTTTCCTTGCTCAGTACCGTTTCAATGCTGACATCGTGCCAGACAGGTACGATATGATGAAGATGAGCAAGGGAAGAGAAGAGACAGTCAGGCAATATGCCAAAAGGTGGAGGGAAGTCGCCTCTCAGGTTAGGCCTCCCATGATGGAACCAGAGATGGTTACCACCTTCATTGGCACATTGGGGCAGCCATTTTACAATCACTTGGTGGGTCAGATTACCACCAGTTTTGCTGCTCTGGTGCAAGTTGCAGACCGAATTGAGGATGGAATCAGATCCGGGCGAATTTATGACCACACTGCCTCGGCTCGTCAGCAAGAGCCCACTTCTGATCCTTCTACCCAGAAGCAAAAAAATGGGACAAGAAGGAACGGAGGGAAGAAAGAAGGGGAGGTAAATATGGTACAACCCCAACCACCCAAAAAACCACTCCAAGTCAACATTTCTGCATCTCCATCCAACCTAGTGCAGCCACAATCGACCTATCAAAACCCTCTCAATATTAATGTTCCTTAAGCAGCAATGCCCAACCAAAAAAGGGTATTCTCGAAAGAGGAGAGAGACGCTTGGATGGCGTCCAGAAGGAATAGGGTTCTTTCCCCTCTTCCTGTGACTTCGTCCCAGCTATTGCCATCTCTGTTAAACGCGGGGTATGTTACCCTGAAAGAACCAAATCCAAATGCTTCGAAGGGAAAGAATTTCGATCCCTCCACCACCTGTGAATACCATATGGGTGCACCAGGACACCCTACAGACAGGTGTTGGCCATTAAAACACGCAATCCAGGATTTGATCGATCAGGGAACCTTGTTGTTTAACACGGCTGCACCCTCTCCCGCCAGGACCGACATTGGTCAGAATCCTCTGCCCCAGCATAATGGGGCTGGTCCTTCCAATTTTGTAGGGACCATCTCTTCTGGACCTAGGACGTTCGATCCCTCGCAGTTAATTGGGCCAATAGGGACGTCTGTTAAGGTCTATTTTGACCAAGAAGAGATAGGGGAACAAATCAATGTCATTTCTGGAAGTAAAGGAAATGGCAAGACTGCAGAGGACATTAATGCCTCTTTAAACCTGGCCGCTTCTCTCATGGCCCAGCTTAATGTAATCAAACCCCCTCTCATCATTAATTGCAACCAGGCTGTTGCTCCTCCAGCTACTTCATCGTCCAAACCACCTTTGGTCATTAATTATGACCCCACCACAGCATCAATTACATCCGTTTCTTCCCAGACCTTAAAATCCTCTCAACCCAAGGAACCCAGGCAATCCTCGCCTCTGGTTATTGAGGTGCCTCCTTCTAACCTCATTCCCACATCAACTCTTGCACCAAGGTCTCATCTCCAGCCCTTGGTATATAACGTCCCTAAACCCTCCTATTCAGAAACTGCTGTACCTTGGAATTACAGCGAGGGTTATACGACCACTATCCCAGTGGCCAGGAATCAGGGTCAGGAGGAAGTAAATCTCATGACAAGATCAGGGAGATGTGTGGAAGGAAAAGAACAAGAAAAGAGAGAGGCAGAGCAAGCCCAGAAGGGGAAGGCCAAGATAGGGGAAGACACCCCCCAGGTCATATATGATGAGGCAGCAGACCTCCTAAAAATACTGAAAAAGAGTGAATTCAATATTGTCGACCAATTAATCAAGGTCCCTGCCCAGATATCAATACTGGAATTATTGCTTAATTTAGAAAAGCATAGGGATTCATTAATAAAGGTACTCCAGAGTGCTCATGTGCCTAAGGCAATTGAGCCAGACTAGCTCGGCATGATGATCGGCCAGATCTTATCTCACAATGTGATAAGCTTTTTAGAAAGCGAGATAAGTCCTGGTGGATGTTATCATGTGGACCCTTTGCACATCACTGTGCTTTGTAAGGGTAGCATGATAGCCCGGGTCCTAATTGACAATGGGTCAGCCTTAAATGTCTGTCCCTTGGTAACATTTGTGAGGCTTGGTCTGGACCAATCTAAAATAAAGCAAAACGGAAGGATAGTGAGAGCCTTTGATAGCTCCAAAACATACTCCCTAGGGGAGATTGAATTGCCGATTACCATCGGACCGAATATCTTTAATATCACATTCGAGGTGATAGATATTCCTGCCGCCTTCAATGTACTTCTGGGAAGGCCGTGGATCCACTCAGCTAGGGCTATACCATCCACCCTTCATCAAAGAGTAAAATATATAAGGGGTCAGAGGGTGATAACTGTCCTAGCCGAGAGTCTAGTCCCTCCCGTCATACCACCTGACGTACCTTTCATTAATGTAGAATTAACGGCAGACAAAATTGCGTTTCATTCTTTTCAGTTTGAAACAGTCAACTTCATACCTGGGGGGTGTCTAAAAAAGAATTAGAAGTTGACACGCACCAACAAGATGGTGGAAAAGGTTCTGAAAGATTGCAATTTCCACCCAGGGAAGGGGTTGGGAATTAATCTACAAGGTAGAGTGGAGCCCATAGAGGCACAGAGGCTAGTCCCACGAGCAGGACTAGGGATGAAAATAAGTATTTGGAAGAGGGGATCACAAAAAGAAATTGGTAATGAAAGGGAAAAAAATCAAGGAAAGCTCCCTCATTTAAGGGAAACTTTTCCGAAGCCCTCTCATACCATTCAATTGTCTCCTCCTTCAGATTCCTCCAGACCTCCATATTTTAACGATAATCCTTTCAGAAAACCTTTTACCTCAACCCTACAACCTTTTATCCCCCTTTCACCCACTTTGGTGCCCAAAGCCGTGGATGAGCTTGAGCCACTGCCACGAGAGCAGCAGGATTTCACAGAGGAGGCAGGGGCATTCTTTGTAATGATAGAGGATAAAGGAAGAGAGAAAACAGAAAAAGAGGTTCCCTTTATTGACTGGGCCTCAATCAAGATCCCAGATGAAGTCACCTCTGAACTCAGCCCCGAAGCAGAAAAGGGCAGTTTTCCAAATCCGGTAATGATGGTATCGGATCAAGAGCTTGAGGAGGAGCAGGTCTGCACTATACCACCTGTTCCAGGGGGCTTTAAGCAAAAAAATTGGGAAGAGATCCCTTTGACATTTGAGGCTGCATATGGTTGGCAATCAGCTGCGGCCTCCAAAAAAAAACTCCATTAGTGGATTGCCCTTTTCCTGAAGGTTTTAATGAACCTTAATCTTCAGGAAAAGCCTCTTTAGAAGGTTCTCAAAAAACCCAAAAAGATTTTTCAACTTTTTCTAGAAAATCTAAAGCTTTCAAAATGGTCCAGACTGCTTATGAACCATATATACAGACTGAATTAGAGCAACTTGAATATGACTTCGACCTCGAGCTCGACTTCGACCTAATGGGGATCGAAGAGGAGATCGAGGCCGAAGACGATGACCTTCCAAGAGAAATATCATATCAATTGGAACGTCACGAAAAGGGTATTCAACCTAATATTGAAGAAACCATTTCCATAAACCTGGGAACCGAAGAGGACCCAAAAATTGTAAATATTGGTGCATACTTGTCTGATATGCAACAGAAGGAAATGTCCCAATTCTTGGCCGATTACAAGGACGTGTTCGCATGGTCTTATCGAGATATGCCAGGATTGGATACAGACATGGTTGTACATAGGCTGCCAATCCTGCTAGGAGTAAAGCCTATTAAGCAGAAATTGAGAAGGTTGAAACCAGAGTGGACTTTAAAAGTCAAGGATGAAGTGGTGAAATAGTTTCAAGCCGGGTTTTTGGTAGTGTCCACATACCCTGATTGGCTAGCTAATATAGTCCCGGTTCCAAAGAAGGATGGAAAAGTCAGGATGTGTGTAGATTACAGAGACTTGAACAAGGCGAGCCCGAAGGATGATTTTCCTTTGCCATACATCGACTTCTTGGTTGATAATACGGCAGTGCACAACTTGTTCTCTTTTATGGATGGCTTTTCCGGATATAACCAAATCAAAATGGCAAAGGAGGATCAAGAGAAAACCGCTTTTATCACTCCTTGGGGAACCTTTCACTACACAGTTATGCCTTTTGGATTGAAGAACGCCGGGGCAACATATCAGCGAGCCATGACAGCCCTTTTCCATGATATGATCCACAAAGAAATGGAGGTCTATGTGGATGATATGATCGCCAAATCGTGTGAAGAGGAAGACCACTTGATCAACCTAAAGAGGGTATTCGACCGTTTAAGGAAATACAGCTTAAGGCTTAATCCAGCAAAGTGTTTCTTTGGAGCCACATCAGGGAAATTATTGGGATTCATTGTAAGCAGAAGAGGGATTGAGATAGACCCGTCCAAAGCAAAAGCAATCATTGAGATGCCATCTCCTGAGACTGAAAAAGAAGTTAGGGGCTTTCTGGGAAGAATTCAGTATATTAGCCGGTTCATACCACAGCTCACTGCTATTTGCGAACCGATCTTTAAGCTTCTAAGGAAGAACAACCCAACTATATGGAATGAGGATTGCCAACAAGCATTCGACAAAATAAAGGATTATCTATTAAATCCTCCTGTTCTTGTACCGCTAACTCCAGGAAAACCATTGATTCTGTATCTATCGGTTTTAGAAACATCAATGGGATGTGTATTGGGGGCAGCATGATGAAACAGGCAGAAAAGAAAAGGCTATCTACTTTTGAGCAAGAAGTTCACAGATTATGAGACGAGATATTCGCCTTTGGAAAAGACTTGTTGAGCTTTGGTCTGGGCAACTCAGAGGCTTAGGCACTATTTCTTAAGCTATTCAACCTTGCTGATTTCAAGAATGGACCCATTAAAATATCTGTTTGAAAAGCCGGCTTTAACTGGTAGAACAGCGTAGTGGCAGCTTTTGCTTTCAGAATTCGACCTGACATATGTCACGCAGAAAGCAATTAAAGGTCAGGCAATTGCTGATCATCTAGTTGAGCATCTATTACTAGATTATCAGCCTCTTAAGACGAATTTCCCTGATGAGGCTATCTTATTTGCTGAAGAGGAAGAAAGTGAAGACTCCTGGCAGATGTTCTTTGATGGGGCTGCAAATATGAATGGAAATGGGATCGGCGCAGTATTAGTGAAGCCAGATGGTTCACATATCCCAATCGCAGTAAAATTGAGGTTTCAGTGCACGAATAACATAGCAGAGTATGAAGCATGTATAATCGGATTGCAAGCTGCTCTAGATCATGATGTTCAAGAACTTGACGTATATGGGGATTTGAGTCTTATCATCTTCCAAACAACTGGGGAATGGAAAACCAAAGATCATAAATTGATCCCATATCACCAATATTTGGAAGAAATAAGTACCAAATTTACTCGAGTTTCTTTTAGCTATATGCCAAGATCTAAGAATCAGTTTGCGGATGCCTTGGCGACATTGGCTTCAATGGTTAGTATTCCAGAAGGGGTAGACATACAACCACTTGAAATTGAAGTCAGAGACGAGCCAGCTTATTGTCTTGTTTTAGAAGGAACGCAAGGAGCAGAAATACCATGGTTCCAAGATATCAAGAATTTCTTGGATAATCGAAGTTTTCCAGAAAGCGCTAGTCCTACTGAAAAAAGAACAATACAGAGGTTAGCAGGGCAGTTCCTTCTAAGTAGTGGGCAGTTATACAAGAGATCTTATAGTAATGTTCTACTCAGATGCGTCACCAAGGTTGAAGCAGAAAGGTTGATTGAAACAGTTCACGGGGGAGTCTGTGGCCCGCACATTAATGGACACATGCTCGCAAGGAAAATACTGCGATTGGGATATTATTGGTCTACAATGGAGCACGATTGTTGCCTACATGTTAAGAGATGGCATTTGTGCCAAATATACGCTGACAATAAGCATGCACCACCAAGTGAGCTGCACAGCATGACCTCTCCATGGCCTTTCTCTATGTGGGGTATTGATGTCATCGGGATGATTTCTCCAAAAGCGTCAAATGGACACCGGTTCATTCTAGTGGCAATCGATTATTTCACAAAGTGGGTTGAAGCTGCTTCGTATGCAAATATTACAGGGAACCACGTTCTTAAGTTCTTGAAGCACAACATAATTTGTCGCTATGGGTTGCCAAAAGCCATAGTTTCAGACAATGCTTCAAATATTAAGAACAAGGACATGAAGAAGATGTGTGAGCAGTTTCAGATAACTCATCACAAGTCAGCCCCATACAGGCCGAAGATGAATAGAGCAGTAGAAGCAGCGAATAAGAATATAAAGAAAATAACCCAGAAGATAGTAGTAAGCTATAGAGATTGGCACGAAATGTTACCATTTGCTCTCCATGCTTACAGAACCTCAATCCGAACTTCTACTGGGGCAATGCCGTATTCCTTGGTTTATGGAACGGAAGCAGTCTTACCTGTTGAAGTAGAAATCCCTTCATTGAGAGTGCTTATGGAAACAGAACTTGAAGAGGCTGAATGAGTTCAATCTAGATATGAGCAACTCAATTTGATAGAAGAAAAGCGTTTGAATGCGCTTTGCCACGGTCAACTGTATCAGAAGAGAATGGCCAGGGCCTACAACAAGAAAGTGAAGCCCAGAGCTTTCCAAGTGGGTAATTTAGTCTTAAAGAAGATATTGCCATTTCTGGAAGACCCTCGCGGAAAGTTTAAGCCAAATTGAGAGGGACCTTATGTAGTGAAGAAGGTCTTGTCAGGAGGCGCTCTTATCTTGACAGAAATGGATGAGACAGATTTTCCTGAGCCAATCAACTCCGATGCGGTCAAACAATATTTCCCTTGAAGGAATATCACAAAGAAATGATCCGAGGCCATTTTTCCTTTATCCCTCACAAATTTTAATATCCCTATATTAAACCAAGTTGAGCCTGTTCATGTTTTAAAGAACCCAAACTGGAGCTTACAGTCGCGACTGGGGCAAAGTTAATAGAAAAAAAAAACACAAAAAGGAAGATAGCAAAGAAAGGCCAAATACAAAGAAAAGAAAAAAGGCCAATATTGGGAATGGGGGTCGAATCCATTATAGCTGTAAGCCTAGTTGTCCCATTTTTGAGAGGTCAAAATTTTGAGCCTATAATAACCTTCTTTCATAAACTCAACCCAGCCTTCATTTCGTCCTATTGGTCAAGTCCTCGGTGATCTGGGTGTATTCCTTCAAGCTCGCAGTGTTGAAAAGGCAATGACGGAATAAATAAGCCAGTCCTAGTGAAAACCGTAACAGGCACTAGGGGCAATATTGGCAAAGAAAAGGCAAAAGAAAAAAAGAACAAAAGAAAAGAAAGAAACAGAAAAAGGTCACCAACCGCACTTGGGATATAGATTGAACCAAACCGCCCTTTTACTACGGTTTTGGCAGAAAGGCTATGCAACCGCATATTGAAGACGGTTTTGGCTAAACCGTTCTGAATACACGGTTTTGGGCAGCAGAATTGAATTGAGCAAATTTTCCGCACAGGACTGAACCAGTAGGCTACGGCATACCCCCTGGAAGTGGGAAGGAAACTTGGGGATGAGTCTAAAGGTTCCAAGAGGGACGAAATGGCTTCCTCCTCATTAACTGAAATACCCTTTTTGCCCAACTTATTTCAATTTATCCAACTATATGGGATTAAAGAATTATGGACTAATTTACAATAAAAACACACAAAAATGAAAATTTTATTTTGGCTGATGATGAGAAATCAGTGACTTTTCATTAAAACTGTCAGTTTTTACAAGCATATGAGAGTTCTGAGGCCAATAGTATAAAAACCTATTTTGTATTCTCTATCTTTCCACTAGTGGAGTTTCTCTTTGTACAGAAGTGTAAAAAAGAAAAAAATACAATAAAAGGGGCTAATCTCTATCCCCTAGCCTTTCCTCAAGCTCTCTGATTCGAGCCGCCTGAACCGCCACAAGCCTTTCAGCCCCCTCTGCATTTGGGTCACTGAGGAATGAGATGACGTCATCTGAGAGGGTCTGTCTGGTCCTCATATCTCTGAGCCTGGCCATGGTCTTATCATGCCTACGCCATGCGGCTCTCACCTCGAAGCGACGGGCCTGTATCTGCTCTGATAACCGTCTCTCCAGATCTTCCTTCTCCAATCTCAAGGTTCGGGCCTCCTCCACCCATATGAGCTGAAGCCGCCTATGAGAAGCCCGCTCAGTCTCCAAGAGGTCCTCATAGGTAGGACACGGGATAGCAGGAGGATCCACCGGTACAGAAGCGCAGCTCTGCACCTGCTCTCTAATCCAAAAGAGGTAGTCCTTCTCATGCAATTTGGAGAAGACAGGACCTCTCAAGAAGCAAGCATGCGACCAATCCTTCAACAGGCAGAAGCATAGGCCCATGGTAGCCGGTGTGAGCGGACCTATGAATTCTTCATACCCCTGAGGTACCAGGATCCCCTGCACCTCCTCTCCAAACTGCCGGATGACCCTCAAAGGCAAGTAAAGCAAGGCAGACCTGAAGCCCATGAGCACAGCGAAATTCTGATCGGAGAAGCTGATCACTGTCTCGACAGAAGGCTGATAAGCACTAGGCCATCTCACCTGGTCGTCCTGAAGCGTCCCCAAGAAAGCAAACCATCCCTGTTTGCCACCATGGATATTGGGACACCCCCTGTTGCTCATCAAAACAGGAATATTTAGCCGAGGGAAGAAGCGGCGGGTGATCTCTTCAACTTGACTTAGGTGGTCAAGTAGCCAGAGCTGCAAATAAAAGGGAAGCATTTCTATCTTAGAAAATCTCAATTTTGCAATAAAAGTTATAATTCAAGAAAGAGGTTCAGATTTTACTTGAAGTATAGGGGCGCAGGCGAGGAAACTTTTCTGCTTCCGGTGATAGCAGTCAGTCAAGGCCTGGTATATTTCAGCCAGGATCATAGGGGCAAGCCTTTCGCGCTCCATAACTTGGCAAATGACTGAAATGAGGGATAAATCAACCTCGCTATCACCTCGGGGGAATAAAAGTTGGTTGACCACTATCAAGGTCAAAGCATTGAACCGAGCCGTTTGGTTTGGGCTATTCAACAGCTTTTCAGTCAAAAATGACTTTGATAGGGTCAATAAGGCGTCAGCTTCCCCTAACTCTTTCTTGCTAATCCCTAAAAAGGTGGAGGCTTCCTTTTTGAAGCTTGGCTTGAGAGGTGGATTAACTACTTTCTTGGAGAACCTAAGGTTGAGGATGGTTTCAACCTCCTCGACTGTAGGGGTCATCTCTTTTTCCCCAAACCGAAAGAGGTTCAATTCGGGTTCCCAATGCCCAATCAAGGCCTCTATGATTTCCCATTTTAAGGGAACCTTTGGGATTGAGAGAAGGTGGCCTAGATTGGCGGAATCCCAATCTATCTCATCCTGTGGGGTCATTGAATCAACCCACCTCTCATAATGAGTATCTCCAATGGCATACCTAGTCAAATTGGGAGGTTTGGACCTAATTTGTGGTCTAGATACTAATGTTTCAGGTACAGAAGATGAAGAAGAGTTCCAGTCGCCCGAATCGCAAGGTCCAAACGGTGGTCAAGTCACGGCAGGAAGGAGAGATCATTCGAATACTCGCCGGAAGGTGCCACAGATCGCCAGCAGAAAAACAGAGATCACCGAAAAAACAAGAGTCGCCGGAGGACGTGTCTACGCCGGAGAAGGAAGGAGGAAGACCGGAGGAAAACCACGGTCGCACGAGAGAATGCTAGAGCCGGAGGTCAAGGGTTTTCGCGAAGGTAAAGTGAGAAGCCGCGGTCGCGGTCTCGGTTATATGCAACCTAGAAAACCGCACATACAGCACGGTTGAAATCGAAAATGCTAAAAACCGCACGTTCAGTACGGTTGACACCCAAAAATGAATTTTCAAAACTTTTTCCAATCTTTTTCAAAAGATCTATGTCCAGGATAGTCATGAATTGCAAGAAGCACCACCCTATCAACTTTTGCTTTAAAAATTTGCTCAAATCTCACTTCATAGCCACGAGTGCTCTGTGAGACGCGAGAAGAGGATTTGCCCCTTAAGGTTAGGGACTTTTCATCAGATCCTCTAAACAAATTCTTTTTCAAAAACCATGTTGGAATTCTTACAGCCCGTGATCGAATGGACCTGATCCTGAGAGGCGCAATTTGCGGGTCTTTGTTGCTCTCCGCTGTTAATTGATTCCAATTCCAGCGAAGAGGGGGCAGTTGTAGGCACCCCAAATTGCACCTATATATAATAGAATACTCCAAATAAACTTTAAAAGTCTTATTTGAGCCTTGACATATGTCAAACACTCAAAAACTCTCAAAATCGGTGCCAACCGTACTGAGTATACGGTTTTTTTTTTAATTTTGGTCTCAACCGCTCTGTATGTGCGGTTGCAACCGCACACACAGCACGGTTGATATCTATGCTTGTTGCGTGGGCTGCCATGTGGCTTCGCGAAGCTTCGGCCGTTGAGCCACGTCGACAGCAATCATGACGAGCGTAACTGAATTGAACAGTCCTGTATGTGCGGTTTGGTTAAATTTGTATATAAACCGCACTTTGAGTGACGGTTGGGTTGAAACCGTACTGTGTATGCGGTTTTGGCTGTTTCAGGGATTTGTGAAATGGCTCGATCTCTGAGCTTTATTTACGCATATTACCTCTCTCTTGGGGACTTGAACTCCCTATTTCACCCTCCGAAACTTGCTGAATTACTCCAATTCAAGCCTTGGAGGAGAATTGGAATAATCTAGAAGGCCTTTTTGGCCTACCCTTGGGACTCTTCTACCCTTGGCTTGGCCTATAAATAGAGGGGTCCTCCTCTTGCAAATGGCTGACAATTTGAGGCTTAGAAGCTCGGCAAGAAGAAGGAGAAGCTCTGCTGGATTGTCTACTCAAGTGTTCAAAGCTACCAAGGTAAAGTTCTTTACATTTCTAGCACCCTCTTTACATTTCACTCCCAACTTCTACCTTTTTGTAGTGTAAAGCCAACTTGTGATTGTTTGCTAGCCCCAAACCCCTTCCAAAGTACCTGAGAATCCTCTCTAGCCGTAAAACGTGAAGAGAGAGCCTTGGGAAAAGGAAGGTGGAATGGATCCTCTAGGCTTAGAACCTACAAGTGATGAAGAGCATGCTATGTGGTTATTTTAAACCTATGGATGTTATTTTCTGATGTTTTGCACTTGCTCTTGGAGAAATATGTGAATCCTTGCTCTCAGTAGCAAAGGATTCCATCCTCCTCCTAGGCAGTGAATTTTCACATATTCACACACTTTCCACCATTTTTCATAAAGGAAGCTAGATCTTGGATTTCCATGTTCAATACGGGAAATCTGAATCCATTGGCTCCAAAATGAATTTTAGAACTCCATGAGATGGTTTTTTTGTTGATTTTTAAGGTTTTGGCAGAATTCACATGCACACATGCACTGGTTTCCATTTTTCTATTCAAAATCTTCAAAACAGGGCAGATCTGTGGCCTGTCTTGGAATGCTTATAACTTCATCCTCCGGATGAATTTTTGAGTGATTCCAAAGGCATGTGATAGATGGATGTGCCTATTTTATATCTGGAAAATTTCGTCCACTTTCATGTAGCCAATTTTTTACACCATCTGTTCAAAGCTTGTAAGTTAGTTTATCCCAGATTGCTGAACTTGCCGCTTTGATGATGCACCATTTGCTCAATTTTAATCCGTTTTGACTGATTCCAGTTTCTAAGTTTTCCTTAAGAAGTCTATTTTAATTTTCAGCTGGTTTCAGCAGATTTTGATTTGATTTGTGGCCTGTGTACTTGATTGACTCAGAGGTGCTCGCTGGCATAGTCCAGAGCTAATCTGTGGTCTTCTAGGCCTATTCAAGAGAGCACACAAGTCGCATCCGGATAGAGTTTGGGGTGAGACTTATTTCTTTGGAACGATGGCACCACATACTTCCTCCATACCAATATTTATGGAATTTTATTGAGCCAAACTCCACGAATAGGATTTTGAAAATGCCTACTCATCACTTTTTCCAAGTTATAAACAGCAGATTTCAGATGTGGATTTCTCTCTCGTTTTAAATCGGATTGAGCTGAATTTTTTACTGTATACTCTACTATATACCAGTTTTCTAATGGCTTTGGTTTCATTGGATTTGGATTTAAATTGAGTAAGGTATGGTTAATCGAAGCTCTCAAGCTCTTTTGATCTCATTTCTCCAGATTTGCCTTAGCTTGATTTTCTTTGTTTTTTTACTTTGATTTTATTCACTCATGAAGTCTTAGGAGTGATGGATCCACAAAGAGAGTCTAAGCTCATTAGACTTCTCATGTGGAACGGTCACATACATTGTGCTTGTTATAAGCACTCTTTTGTCCATTTCATTAGCAAACAATTTATAGCATAAGCAAGCATGTGACAACCGTCTTAGACGGATGACTGGGGGTGCCTAACACCTTCCCCTGCTCATAAATAATTCCCCTTACCCAATCTCTGGATTTTTCCATATGTTAGAGCTAGTTTGGCTCTATTAGGCTTTCATGAACCACATGGTGTCCATTCACACCTTAAGATGGATGGTGGCGACTCTTACATTTATCGATCCCCGCGTGACGATATCGGAGGTCATCCTAGATGACATTTCCATGTCTCACAGTTATCAATTAAAACAAATCGATAACTACCTACTAAATGACTCTTATCTTATGATGTAATTACTCAATGCCTCTTCTCTAAAAGACTATAACCACCCTAATAGGTCCAAAATGTGAACTATCATCTATATGTGTAGTACTTCATGTGCCTCTTCTTGTATTACGAAAAGAGTAAATTACACTTACCTCCCTTATCATTTCTGACAACTGCAGATACCTCCCCCGAGGTTTCCTAAATGACACTTACCTCCCTTATAAGACTTATAAAATATAATTTCACTATTTACCCCTTATCAGTTTTTTATTAAAATAAGAAAAACTCAAAATTTTAGATAATAAAATCATTCATAATTTTTAAATTGATTATTAAGACTTTTTAACTTTTAAGAATTATTTATCATTATAAAAAAACCTCAAAATCTTACACTTTTTTATACCTAAAGAAGGGTAAATTCATCAAAACATATTCATATTTTAATAAAATTTGTGTAAAAGGGAAGGATATGAAGTAGATAACAAAAATAAAAGGTAGGTAAGTGTCATTTTAGAAACTTCAGGGGATGTATCTGCAGTTATCAGAAACCATAAGGGTGGTAAGTGTAATTTACTCTTATGAAAAAGAAAATAAGGGAACCAAAAGAACTGTGAACAGCCAACGTACGTACCTTGCGCTCTTGATAATTCATTCATTATGAGAAAAAGTTGATAGCCACCAGCCATGAACTTAATGCGTGCTTTATTAACAGCTGAAGGTGGTACTCTAGTGAAACTGTAATGGCCAACCCTGCAAATCGTTACATTAACAAAGATTTCCTTACAACATGTAGTCACTCCTCCAACAAAAGCCTTCCTAGCTAGGACCAGAAGATTATAATATATAATATATGAGTCTAAGAAATATTACTGCTATTGGCTGTTACATTGAAGCGTTTACTCAAGCCCTCGAATTAAGAAAACTATACAATTGGGTTTTTAACTCCAATGGGTTGGCCTGGTGGTCAATACCTGGGGCTAGAGGTATGCTTCCTCTGTGCGGTCTTAGGTTTGAAATCTCTTAAGCACAATAGCCTGAGTCACCTACATAAGGTCTAGCAGGCCCAGATATCCTAGGCTCGAAAAAAGAAAAAAAACAAAAACAAAACAAAACTTCACAGAATATTTGACCAACAATTCAAAGGTAAGTCCATCCTCAAAGTATACGTTAATAGCTTCCACTGCGACGCGGGGTCTTCGTCTTCAATTAATGCATGCAGTTACGCTTTTTTAAGCCGAAGAGAAGTTAGTAACATATTCACATCTATTCTGACATATCTCCCTTAATTTTCCTTTGTCTTTCCGTTAATTTCTTTGCTAGATCTTTCAATCATGTCAATAAGCTCTTGCACCGCCGACCTAAACTTTTCCTTTTACATGTACAAAGCATTTAAAGTTTTAAACTTATCTTCTTTTATATATCCCATCAGTTATTTGGTCGGGCCGTTTTTAGTTGACTTTGTAAAAGATTCATTCTTTATGTAATCTTTCCTACTTTTGCAAACTTTTCCTTTTACATGCCTCCCTCCAAACATGATTCCACTGCACTTTCGCAAGAGATTTGTCATGGAGGATTAAAGGATTGGTTTTAGAAATGGAAAATCTTTGTCTATCTTTTGCAAAAGTGCAGTGGAATCATGTTTGAAGGGAGGCAAATGCTACTGCCGACTGCTTGGCGAATTTTGCTATGGACAGGTCTCTTGTTTTTGGCTTAAGTCTTCTCCCCCTGTTTAGCCATCTACTGTTGGATGATGTACGTGGAAGAATGTTGTTTTGGAAAAGTTAATATATTGGAAGTTTTTCACAAAAAAGAAAAAGAAAAAGTAATCTTATCCCTCAGACATATCTCAATTTCCGCATCTTAATTAGCAATATTATCCTCTTCTGATTGCCTAGCATTTTAATCCTCCTTACATCAGTGTAATGACTTATTATTATTATTATTAGTCGTCGTTCAAGCGGGCACATGAATTAAACAAAGAACTCATATGCCCCTCTCCACTTAATCCATCTAGCCATACATATATATAGACGCACATACACTTCAACCACCATAATAGATGACATCATTTTTTACTTGTATACATGCCATATTATACCTCAAGCAGATTCAATACTAGATGAAAAATTCAAAATTGGGCTTTAGTGATTGTTTATCGAAATAATGAATAAAGAGAAACTTTATAGTCATAGTTTATTGTTGTCTGTACTACATATAAAGGGAGGTGCCCCTTGGAAAGCGTGACAAATATTAATAACCTTTTTTTCTCAAAATTTTTACAATAATATATTATGTCGGGTCGGGAGTAGGTCCGTCTTGTGCACTCTTACGTTCTCATTATGTTGGGACAGCCGAAACAATAGAATTTGACAGTCTTCGGAGCAGGACTTTTGATATGGTGAGTAACATCCATGAAGCTACCGCGCAAGAATGCTATGAGCTTCGAAGTAGAAAGCAAATTGAAGAATGGCCTTAAATATTTGTGTACCGACCCAAAAATGTTATTGCCATGAGTTTTGGGCTAGTGTATGATTTAAGCTGAAAGGGTTTCTTTGTTTCTCCCTGGGAATAGTGAAATTCTGTCCCGTACACAAGGGATCCTTCCTTTAGTTCTTTCACAGCTCTGTAAAAGAAAAGAGATATATATTAAGTTATGGCTTTGCTGCATCTAATTCTCCTGCGGCTTATGTTGGCGTCCTTGGTGAAAGCAGAAAGGGCAACAACAGCAGCAGTGACAATCATGGCCATTAATCCTGATTGTGATGCCCATTGTGGAGACCTTAGCATCCCCTACCCATTTGGCATGAACTCTGATTGCTACTTAGACAAAGAGTTCCTCATAACATGCAACCACTCCTCCAACAAAGCCTTCCTAGGACCAGAAGAAAAACAAATATTGGTCCAAGAAATATCACTTGTTGAAGGTGTGCTGCGCACCCAAGGCATCCTAGCCAAAGATTGTTACAACCAAACGGGGTATAATACAGAGAATACGAGAGACCACCAAAGCCTCAACTTGACAGAGTGGAAGGGATTCACCTTCTCAAATACCCGGAACAAGCTCACTGCTGTTGGTTGTGACACTGAAGCTTTTATCAAGGGATGCAAGACCCCGGAAAGAAACTACACAGGTGGGTGTGTTTCTATATGCAATAGCCTGGTCGATGTGAGCAACTACTCTTGCATGGGAATTGGTTGCTGTCAGACCTCCATCCCGAAGGGGCTAAAGAAATTTGATATAGAAGTTAAGAGCTTCCGCAACCATGCAGGGATCTTGGACTTCAATCCATGCAGCTATACCTTTTTAGCTGAAGAGAACTCGTACAACTTCTCTTCTGTAGATCTGCTGGATTTCGAGAAAAGGTTTGAAGTTCCACTGGTGATTGATTGGGCAATCGGGAACGAGACATGCGAGGAAGCTCAAAGAGATCCGAACAAATACGCATGTGGGAAGCAGAGCTACTGCTGTAATAACAGCAACGGACCTGGATATCGTTGTAAATGTAATGAAGGTTTCCAAGGGAACCCCTATCTCCCACACGGTTGCCAAGGTCTGTATACATGCTTTTGGCTTGGTTGCTTCTCTCTGTTAGGAATATATATAACAAAATATATAAAGTTCAGGAACCCTTAGTGTCGCTCGAGGGGGAGAATATCTATACTGTAAGAAAGGTTCAGGTTTTCCCTTTTTTTTTTTTCCAATGATCGCCCTCCACAAATAAACAATCCCCAATTATAACCACTTTATAGCACATCAGCATAATTGAACTACATGGGATTTAAATTCTTATTAGATCTGTTTCTAAATGGGCCCCACGTTATTTACTTTGCGCTTAACACATGGAGTCCCCTATTATTAAATATATAAACCTCGTCTTTGATATTAAGTTAAGCTTTTAGTAGGAAGTAGGAACGGTGTTCTATAGAATCGTCTCCTTTATTAATTGGATGCTGATCTCCTAGGCATTTCGTCTTCCTTAAACTTGTGATGATTGTCATTTCAGATATTGACGAGTGCCTTAAGCCAGAGCTCCATCACTGCTCAAAACATGTTTACTGCCGGAACAAAGTGGGGAACTATACCTGTAAGTGCCCTTGGGGACTCCATGGTGATGGTAGAAAAGATGGAACTGATTGTACAGTTTATCCTCTAATAATCAAGATTTTTGTAGGTAAGTATCGTGTAACTGGACTAATATATAACATGATTTGTATGGTAAATCCTCTGCTTCAATAGAATGTGCAAGGCCACTCTTATTTATTCCGGCCCAACCAACCCTGTTGTTGAGCAAAATGTGGTCAGGAAATGAGAGCAAGTTCTAATGGATTTTAATGCAGGTATCGTGGGTGTTGTCCTGCTTGTACTGTTAGGGAGCTCCTGCTTATACTGGGTGCTCAGGAAGAGAAAATCAATGAAACTCAATGAGAAATTCTTCCAGCAAAATGGTGGTTTGATGCTGCAGCAACTCCTCTCCAAGTCGAAGAGCGAAGGCTGCGTCGTGACGACAAAGATATTCACTGCGGAGGAGCTGGAGAGAGCATCCAACAACTACAGTGAAGACAGGATCCTGGGCCAAGGAGGCTATGGTGCCGTTTATATGGGAACTTTAGAAGACAACAGCACAGTTGCCATTAAAAAGCCCAAACTGATAGACCAATCCCAGATTGAGCATTTCATTAATGAGGTGGGGGTCCTCTCCCGGATCAACCACAGGAATGTGGTAAAGCTCCTCGGCTGTTGCTTAGAAACCCAAGTCCCCTTGCTGGTCTATGAGTTCGTCAACAATGGAACACTCTCCGACCATATACACAACAAGGGTCCTCAATATTCCATCATTTCATGGGAAGCTCGTCTAAGAATTGCAGCAGAAACTGCTGGTGCACTTGCTTACTTGCACTCTGCTTGCTCCATACCCATCATCCATAGAGACGTCAAGTCCTCAAACATACTCTTAGACGATCATTACACAGCAAAAGTGTCTGACTTTGGAGCTTCAAGGTTTATTCCACTTGATCAGACTCAACTAACCACTTTAGTACAGGGGACCTTTGGCTACATCGACCCGCAGTACTTCCAAACAAGTCATTTGACCGAGAAGAGTGATGTTTATAGCTTTGGAGTCCTTCTAGTTGAGCTTTTAACGGGAATGAAGGTGCTTTGCTTCGATAGACCCGAAGAAGAGAGAAATCTAGCTATGTATTTCATCTTGTCGATGAGAAAGGACCGGCTGTTCGAAATCTTAGATGATGGAGTGGTGAGTGAAGCACCCACTGATCACCTTATGCAGGTTGCTAAGCTTTCCATGAGATGCCTTGAGCTGAAGGGTGATAATAGACCGACGATGAAGGAAGTAGCAATGGAGCTAGAGGGATTGAGAAGGCCTGGGATCCATCCATGCGAAGAAATTGAACAAAATCCCCAAGACACTCGGTACCAAAACTTCAAATCATGGGGCTTTTTTAGTGAAGCTACTTCAACTACTACTTGTAGCCTCAGCAGCCAGGAGATACTGCCATTTCATAACACGCTATGATCCTTTTTTTTTTTTTTTTGGTAGTCACGCTATGATCCTTTTGCACGTAACGTTATTTCACGAGAAAATTATTGTTTAGTTACCTTTTGAATGACAGATGACGCATTAGTCATACCATTTCCGTGAATGAGCAAATGAATCCGAGAATAAAAAAATATAGACCATTTGGTTCTAGATCACTGCAAGTCCATTGATGGGGAATTACATGTCAGTTGATGAGAGTTTTAAGACAATTGATGGCGAATTACAAGTTAGATAATAGAGTTACAAATCTGTTGATGGTCTATATTTTCTTATATCTAGACTCATTTGGTCATTTGATGGAAAGGTATGACCATTGGGTCATATGTCATCCAAAATGTACCTGAACATTAATTGTCCCTTTTTTCATTAGGTATAATGCTAGCTTTGCCGTTTCCAAATTTTCCTTTCTTGTTTTTTTTTTCTTTATGTTCTTCCATTTTAGTCGTCATTTTTTCTTGTGTACACTTTCATTGTTGTTAAGTGCATTGTGTTAGACATACACTTTACATGTTTGTAGCATTCACATCTCCATGGCGTCTTCAAAAGATACAAGTCTTCACTACAAAAGAAAGATATTGTCGCGACCTAATATAATAGCACTTATACAAAAGTTCCGTTAATGCTTTAATATGGCATTTCATCTATAGAAAATAATCTATTACGGAATTTTATAAGAAATTCCGTTATAAAACAAATTATTACGGTATTTTATAAAAAAAATGTTGCTAAAAAATAAGTTATTACGGCATCTTACAGAGAAATGCTTTAACATCCCAAATTTCAAAATTTGGTGTTTTACATTAAGCGTGATATTTTCTATTAATTTTTTGTGATTTGTTGGAAATTTATATGAATTGTTTGGGATTTATAAAGTTTAATCAATTTTTTTATTTGATTAGTTAACATGCATTGAAGATGATTAGGGGGTGTTATGAGTCGGAGCATAGGTTTACCTTTAGTTTGGGGTTAAATTTTATTGGTCCTTGGGGGTTGTATAGGAAGTTATGTGGAAAGGCATCACACTGGATCAAATTAACCTTTTAAAGAGTGAATTCTTTCCTTTTGAGTCGGTAGAGAGATAACTATTAAAAAAAAAAAAGAGAGTTGACAGATTAACCGACTTCCTTCTTCCAGTGTTTCCTTTGTTCTTCGAGCATCTTCTTCTCCTCTTCCTTTTGGCTTATAGGTTATCAAAGTCTTCCTTTTGGGTGACGAGTCCTAGAGCTGAAGAAAAGAGGTCGAACTGGTTTGGGTTTCTGTGAGACTTATCTGAGTGTCATTGGTTTCAATTGCTCTTGAATCTGCAACAAAGGCAAGTTGTCATATTATTTTAATTGGTGGTTTTAATTTATTGTAAGTGTAAGTGTAGACACCCCAAATTGCACAAACAATCATAAAAAATCATTATCTCCTTGAAAGCCAGCACAAAAATTGAAGAAAATAAATATTTATCTGTATCCGGTCACTCAGACCGGATACAAGTACTCCTCTGTGTATCCGGTGACAAATACCGGATACAAGCAGTGCTTAGTGTATCCGGTATTATATACCGGATACCTTAAGCAAATGGCAATCAACTCTTGTTTTGAATTCTCGCAAAGAAGAACTCCAAGAGAAGAAGGAAATCGCTGCGGGAGTGCTTCCAGAATCCAGGTAAGCCCCAAACTTTTCTTTTATTTTCTGTATTTACATTCCTAGATCTAGATCTCTTCTTCTACCTTTCTGTAGTGTAAAGCCTTCTTTGTGTGTGAAAATCCTTCCCCGGCTCAAAGTATCTCGAGACTCCCCCTAGCCGTAAAACGTGGAGGCGGGATCTAGGAGAAACGAGACTGGGGATTGACCTTAGTACTAGAACCTATGTAGCATAAGGCCTTTTGTTTGATTGCAAACCGTTTCATATTCAAAGTACCCTTGATTATCTTGAAGAACCGTGTTTAACGGGGAGAGAGAGCAGAGGGAAACGATAATGGAACGGAACCCTAGGCTATTTTAGAACCTCATTTTGATGAAGATATATGCATGCTATGTTGTTCTATTGATCTTGTATGTTTTTTTCAAGCTTGCACATACATAGCACTTTTTTGGCGAAGAGGCTCACATTTGGGGATTTATTACATTCATTGTGATAAATCTCCAATAAAATGGCCTCAATCAAATTCTGGAATGTTTTAAATGTTTTTCAAAGGTTTTGGATTCATCTCACACGAATCTCACACACTTGATCACAGTTTTGAGTCGGTTTTACTCAAAAAGGGCCTAACTGGACAGCACCTGTACCCTTACTTCAGATGCTCATAACTTCATCGTCCGGATGAATTTTGGAGTGATTCTAGAACCATGGGAAAGGTGAGGCTGTCTACTGTTTGTCCACCAAATTTCATAAATTTCTATCAAACGGATTTTTGACACCTCTCTGTCGAAGTTGAGTGGACAGTTCAGGTTCAAATACAGAACTTGTTACTTCGACGGAGCGCCATGTGTTCGTTTTAAGTCCGATTCGAGTGATTTTTTGTTTCTGAGTACTTCTTTATGAGTCTATTTTCAAATCCAGTTGGTTCCATAATTGTTGGATTCCATTTGAATTATTGGTAGCCAATTTACTCAGAACTGTTCATTTGTACTTTTCTGGGTAAATCTGTGATCTTCGGGGCCTGTTCGGGAGACCACCCAAGGCACATCCGAAGGGATTTTTGTATGAGGCTAGTTTCTTTTGAAAGATGGCCATACAGACTTCAATCACACCAAATTTCGTGGATTTTTATCGAGTGGAGTTATCTATGCAATTTCCCAAAGTTGCCCACTCATCACTTTTAAAAATCCCCAGCAGCAACTTCAAAGGAGCATAACTCCTAGGATTTTTATCGGAATGAAGTGAAATTTTGCATGAGACTCTTATTTACCCTAATCTTTCAAATGGATTTGGTTTGGTTCAATTTAAAATTGGATTTGAATGATTTCAAGGCAAATGGAATACTTTTTACCGAATTTTCCGGATTTGATTCAACTTGGTTTTTGAGCAACTTGTGCTTTGATTTCCATCTTTTGAGATATTCCAGAAATGATATTGACATAAGAGAGGATCTAGAATCCATTTAGATCTTCATGTGAAAATATCATACATTAGTCCTTTTTCAAGGTTTTCTATGATTTTAGCAAGCTTTCTATTTTTGCATGAACATACACTTGGCAACCACTTTGTGTGGATGAATGGGGGTGCCTAACACCTTCCCCCATTCATAATCTAGTCCCCTTACCCATCTCTAAATTTGATTTTCAAGTAGGGTTATTTTTACCCTAGAATTTGCCTTTTTACACTTTTTGCTTATTTTTAATCTTTTGGTGTCCATTCTCACCTCAAAATTATGAATGGTGGCGACTCTCCCATTTTTGCGTTGAGCCTGTGTGTTGACGTGTTGACGGAGGGATGATCATTCCGGTGATTTTTCCATGTCTCACAACTGGCGACTCTGCTGGGGACTTGTGGATTTAAGCCTTTTTTTGTATATACGTGATTTTTCTTTACTTTTTGGATGCTTGCTATTTTGTTTACTTTATCTGTGTATATTCTTGTATTTCAAATCAGATTGGGGTGCTTTTGAATTTTATATGGATCAAGTCATGTATGTTTTGCTTGATGTTGCCTAAAGATTGATTTAGGAGAAGCCTATCTTTAAGCATGATTTTGATGCATTTGGTGATAATATACTCTAATTTGGATTTTGAATACCATGGTTTGAACATGAGAATTAGAAGCATGAAATCTAGGAGTTCAGAATTTTTGGGTATTCAAACATGATTCCCATAAAGCATGCTTTTTTTTGTGCTTAAAAATTTTTTTTGTTATGCCATGCCTTTGATTTGGGGTATAGGGGGATTTGATTTGAGCATGAAAACCAAGAGCATGAGATCTGGAATTTTAGTGCACATTGTAGATTTTTTTAGCATGTTCACCAATATACCATGTCAAGTAGTTGCTAAACTTTTAGGCATTAATTTGGGGTATAAGGGATGAACTTTTGAGCATGAAAATTCTGGAAATTTCAGTGCATATTTGGGTGTTTTCAAGCATGTTTAAATCATCAAAACCTTTCTTGTATCATGTCAAGTAGTGCTAAAATTTTAGGCTCCAATTTGGGTAGCAAATGGTACACTTTGAGCATGAAAAAGAACATAAAAATCTGGAATTTTAGGGAATGATTTTGGGTTTCAAGCATACTTCCATGGTTTAATTATTGTTTGCACAAATAACATGTTTGTATACCACTTTTTGGGCATGTAATATTTTTGTGCATATTTGGTTGCTTTGGTTCTCTTGCTTGCACTACAAAAAAGGACACTTTTAGCGGCAGTAAGATACCGCCGCTAAAACAACAATTACCGCCGCTAAAAACATTTCCGGCGGTAACTGGTCTTGCCGTAAAAGATGCCGTCACTAAAGCTTTTAGCGGCGGTAAAAAACTTACCGCCGCTATTGCTCACTCATTAGCGGCGGTAACGTTCCCGCCGCTATTGCCCATTCATTACCGGCGGTAGATTACCGCCTCTATTGGTATCACTCATTACCGGCGGTACGTTCCCGCCGCTATTGCCCATTCATTACCGGCGGTCGATTACCGCCGCTATTGTTATCACTCATTACCGGCGGTATTTCCGGCTTTTAGCGGCGGTATTTCCCGCCGCTAAAACTCATTTTAAAAAATAAAAAAAATGAGATCATGTTTTTAGCGGCGGGAAATACCGCCGCTAAAAATCATATTAAAAAATAAAAAAAATTTGCTGCTTTCCTTCAGCAGCATAACCGAGAGGGGAGAGAGAGATAGAGAGAGAGAGATGGAGAAGGAGAGAAAGAGACAGAGATGGAGAGGGAGAGAGAGAGAGAGAAGTAGAGAGGGAGAGAAAGAGAGAGAGAGAGAGAAGTAGAGAGGGAGAGAAAGAGAGAGAGAGATGGAGAGGGAGAGAAAGAGAGATAGAGATAGAGAGAGAGATGGAGAGGGAGAGAGAGAGAGAGAGAGAGAAAGAGAGAGAGAGAGAGAGAGAGAGAAAGAGAGAGAAGTAGAGAGGGAGAGAAAGAGAGAGAGAGAGATGGAGAGGGAGAGAAAGAGAGATAGAGATAGAGATAGAGAGAGAGATGGAGAGGGAGAGAGAGAGAGAGAGAGAGAGAGAGAGAAAGAGAGAGAGAGAGAGACAAAGAGAGAGAGAAGTTGAAGAGAACATACCTTGAAGAAAAGAAGAGATTCGGCGGGTTTTTATAGAGTGGAGTTTTAGCGGCGGCACATAGATTACCGCCGCTAAACCTTACATTTTCCGCGCCCACGAGCTGACTTGAATTTGAAAATCGTGCTAAAACTTTTAGCGGCGGTAATTACCGCCCCTAAATGTACATTCAAAATTGAAACGCGGGGAAAAGTCCCGGTTGTATAATTAGAAATGGTCTTTTAGCGGCGGTACCTTGCTTACCGCCGCTAAAAGTAATTTATGGTTTTTTAATAAATGTCTTTTAGCGGCAGTAATACATTTACCGCCGCTAAAACTACATTTTTTTGGGGCGGTAAAGATATTACCGCCTCTGAAAACCGGCTTTTAGGGGCGGTACATAACTTACCGCCCCTAAAAATGTAGCTTTCGCGGCGCTTGATACCGCCTCTAAAGGTCGAAAATAATAGCAGTCGAGTTTTTTAAAAAAAATGAAAAAAATCCTTTACCGGCGGTTTAGCCGCCGGTAAAGGACGTGAAAATAGGGTTTTACCGGCGGTTCTCAAAAACCGCCGGTAAAACTTGCACATTATTTTCGCAGCGGCAAATTTTTTTTACGACCGTAATCCAGAGAGAGCCCCTAAAAGGGACTTTTAAGGGCGGTAAAGAGATTACCGCCGCTAAAACATCTCTTCTGGGGCGGTAGCGACATTACCGCCTCTGAAAACACACTTTTAGGGGCAGTAATTTGTTTACCGCCTCTAAAAATTGAGTTTTAGCGGCTGTAGGTACCGCCTCTAAAGGTCCCACACAGTAACAATCGAACTTTTTTTAAAAATGAAAAAAAGTCCTTTACCGGCGGTTTAACCGCCGGTAAAGGACGTGAAAACAGGGTTTTACCGGCGGTTCTCAAAACCGCCGGTAAAACGTGCACACTATTTCACCACGACAACTCTTTTTACGACGGTAAGCGATGCAGAGCCCGTAAAAATGGACTTTTAGGGGCGGTAAGGATATTACCGCCGCTAAAACGTCGCTTCTGAGGCGGTAAAGACAATACCGCCTCTGAAAAACCCGCTTTTAGGGGCGGTAATTGGCTTACCGCCGCTAAAGGGTCTTTTAACGGCGGCAAGGCATGTACCGCCGCTAATATATGGCTTTTCGGGGCGGTAATGAGCTTACCGCCGCTAAAAGTGTTATTACCGGCGGACTGCTACCGCCGGTAATAACACTTTTATTGGCGGGACCTTCCCGCCAACTTGTTACCGACGGTAGATATGTTTCCGCCGGTTAAATGTACTATAGCGGCGGTACTTACCGCCGCTAAAGGCTATTTCGCGCTAAAAAAATGCGCGCCATAAAATTTCCGCGCGAAAAAAATGGTGAAAGAATTTTTAGGGGCGGAAAGTGGTTTTACCGCCGGTAATAGTGCCTTTAGAGGCGGGAATTAGGTTACCGCCGCTAAAAGGTGCCGCTAATTCTCTTCATTTTTGTAGTGTTGCTTGTATTTAGCTTCATTATTTTGTCATATGTACCTTGGCTTGAAATTGAATGCATGGCTACGAAAAAGAGTGGCAAGGGGCTGGACATTGTGAATGTTACCTTAATTTTAAAATGCACTTGAGCACAATAAACACTTTGCACAACCTACCCTTTTACCTATAGGAAGTTGAACCATGAATGTGGGTAGCTTGGCGCACCGAGGTCGTGACTTCGGAAAGCGAAAGTGAAAATATTCACCTTAGAATTTGAGTCAATGATGTGATGACAATGGGATCTGTGATTCGATTCCGGGCATCACTAGACTTGAGTTCTAAGTTGCCAATTAAGCCAAAACCCAAAAACCATACGCTTGAAAGTGGAGGAACACATTTTCAGCTAAAAGTACACAATTGCGTTTGGGGAATTGGGTGTAAATGTGGGAAGGCCGTTTGCATGTTCTACAGGCCAAGGTACACTATGAATGCCATATTGAAGGTAATACAAGGTGGCAAGGTAAAGCCATTTCTTTTCATGAATTTGGGGATTCTGCAAGTATGATGTCCAAGCCCAATTTGGGGCAAGTTTTGAAGGTCAAATTAAGGTGAACATCAAGTGGAAATGAAAAAAAAAACCTAATCTGGTGAAAAAATGAGTCAAAAGGGTCATTTCGGCAATAACCGGCAACTCAGGCCGGTTAAGAACAACTTTATTCGTATCCGGCACATAATACCGGTTACAAAGGTGTATGCATGTATCCAGTCATCATAGCCGGATACAATAAGCCATGGCCTTATCCGGTACTTCAGGCCGGATACATTCAAAAAATGAATAAATTGGTTTTTTTAGCCCGAATTTTCAAAATAAAATGCCTAAAACATTGTGGATCATCCTTAGGCACCCAGAAAAGAGCATAAAAATGCTCCAAAAATTAAAAAAAAAACAAAATAAAAAATAAAAAAATATATATATTCTTGTAAGATTAAACACAATGTTGAAACTCAAAGAGCAAGCTAAGGTGTCATATTTTTTGATATCAATTCAATTCAAACATGTGTCAGTCAAACTTTTGAACTTGAAAACTGAGAAAATTCAGCAAATTTGAAAAAAAAGAAAAAACCCTTGATTGGTCTCCTTTTTACCAATCATGTCAAAAAAAAAAAAGTGGGACCTCTGGAAGCCCTAGAATATTCCATGAACCCTTGATTGGTCTCCTTTTTACCAATCAAATCAAATCAAAAATTGGGACCTTTGGAAGCCCTAAAATATTCCATAAAAAACCCTTGATTGGTCTCCTTTTTACCAATCAAGTCAAAAAGTGGGACCTTTGGAAGCCCTAGAATATTCCATGAACCTTTGATTGGTCTCCTTTTTACCAATCAAAAATTGGGACCTTTGGAAGCCGTAAAATATTCCATAAAAACCCTTGGTTGGTCTCCTTTTTACCAATCAAGTCGAAAAAGTGGGACCTCTGGAAGCCCTAGAATATTCCATGAACCTTTGATCGGTCTCCTTTTTACCAATCAAATCAAATCAAAAATTAGGACCCTTGGAAGCCCTAAAATATTCCATAAAAACCCTTGATTGGTCTCCTTTTTACCAATCAAGTCAAAAAAAAAGTGGGACCTCTGGAAGCCCTAGAATATTCCATGAACCCTTGATTGGTCTCCTTTTTTCCAATCAAATCAAATCAAAAGTTGGGACCCTTGGAAGCCCTAAAATATTCCATAAAAACCCTTGGTTGGTCTCCTTTTTACCAATCAAGTCAAAAAAAAATGGGACCTCTGGAAGCCCTAGAATATTCCATGAACCCTTGATTGGTCTCCTTTTTACCAATCAAATCAAATCAAAATCTGGGACCTTTGGAAGCCCTAAAATATTCCATAAAAACCCTTGGTTGGTCTCCTTTTTACCAATCAAGTCAAAAATCTGGGAGCTTTGGAAGCCCTAAAATATTCCATAAAAACCCTTGGTTGGTCTCCCTTTTACCAATCAAGTCAAAAAAAGTGGGACCTCTAGAAGCCCTAGAATATTCCAACACAAAAACAAAACAAAACAAAAATCTGGATTGGTGTTCACCTAACCTACTGGTTTACATGTATAGGGGTGTGACTCAAGTTAAATGAAAACTAACATGTTCTGTTAATTTTTCCCCAGGTACATTTACTTGCAACCCAGGTACAATTATTTGCAACCATTGCTCCCGTGACCAGATCCAAAACCAGAGCCATGAACACTGAAGAGAACCAAGCCCAAGCTACTGTACCTACTCAGGACTTTGCTCAGCTGCAAGAGCAGGTGGCCGGTCTGGCCAAGATGCTGGGAGACTTACTGGCAGCTCAGGCCCAACAGGCTCAAGCCCATAATCAAGCATCGACTTCTCACCAGGCACCACCACCGCAGGCCTACATGCTACCTCCGGCTCAACCCATGCTTGAGCCCGTTTCTGAACCGGTCCCTGAACCCATTCTGATCAGGGAAAATACAGCAGAATCTGAGAAAGAGCTGGAGAAAGAAAAGGCTAGGAAAGAAATGGAAAAGAAAATGCTGCTCAGGATAGAAAGAATCCAGGCAGAGCTGAAGGAGGTAAAGGGGGGGAAGCAGCCATGGAGGCACCACCTTTGAAGATCTGTGCATGTATCCTGACGTATGTCTACCGGCCAAGTTCAGGTGCCCGGACTTCAACAAATTTGATGGCACGGGCTGCTCATTGAGCCACTTGAAGTTATATTGCGGGGCCCTATGCCAATTTGGCCGGGATGACAGCATATTAATCCAACTCTTTTAGAGGAGTTTGACCGGGTCAGCTCTCAAGTGGTTCGCTACAGTGGACCATGGAAGAATCAGGAAGTGGAAGGACTTGGCTGATGCATTCCTGGATCAGTATAAGTTTAACTCTGAGATCGTGCCAGACCGGTACGACATGATGAGAATGAGCAAAGGGAAAGACGAGCCAGTACGGCAATACGCCAAGAGGTGGAGAGAGGCTGCCTCCCAGGTCAGGCCACCTATGCAAGAACCGGAGATGATCTCCACATTTATGGGCACACTGGGCCAGCCCTTCTACAACCATCTGGTGGGTCAGATCACCACCAACTTTGTAGCCCTGGTGCAGGTGGCGGACCGGATCGAAGAAGGGGTCAGGTCAGGAAGGCTGATAGACTACTCTACTCTAACTGGGCAGTCTGATTCCTCGGCCTCCATGGCCCAGAAGAAGGGAACCGTGTTCAAGAAGACAGGGGCCCGAAAAGAAGGGGAGGTGAACCTGGTCCAGGCTCCTCCAGCCAAGAAGCCACTTCATATGAACATCTCGGCACCCCAACAGGCCCAGCAGGCCCAGCAATCGTACCAAACCCCGCTAAATGTCAATTTCACTCCCTTCGTACCAGTAAACTCAAGGAGGGCCTTTACCAGGGAGGAAAGAGAGGCCTGGTTAGCAAATAGAAAGAACAGGGTTTTCACTCCTCTCCCAATATCTCTTTCCCAACTGCTGCCAACTTTGCTGAAGGGTGAATACCTGACTCTGAAAGAGCCTAACCCGAATGCCACCAGGGGAAGAAATTTTGACACGTCGGTCACCTGTGACTTCCACATGGGTGCACCGGGGCATTCTACAGATACCTGCTGGGTATTGAAGCATGTGGTCCAGGACTTGTTGGACCAGAAGGCCTTAGTGTTCAACACTGCTGCACTGGCCCCGTCCGGGAATGATATTGGGCAGAACCCTCTACCGTACCACAATGGGGCAGGCCCATCCAACTCCATCACAGCCATATCTACCAACAGAAGGGCCTTTGACCCGTCACAGCTCATAGCTCCAGTAGGGACCACTGTCCAGGTCCGTTTTTTTCAAGAAGATGAAGAAGAGGAGATCAACATGGTCTCCCAAAAAAATAATTCTGCTGCAGAGGACATAAGTTCCTCCCTAAACCGGGTCTCTTCACTCATGGCCCAAATGAATACTGTAAGGCCCCCATTGGTCTTCAAGTGCAGTCCACCCATTTATTCACCATCCAAGCCGTCTAAGGCCCCACTGGTCATCAACCTTGACCCCACCAATGCCTCCATCACTTCTTCCATCCCCAATAAATCCAAACTTCAACCCTTGGTTGTAAATGTGCAGCCAGCCCAGACTATCCCTAAACCGGTCCATACATCCCGGTCCAAACTCCAGCCACTAGTGGTTAACATCCCCAAACTAGCCTATTCAGAGGCCGCTGTACCATGGAATTACAGCGAGGGTATCACGGCTACAGTTCCAGCGGTCAAGGACCAGAACCAGGAGGAGGTGAACCTCATGACGAGGTCAGGAAGATGTGCAGGGGGTGAAGAGAAAGAGAAAGAGACAGAAGTAGAAAAAGAAAAAAAAGAAAATGAAGAAAAAAGAAAACAGAAAGGAAAGACAAAAATAGGAGAAGACACCCCCCAGGGTGCAAAAAATGAGGCAGCAGACCTCATAAAAATAATCAAAAAGAGTGAATTTAATCTTGTGGATCAGCTAAACAAGGTCTCGGCCCAGATTTCAATACTGGGCCTTTTGCTGAATTCCGAAAAGCACAGGGATGCATTGTTAAGGGTGCTACAGAGTGCACATGTATCCCAGACCATTGATCCAGACCAGCTTGGTAAAATGGTTGGTCAAATCTTGTCACACAACATGATAAGTTTCTCAGAGGGAGAGATCAGCCCATGTGGGTGTTATCATGTGGATCCTTTGCACGTCACAGTGCTTTGTAAGGGCTGCATGATCACACGGGTACTAATTGACAACGGGTCGACATTAAACGTTTGCCCATTAATCACTTTTACCAAGCTGGGTCTGGACCAGTCAAGGATCAAACGAAATGGGCGGATAGTGAGGGCTTTTGATAGTTCCAAGACCCACTCCTTAGGGGAGATTGAACTGCCGGTCACAATTGGGCCGAATATCTTTAACATCACGTTTGAAGTGATGGATATACCCGTAGCTTTCAATCTGCTCCTAGGAAGGCCGTGGATACATTTGGCTAGGGCAATACCATCCACGCTCCACCAAAGGGTGAAATATGTAAGAGGGCAAGGGGTGATAACAGTCCTAGCCGAAAACTTGGTGCCGCCCATTGTGTCACCTGATGTACCCTTGATCAATGTGGACCTAACTGTCGACAAGATTGCATTCCACTCATTCCAATTTGAGGCGGTCAATTACATACCTGGGGGGTGTGAGAAAAAGAAGGAAAAGGGGACCACTGCAGAAAAAATGGTCAAGAAAGTGATGGAGAAATACCACTTTCACCCGGGGAAAGGCCTGAGGATCAATCTGTAAGGGATGGTGGAGCCAATCACGGCTAAGAAACTGATCCCCAAGGTAGGGTTGGGCTTCAAGCCCAGAGGCTGGAGAAGAATGAAACATGAAGAGGGGGAGAGCAGAAGCAAAGGAAAACTCCCGCATCTAAGGGTGAACTTTTCAAAACCCTCCTATATAATCCAAATTTCTCCTCCCATGGACTAGTCCAAACCTCCATACCACAACCTCAACCCATTTCAAAAGCCTTTTGTTTCGGCCCTACAACCCTATAACCCATCTCCAATACTGGGAGCAGCAGATGGGTCTGGGCCACAGCCCGAGAAGCAGGTGGACTTTTCTGAAGATGTTGGTGCATTCTTCGCCATGACTGAGGGCGATAAAACACGGGCAGACATGGAACTGCCATTCATTGACTGGGCCGCAGTAAAGATTCCGGATGAGGTTGTATCTGGATTGGGCCCCGTAGCAGAAAAGGGCAGTACCCACCCGGTGATGATGGCATCGGACGCGGGGCTTGAGAAGCAGGCTTTTCCTATTTCCCCTGCTCCCAAAAATTTTGTATTAAACAATTGGGAGGAAACTCCCCTTACCTTTGGAGCAGCGTCTGTGTGGCAAACTGACGCGGCTTCCAAAAAAAAAACTCCAATAGTGGAATGCCATTTCCCTGAAGGTTCTAATGGGCCTTCGTCTTCAGGGGAATTATGTTTAGAAGGCCCACAAAAAACCCAAAAAGATTTTTATATTTTTTCTAGAAAATTTAATTTTTTCAAAAAGGTCCAAACCACTTATGAACCATATAATCAAACCGAATTGGACCAGGTTGAATATGACTTCGACTTCGAGCTCGACTTTGACCTCATAGGGATCGAAGAAAAGATCGAGGTCGAAGGAGAAGACGTTCCAAAAGAAATTGAATACCAATTGGAACGTCATGAAAAGGGGGTCCAACCTAATATTGAGGAGACCATATCCATAAATCTTGGGACCGAAGAAGACCCAAAAATTGTGAAAATCGGGTCATGCTTGTCTGATGTGCAGAAAAATGAAATGTCACAGTTCTTGGCAGACTACAAGGATGTGTTCGCTTGGTCGTATCGGGACATGCTAGGGTTGGACACGGACATGGTGGTACATAAGTTGCCAATTTTGCCAGGGGTTAAGGCAATTAAGCAGAAGCTGAGAAGATTGAAGCCAGAATGGACCTTGAAGGTCAAGGACGAAGTGGTCAAGCAATTTCAAGCCGGATTTTTGGCAGTCTCTACGTACCCAGAGTGGCTCGCAAACATAGTGCCGGTACCCAAGAAGGACGGGAAGATCCGAATGTGCGTGAACTATAGAGACTTGAACAAGGCAAGCCCTAAGGATGATTTTCCGCTTCTACACAACGACATTCTGGTCGATAATACTGCGGTACATAGCCTATTTTCCTTCATGGATGGTTTCTCGGGGTACAATCAGATCAAGATGGCTAAGGAGGATCAAGAGAAAACAGCATTTATCACACCTTGGGGCACATTCCACTATACAGTCATGACGTTTGGGCTTAAAAACGCTGGGCAACATACCAGCGGGCCATGACTGTACTATTCCATGACATGATCCACAAGAAGATGGAGGTCTATGTAGACGATATGATTGCCAAATCATGCAAAGAGGAGGACCACTTGATCAATCTGAAGAAAGTGTTTGATCGGCTCAGGAAGTATAGTCTACGGCTTAACCCGGCTAAGTGCGTCTTTGGGGCTACATCAGGGAAGTTACTGGGGTTTATAGTGAGCCGAAGAGGAATTGAAATTGACCCGGCTAAAGCCAAGGCCATAATTGAAATGCCAGCAGCCAGAACCGAGAAGGAGGTTCGTGGTTTTCTCGGGAGGATTCAGTACATAAGCCGGTTCATAGCGCAGCTCACGGCTATCTGTGAACCAATTTTCAAACTTCTGAGAAAGGATAACCCGACGGTCTGGAATGAGGATTGCCAGCAGGCCTTCGATACGATCAAGGAATATCTACTGAACCCACTTGTGCTAGTGCCACCAACTCCAGGAAGACCACTAATCTTGTACTTGTCAGTGTTGGAAACATCAATGGGATGCATCTTGGGGCAGCATGATGAGACTGGTAGAAAAGAAAGGGCCATCTACTATCTGAGTAAAAAATTCACAGAATATGAAGCCAAGTATTCATCGTTGGAGAAGACCTGTTGTGCTCTAGTGTGGGCAACTCAGAGGCTAAGGCATTACTTCCTTAGTCACTCCACACTATTGATATCTCGTATGGACCCGCTGAAGTATTTATTTGAGAAACCAGCACTGACTGGCAGGACGGCTAAGTGGCAACTACTACTGTCCGAGTTTGACCTCACGTACATCACCCAGAAGGCGATCAAGGGTCAAGCCATAGCTGATCACCTGGCTGCACATCCTCTGCCAGAATATCAACCCTTGAAGACCAACTTCCCAGATGAGGCAATTCTGTACATTGAAGAGGAGGACAGTGAGAGTTCTTGGTAGATGTTCTTCGATGGGGCCGCCAACATGAATGGGAACGGAATAGGGGCAATCTTGGTTAAACCAGATGGTTCACATATCCCAATTGCAGTAAAGCTGAGATTCCAGTGCACCAATAACATAGCAGAATATGAAGCATGCATAATTGGATTGCAAGCAGCCATGGATCATGGAGTAGAGGAACTTGACGTATACGGGGATTCGAGTCTTATCATCTTCCAAACAACTGGTGAGTGGAAAACCAAGGATCACAAATTGATCCCCTATCACCAGTATTTGGAAGAAATAAGCACAAATTTCACTCGAATTTCCTTCAACTATATGCCAAGGGCCAAGAATCAGTTTGCGAATGCTCTAGCAACATTAGTTTCAATGGTCAGCATACCAGAAGGAGTAGACATCAGACCACTGGAAATTGAAGTCAGAGATGAACCGGCTTACTGTCTCGTTCTAGAGGGAGCACCAGAAGAAGAAGCACCGTGGTTTCAAGATATCAAAAATTTCTTGAACAATCGGAGTCTGCCAGAAAATGCCACTGCTACTGAGAAGAGGACAATACAGAGATTGGCTGGTCAATTTCTGCTAAGTGGTGGACATGTGTACGAGAGGTCACATAACGATATTTTGCTCAGATGTGTAGCCAAGACTGAATCGGAAAGGCTGATTGAGACCGTACATAGAGGAGTTTGTGGGCCCCACATGAGCGGGCACATGCTGGCAAAGAAGATCTTGAGGCTAGGCTACTACTGGTCGACCATGGAACATGATTGCTGTACACATGTCAGGAGGTGCCATCAATGTCAAATCTATGCAGATAATAAGCATGCACCCCCGGGTGAGTTGCACAACATGACATCCCCATGGCCCTTCTCTATGTGGGGCATAGATGTTATTGGCATGATCTCCCCTAAGGCATCGAACGGGCACAGATTTATCCTGGTGGCGATTGATTACTTCACTAAATGGGTAGAAGCAGCTTCATATGCGAACATCACAAGCAACCATGTTATTAAATTTTTGAAGCACAATATCATTTGTCGCTATGGACTGCCAAATGCTATAGTATCAGACAATGCTTCAAATATTAAGAACAAGGACATGAAGAAAATGTGTGAGCAATTTCAAATCACCCACCATAAGTCAGCTCCGTACAGGCCAAAGATGAATGGGGCAGTGGAAGCAGCAAACAAGAACATAAAGAAAATCATTCAGAAGATGGTAGTGAGCTACAAGGATTGGCATGAAATGCTGCCACTTGCTCTACATGCCTACAGAACCTCGATCCGGACCTCAACCGGGGCAACCCCGTATTCCCTAGTCTATGGAATGGAAGCAGTCTTGCCAGTGGAAGTAGAAATCCCGTCACTCAGAGTGCTCATGGAAGCAGAACTGGAAGAAGCCGAATGGGTACAGTCAAGACATGATCAACTCAACCTAATAGAAGAGAAGTGATTGAAAGCACTATGTCATGGCCAATTGTACCAGAAGAGAATGGCCCGAGCCTACAATAAGAAAGTGAGGCCCAGAACTTTCCAAGAAGGAAACTTAGTTCTAAAGAAAATCTTACCATTTTTGGAAGATCCTCGTGGTAAGTTCAAGCCGAATTGGGAGGGGCCGTATGTCGTCAAGAAAGTCCTGTCAGGGGGTGCACTCATCTTAGCAGAAATGGATGGGTCAGATTTTCCTGAGCCAATTAACTCTGATGCAGTAAAAAGGTATTTTCCTTGAGTGAATATTTCTAGGAAATGATCCGAGGCCATTTTTCTTTATTTCCTTCAAAATTTTAATCCCTAGTCTAGCCAAGTTGAGCCTGTTCGTTTCTTTGATAAACCTAAACCGGATTTACAGTCAAATTGGGGCAAAGTAAAGAAAAAAAAAAGGGCAAAGAAAAATGGCAAATGAAAGCCAAGTATGGAAAAGAAAATGCAAAGAATGCAATTTGGGAAAAGGGTTAAATTCATCATGACTGTAAGTCCGGTTGAGCTATTTCCACATTTGAAAATATTTGGGCCTTTAATACCCTTTCTTTCATAAACCAAACCTAGCCTTCGTTTCGTCCTATTTTTAAGCCCTCGGTGATCTTAGTTTGTTCATTCAAATGTCAGAGTAAGATTGGGGATGACGGAATACAGAAGCCGGCCCTAGTGAAAACCGTAACTGGTGCTAGGGGCAATATGGGCAAGAAAAAAGAGAAAAAAAAGAAAAAAATATATAAAGGAAAAATCAAAGGTTGAGTTGATCATGGACCCAAGCTTGAAGAAAAATCAGCACAAATACTGAAACTGAGCAGATTGGGTAATACGGTCAATTCTGGAAAAAAGGCATTTGGGGATGACTCTAAAGGTCCTAAGATGGACGGTTCTGATCCCTCATTATTTTTTGGACTACCCTTTTCATTATTTAACCTGGTTCTAATTCCTTTAATTATAGGTGATTAAGTGCATGGACCAAATTTCAAAAAAAAAAAATATAAAAAAAGAAAAATTATACTTTGGCCAGTGATGAGAAATCAAATATTTTTCATAAAACCTTTGTTTTTACAAGCATCTGAGCATTCTGAGGCCAATAATATAAAAATTTTATTTTGAATTGAATACTTTGGCTTTTCACTATTGGAGTTCAATTTCGTACAAAGGTATGAAAGAAAAATGTGCAGGAAATAAGGCTAATCTCTGTCTCCTAGCCGCTCCTCAAGCTCCCGAGTCCGAACTGCCTGAGCTGCAATAACTCCAGAAGCCCCCTCTGTAGTGGGATCACTCAAGAAGGAAATGACCTCATCTGAAAGAGTCTGCCTAATCCTTATGCTGCTAAGGCTGGCTAAGGCATCCTGATGCCTCTGCCGCAGTGCTCGGACTTCAAGACAGCGGGCCTGCCTATTTTCCTCAAGTTGCTTCTCCATGGCCAGACGGCGAGATACCTGTTCTGCAAGTTGCCTTTCCATATCAAGACCCCGTATCCTAAGCTCCTGGGCCTCTCGTACCCATATCTGCTGAAGTCGCTTGTGGGAAGCCCTCTCAGACTCTAAAATATCCTCATAAGTAGGAGCCAAGACTGCAGGAGGATCTTCGGGTACTGCTGCCTGACTCTGTATCTGCTCCTTAATCCAGAAGAGATAATCCTTCACATGGGCTTATGAGAAGACCGGGCCACGCATAAAGCGAACATAGGACCACTCCCTCATCAACCAGGCATTCAGCTTCATGGTATCTGGAGAAAGGGGGCCAAGACGATCCTCATACCCACTTGGGATGATAATCCCCTGGGTCGCTCGGAACTGACGAAGGACCCGCAGAGGAAGATAAAGCACTGCATGTCTCAGGCCAGCCAGAATCAGAAAGTTGCGGTCTCGGAAGCTAATCACGGTCTCCGCATTGGGCTGATAAGTACCAGGCCATCTCACCTAGTCATCCTGAAGGGAGCCCAAGAAAGTAAACCAGCCCTGTTTGCCCCCTGGAATATCAGGACACCCCCGGTTGCTCATCAAGATGGGGACTTTCATGTTCGGGAAGAAGTGTCGATTGATTTCCTCAATCTGACTCAAATGATCAAGTAGCCAAAGCTGCAAAGGAGAAGAGATATATCAGCACATTGTAAAAGAAAAAAAAGCAAAAAAAAAAGAAAGCAAAAAAGCAAAAAGAAAGCAAAAAAGCAAAAAAAAGCAAAAAAAAAAAGAAAGCAAAAAAGCAAAAAAATAAAGAAATAAATTTTTTTACCTGCAGGATCTGGCACATGCTAAGAAGCATTTTGACTTCCTATTGTAGCAATCAGTCAAGGCCTGATACATCCCAGCCAAAATCATAGGGGTCAACCTCTCCCGCTCCCTAACCTAGCATATCACTGAAATCAAGGCCAAATCCACCTCATCATCATCTCGTGGGAAAAGCAGCTGGTTGACCACTATCAGGGTCAAGGCGTTGAACCGGGCCTCCTTATTTTCCCCCCTCAAAAGCTTCTCAGTCAAAAAAGCCTTAGATAGGGTCAAAAGGGTGTCAGAATCCCCCAAGTCCTTCTTCCCTATGCCCAAGAAGGTAGAAGCTTTCTTTTTGTAACTGGGCCTAAGAGGTGGATTCACCACCTTCTCATCAAACCTCAAGCCCAGGATGGTTTCCACCTCCTCAATGGTTGGGGTCATTTCATGGGTCCCAAAACGGAAAAGGTTGAGGTCGGGTACCCAATGACCAATCATGGCCTCTATAATCTCCCACTTGAAGGGAACCTTGGGAATGAGCAGGGTATGGCCTAGATTAGTAGAATCCCATCTCCTCTCCTCATCTAGGTTCATAGAGTTAACCCATCTTGTGTAAAAAGAATCCACAGGGTTGTACCTAGTGTGATTTGGGGGTTTTGATCTAAAAGGTTGTTTTGCAGGGGAGGCAATATGGACAGACAATAATGGGGCAAAAAATGATCCGGATTCCATCGGATGTGATGGGAGCAAGCTAGAACTCAAGAGGAGGAAGAAAAAGGCGAAAAAGGGGGTTTCTAAACTCAAAAACTCATAAAAAATGCTCAAATCCCGAGGCTAGTTGCATTTATAGTATCTTTTAATGTATCCGGTAACTCAGACCGGATAAACAAGGTTTTATTCATATTCGGTTAAGTATACCGGATACAAAGGAGGCCATGAGTATCCGGTATGTTATACCGGATACAAAGACCAATCAATGTATCCGGTATATCAAACCGGATACAAAGAAAAAATGCAAAAAAAAGCTAAGGATGAAAAATCTGAATTTTTTACCTGTTTTACCTGTGTACAAGTCATAATTGCATAAAATTAAAAACAAAAGTTGTGCAAGACAAGAGAGAATGAATCAAAGCTTTTTTTCATATATATATGCAAGTTTTTGTACAATGATGATGGAAAAGACATAGAAATCCTAATCTACTGCTCCTGTGCAGGATCATCCCCGCGTCCTCTACCACGCACTCTACGGCCTCTCCCTCGGGATGGCCGGCGTCTATAATAAGACAGGAGGCGCTCCGCCATATAACGCGGTCTCCGTCCTATGAAGGACTGAAGCTGGTACTCGATGCAGTAGTCCAACGTGTCGGGAGAAGGGACAGGAACAGAATCAGAGGAAGCCTCGGGCTCAGCAGGAACGGGCTCAACTGGACCCTCAGCCACAGCAATCTCTGCTCTTACAGCTCCAGAAAGCCCGGCAGCAAAAGAAGGGCCAGGAGCAGAAATATCTGTGCCAAATGGAGAAAAATCAGGAATTGGGATACTAAGATAAACAAAAGAGAAGAAAATAAGGAAAACATACCAGGGATATCTACAGCAGGCACTAGGGGATCCGGATCCACTGGGTCAGCAGCAGGGACCTCCTCCGGCTCAGGAACCATCACTGGAGATGAAGGAACAGCCGGGGCATCCGCAGGAGCAGCTGGGGCATCAGTAGGTTGAGCATCACCAGGATCAGCAGCTGGGACATCCACAGGATCCGTAGCCCGAGCAGGAGACGGGTCAGGAATAAGGAAATCAGACTCGAAGGCAGCATCCTAATCTGGGACTGGGCCCTACACAAGTCAAACAAGCATATCAGAATATCAGAAACAGGAAAATGAAAGAAATGAAAATATAAGGCCAGATACCTGTCTAGCCTGGAGCTCAGCAACCAGAGCCTCCAGCTCCCTGATCCGGGTATCCCGCTAGGCCACGACCACATCATGCTCAGCGATCATATCATCGAACGCGGCCCGCTGACTCTCGAACCGGTCCCGGATAGTATTCAGCTCGTGTACCTGCCAACAAGAACAGAAGTGGGGTCAGAAATACATAAGGGGAAGAAAAAATGAAAATGTGAAGAGTACAAGACTTACTGTGTCCTCATGGATCCGGATACGAATCCCGCCAATCTCTGTCACCCCGGCACGAGTGGGTCGATCCATCAAGCATCCAATAGATACCCTCTGGAACCACTCATCATAATCTCCAACTACTGTGAGCCCCTCTGCATCCAGGAAGTGATCGAACTGATCAACATCAAAGCCGGGGAGGAGTGTGTCGGGACCCACAGGAGGAGGAGGAACGGGGATACGAAGTGCGCTCGTGTGCTGGAAGTACAGGCGCTCTCCCAAGTACATCACCCTACCAAGCCTCCCAAGGAAGCACTGGTAGGGCTGACGTCGTCGATCTCTATCGAAGGCGTCCTGTACCGCCATCTCACGAGCCACTCCGACATCCACGTCATCAAATCGGGACAGGAGAAGCTGCAAAAAAGAGAAATAGTCAGATACAGTCAAGATACAGGAAAAGAAATAAAAGGATAAAGGATAAAGGGTTTACATCAGGTCGGCGGGCACAGTCCAAGTGCACCCGAGCGGTGCGGGGCTGACTCCTATCAGCATCCCGGACCTGGGCCGACCATTGCAAAGCCACTGGGAAATCTGCGACCTCAGGTACCGGGGATGGGGGGAAGAAAGTCATGTAGATGTACATAAACACCTAGCAAAAGAAAAAAATCAGTCAGGAAAAGATAAAGCCTAAAGAAGTAAACCAGACAAATAAGTTCAATACCTGTAGGATCTGCCAGAAGAACCGGCTGCTGACGCCATCGCCTCTCGGGGATGCCAGACCTCGAACCGCCCGGCACAGCCCGGCTAGGATGGTCCCATAGATAAGTCGACCCCATGCCAGCTGGCGAGTCTGACGAAGATCCCTCAAGGCGTCTAAGAAGAGAGGGCTGACGCTGGTCGTATCCTCCGGGAAGAAGCAGCTCCCAAGCATCAACAGGAAAACATGCCGAAAGATAGGCACGAAATCTGCATCCTCCACAGAAATGGTCGCATGTCTCACGTCGTAATGACGAGCTAGGCTCTCTCGCAGCCAGCTAATGGAAAGATGACCACTCCGCCCATCCCAAGCAGCAGGTGGCAGGGCCTGATATCCCAAGAGAAGGCCGATGTCCTCCGCAGAAGGCCTCTCCAAGACAATGGTCCGCCCCGTCAACGGAATACCAGTGATCATCACAAAATCTGAGGGGCGGATCCCTAGCTCCATGTCTGGTAGATGGAATGACTGCGTCTCTGGGAAATACCTCTCCATCATGGCGAAGATGAGCGGACGATCGGCTCTGAAGGATGGGATGCTAAGGAAATGGTTCAGATGACACCTCCCAAACTCGCGCCGGAGGGCCAGAGAAAGCGACTGTGCCAACTCGCTAAATCTCCCCCAACTGCCTCGCAAATGAGAGGAGTGGTAAGGAAGAGGCACATCTGCTCTGATGCACATGGAGGGGTGGCTATCCAAGCCTCGGAGGAGCTTTGTATCATGCACGGATGCCCTCAGCTCCTCAAAAACCCCTGACAAGGCTACGGCAACACCATCCTGAGCCGCACCTCTGGCTCTGCCTCGGCCTCTGCCATGGCCTCTCTCGCTCTCAAGGGCCTGATCCTGAACTCTGCCTCGGCCTCTGCCTCGACCCCGAGCCGGTGCAACCACGGGCTAAATTTCAAGAGAAAGGTGTGAAGATTGGTATAGGAAGAGAATAGAAGGAAGAAAAGCAGAATTGAAAGCCTACCTCAGCAGAGCTCTCCCTGGAGTCACCTAATGGCTCAGACAAGGTGGCACTAGAACTCGCCTCTGTTCGAGCCCGCGAGGTGGAAGGCTGGTCAGCAGGGTCAACCTCCTCCCGCACACGGGAACGACTCCTAGCCATCTACATGCAACAGGGAAGTGTCCTATGAGTTTCAGTTCAAATTTATCTGGAATCCTACTTTGCTTTTGATCTAGATTCAGTTCGAATTTATCAAAAATTTCATTTTGCTTTTGGTATAGGTTCCAACTCTAGTTCATCAAGAATTTTGTATGATATTTTTTAAATTTTCAGGAATTGTGTTTTAGTTCAAAGTTTTTTAGAAAATATTCCTATATTATTCTAAAACATTTTGTTTACAAGGCCTAATATCTGATAATTTACTGCAGGATGGTTACATTGGTGCAAAAGCAAATGGTCTGACCTAAATCAAGGATCGGAATAAACTGTGGAACCCGAGGGGGGCCAATCAAGGAAAAATCTTGGCAGTCGAAGCATCATTTTGGTCAGAGATCAAATCAAGGAAAATTCAATCATAACATGGTAAAAACAATGGAAAGTTATATAGCCCAGTGGAAAATGTCGATCCACCTCAGAGGAATCACCGGCCAGGAATTAGCAAGACAAATTACAGAACAGCAGGGCATCAATCAGGAATTAAGAGCAGAGGGGGAGTTACAGTCCAGAGCATCATACATAAAAATAAGCATGTTGCTACAGTGGGAATTCAGTGGGCAGCATATCACAAGCATAGTATCATGCAATTCAGTGCGATGTTTTCAAGCAATGGACAGGTTTTGGGTGATGCCATGGCTTCTGCCATCAATTGGAGTTTATCGAGAAAAAATCATGCGGTCAACAATTGGAGAGAAAAATATTACCAACAGGCAAAAATCTGGCTAGACAAATTGAGAAGAAACAAACAATAATATCAGCAATTCATAAAGAATCAGAAGCATCCTAAATGCAGAATTTGAAAGTCATTCGTCCAATACTCTAAGCATGCAGCAAGTCAACAAACCAGAAAAAGGGGAATGATCGGAGGCTCACTGATTTGGTCGGATTACAAGGAAGAGATGATCTTCAGATAAGATGAGTCAAGTCGCCTGAGCCAACACCCCACACTGAGTTGATAAAGTCGTCGGAAATCAAAAAAAAATTTGAAGAAAGCCGAGCTAGGGCTCGGTCGCGGCAATGACGAAAGGTCGCCGGAATCACAGAGTGTCGCCGGCAGCAATAGAAGACCCCGGAGCTCAAGGAATAGCCGGGAATGATCGTAGAGGAAGGGACAGTCGGAGACGAAGGTCTGTAGCCGCTCTTAACAACCGGAGAAGAAAGAGCAGAAGATGAGAGGTCGCGGTCTCGCGCGACTTATAAACCTGCGTGTATCCGGTCACTCAGGCCGGATACACACGGGCCCTTGATTATCCGGATACACGTACCGGATACCAAAAAAAAATAAAAAATAAAAATAAAAAAAACAGAAAAAACAGAAAAAAATAGAAAAAACAAAAAAAATAGAAAGAAGAAAACAGAAAAGGAAATGAAAAAAAAAAGAAAAAAGAAAAAAAAAGAAAAAAAGGAAAAGAAAAAGAGAAGGAAAAAAAAAGGAAAAAGAGCAAAATTGTGCTATAAATTCTACTATTTTCTCAAAATCCTATTTTTGCCTTAAAATACACCTCACACCCACGAGAGCTCGGTGGAATTTGAGACAACTTTGGGAAATGTTCTGGTCGAAAGGATGATATCCACTCAATTTTCAACTTGGTTTGATAAAAAATCAGTTTTTCAAAAAATCCTATTTTTGGGCTTAAAATCCACTTCATAGCCACGAGAGCTCAGTGGAATTTAAGAACTCTTGGAGAGATGCCCCCCTTAAAGTTATGGCTTTTTGGCAAATCTTCACTCAGAAATTGTTTTTTACAAAATTGAATTGAATCAAGCAAATCATGCTTAAGGGAGTACAATTTGGGCTTGTCTACTCTTTGCAGCTCACTGCTTTGCAGCTCCCGCAAAGAGGGGCAGTTGTCGACACCCCAAATTGCACAAACAATCATCAAAAATCATTATCTCCTTGAAAGCCAGCACAAAAATTGAAGAAAATAAATATTGATCTGTATCCGGTCACTCAGACCGGATACAAGTACTCCTCTGTGTATCCGGTGACAAATACCGGATACAAGCAGTGCTTAGTGTATCCGGTATTATATACCGGATACCTTAAGGCCCTTGTGTATCCGGCAACTCAGACCTGATACGCAAGTTTTGCTCAAAATTAGGGTTTTCCGAGAGCTTTTCACTTTTACCATCATATCCTTCATGAAATGAGGGGAAATCTCGGAAATAGCCCTAGGGTTAAGGTTGGTGGGCTATAGACATTAGGTTGTGTCTATTATTCTCACCAACCCTAACCCTAATCTTTGCCTATAAATAGGAGGCTCCTCCTTGAGCAAATGGCAATCAACTCTTGTTTTGAATTCTCACAAAGAAGAACTCCAAGAGAAGAAGGAAATCGCTGCGGGAGTGCTTCCAGAATCCAGGTAAGCCCCAAACTTTTCTTTTATTTTCTGTATTTACATTCCTAGATCTAGATCTCTTCTTCTACCTTTCTATAGTGTAAAGCCTTCTTTGTGTGTGAAAATCCTTCCCCGGCTCAAAGTATCTCGAGACTCCCCCTAGCTGTAAAACGTAGAGGCGGGATCTAGGAGAAACGAGACTGGGGATTGACCTTCGTACTAGAACCTATGTAGCATAAGGCCTTTAGTTTGATTGCAAACCGTTTCATATTCAAAGTACCCTTGATTATCTTGAAGAACCGTGTTTAACGGGGAGAGAGAACAGAGGGAAACGATAATGGAACGGAACCCTAGGCTATTTTAGAACCTCATTTTGATGAAGATATATGCATGCTATGTTGTTCTATTGATCTTGTATGTTTTTTTAAGCTTGCACATACATAGCACTTTTTTGGCGAATAGGCTCACATTTGGGGATTTATTACATTCATTGTGATAAATCTCCAATAAAATGGCCTCAATCAAATTCTGGAATGTTTTAAATGTTTTTCAAAGGTTTTGGATTCATCTCACACGAATCTCACACACTTGATCACAGTTTTGAGTCGGTTTTACTCAAAAAGGGCCTAACTGGATAGCACCTGTACCCTTATTTCAGATGCTCATAACTTCATCGTCCGGATGCATTTTGGAGCAATTCCAGAACCATGGGAAAGGTGAGGGTGTCTAGTTTTTTTCCACCAAATTTCATAAATTTCTATCAAACGGATTTTTGACACCTCTCTGTCGAAGTTGAGTGGACAGTTCAGGTTCAAATACAGAACTTGTCACTTCGACGGAGCGCCATGTGTTGGTTTTAAGTCCGATTCGAGTGATTTTTTGTTTCTGAGTACTCCCTTATGAGTCTATTTTCAAATCCAGTTGGTTTCATAATTTTTGGATTCCATTTGAATTATTGGTAGCCGATTTACTCAGAACTGTTCATTTGTACTTTTCTGGGTAAATCTGTGATCTTCGGGGCCTGTTCGGGAGACCACCCAAGGCACATCCGAAGGGATTTTTATATGAGGCTAGTTTATTTTGAAAGATGGCCCTACAGACTTCAATCACACCAAATTTCATGGATTTTTATGGAGTGGATATTTCTATGCAATTTCCCAAAGTTGCCCACTCATCACTTTTAAAAATCCCCAGCAGCAACTTCAAAGGAGCATAACTCCTAGGATTCTTATCGGAATGAAGTGAAATTTTGCATGAGACTATTATTTACCCTAATCTTTCAAATGGATTTGGTTTGGTTCAATTTAAAATTGGATTTGAATGATTTCAAGGCAAATGGCATACTTTTTACCGAATTTTCTGGATTTGATTCAACTTGGTTTTTGAGCAACTTGTGCTTTGATTTCAATCTTTTGAGATATTCCAGAAATGATATTGACATAAGAGAGGATCTAGAATCCATTTAGATCTTCATGTGAAAATATCATACATTAGTCCTTTTTCAAGGTTTTCTATGATTTTAGCAAGCTTTCTATTTTTGCATGAACATACACTTGGCAACCACTTTGTGTGGATGAATGGGGGTGCCTAACACCTTCCCCCGTTCATAATCTAATCCCCTTACCCATCTCTGGATTTGATTTTCAAGTAGGGTTATTTTTACCCTAGAATTTGCCTTTTTACACTTTTTGCTTATTTTTAATCTTTTGGTGTCCATTCTCACCTCAAAATTATGAATGGTGGCGACTCTCCCATTTTTGCGTTGAGCCCGTGTGTTGACGGAGGGATGATCATTCCGGTGATTTTTCCATGTCTCACAGTTAGATAAAACTTAGTAATTTAATCGTTGAGTTTTTAATTGTTGCAATAAGTTAAAATTGTTGTAAAAGAAAGAGAATGGCAAGACAAGAAAGATTAGCAAGATAAGATAGACTCACATGGAAGAGAAAATCAGTTCTCTTAGAACTCAAGATCATTCACTAGTTAGCAAATTTGTGTCATTTCATTCTGTACATCTCAAGACCTTTTATAAATATGAAGAGGTGTATCCTTGAAGAGGTGCATGTTCAATCCCAAGAGGTTCTTGAAGAGGTGCATGTGGAATTTCAAGAAGTGAAGAGATGCATGTTCAATGTTTCCCAATGGTCATCCATATTCAATGGATTCATAACACTCCCCTTGGATGACAAAAAATTATGCCTCGTTAAAACCTTGCCAAGGAAAAACCCAATGGGAAAAAACCAATGGCGAAGGAAAAAGAGTACATAAATTTTAAGTCATATACTCCCCTTGGAAAGAGCATAATGAAATGTCTTTAACTTTTCTCATTCCAATGCTTTGCACAATCTTCTTAAATGTTACTATAGGCAATGCTTTTGTGAATAAATCTGCCGGATTTTCACTTGACCGTATTTGCTTAACATCAATATCACCTTTCTTCTGAAGTTCATGAGTAAAAAAGAACTTAGGTGATATATGCTTCGTTCTGTCTCCTTTGATATATCCGCCTTTGATTTGTGTGGTGCAAGCTGCATTATCTTCATATAAAATTTTTGGGCTATCACTGATTGAGGAAAGGCCACAATTTACTCGTATATGATTAATTACTGATCTTAGCCAAATACATTCCCAACTTGCCTCATGGATAGCAATAAGCTCTAAATGATTTGAAGATGTAGCAGATAATGATTTTTTAATAGATCTCCATGAAATAGCAGTACCTCCACAAGTAAAGAGATATCCTGTTTGAGATCGACCTTTGTGTGGATCAGATAAATAACCTGCATCTGCATATCCAATCAACTGTGAAGTTGATCTAGTATGATAGAATAATCCCAAATCAGTTGCACCACGGAGATGCCGAAGTACATGTTTAACTCCATTCCAATTTCTTCGAGTTGGAGTAGAACTATATCTTGACAATAAGTTAACTGCAAAAGCTATATCAGGTCGTGTGCAGTTTGCAAGATACATTATTGCACCAATAGCACTAAGATATGGTACTTCAGGATCATGAATTTCTTCGTCATCTTCTGGAGGACGAAAAGGTTCCTTTTTCACATCAAGTGAATGTACAATCATTGGAGTATTCAAAAGATGAGCTTTATCCATATAAAAGTGTAACGCCCCGGATCCGAGTCACATTAAAAACCCGTAACTCGTCTCCAGAGGTTATTATAAAACACAGGATCGCAATATCAGAGTGAAGGAAAACATGAATACAACAATAACTATATAACAGAGTGCGCTAAAATAATCCCAAACGAAAATAAACTCACATGACCAAGTAACTACCCGCAAGTATCGTCCTCTCCAGGAGCAGCTGAAAACAAAAACAAAACAATACGGAATGAGATACGAATATCCCAGTGAGCAGCACATGCATGCACAAATACATTTATTTCAGTTCTAAAACATGCCACGATTATAACCATGTACAATGATGATAATACGCATATTCTGAATAATCCGACTAAACTTCAATAATCCAATTCATATCAGTGCGGAAAACCATCAGGTAAATCAAGCAATGACAATCCGTTTCCAATCCCGAAGATATCGATAAAATAATGATTAACTGACAACAACATAGCAAATAACCATAATTTCGTATCTCGAGATATAATTCCAGATATACCAATGTCACATAACACCAAGTCTTCTCATAACCATGCCCACGCCTCCAAATGTATATCCGGCCTACTCAGGGTTTCGGATATTGAAATGACTACGTCATCCAATGCAGGCCTACTCCCCGGGTTTCTGCATTGACAACCAGACCAACTCAGGGTTCCTGGCTGCTCTACACCGGCGGGAGGTACAATACACAATAATCGGTAAACAATATTCCATGAACCATAAATACCAACAAACCAGCGAATAAAACATATCACGTCAAGCAAAATCAACTACCAACATTGGTCAATGTCATGACTATCGTTTAGTTGATAAATTAAACATGCCAAGTAGACACTCCACACCTCCATGTACACAGTTCCGGCCTACTCAGGGTTTCGGATACTCTGAAATGACGGCCTACTCAGGGTTTCGTCATCCAATGCAGGCCTACTCCCCGGGTTTCTGCATTGACAACCAGGCCTACTCAGGGTTTCTGGCTGCTCTACACCGGTCGTGGCAACACACAAGGCCATGCAATTTCAACAACCAACAATAACATCACATTACTAAGCTTAGACTCTGGATCCAGGACAAGCTAGACCAAAACAGTAAACATCGTATAATCTCGATTTCAATATCAAAACAAAACCATTCATTCCACATCACGTAAGGACTCATCACAATTCATCACCTGTCCCTCTGGACCAAGCAGTACCTCAAGTACATTTCGTATTTTCTCATTTCCATAACACAAGTCATATGAAAGTAAAACTCAATCCATTCATACCAAAGAAAACCTTTCAATACGTATAAAGTTTCCAACAAGTGAAACCAGAATTACAAGAACTTCTCAATCAAAGCAGTGTATAGAATAAGGAAAAATAACTGATAACTCTTCCTAGTTCGGTGTCCGGCACAATACTCATAAGTAACCTAAAACCCAACTTGAAACTCATAAGATGTTCACAACATTTTCCTCTATTAATTTCATAGGCAAAATGGTTTCTCAGGTTCCTAACCAAGTGAATAGTGAAGTGGTTTAACCCCTAAGAAGTGCAATTACTCTTGGTCAAGTCAGAAATTCCATTTCATTAAGCAAAATAGGTCTACCGCTCACCTACCGAGGTGGGCGCAAGGTGGGCGCCGGTCGGCGGTGAAGAAAACGGTTAAAAACGACCTGCCGCTCACCCGACGCTAGGTGAGCGCGAGATGGGCGTGAGGTGGGCGTGAGATGGGCGCGGGATTCGCGCGAGATGAGCGCCTTGTTTTCCACTTCGCACGAGATGAGCGCGAGGTGGGCGCGAGATGAGCGGTAAGTCATTTTTAACGGGGCGCCTACCGCCGAGGTGAACGCCGGTGGGCGCGAGGTAGGCGGATACCCCCTGTGATTTTTTGTTTCTCTGTTATTCCAAGATCTACAAGTCTGGCCGGTTGGTTTAGGTCAGTAATTGCTCCAATACACTCCTAATACCCCCATAACACTTCCCAACCATATTTGAAATTAATCTAAACACTTTCATTTTTAATTAAAACTTAACTCCGGATACTCTGTTCATGCAACTTCCCGAAAACCCAGAAACCAGAAAAACCTTATACTATCACTAAATCTTCAAAACATGCATCCGAATAAGCTCGATAAAACCCAAAAGACAAACCCAGTGATAAAACAGTGCTACTCACCAGTATGCGCTTAATCCCCAAAACAAAAGCTTATTCGACAACCGGCCGAGCACGACTTCCGGCTGTGCGCGAGGATGAAACTGCAGTCGAACGGATCCTCTGCTCGCGAGAGAAATAACCCGCAGAACTCCGACTCCAATAGCCTCCTAGTAGTCCTTGCGATCCTCGTTCTTCACAGGTATAACCCTAATCGCCATTACCAGCCGCAATCGCCAAGTCGCCCAGTTCTCCAGATAACGAGACTAGCGAAAGTCTTTCCATAAGTATGATACGAGCATTCGTTTAAACCCAAACCCTACTTTCCCTTTTTCGTATATTTCCCTTGCGATACATACGCCGCCCGATCACTCTTTAACTCCTTGATCCTATGCGCGCTCGCCCACTGGAAACCCTACATGTTCCGGCCACTTAGGTTATTCTCTTTGACAACTAGTGACCACAATCTCCAGCAATAAATAAATTTTGATTAAGCCTGTCCATAAATCCATGTGTTCATACTTTTGCATATATTTTATTTTATCTACTATTTTATATTGTTTATTATTATTATATTTTTTTTTTCTACTCAAAACTGGGGTCTTACATAAAAGTGCTTCAAGACCTTTTCTGTATATGTTGATTGATGAACAAGGATTCCATTTGGGAAATGCTCAAGCTACAGGCCAAGAAAAAATTTTGTTTTCCCAAGATCCTTCATTTCAAATTCGTCTTTCAATGCAGTAGCAATTCTTGTGAGTTCTTCAGGAATTCCAACAAGATTTAAATCATCAACATAAATTGCAACAATGACAAATCCGGATTCTGATTTCTTAATGAAAATGCATGGGCATATAGGATCATTCTCAAATCCTTTCTTTAATAAATATTTGCTAAGGCAATTATACCACATGCGTCCAGATTTCTTTAATCCATATAAAGATCTTTGAAGCTTAATAGAGTACATGCTTCTAGATGTACTTGAATTACATGCTTCTGGCATTTTATATCCTTTAGGGATTTTCATGTATATTTCATGATCCAATGATCCATATAAATATGCAGTAACTACATCCATCAACTGCATATCCAGTCTTTCTGTGACTACCAAACTTATTAAAAATCTAAATGTAGTTGCATCCATAACGGGAGAATATGTTTCCTCATAATCAATCCCAGGTTTCTGCAAGAAACCTCGTGCAACAAGCCTTGCTTTATATCGCACTGTTTCATTCTTTTCATTGTGTTTCCGCACAAATACCCACTTATATCCAACAGGTGACACTCCCTTAGGTGTTTGGACTACAGGCCCGAAAACTTTTCATTTTGCTAATGAGCTTAATTCAGCTTCAATAGCCTCTTTCCATTTTGGCGAATCATTTCTATGTCGACATTCTTTGGCTCATTTTCTTCATTACTTCTGGTAATTCCAATAGCCACTTTAAATGAAAATACGTTGTCGACAACGAATTTATTTCTATCCCAAATTTCTCCTGTACTTAGATAATGTATTGAGATCTCATTATTTTCAAGTACCTGTTTCTCTTCAAGAGATTTATCTTCAAGAGTTTCCTCTAGAGGAGGTTCCACTTCAGGGGATTATTTTCCAGGAGATTGTAAAATAGGCTTTATGGTCTCTTCAGGAACACCACTATCATTTGTTTGAATTTTCCTCTTCCGAGGATTTTTATCTTTTGAACCAATAGGTCTTCCACGCTTTAGGCGTGCCTTAGATTCATCTGCTGCTTTGTTAGCAGGTTGTCCTTCAGGGACTTCAATCCTTACTGGAGTGTTTACACCAGGTATATGAGATTTTACTACACTTCTGGTATCAGTAAATGCATCCGGTAATTGATTTGCAACTTGTTGCAAATGAATAATCCTTTCAACTTCCTTCGTACATTGATTAGTACGAGGACCAAGATGAGTTAAGGACAAACTTTTCCATGTGATTTCATGTCGTGCTTCCGACACTGATTTTTCTCCCCCTAATGATGGAAAAACTGTTTCATTGAAATGACAATCCTCAAATCGTGCCTTAAAAGTATCCCCTGTAAGGGGCTCAAGATATCTAATAATAAATGATGAATTAAAACCAACATATATACCAAGTCTACGTAGAGGGCCCATTTTAGTTCGTTGTGGTGGTGCAATAGGAACATATACAGCGCAACCAAACGTTCAAAGGTGAGAGATATTTGGTGGTTGACCAAATGCAAGTTGCAGTGGAGAATATTTATGATAAGCAAACGGCCTAATTCGAACCAGAAATGTTGCGTGCAATATAGCATGCCCCCAAGCAGAGTTAGGTAAATTTGATTTCATAAGCAGAGGTCTAGCAATCAACTGAAGTCTTTTGATAAATGATTCAGCTAAACCATTTTGAGTACATGTGTGAGCAACAGGATGTTTAACATCAATTCCAATTGACATGCAATAGCTATCAAAAGCTTGAGATGTAAATTCAGCTACATTATTTAGTCGAATTTTCTTAATTAGGTAATTAGGGAATTGTGCTCTCAATCTCATTATTTGAGAAAGAAGTCTAGCAAAAGCAAGATTTCTAGAAGAAAGAAGACAAACATGTGACCATTTAGATAATGCATCAATTAAAACCATGAAATATTTAAATGGTCCACATGAAGGATGTATAGGCCTACAAATGTCTCCCTGAATTCTTTCCAAGAATGATGGAGATTCAACAACTAGTTTTGAAGGAGATGGTCTAATAATTAGTTTACCTTGAGAACAAGCAGAGCACGGATAATCACTTGGTAAAAGAGGCTTTTGGTTCTTTAATGGATGCCCTATTGAATTTTCAATAATTCTTCTCATCATTATAGAACCCAGATGTCCAAGGCGATCATGCCAAATCACAAAGACCTTTGGATCAGTGCACTTCTGGTGTATCATAATATGTGATTCAATCATTCTCATTTTCATACAATACAACCCCGAAGAGAATGATGGCAGCTTTTCTAACACTAGCTTCTGGCCTGATTGTGTTTGAGTAATAAAAAGATGCTCTTTGTTGCCTTCATCAGTGGTTTCAATATGATAACCATTACGACGTATATCTTTAAAACTCAACAAGTTCCTTCTTTATCTTGGAGAAAATAGAGAATCATCAATGCACAATGTTGTGCCATTGGGCAACAATATATATGCTCTTCCGGAGCCTTCAATTAGATTCGATGAACCCGATATGGTGTTTACATTGGCTTTGCTATGTTTCAAACATTGGAAATATTTCTTATTTTTAAGGATTGTGTGAGTTGTCGCACTATCTACCAAGCATACATCATCAGCATTCATCAATTTATCAATAGAATCCATGCTTCTTCATACATGCAAATATAAAATTTCATTACTATAGAATTCAAACCCTTATAATATAGTAAACAAAGACTTACTACTCAAAATAAACATTTCAATCACCAATAAGATGATCAATTCTACCACTACGATCTTCAAAGAAATCAGAAACATCAAGATGAGTAATATCAACTCCATCACAATTATCAAATTGAGGTAAATGATCTATTCGTTCTGCAACATTCATTTCAATTTCCTTTCCCTTTTCTCTTTTAAAGGCTTGATATAGGCTTACCAAGTGTCTGGCCATACGACAGATACGTGACCAATGTCCATTCATACCACATCGATGACATACATCTTCATTTTTCTTTTGAGGATTGTTCACGGGACATTTGCTCTTTTCTGATTTCTTCCATTTCTGATGGTAAGGTGCTTGGTGGATTCCCCTTTTAGTGATTTCACTTCTGGTGCCACTATATTGATAATTCTTTCTTCCACGTCCTCGTCCACGTCTACCATTCTTCTGGAATGATACATCATTTGCTTCAGGAAGTGGTGTGGAACTAGTTGGACGAGATTGGTGATTTTTCATCAAAAGCGCATTATTTTGTTCAGCCACTAGAAGACAAGAAATGAGTTCAGAATACTTTGTGAACTTTCACTCTCGATACTGCTGCTGCAAGAGCACATTCGAGGCGTGAAAAGTAGTAAAAGTTTTTTCCAACATGTCTTCATCGGTGATTTTTTCACCACATAACTTCTAAAGTGAGCTGATTTTAAAGAGTGCAGAATTATACTCACTTACACTCTTGAAATCTTGCAACCTCAGGTGCAACCAATCATATCGAGCCTTTGGAAGGATGACGCACTTCTGGTGCTCATATCTTTCCTTCAAACTATTCCATAAAACAAGGGGGTCTTTTACCGTGAGATATTCATTTTTCAATTCCTCATGAAGATGATGGCGAAGGAAAATCATTGCCTTAGCACGATCCTACAGAGATGCTTCATTTCCTTCTTTAATAGTGTTTCCAAGGTTCATCGCATCAAGATGGATCTCATCATCAAGGATCCAAGATAAGTAATTTTTCCCAGAAATGTCAAGAGCAACAAATTCAAGTTTACTAAGATTTGACATTTTATACAAATCAAAGTTATAAAACATTTGTATCATATATAAAATTAATGTCATAATCACAAACAAAATAACAGAAATACTTACAGTGACTTTTGAAAGAATGTTACTAGCTTTCAGATTTCGTAGAGACTCGTTCTGATAATGTGTTGTAAAAGAAGGAGAATGGCAAGACAAGAAAGATTAGCAAGATAAGATAGACTCACATGGAAGAGAAAATCAGTTCTTTCAGAACTCAAAATCATTCACTAGTTAGCAAATTTGTGTCATTTCTTTCTGTACATCTCAAGACCTTTTATAAATATGAAGAGGTACATGTGGAATCCCAAGAAGTGTATCCTTGAAGAGGTGCATGTTCAATCCCAAGAGGTTCTTGAAGAGGTGCATGTGGAATCCCAAGAAGTGAAGAGATGCATGTTCAATGTTTCCCAATGGTCATCCATATTCAATGGATTCATAACAAAAATCATTATGATTTTCCAAAGAGAATGTTTAAAATATTATGCAAACTCCATTTTAGAAATGTGTCTAACGACCTAACTGCTCATGATGGTTATGCTTCTCAATACATATTTAATCCTATATAATTTGTTAACTAAAAAAGTAATACTTATATTCATCCTTGATTATTGAGATAACAAACTAATTAAGACTGTTATGGTTTAATTATTTAGATTTTATGAGAATGATTCTTTATTATCTATTTAGAATGGGTGTAGGGTTAGAGATGAGTAAGTACATCAATTAAGTTGGCTTTGAATGCTAGACTTAATTTCTGTTACACGTATTATAAATTAGCAAAACATTTATTTAAATAACTTAGATTTAGTTATAGAATTATTGCTGGTGTTTTATTGTTCTTGGCTATGATGTGTGTTATTGAAGTTTGACATCTTAATTTTGTGCATCTTTAGATTTTAAGTGTAATCTATTGCATTCCTACATATGGTAATTATGGTTAGAAATTGTTTTGATGAAGCTTGAGATAGGGTTTGGTGAACCCAAAAATGAATTGGTGGGTTGTCATGAAAGTCGATGGTGTCAGAATTCTAAGCTAGATAGAATGAAACACCCATTAAGTTGTCGACCCATATGTGTACAATACCTATGTTGATACATTACCCCAAACCATGCATGTAGATGGCCTAAACTATAAAAGAAAATACTTTCTATATATAGAGAATGCATGAAAAGCTTAAATTGCAGGCAAAGCTAAATGCATGCAAGGTTTAATTCCTATGCATGCCATGTCCTATACATGCACATTCCTTTAGCAGGGGTATTAGATAACTTGTTCCATAGCTTAGGCTATGGCCACAAAGTGGCTAGGCATAGATAGCTTGATGGCTTATGTGGGTTAAAGGCCTAGAATAGTAATTTATAAATTGCTTAGAAAATAGCTTAAAAATAAAAGGATTAATAGGTTAATTAATTTCTAAGCATAATTTTAGAACAAAATTCAATGTTTGATTATATTATTACACAAGTTATTGCATGAAAGAGAATTTTGGGAAATTTAATTAAAAATGGGGAATTTGTACGTGAATGGTTGTATGATTGCGTGACTCATTTATTTGCATCCGAGAAGCATAAATCGGGTTTTATCGATTATATATGTATAGTAAGTTTCAAGCATTGATATTTATCATTGTTATTAAATATTTCATGTGAATTCCACTAGCATTGCTTCCAGATTATATTTATATCTATTAAATCTTATATTTGGAAAAATATGCCTGTTTGAATAAGATGACACACACATGAGTATTTCTATTTTTGATTTGTGTATATTGTACCCTAATTAAATAAGTTTTACCTTAAGATAAGTTTAAATTATCAATAGTGGGTTAGCAATTTACTTGTTAGTAAGGGGAAAATTAATTTCACTATTTGATCTCAAGAGAGATCCTTATTATGTTTTGGATATCCAGTAGTTTGTATGGATACATAAAAAGATAATTAAAATTTGAGTGTGTGAGGGCTCTTCAGTATGGGAGTAGAGGGAGTTGTACTGATTGTAGCGATGAAGTTGGTTGAGTTGAGGATTCCTCCCGACATGTTTTCATTTATTTTGTGATAAATGCCAGTCGAGATGTGTGATTCTTCTTGGCATTGTGAGTGATGTGATTGGTATTTCCTAGTAGAAGAGGACTTACCCGGAATGTGTTGTGTGTGGTGGTCTTGTGATCCAAGGACTGTGCATCCTAGTCTGAATATTATAGTTGTAGTCCGGGCAATGTCTATAGTTTTGGCTTGACATTACATTGATTAGCCTTATGGTATAATATGAATGGTTTACCGGATTAATCGAATTGGTTTGGTTCTAAGTTATAAATTGATTTATATATTCCAGTTGATGATTATTGTAAGTGTTCTAAACCTTGTTGTGAATTCATATTATTTAGTGGGATACGGGGTTGTCTCACTTGCACTTGATTGCTTGTGATGTATTATGATTTGAGATATATCTGCATGTGTATTTAATTTTGTCATGTAACGACGTACTGGGATCTCCAATCTCATTTAGTTATTTATTATATAGACTATGCAGATTGCAGAGTCTTGGCAGTTGATATCAGGTAGATCCAGATTTAGAGGTATAGCTGTTGTCATCCTCATTTACTGTATTTATCTGTATTTCATTTCAAAGATTGAATTTCGAGATTAAGATTTTGAGATGCCGTATTAAGGCATTTGTAATGGCACTTTTGTATTAAGTGCCTGTGAGACATGGAAAAAATCAATTCAATGACTTCTTTAATCATCACACGGGATTGGTTAAAAACACAGAGTCGCCACCATTCTGTTTAGGTGTGAATGGACGCCAAAATATCAAATAAGTACAAAAAGGCAAATTTAGGGTAAAAATAACCCTCTTTAAGAAAAACAACCAGAGATGGGTAAGGGGATTAGGTTATGAACAGGGGAAGGTGTTAGGCACCCCTATTCATCCACACAATGTGGTTGCCAGGTATTTTTCATGTTTTTCAAAGGAGAAAAGGCTTGCTACAAAAATCAAGAAAAATCACAAAAAAGACAAAAGTGTATGGTTTTTTCATACGAATAGTCTGATTGATCCAGAACTTTCAAATATGATCATACCATTCCTAGGGTGTCATGATTAAAATAAAATTGCGATAAAATCAAATAAAACCAATCTAAAGTGAAAACTTCAAAAATCTGGCTTCAAGTTAAATTCTAGAAATCTAGAAAAATATGATTTTTATAAAAAATTGCAAAATTGAACTTGAATAATCCAGGACATAGACATAGCCCAAATTTCACATTAAATCAAAAAATCAAAAACCAAAAATACCACGTTGATGAAGAACATTAAAAAGGGAGAACTTAGACCGTAGGGTCTTCTCTCAATAATGAAAAAGGACTCAAAAACCACATCATGAAACCCCAGAAGTTATTTTTAGGCTTCTGAATCCAGATCTATCATATAGATCATGATAGATCCAGGATCTTAGCCTAATATCACAAAAATCACGAAAATAGTGTTGTAGGTGCAAAGATGTGAAAAATCCAAATTTTTAGAAAAAATGAGGATTTCATGCTATAAACATCATGGATTCATTCAGATTCAACATAAAAACCATTAAAACATGATTAGGATATCCAAAGCAGCTATATCTCACAGATTAGAGCACATAGGGGTCTACCCTACGGATCCACCTATTCTCTTTTCCCCTAGCTCTCTCTTCACGTTTTACGGCTAGAGATGATTCTTGAGGTACTTAGAGATAGGTTTGATGATACAAACACAATCAAAAGCCTTATTCTATAAAAAGAGGAGAAAAACAGATATGGGGTTCTATTCTAGGGATCCACCTGTTCCCCTTTCCCCTAGCTCTCTCTTCACGTTTTACGGCTAGAGAGACTCTTGAGGTACTTAGAGACAAGTTTAGGAATACAGAATAAAAGATGGCCTTATTCTACAGCAATAGAGAAGATCGTATTACTTCTAGAATTGAAGACAGAAAATAAAAGGGAAAAGGGACTTACCTGGATTGAGCAAGCAGAGCAGCAGGGGTTCCTCTCTTCTCTTGGAGCTCCTTGAACTTCAAATTTTCGTGGCCCTTTGCTTGAGGAGAAGCCCTATATTTATAGGCAAACCCAGGGGTATGGCTGGTCCAGAAGGATATACCAGGATCTCCCCAGATTGGGTTAAAAATAAGGATAATGCCCATCCATGTCCAACAAAGATATTTCGAATGAATAAAAGAGATAATTCACTCATTTAAAGAGATATTAGACTGAAGATAAAGTTCAGAAATCGAAAAAGGATAAAATTCGCACAAATCTAATGCGCCCGTAAATGTATTGCGGGCAAGTGGTGTCCGTATTTGCATTACGGGCGCTGCGTGCCCGTATACAAAATCCGGGCGCGACCAGCCCGTAGGTACAATACGAGCAATGCTTGAATTATTGAATTTCATGCATTTTTGGCTTGTTTTAAATCCCAATTACATGTTTTCATTATTTTCTCATTTTGTAGTGCAGTTTGGGGTGTCTACAACTGCCCCCTCTTTGCTGGTAATTTGGACCAATTACGAGCAGAAAGCAAAAAGACCCACCAATTGCACTTTTTGAGATTTTTGTCTAACTAATTGCATTTTGCAAGGATTAAATGGATGATTTTGGAAAAAGAATTTATTGCGGAAGATTTTCTGAAAAGTCCCTAATCTTAAGGGGCAAATCCTCCTCTCTAGTCTCACTGAGCACTGGTGGCTATGAAGTGAGATTTGAGACAAAATTTTTAAACAAAAGTGGGTAAGGTTGCAATCCTTGCAACTTACAACTAATATAAACATTAATCTCCTAAACTGTGTGGAGAAAATGATGAAAAACTGTAATTTTCTACTTTGCCTGTATTTGCATTGCGAGTAGGTCACGCTCGTAAGTTGAATACGAGCACTATTGACCGCATTACCTTTGCGGGCGCCTATTGCCCGTATTGCTTTTACGGATTTTGGGGTCCTTCTTAACCGCAAGCGCCTTCTTCATTTCTGCTCGCACTTCCCCTAAATCTTCCTTTACGCCCGTAACTTCTGCCGATGAATCTCCTCCTGCAAGACAACCTGTTAGATCAAAACCTCCTAATCTCACCAGGTACAATGTTGTGGATTCTTTCTATGATAGGTGGGTTAACTCTATGACCCTTGATGAGGAGATTCGTTGGGATTCCATCCACTTAGGCCACATCCTACATATCCCTAAAATTCCCTTTAAGTGGGAAATCATTGAAGCTTTGATTGGACACTGGGTACCTGAATTGAATCTCTTCCGTTTTGTTGACAAAGAGATGACTCCTACCATAGAAGAAATTGAAACCATCCTTGGCCTAAGGTTTTCTGAAAAAGTTGTGAACCCGCCCCTAAAGCCTAGCTACAGAAAGGAGGCCTCCACCTTCTTGGGTATAGGGAAGAAGGACATAGGAAATTCTGATACACTGCTGACCTTGTCCAAGACCTTTTTGACTGTGTGAGACATGGAAATGTCACCTGAGATGACTTCCGATATCCTCACGCGGGGTTCAAAAAGATATAGAGCCACCACCATCCAAGTTAAGGTGTGAATGGACACCAAAGGGTTCATAAAAGCCAAATAGAGCCAAAGTAGCTCTAATATACGGAAAAATCCAAAGATCAGGTAAGGGGAATTATTTATAAGCGGGAGAAGGTGTTAAGTACCCCCACTCATCCGTCAAAGACGGTTGCCACATGCTTGCTCATGCTAAGGATTGTTTGCTAATAAAAAATAAACAAAGGGTGCTTAAAATAAGCAACATGTATGTGATTATTCCACATGAGTAATCCAATGAACTTGGACTCTACTCATGGATATATCACTTTAGAACTTCATGAGTGAAGGAAAATCCAAGTAAAAATGAAGAAAAATCAAGCTAAGATAAATCTGGAAAAATCAGGTTATAAGAACTTGAAGACTTCGATCAACCATAAATCACTTGATTTAAATCCAAATCAAATGAAACCAAGGCCATTTGATAACTGGTATGAAGTAGAGTACTCAGTAAAAAATTCAGCTCAATCCGATTTAAAATGTCAGAGAAATCCACATCTGTACCTACTGTTGTAAATAAAAAAAAATGACGAGTAAGCAACTTGGAAACCTTATTCGTGGAGTTCGGCTCCATAAAAATACATGAAACTTTGCATATATGTTGTATGTGATGCCATCTTTCAAACGAAATAAACCTCACCCAAATCTCTATCCAGATGTAACTTGTGTACGCCTTTGAACAGGCCTTGAAGATCATAGATTAGCTCAGGACTATGTCATTGAGCTATTATGAGTCAATCAAGCACACAGGCCACAAATCAGATCAAAATCTGCTGAAACCAGTTGTAATGGAAAGTAGACTCCTCAAGGAAAACACAAAAACTGAAATCACTCAAAACGGATTAAAATTGAGCAAATTGTGCACCATCAAAGCGGCAAGTTCAGCAATCTGGGCTGAACTGACTTATAGACTTTGAACAGATGGTGTCAAAAATTGGCTTTGTAAAAATGAGCGAAAATTTCCAGATACAAACTAGACAAACTCATCTATCACTTGCCTTTAGAATCACTCAAAAATTCATCCGGAGGAAGAAGATATGAGCATTCTATGACAGGCCATAGATGCTGCCCTGTTTTGAAGATTTTGGAGAAGAAAGCCAAACTAGTGCATGTGTGCAAGTGAATTCGACCAAAACACTTGAAAATCAAGAAAAACAAGCTCATGAAGTTCTAGAATTCATTCTGAAGCCAATAATTTCAGATTTCCCGTATCAAACATGGAAATCCAAGATCTAGCTTATTCTTGCAGAAATAGTGAAAAGTGTGTTCGGTGGTGGAAAATCAATTCTCTAGGAGAAGGCTGGAATCCATTGCTATTGAGAGCAAGGATTCACACAATTTCTCCACAAACATCAGAAAAAATCATCCATAGGCTCAAAATAACCAAATAGCATGCTCTTCATCATTGGTAGGTTCTAAGCCTAGAGGATCCATTCCTACTTCTTTTTCCCAAGGCTCTCTCTTCACGTTTTACGGCTAGAGAGAATTCCCAGGTACTTTGGAAGAGGTTTGGGGCTTCAAAAATACACAAAATGGCCTTATACTACAGAAAGGTAGAAGATGGGAGTTGGAATGTAAAGAAGGTGCTAGAAACTGAACTAGAGCATTACCTTTTGTAACTTGAGCACTTGAGGCAGCAATCCAGCAGAGTTTCTTCTCTTCTTGCAGAGCTTCCAAGCTTCAAATTCTCAGCCATTTGCAAGAGGAGGACCCCTCTATTTATAGGCAAAGCCAAGGGTAGAAAAGTCCCAAGGGTATGCCAAAAAACTCTTCTAGATTATTCCAATTCTCCTTAAAGGCTTGAATAGGAGTAATTTCGCAAGTTTCGGAGGGTGAAATAGGGAGTTCAAGTCCCTGAGAGAGAGGTAATCTGCGTAAATAAGGCTCAGAGATCGAGCCATTTCGCAAATCCCCGAAATAACCAAAACCGCATACACAGTGCGGTTTCCACAGAACCGTCACTATATGTACGGTTTCTATGCAAATTCATCTCAACCGCATATACAGGGCAGTTCCAATTCACTTACGCTCATCATGATTGCTGGCGACGTGGCTCAACGGCCAGAGCTTCGAGAAACCACGTGGCAGCTCACGCGAGAAGCATGAACATCAACCGTGCTGTGTATGCGGTTGCAACCGTACATACAGGGGGGTTGAGAGCAAATTCTCAAAAACCGTATGTTCAGTGCGGTTAGCACCATTTTTGAGTATTTTTGAGTGTTTGACATATGTCAAGGCTCAAATAAAATATTTAAAGTTCTTTTGAGTGTTCTCTTATATTGAAGTGCAATTTGGGGTGTCTACAACTGCCCCCTCTTAGCTGGAATTGGAATCAATTGACAGCGGAGAGCCAAAAGACCCGCAAATTGCGCTTCCTAAGATCATATTCATTCAATCCTAACTTGCAAGAACTCCAAAATATGATTTTGGAAAAAAAGAATTTGTTTAGAAGATCTGATGAAAAGTCCCTAACTTTAAGGGGCAAATCCTCTTCTCGCGTCTCACAGAGCACTCGTGGCTATGAAGTGAGATTTGAGCAAAAATGTTTTTAAAACAAAAGTTGATAGGGTGGTGTTTCTTGCAATTTACGACTATCTTGGACATAAATCTTTTGAAAGAGAATGGAAAAAGTTTTGAAAATCCATATTTTGGTGCTAACTATACTGAATGTGCGGTTTTTGACAATTTCAATACCAACCGCTCTGGGTGTGCAGTTCCCTAGGTTGCATAAAATCGAGACCTCGACCGTGGTTTCTCACTTTACCTTTGCAAAACCCTGGAAGTCCGGAGCTTGCCTTTTCCTCTCGCGACCGTAGTCTTCTTCCGGTCTTCGATCCCTTCTTCTCCGGTGCCGACACCTCCTGCGGCGACTTCTCTGCTTTTCCGATGATCTCTCGTATTGATCATTTCCTTGATTGGTTTGCTCCGATTCCTTTCACTTTTGTTGCCATGACCTCTCCCTTACCGCTTAGGATTTCTCACTTGCAGGCGTCCACCCACATTGAATCACCTCCCATTTTTGGCGGTGGTGACCGTCTGCTCTTGAAGGTCAGGTGAGATAAAGCTCGGATTCTCTTTGCAGCAATCAACTCTTCAATTGAGATAGGTAAGTGTTCAAAACCCCCTTTTGCCAAGCCAAGAACTTGGCGCCTAGATTCTATGACCAAATAATCCTGCTCATGGACAAAAAAATCTGCTACTTTTGCTTCTGGTAGATCATCCCATTTCTTTGCATGTCGACAGCATAGGTTCATCTGACTTTTGCTACAATAATTTGTGATCCTTTTGAATGCAAATGCTGTTTGATATTTCCAATTTCTATATCTGTGCATGCTATCATGAATCTGATTTTTCTTGGTTGATATTCCACCTGGAAATGCGTGTGAATTCTATGATTGAGAAGTCCCAGAGTTCTTAAACTCTCTGACCTTGGAATACCTGTTGCTATAAAACCACTTTGTCCTGATTGACAATCTTCTTTGATTATGTTAGAATCATGTTTGGATGTCTATCTGGCTGTTTGCTTGGCAGGACTACTGATCCTCTCCGTTTATAGAACCTTCGATTGCCTTGTCAACAATGTAGGTAGGTTAATGGGAATAACCCCCTCTGATTTGAACAACTCGGCTGGAGCTGACCACTTATATGCCTTGAACGATTCCCATTTCTCCATGCCTTTTCTTTATTATCAGAATTTCTGCATGAACAGGCTTGGGCAGTTCTTAGTGTGGTCATGCCTTGGTTGCCCTTAGTGCTGCCTTTCCTCGGTAAACCTGAAAATACCACAAATTTAATATGTTAGGATTCTACAATTTGGGAATTAATTGAGAATTCTAAAAAAAAAAACTCCTTTCGACTCTCTTTTTTTTTCTTTGCATATAAGAAGGATATATAGGGCTTTTGTTTCCTGTATATAATTCTTATATATGACTGGAATATCTAGATGAAGAAAGTATTAAAGGCTTTTAAAACTTTGAAGAATAAAAATATTAAATCCTGGTTCGGTCGGACACTTTTGAGGTGTTTCCTTCGGTCTCCATTTCTTCTTTGCAAACAAAACAAATTTGGTTAAACTAAAGAACAACAATTTTAAGGAAAACATGAAAGAAATTTATGACTTTAAAAGTAGAAACATAATGAATTTCTCCCTGCAATTTGGTCTTGTAGATGGCCCGCACCCGTCACGCTTCTCGGGGTCCCGCAGATGAGCCTTCCTCTTCGAGGGTTCGGAGGGACCCATCCGATGTGGCTTCTTCTGCTAGGGCCGAGCCGGATCCTGATCTTTCCTCTTCTAGCAGTCTGGAGATCTCAGATTCAGATTCTGGAGTGTCCGAGGGTACGCGAGAGCTGACCCCTGAGGTATTCTCTTTTCTTTTCAAAATCCAAGCCTTTCCCTTACAACATTTTACCTGACACCATTCCATTTGCATTTCTAGCCTGCTGCCGAGGTTCGAGGTCGCAGGGGAGCTCGCCGCAGAGGTAGGGCAGAGACCCGGGCGACTCGCGTTGCCATTCCTGTGGGGATAGCGGATCAGATCTGAGATACCCCTCTTCTTCATGATTTGAGGACGCACCCTTCAGCGGGCGTCAGGGCTGACATTCCCCTTGTCTACCCATCTTCTCATTTTCGCGGGAGCTAGGCCCTTTTTGCTGAGACAGTGGCTGTATGTTGGACTCCCTTGCGTCGAGAGATGGGTCGTTTTGGGTTTGGCCCCTTCATCACCATCACCGGAGTTCGTCAGGATCGACCTCTGATTGCGGCCATGATGGAGCGGTTTTTTCCTGAGACCCTGAGCTTCCATTTGCCTGATGTGGAGATTGGGATTTGTCCTTCTGACTTTGCTCTCATCACCGGGATCAAGATGACTGGAGATGTCATCACTGAGTTGGATAGGCTGGCCGATTTGGAGATTGCCGAGCTTTTAGGATATGGGGAGATGCCAGTGGAGGCATGGGACAAGAGTAGGATGACTCGCATTTCCCAGACCTTGTTGAGGGAGACCTTCCTGGAGAGGGGATATAGTACTGTGGCAGCGGAGCATCCCAGCTTCCCAGTGGCCTTCTGCTTCCTTTTCCTTTTGATGATGGGGTCGTGCTTCTGCTTGGAGGATACCACCTCAGTCAGCCCCATTTCCTGAGTCTTCTCAGGGATCTGCCTCGAGCGAGGGATTATGCCTGGGGCCAGCTTGTCTATGGTACCCTATTGGTGGGCCTACGGCGAGTGGTTTCTGGCCTGTCCTCTCCTAGAGGGGCTGGGGTTGGTTGCAGGTTTTTCTAGCCTTTTCTGTAGGTATGGATTCATTTCTTCTTCTTTTTTTTTTTTCTTTTCTTCTTTCTCTTTTTTCTTTCTTTTCTTCTTTTCTTCTTTTTTTTCTTTTCTTTTTGCTTATCTCTTTTTTTCTTTTCTTTTTTTTTTATTTTCAGTTCTTTGCTCGGGTTTATGTAGCCCACTTTCGCCCGACCTCCACATTGCCTAAGGGGACATTCCCTATGGCCCGTAGATGGAGTCAGATTAGGCACGACTCAGAGAAGAGTTGCCCTAGGTCGGCCAGGGCTCACCTGGACAGGACCTTTAGGAGAGAGGTAGACACTTTCCTCTTATTCTTATTTTCTCTTTTCCCCCTTTTTTGCAAGAATCTGACATTCACCCTTGTTTATTTTCTGCTATTTGTCCCTCGTCTAGATGGCCTTCATGATGAGTTGGCTTTTCAGCCATTTGTGGACAAGGCGTTCGCTCTAGATCAGCAACGTCAGAGCTACTCGTTCTTTATCGGGCAGCTGGGTAGCATATGGTACCTTGGTGAGCTCTTCTTCTTCCAGCACACTGGCGAGCTTCGGATCCCTGTGGCTCCTCCAGATACAGCACCTTTCACCCCTCCTGGTCCATTTGACCCAGCTCATTTTGGCAATTGGGAGGCTGGAAATGCCCTTTTAGCCGAGGGTGACTATGATGCCTGGTTCGGGCAAGTCTCAGTGGGTTGTCTTATGCAGCCCATGCCCGTTCGAGGTGGAGTTACCGAGATCGGAGGGGTGGTGATCCGCCTATATGATACTACGGTATAAATCTCGTCCTGCTCCACTCTTTTTAGCTTTTTCCTTGTTTGAAGTTATTGACATCTTTTTCTTCTCATTTCAGGAGGCACAGTTAGGGGAGGTCCAAGCTAGGTATGGGGATCTAGAGCGTCAGCTAGCTGAGAGAGATGCTGCTATAGCTAAGAGCGACGTCATCATCACTGGGGAGGCCACTCTTATTGCCGATTTGCGGGCTCAGCTAGCCAGTGCTTAGGGTCAAGCGGGGCCTTCAGGAGTTTAGGTCATCCTTCTATCCTTTTCAACTTCTACTTTTTTATCCTTTATATTCTCTGTTTCTGATCGATCTTTCTCTGCTTTCAGGAGGACGTGGCCGCTTCACCGTCTAGCTCCCGTACCTTGTCTCTTTCCATAGGGGCTGCAGAGATCCCACAGGGAGTCCAGAGATTGCGGCCGAGGCTACCTCTGCTGCCGTTCCTGAGCCAGCTGAGATACCAGAGGTCGCCTCTATGCCTGAGAGTGCTCCTGAGCAAGAGGAGGGTAGCCTTGAGGCCTCTAAGGCACCTGAGGCAGCTGAGCCTGCGATGGAGGAGGATGTGCTTGATGCACCCGGGCCTGAGGTGGTAGAGGTACGTGAGGTAGTAGACTCCATAGACATTGATTCATCTCCTGCTGCCGAGGATTCTCGGATTCTGGATCTGGTCCCTTTGGCGATAGACACTTCGGTTTCTTGCTTCATGGACCTCTCCCGTGACGATCCAGGCGATCCAGTTCCTACCTCTTCAATTGAGCCGGCGCCTCCTGTAGAGCCAGTGGCTTCAGTCGATTTGCCTCCTACCGCTAGTCCCTCCACTCTTGCTGACCCGTCTTCTCCTACTAGCCCGCGTTTCTCAGATCATTATTTTATCCGACGGCGACGGCGAGGCGGAGGCAGTGGGGATTGACCTACAGGAGATGGACTTAGATTAGTATTATTTTCCTTCTATATCTGATATCTGTATACATAAACTGTTGTATGAACTTGCATTTGTATAAAAGAGAAATTGTTCCTTTTTTGCTTCTTTTCTTTTATTTTTTTTGCCTTTTATTTATGTTTATCATGTTATGATTGTTATACAGGTAACAAGTATCCTTGGGAAACATGACTTATCAAAAGAAAGAGGAAAAACTGTTTTTGTGCCAAAACCGCACATTCAGGGCGGTTGTGCAAGAACCGCACTTGTCCCGCTGTTTTTAAACTCTGCGAAAATGCAACACACATTGGACGCGGTTCAGGCACAACTGCTCTGAGTATACGGTTTTTGCCCTTTTGTGATTTTAAAGCCGCGAATCGTTGGCAGAACGTCACTTTGACGTATTGCTTAGGTCAGAAACCCCCTTTTCGGGGATTTTATCTCTCCTAGCTGCCTTTAATCCACTTTTGCCCATTAATGGCCTCTGATTCAGCTTCTGCGCTTTCTTCGTCCTTTGTACCTGAAATATCAACCTCCAGACCAAATATTAGATCCAAACCTCCCAATTTGACAAGGTATGCCATTGTAGATGCCTGCTATGAGAAATGGGTTGACTCAAGGACCCATCAAGATAAAATAGATTGGGACTTTACCAATCTAGGCCATATCCTCTCACTCCTAAAGGTTCCCCTACAATGGGAAATCATAGAGGCATTGATTGGGCATTGGGAACCCCAATTAAACCTTTTCAGGTTTGGGGAGAGTGAGATGACCCCTACGGTCGAGGAGGTTGAAACCATCCTCAATATTAGGTTCTCCCAGAAGGTAGTCAACCCACCTCTCAAACCAAGCTTTAAAAAAGAAGCCTCTACTTTTTTAGGAATTGGCAAGAAAGAGTTAGGGGAAGCTGACGCCTTATTGACCCTATCAAAGTCCTTTTTGACTGAAAAGCTATTGAATAGCTCAAACCAGTCGGCCCGGTTCAATGCTTTGACCTTGATAGTGGTCAATCAACTTTTATTCCCCCGAGATGATAGCGAGGTTGATTTATCCTTCATTTCAGTCATCTGCCAAGTTAGGGAGCGCGAAAGGCTTGCCCCTATGATCCTGGCTGAAATATACCAAGCCTTGATTGACTGCTATCATTGGAAGAAGAAAAGTTTCCTCGCTTGCGCCCCTATCCTTCAAGTAAACTCTGAACCTCTTCCTTGAATTACCGTTTCTATTGAAAAATTGAAACTTTCTAACGTGAAAATGCTTCCCTTTTCTTTGCAGCTCTGGCTTTTGGATCATCTATCCCAGGTGGAGGAGATAGACAGGCACTTTGCCCGGAACATGGATGTTCTCACTTTGATGAACAACTGGGGGTGTCCTTCTATCCCAAGAGGCAAGAGGGGGTGGTTCGTCTTCTTGGGGACGCTCCAGGATGACCAGGTGAGATGGCCTAGTACTTATCAACCTTCTACCGAGATGGTGATCAGCTTCCCCGACCGGGATTTTGCCGTACTTATGGGCTTGAGGTCTGCCCTGCTCTATTTCCCTTTGAGAGTCATCCGGCAGTTCAGAGAGGAGGCTCAGGGAATTCTAGTACCTTAGGGCTACGAGGAGTTCATTGGCCCTCTCACACCGGCCACCATGGGGCTATGCTATCGCTTGGTGAACGAATGGTCTCATTCCTGCTTCTTGAGTGGTCCTGTCTTCTCCAAATTGCATGAGAAGGACTACCTCTTATGGATTAGGGAGCAGACTCAGAGTTGTGCTTCTATACCAGTGGATCCTTCTGCTGTTCCATGTCCTACTTACGAAGATCTCCTGGAGACTGAGAGGGCTTCTCATAAGCGGCTCCAGCACATATGGATAGAGGAAGCCCGAGCTATGAGACTGGAGAAGGAAGACTTGGAGAGACGGCTCGCAGAGCATATACGGGCCCGTCGCTTTGAGGTTAGAGCCGCATGGCGTAGGCATGATGAGACCATGGCCAGGCTCCGAGATATGAGGACCAGACAGACCCTCTCAAATGATGTCATTTCTTTCCTCAGCGACCCGGATGCAGAGGGGGCTAAGAGGCTAGTCGTGGTTCAGGCGACTCGGATCAGAGAGCTCGAGGAGAGGCTAGGGGATAGAGATTAGCCCCTTTACTATATATTTTTTTTCTTTTTTACACTTTTGTACAAAGAGAAACTCCATTAGCGGAAAGATAAAGAATACAAAATATATTTTTATACTATTGGCCTCAGAACTCTCATATGCTTGTAAAAACTGACAGTTTAATGAAAAGTCATTGATTTCTCATCATCGGCCAAAATATAATTTTCCTTTTTTGTGTGTTTTTGTTGTAAATTAGACCATGATGCTTTAATCCCATATAGTTTGATGAATTAAAGTAAGTTGGGCAAAAAGGGTATTTTAAATAATAAGGAAGAAGCCATTCCGTCTACCTTTGAACCTTTAGACTCATCCCCAAGTTTCATTCCCATCTCCAAGGATCATCCCAATGCTTACTGGTTCAGTCCTGTGCTGAAAATTTTCCCAACTCAAATCTGCTGCTCAAAACCGTGCATTCAGACCGGTTTGGCGAAAACCGCCTTTGATATGCGGTTGCCTGACCATTCGGCCGAAACCGTATGCACAGTGCGGTTTGGACCAATCTGTACCCAAAGTGCGGTTTTTGACCCCTTTCTTTCTGTTTCTTTTTTTCTTTTGTTCTTTTTTTCTTTTGCCTTTTTCTAGCCAATACTGCCCCTAGTGCCTGTTACGGTTTTCACTAGGGCCGGCTCATTTGTTCCGTCATTGCCAATCCAACGCCACGAGTTGAAGGAATACACTGAGATCACCGAGGGCTTGATCAATAGGACGAAATGAAGGTTAGGTTAAGTTTATGAAAGAAAGTTATTATAGGCTCAAAATTTTGATATTTTGAAATAGGACAACTGGGCTTACAGTTATGATGGATGTGACCCCAATTCCCAAAATTTGCCCTCTTTCTCTCTTTTTGTATTCGGCTTTCATTTGCCACCTTATTTTTCTTCTTTAATTTTTTTTGCTCCTATTGGCCTTACCCCAGTTGCAACTGTAAGCCCTAGTTTGGGTTCTAAAAAAACGAACAGGCTCAACTTGGTTAGGCTAGGGATTTTAATATTTTTGAGGGATAAAGAAAAATGGCCTTGGATCATTTCCTAGTGATATTCTTTCAAGGGAAATATCGCTTGACCGCGTCAGAGTTGATTGGCTCAGGAAAGTCCTTCCCATCCATTTCTGATAAGATGAGAGTGCCTCCTGATAGGACCTTCTTCACCATATAAGGTCCTTCCCAATTTGGCTTAAACTTTCCATGAGGGTCCTCCAGAAATGATAATATTTTCTTTAAAAACAAATTACCCACTTGGAAAGCTCTGGGCTTCACCTTCTTATTATAGGCCCTGGCCATTCTCTTCTGGTACAGTTGGCTATGACAAAGCGCATTCAGACGCTTTTCCTCTATCAAGTTGAGTTGCTCATATCTAGACTGAACCCATTCAGCTTCTTCAGGTTCTGTTTCCATAATCACTCTCAGTGATGGGATTTCTACTTCAACAGGTAAGACTGCCTCCGTTCCATACACCAAGGAATACGGCGTTGCCCCAGTAGAAGTTCGGATTGAGGTTTTGTAAGCATGGAGAGCAAATGGTAGCATTTCGTGCCAATCTCTATAACTCACCACCATTTTCTGAATTATTTTCTTTATGTTCTTGTTTGCTGCCTCTACTGCCCCATTCATCTTTGGCCTGTATGGAGCTGACTTGTGATGAGTTATCTGAAACTGCTCACACATTTTCTTCATATCCTTGTCCTTAATATTTGAAGCATTGTCTAAAACTATGGCTTTTGGCAATCCGTAGCGACAAATTATGTTGTGCTTCAGAAACTTAAGAACATGGTTCCCTGTAATATTTGCATATGAAGCAGCTTCAACCCACTTCGTGAAATAATCGATTGCCACGAGGATGAACCGGTGTCCATTTGACGCTTTTGGAGAAATCATCCCAATGACATCAATACCCCACATAGAGAAAGGCATGGCGAGGTCATGCTGTGCAGCTCACTTGGCAGTGCATGCTCATTATCAGCGTATATTTGGCACAAATGGCACCTCTTAACTTGTATGCAACAATCGTGCTCCATTGTAGACCAATAATATCCCAATCACAGTATTTTCCTTGCGAGCATGTGTCCATTCATATGCGGCCCACAAACTCCTCCATGCACTGTTTCTATCAATCTTTCTGCTTCAACCTTGGTGACACATCTTAGTAGAACATTATTGTAAGATCTCCTATATAACTGCCCACCACTTAGGAGGAACTGCCCTGCTAACCTCTGTATCATTCTCTTTTCAGTAGAATTAGCACCTTCTGGAAAACCCCGATTATTCAAGAAATTCTTGATATCTTGAAACCATGGTATTTCTGCTTCTTGCGCTCCTTCTAAAACAAGACAGTAAGCTGGCTCATCTCTAACTTCAATTTCGAATGGTTGTATGTCTACCCCTTCTGGAATACTAACCATCGAAGCCAATGTTGCCAAGGCCTCCGCAAATTGATTTTTAGACCTTGGCATATAGCTAAAAGAAACTCGAGTAAATTTGGTACTTATTTCTTCCAAATATTGGTGATATGGGATCAACTTGTGATCTTTGGTTTTCCATTCACTAGTTGTTTGGAAGATGATAAGACTCGAATCCCCATATACGTCAAGTTCTTGAACATCATGATCTAGAGCAGCTTGTAATCCAATTATACAAGCTTCATACTCTGCGATGTTGTTCGTGCACTGAAACCTCAACTTCACTGCGATTGGGATATTCGAACCATCCGGCTTCACTAATACTGCGCTGATTCCATTTCCATTCATATTTGCAACCCCATCAAAGAACATCTGCTAGGAGTCTTCATTTTCCTCTTCTTCAGCGAATAAGATAGCCTCATCAGGGAAATTTGTCTTAAGAGGCTGATAATCTGGTAATGGATGCCCAGCTAGATGATCAGTGATTGCCTGACCTTTGATTGCTTTCTGAATGATGTATGTCAGGTCAAATTCTGAAAGCAAAAGCTGCCATTTTGCCGTTCTACCAGTTAAAGCCGACTTTCCAAACAAATACTTTAAAGGATCCATCCTTGAAATCAACAAAGTTGAATAGCTTAAGAAATAGTGCCTAAGCCTTTGAGTTGCCCAGACCAAAGCACAGCAAGTCTTTTCCAAAGGCGAATATCTCGTCTCATAATCTGTGAACTTCTTGCTCAGATAGTAGATAGCCTTTTCTTTTCTGCCTGTTTCATCATGTTGTCCCAATACACATCCCATTGATGTTTCTAAAACCGATACATACAGAATCAATGGTTTTCCTGGAGTTGGCGGTACTAGAACAAGTGGATTTAATAGATAGTCCTTTATTTTATCGAATGCTTGCTGGCAATCCTCATTCCATGTAGTGGGGTTGTTCTTCCTTAGTAGCTTAAAGATCGGCTCGCAGATAGCAGTGAGCTGTGCTATGAACCGGCTAATGTACTGAATTCTTCCAAGAAAACCCCTAACTTCTTTTTCTGTTTTAGGAGGTAGCATCTCAATGATTGCCTTTGCTTTAGATGGGTCTATCTCAATCCCTCTTCTGCTTACAATGAATCCCAATAATTTCCCTGATGTGGCTCCAAAAACACACTTTGCTGGATTAAGCCTTAAGCTGTATTTCTTTAAACGGTCAAATACACTCTTCAGATTGATCAAGTGGTCATCTTCTTCACAAGACTTGGCGATCATGTCATGAAAAAGGGCCGTCATGGCTCGCTGGTACGTTGCCCCAGCATTCTTCAGTCCAAAGGGCATGACTGTGTAGTGAAAAGTTCCCCAAGGCGTGATAAAAGCGGTTTTCTCTTGATCTTCCTTTGCCATCTTGATTTGGTTATATGCTGAAAAGCCGTCCATAAATGAGAACAAGCTGTGCACTGCTGTGTTATCAACCAGGATGTCGATGTGTGGCAAGGGAAAATCGTCCTTCGGGTTCGCCTTGTTCAAGTCTCTGTAATCTACACACATCCTGACTTTTCCATCCTTTTTTGGAACCGGCACTATATTAGCTAACCATTCAAGGTATGTGGAAACTGCCAAAAATCCGGCTTGAAACTGCTTCACCACTTGATCCTTGACTTTTAAAGTCCACTCAGGCTTCAACCTTCTCAATTTCTGCTTAATGGGCTTTACTCCTGGTAGGATTGGCAGCCTGTGTACAACCATGTCTGTATCCAACCCTGGCATATCCCGATAAGACCATGCGAACACATCCTTGTAATCGGCCAAGAATTGGGACATTTCCTTCTACTGCATATCAGACAAGCATGCACCAATCTTTACAATTTTTGGGTCCTCTTCGGTTCCCAGGTTTATGGAAATGGTTTCTTCAATATTAGGATGAATACCCTTTTCGTGACGTTCCAATTGATATGATATTTCTCTTGGGAGGTCATCTTCTTCGGCCTCGGTCTCCTCTTCGATCCCCATTAGGTTGAAGTCGAGCTCGAAGTCGAAGTCGTATTCAACTTGCTCTAATTCAGTCTGCAGATATGGTTCATAAGCAGTCTGGACCATTTTGAAAGCTTTAGGTTTTCTAAAAAAAGTTGAAAAATCTTTTTTTGTTTTTTGAGAACCTTCTAAAAAGGCTTTTCCTGAAGATGAAGGTTCATTAAAACCTTCAAGAAAAGGATAATCCACTAATGGAGTTTTTTTTTTGGAGGCCACAGCTGATTGCCAACCATATGCAGCCGCAAATGTCAAAGGGATTTCTTCCCAATTTTTTAAGACAAAGCCTTCTGGAGCAGGTGGTATAGTGCAAACCTGCTCCTCCTCAAGCTCTAGATCCGATACCATCATTACCGGATTTGAAACACTGCCCTTTTTTGCTTCGGGGCTGAGTTCAGATGTGACTCCCTCTGGGATCTTGATCGAGGTCCAGTCAAAAAAAGGAACCTCATTTTCTGCTTTCTCTTTTCCTTCATCCTCTGCCATTGCAAAGAATGCCCCAGCCTCTTCTGTGAAGTCCTGCTACTCTCGTGGCAGTGGCTCAGGCTCACCCATGGCTTTAGGTGCCGAAGTGGGTGTGAGTGGGATAAAAGGTTGAAGGGTTGAGGTAAAAGGTTTTTTGAAAGGATTATCATTGATGTAAGGTTTGGAGGAATCCGCGAGAGGAGACGATTGAATGGTATGAGAAGGCTTTGGAAAAGTTTCCCTTAAATGAGGGAATTTTTCTTGATTCTTTTCCTTTTCATTGCCATTCTCTTTCTGCTGTCCCCTTTTCCATCTCCTTATCTTCATTCCTAGTCCTGCTCGTGGGACCAGCTTCTGTGCCTTTATGGGCTCCACCCTTCCTTGCAGATTGATGCCCAACCCCTTTCCTGGGTGGAAATCCCAATCTTTCAAAACCTTCTCCACCATTTTTTCGACGCATTATGCGTGCGTGGGAAACGCGGCATGGGGGAATTCGGAGTCGCCACCACCTGATGGGGTGCAGGTGGACACCTGGGTGCCTAATCTTGTCTATTAGGGCTTTTGCTTTGCGGCTTTGAGATTCTAAGTAGGGTCTCGGTTGCGGTCCGGGGAAGTCCGTAGACACCCCGGTCCACCCCGTCGGGTGACGGGTCCCTTAGGTTTATCCTGGTTTGAGTTAGCTCACTTTGGTCTCACCCGATTCCTAATCCGATATGCAGTTTGTTTAAGTCTGGCGGGACCACCTAAGTGGTGTGGGTCCCTTTAATTGCTTTTATCTTGATTAATTAGGTGATATGGGTCTGGTTGGGTGGGCCCCGTTGGAAGGCCCCTGGTGTCCTTGGTGGGCTTAGTCAAGCCCATGTACCCTTGTAGGCCTCAGTCTAAGCCTGAGAGGCCCTTAGGATTTTTGGTTCAATGAGTTGATTTCATTTCGGAGTTCAAGTTGGATTATTAAGTGATTTATATGCAAAGCGGGTTGGATTTGTTTGCCGGCCCCTTAGGTGGGCCCACATGGTGGCCAAATAATTTTATTAGATTTATCTTTTTAATTTGCCAAAGTGAGTTGGACACTGGGCTTGGGGCCTGTAGTCCAAATCTGGGCTTGTAAGCCCAAGTTACCAGAAGTTAGGGTTTGCACCCTTCCTTGGTTCGGTTGGTGGGCTTTGGCGGGCCCGGTAGGCCCTTGCCCTTGGTCTCGGCCAAACCACGCATTTCATGCATCAACTTCACAAGTCCGGTTCGGGTGGACCGCCTTAGGTTTGGACCGCCCGGTTTAATCAGTTAATTTTGCTTATCTTGATTAAGTTGCATGCATATATGTTTATTGGGCCGGGTGGGCCCCGTTGGAAGGCCCACTGGAAATCAAGTTGGACTGAGGGTCCATGTCCCATGTTGGGTTTCCAGGTGACCCGGAAACCCTGTTGGTTCATCTGGTTCGGTGTGGAAATGGCACTCACATCCAATAATAATCACAGAAAAATATACGAGTTTGACACTTAGGTGTATGCGCCGACCTCAGGCACTAGGCGCAAGGTCGGCGCGGGCTGGGCGGATCGAAAAAACCCGCGAAGCGCAAAAAGCGCTCGCGCAAAGTAGGCGGGAGCTTCGCGCGAGCTCGACGGGAGCTTCGCGCGAAGTCGGCGGACACCCGATGCTCTCTGTTTGGTTTTTAAACTCCATTTTTAAGGTTTTGAAGCTCTGTAAGTGGTTTTTTAAGCTCTGTAAGCCCTCCCAGGGCTTCGACCACTCCCCAAAAGGCACTTAAACTTGCATTCAAATGGAAATAACACAACTCATATAAGATTATTTCAGACCACAGGGTGTGTGCTTATGCTTCTAGCCCTCAAGGAAATCAAGAAGAACCATGCAGGATAACCCAAGCTAGAACACATGCATGCAGCAGTGGGAACAGCAAACCCTATATGAACATGACAGTGGGACCCTTACCTAGCATGCATCACCTACGAATCAACCCAACCTCAGAACCTAAAATCCCTACTTCAACTCAGGAAGATTCAGAGAAGGGAAAGAGGAGGGGGGTTTATCCGGGATACATTAGCTGGGGAAGGGAGGAACACTCTCCTCCTTCAAATCATACCAATATAACAACAACAAACAACAAAAAAACAACAACAAAAAAAACAGTGATCCGAACCACAAGGGGACTAGGATGGACTAACTCTCACTTTTATGAAACCGACACCTAATCCTCTCTTTACCTGGTAGTCTTCATGAAGTGGGATAGGGGACGGATTCATGCCACTGAAGCATTTAAACAGGTTTATAACAAGAGAAAAAAAAAACACATCCAGTAACTTGCTTAGAAAAACTCGACTTTCATATATGAGTAATAAAAGGTAGTAAAGGGTAATACCTGAGAGTGCTCGAGCACTGGTGCTGGGTGGAGACACAGGCAGTAGCTGGGTCCTCCTTCGAATCCTCAACAGCAACCTCCCTTTTTTTGGGGCTTCATGCGACAGTGGAGAAGACAAAGGGGGATGGGGTTGAGAATGGCAGGTGGGGTGTTTGGGGTGCTAGGAAGTCAAGGCCGTATCAAGAGAAGAGGTTCGGGTGAGTGAGGGAAGAAGGAAGAGGGGGGCGAGCCAACATAAACCAGAAGCCAACTTGAACATCCTCCAACCTTAAACCTTTTTTTTGAACCCTAAAATGATCCAACCTCGAAAATCTTCGAACCCTTTGCGAGAGCACCCGCACGGCTTATATAGGCAAGGGAGGAGGGGTATCCGCTCACTTAAAAAAGTGGGATCCGCTCAGCTTGAGCTAAGCACATACCCGGTTGCCACGTCTGCTCGAGCGACCATATGATGAAAAATCATTAAATGCGGCCGCTCGTTTGTCTAAAAAATCCGGAAATTAAGATTTAGTCCCTGGCAATTTTCAATTTAATCCGATATTCTCGGATTTTTACAGATTTAGTCCCTGGGATATTTTGTATATTTGGATATTTACGGATTTGATCCCCGAGATATTTTCCTGCGCAACTCGCCACGTGTGCAGCTTTTTGCCACGTGCGCAGATTGCCGGTTTTGCTGCTCGGGAATTTCGTCAGCTCATATTTCCTTCATCCGGGCTCCGATTTGGGCAAACTCAGTTACGTTAGAATCGTATCGGAGCCCTCTATCCGATGACCTAGGGGTAGGCCTCCGGATCGGATTTTAGCAGAAAGTCAACTTTTGGCTCTGCTCAAGTTTGACCGCCCGTAGAACCTTCATCCAGACCCCAATTCCTGCAAACTCAGTTGCGTTGGAACCGTGTCGAGATTCTCTATCCAATGACCTAAGGGTAGGCCTCTAGATCGGATTTTAGCAGAAAGTCAACTTTTGGCTCTGCTCAAGTTTGACCGTCCGCAGAACCTTCATCCGGACCCCGATTCCTGCAAATTCAGTTGCGTTGGAACCGTGTCGAGATTCTCTATCCAATGGTATAAGGGTAGGCCTCTGGATCGGATTTTAGTAGAAAGTCAACTTTTGGCTGTGTTCAAGTTTGACCATCCGCAGAACCTTCATTCGGACCCCGATTCCTGCAAACTCAGTTGCGTTGGAACCGTGTCGAGATTCTCTATCCAATGGTATAAAGCGAGGTGGCCAATTTTCATTTGATCAAAAAGTCAACTTTTCACCCCTTAAGGTTTGACTTTCTGTCCAGTGTTTGCATTTTTGGTTTTTCTGGGAGCGCAAAAATGAGGTGCTTATATGCATGTCAACTTCTCTTTCTTTTTAAAACACCCCCAAGGTATAAAGTTGACTGTTTCAGACTGAAAAGAATGAAACGCAATTTTGTCGGCCATTAATTCTACATTAATGAATGGCACATCAGGTGGTATGACTAGAGGGACTAAACTCTTGGCTAGGACTGTTACCACCCTCTGACCCCTTATATATTTTACTCTTTGGTGAAGGGTAGATGGTATCGCCCTAGCTGAATGGATCCATGGCCTTTCTAGGAGAAGATTGAAGGCAGCAGGAATATCTATCACTTCGAATGTGATATTGAAGATATTCGGTCCGATGGTAATCGGCAATTCAATCTCCCCTAGGGAGTGTGTTTTGAAGCTATCAAAAGCTCTCACTATCCTTCCGTTCTGTTTAATTATGGATTGATCCAGACCAAGCCTAACAAATGTTACCAAGGGACAAACGTTTAAGGCTGACCCATTGTCTATTAGGACTCGGGCTATCATGCTACCCTTACAAAGCACTGTGATGTGCAAAGGGTCTACATGATAACATCCGCCAGGGCTTATCTCACTTTCAGAAAAGCTTATTACATTATGAGATAAGATCTGGCCGATCATCATTCCGAGCTGGTCTGGATCGATCGCTTTTGGCACATGAGCACTCCGAAGTACCTTCATTAATGAGTCCCTATGCTTTTCTGAATTAAGCAACAATCCCAGTATTGATATCTGGACAAGGACTTTAATTAGTTGGTCGACAATATTGAATTAGCTCTTCTTCAATATTTTTAAGAGGTCTGCTGCCTCATCATTGACGACTTGGGGGGTGTCTTCCCCTATCTTGGCCTTCCCCTTCTGATTCTTTTCTGCCTCTTTCTTTTCTTTCTCTGACTCTTGTTCTTTTCCCTCAACACACCTTCCTGATCTCGTCATAAGATTTACTTCCTCTTGACTCCGATCCCTGGCCACTGGGACAGTGGTTGTAAAACCCTCGCTGTAGTTCCAAGGTACAGCGGTTTCTGAATAAGAGGGTTTAGGAACGTTGAATATCAGAGGTTGAAGGTGAGATCTTGGTGCAAGAGTTGATGTGGGTGTAGACACCTGATTTTTGCACCCCAGAAAATGAAGAAAATGAAAATTTCAATTAAAAAGTCAAACCCTGGGGGGCCAAAATTTGACTTTTTGATCCAAAGAGAATTGGCCATCAAAATTCCTCTCATTGAAAAGAGCATTTCGACACGGTTCTAATGCAACTGAGTTTGCTGGAATCGGAGTCCGGATGAGGAAGTTATGAGTCGGTCAAACTTTTGGGGGAGTGAAAGTTGACTTTTTGCTCGATCCCAATTCAACTGCCCAATTTGATCCCAGTGGATAGTATGTTCCGAGCTGATTCCAACGACACCAAATTTGCTAAAATCGAACATCAGACGGAGAAGTTATGGGCAGTTGAAGTTTCAAAGAAAGCTGCCCATGTGGCAAAACAGTAGCAAAAAGCAGAATAGATGAATTAAATAAGTAAAAATAATCATATCTTTATTTTTTTTAATAAGAGAATCTCGTTTTATAATAAAATAATCAAAAAATCGGATAAAAATCTTTAAATAAACCAAATTGAATGAAGGTTTGAAATCCAAACATTTTAAAAACGTGCTGGACCGTATTTGAAGTACGGGCAAGGCATGCCCGTACTTCAACTACGGGCAAGCTTCTAGAAGAGGACGCGTGGCAGGACACGCGTCCCGTACGGAAGAATCTGCGATAATTGCAAATATTCGTTTTTCACCCGTATTTGAATTACGGGCAAGGCACGCCTATACTTGAAGTACGGGCAAGGCATGCCCGTAGTTCAAATACGGGCACGAAAATTTTGCCTATAAATAGAGAGGCCAGCCCCCTCATTTGGACAAGCTGGTCCTCCTTGCTAGTCCCCCTCTCTTTCCTTGTCTTCTCCACGTCCAAACTCTGCCCAAGCCTCGCCACCCCAATACCTAACCCAAAAATACCCATTTTGCCCCTGGAGTGCTGCTCAACCTCCTGTTTCACCCTTTTAGCATAAGAAACCCAGTGAACCCCTGTTCAAACCAATCCGTGAAATCCAACGGAGGTGCGGAAGCGCTGCCGAAATCGTCCGGAAGAACTAACACACATCAAGAATAATCCAAAGGTTGCACTGTAAGCATCTCTACAATTTTAAGTAAATTTCTATTACTTTTGGCTATCTCCTAAAGTTCTTATCTGTTTTGTTTTTATTATGTCACTTCTAACATGTTTTGGCTGCTGTATGTGATGAGCAACTTAACCCAAAGTGGTCATTTCCATGGCAAGGAGTAAAGAATAACCAAGGGTTATTAAAAGAATGATACACTACTTAATTTGGTTATAATTCTGGAACTTCTTCAAATTTCTGATATTCCCTGTAATTTCCCACTTTCCCCCTCTAAAAGATGATCATGGATCATCCAAAAGAAGCTGGTTTTCATGTTAAAAGAGGAAGAAAGAAGAAGAAGGCCTTTTAGGCCAAAAGAAGAAAGATGAAGGACTTTGAAGAATCTGGAATCCCAACTGAAGCTACCAGAATACTTGAGAAAGCCACAGAATTGATTCCGGTCAAAATTGGCACAAAAATGCAAGTTCGGATGAAAACCGTAAACTCAGAGCGGTTCAGGCGTGCCCGTAATTAATCTACGGTCTTGCCTGAACCGTATTAAAATTACGGTTTAGCCCAGACCGTGATTGAAATACGGTCACTCGATAAGGTAACTTAAAAAAGTAATTTTTCTAACCCGGTTGGACCCGATCCGACCCATTTAAACTTGACCCGACTAATTGGGCTTCTTGGATAATTCCAAGCCAATTCTTGAGACTGTGGGCCCACATCCCGACTAGCCTAACCAAGGCCCATTTTCACAAATGGGTTAAGGCCACTTAATTAACAGCCCATGGGCCAAATCCCAGCCCATTGGGCCCAAAAAGACATCAACCCACTAAATTGTGTAAATATAATTGAATCTTTAAACCAAATGGCCAAAATCCAATAAGGGTTACCCAATAACCCAGACTGGGCCTTGGGCTTGACTTAAGCCCAACTCGGAATCCACTAGGCCTTCCAACGGGGCCCATACTAGACCAACTTCACTAACTTAATAAAAAGATAAAATCAAATAAAAAGGGGACCAACACCATCAACGGTCCCCACCAGACCAAATAAGTGTGCATGCTGGCTTAGGAATTTGGTGAAAACTAAGTTGACTCAAGACCAAGGAGACCCACGGGACCTGTCAATTGACGGGGCGGGCTAGGGTGTCTTCGGACTTCCCTAGACGTAATCGAGAACTTGCTCAGATTTCTAATAAAGCCGCAAACCAGAAAATTAGGCCCGGATAGGTGCCCTTTTGTGTCTGCCTGCACCTCTCAGGCAGTGGCGACTCTAAACCAGTCCCGAGGCGAGCATCACATCAGCATGCACCTCGTCGTGCGGCCCGAAAAAGGGGGTGCGCACAGTGGGAGTAGGGTTGGAAGGAGGCACTTCAATGACCAAAGGCGGGGATTGCCTGGGTTCCTTTGGTTGAGAGGATTTTAAGGTCGAAGAAAAAAACAGAGGTGATTGATGCTGTGGTGGTGTCATAATTAATGACCAAAGGTGGTTTAGATGATGGAGCGGGTGGAGAAGCAACAGCTTGGTTACAGTTAATGATGAGAGGGGGTTTGGATACATTAATCTGGGCCATGAGAGAAGCGGCCCGGTTTAAAGAGGGGTTAATGTCCTCTGCAGTCTTGCTATTTCCTTTATTTCCTGAAATGACATTGATTTGTTCCCCTATCTCTTCTTGGTCAAAATAGACCCTAACGGATGTCCCTATAGGCGCAATTAACTGCAAGGGATCAAATGTCCTAAGTCTAGAAGAGACGGCCCCTACAAAATTGGAAGGGCTTGCCCCATTATGCTGGGGCAGAGGATTCTGACCAATGTCAGTCCTGGCAGGAGAGGGCGCAGCCGTGTTAAACAACAGGGTTTTCTGGTCGATCAAATCCTGAATGGCATGCTTTAATGGCCAACACCTGTCTGTAGGGTGTCTTGGCGCACCCATATGGTATTCACAGGTGGTGGAAGGATCGAAGTTCTTTCCCTTTGAAGCATTCGGATTTGGTTCTTTCAGAGCGACATACCCCGCATTTAACAAGGTTGGCAAAAGCTGGGATGGAGTCACGGGAAGAGGGGAAAAGACCCTATTCCTTCTAGACGCCATCCAAGCGTCCCTCTCCTCTTTTGAGAATACCCTTTTTGGGTTGGGCATTGCTGCTTGAGGAACATTAATGTTGAAAGGGTTTTGATAGGTCGATTGTGGTTGCACTGGCATGGAAGGGGGTGCAGAAATGTTGACTTGGAGAGGTTTCTTGGAGGGTTGGGGTTGCACCATATTTACTTCCCCTTCCTTCTTTCCCCCATTCCTTCTTGCCCCATTTCTTTGCTTCTGGGCAGAAGAATCAGAGGTGGGCTCCTGCTAGCGAGCCGCGGCAGAGTGGTCATAGATTCCCCTGAATCTTATTCCATCTTCAATCCGGTCCGCGACTTGCACTAAGGCGAAAAAACTGGTGGTTATCTAACCCACCAAGTGATTGTAAAATGGCTGCCCCAGTGTACCAATGAAGGTGGTGACCATCTCAGGCTCCATCATGGGCAGCCTGACTTGGGAGGCGGCCTCTCTCCACCTTTTGGCATATTGCCTTACTGTCTCTTCTCTTCCCTTGCTCATCTTCATCATATCGTACCTGTCCGGCACGATGTCGGCATTGAATCGGTATTGAGCTAGGAAAGCATCAGCCAAATCTTTCCACCTTCTGATTCTGCCATGGTCCATTATTGCGAACCACCTCAAAGTTGCCCCAGTCAGGCTCCTCTGGAATAGTTGGATCAAAATGCCGTCATCCCGGCCAAATTGGCACAATGCCCCACAGTAGAGCTTCAGATGGCTCATTGGGCATCCTGTGCTGTCGTATTTCTCGAAGTCGGGGAATTTGAATTTGGTTGGTAGGCATACGTCGGGGTACATACAAAGATCATTGAAGTTGGTACCACCTAACGTGTTGAGCCCCTTTACTTCTTTCAGCTCTTCTTGGATCGATTCCATCTTGTCCAACAGCACATACAGGGCGGTTCCAATTCAGTTACGCTCGTCATGATTGCTGGCGACGTGGCTCAACGGCCAGAGCTTCTAGAAACCACGTGGTAGCTCACGCGAGAAGCATGAACATCAACCGTGCTGTGTATGCGGTTGCAACCGTACATACAGGGCGGTTGAGACCAAATTCTCAAAAACCGCATGTTCAATGCGGTTAGCACCATTTTTGAGTATTTTTGAGTGTTTGACATATGTCAAGGCTCAAATAAAATGTTTAAAGTTCTTTTGAGTGTTCTCTTATATTGAAGTGCAATTTGGGGTGTCTACAGACTGAGAAACTTCTAAGGAGTGAGGACAAGGATGCCAAGTTTAATGCTTTGACTTTGATAGTGGTCAACCAGTTGCTCTTTCCACGGGGTGATGACCAGGTTGACTTGGCTCTTATCTCAGTTGTCTACCAGGTTAGGGAACGTGAGAGATTGGCTCCTATGATCTTGGCAAAGATATACCAGGCTCTGAATGACTGCTATTTCAGAAAGAAGAAAAGCTTCCTTGCCTGCGCCCCTATCCTATAGGTAAAAGAGAAATAAATAAATATATATATATATATATATTATTTTTTTTCTTTTTTCTTTTTTTTCTTTCTTCTTTCTTCCTTTTCTCTTCTTTTTCTTCTTTCTTCTTTCTTTCTTCTTTTTTTGTTTTTTTTTTGTTTTTTGTTTTTTTTCTTTTCTTTTGAAATAAATTGAAATACTCCCCTTTTCTGCAGCTTTGGTTGCTTGACCACCTGAGTCAGGTTGAAGAGATAACTCGCCGCTTCTTTCCAAGATTTAAAGTTCCTGTTTTAATGAGCAACAGGGGGTATCCTAATATCCAAGGCGGTAAGCAGTGATGGTTCACTTTCTTGGGTACTCTCCAGGATGATCAAGTGAGATGACCTGGCACTTATCAGCCCAATCCAGAGACAGTGATCAGCTTCAAAAATAGGAACTTTCTGGTCCTGGCAGGCTTGAAATCTGCTGTTCTCTATCTTCCTTTGAGGGTTCTTCGACAGTTTGGAGTGACCCAGGGAATTATGATCCCAACTGGCTATGAGAGCTTCGTCGGGCCACTTACACCAGCCACCATGGGGCTAAATGCTCAATTAATGAATGAGTGGTCCTATGTTCACTTTCTGCGGGGTCTGGTCTTTTCTGAGTCCCATGTGAAGGACTATCATTTCTAGATCAAAGAGCAGGTGCAGAGTCATGCCCCAGTACCAGAGGATCCTCATGCGGCTCTTCCACCTACTTATGAAGACATCCTAGAGTCTGAAAGGGCAACCCACAAGCGGCTTCAACAAATATGGGTACGAGAAGCCCAAGAACTCAGGATAAAAGGTATTGATCTGGAGAGGCAACTTGAAGAACAGAGGTCTTGTCGCATTGCCATGGAGAAGAAACTTGAAGAACAAAGACAGGCTTGTCGCTTTGAAGTCCGAGCGATGCGGAAGAAATATCAGGATTCCCTACCTGACATTAGGGCGTTGAAGATCAAGCAATCACTTTCAGATAAGATCATCTCCTTTTTGAGCGATCCCGATGCAGAGGGAGCTTTTGGAATTATTGCAACTTAGCCAGCTCGGATTAGGGAGCTTGAGGAGCAGTTAGGGAATAGGGCTTAGATTCTTTTTTTTTCTTCTTTTTTTTTCTTTCTTTTTCTTACCTTTATACAAAGCAAACTCCAATAGTGGAATGATAAAGAATTTAGTTCAAAAATAGGTTTTATATTATTGGCCTCAGAATTCTCAGATGCTTGTAAAAACAAAAGTTTTATGAAAAGTATTTGATTTCTCATCACTCGCCAAAGTATAGTTTTTTTTTTGAAAGCTTATCCAAAACACTTAATCACATATAATTAACGGAATTAAAATCAGTTTGAATAATGAAAAGGGTAGTCCAAGCAATAGAGAGAGACCAAATCTGTCTATCCTGCATCCTTTAGAATCATCCCCAAATGGATTTTCCTCCATGACTGACCCTGCTAATCTGCTCAATTTTTAGTACTTATGCTAACTTCAAACTTGGACCACATGATCAACTCAACCTTTGATTCTTCTTCTCTTTTTTCTTCTTTTTTTTCTATTTTTTTCTTTTTTTTTTTTTTGCCCCTATTGCCCCTATCGCCAATTATGGTTTTCACTAGGGCCGGCTTCTGCATTCTGTCATCACCAATCTTACTCTGAAAGTTGAATGAATATACTAAAATCACCGAGGGCTTTAGAATAGGACGAAACAAAGGCTAAGCTCGGTTTATGAAAGAAAAGGTATTAAAGGCTCAGAATTTTCTAAATGTGGAAATAGGTCAACCGGACTTACAATCATGATGAATTTAATCCCATTCCCCTTTTTTTGTGTTTGGCTTTCATTTGCCACTATTTTTTCCTCTCTTTTCTTTTTTTTTTTTCTTTTTACCCCTATTGGCTTTGCCCCTATTGGCCTTGTCCCTATTGGCCTTGCCCCAGTATAAGACTGTAAGTCTAGTTTAGGTTTATCAAAAAAAGATGAACATGCTCAAATGGGCTTGACTAGGGACGAAAATTTTGGGAAATAAGGAAAAATGGCCTCAGATCATTTCCTAGTAATATTCATTCAAGGAAAATATCTCTTTATTGCATTAGTGTTAATTGGCTCAGGAAAATCTTTCCCATCCATTTCTGTTAAGATGAGAGCACCCCCTGACAGGACCTTTTTGACAACATAAGGCCCTTCTCAATTTGGTTTGAATTTTCCATGAGGGTTTTCCAAAAAGGGTAAAATTTTCTTCAATACTAAATTTCCTTCTTGGAAAGTTCTGGGCTTCACCTTCTTATTGTAAGCCTTGGCCATTCTTTTCTGATACAATTGGCCATGACAAAGCGCTTTTAGCCGCTTTTCCTCTATTAAATTGAGTTGATCATGTCTTGACTGTATCCATTCAGCTTCCATTAGCACTCTTAGTGAAGGTATTTCCACTTCCACTGGTAAAACGGCTTCCATCCCATAGACCAAGGAGTACGGGGTTGCCCCTGTAGAAGTCCGAATCGAGGTTCTGTAAGCATGTAGAGCAAGTGGCAACATTTCATGCCAATCTTTGAAACTCACTACCATCTTCTGGATGATCTTCTTTATATTCTTATTCGCTGCTTCCATTGCCCCATTCATCTTTGGTCTGTACGAAGCTGACTTGTGATGGGTAATCTGAAACTGTTCACACATTTTCTTCATATCTTTGTTTTTAATATTTGAAGCATTGTCTGATACTAGGGCACTTGGCAAACCATAGCGACAAATGATGTTGTGCTTTAAAAACTTAAGAACGTGGCTACTTGTGATGTTTGCATATGAAGCTGCCTCTACCCACTTGGTGAAGTAATCAATTGCTACAAGTATAAACCTGTGTCCATTTGATGCCTTTGGAGAGATCATTCCAATGACGTCTATACCCCACATGGAGAAGGGCCATGGAGATGTCATGTTGTGCAACTCACTTGGGGGCGCATTCTTATTATCAGCATACACTTGGCATAAATGACACCTTTTGACATGTATATAGCAATCGTGCTCCATTGTCGACCAGTAATATTCTAATCGCAGAATCTTCTTGGCAAGCATGTGCCCGTTCATATGGGGTCCACAAACTCCTCCATGTACAGTTTCGACTATCCTTTTTGACTCGGTCTTGGCAACACATCTAAGTAGGATATCGTTGTGTGATCTTTTGTACAACTGCCCACCACTTAGTAAGAACTGTCCTGCCAGTCTCTATATTGTTCTTTTCTCTGTAGAAGTGACATTTTCTGGCAAACTCCGATCATTTAGGAAGTTCTTAATATCTTGAAACCATGGTACTTCTTTTGGGGTTTCTTCTAGAACAAGGCAATAAGCAGGTTCATCTCTGACTTCAATTTCCAGTGGTCTAATATCAACACCTTTTGGCATATTGACCATTGAAGCCAATGTTGCTAGAGCATCCGCAAACTGATTTTTGGCCCTTGGTAGATAATTGAAGGAAATTCGAGTGAATTTGGTGCTTACTTCTTCTAAATACTGGTGATAGGGGATCAATTTGTGATCCTTTGTTTTCCATTCACCAGTTGTTTGGAAGATGATAAGACTCGAATCTCCATATACGTCAAGTTCCTCTACTTTATGGTCTAAGTCTGCTTGTAACCCAATTATGTATGCTTTATACTCTGCAATATTGTTTGTGCACTGGAACCTCAGTTTCACTACGATTGGGATGTGTGCCCCATCTGGCTTGATTAAAACTGCTCCTATTCCATTTCTGTTCATGTTGGCGGCCCCATCAAAGAACATTTGCCATAAGCTTTCACCTTCTTCTTCTTCAGTAAACAGGATTGCCTCATCAGGAAAGTTGGTCGTTAAGGGTTGGTATTCTGGTAAAGGGTGTGCAGCTAAGTGATCAGCAATGGCTTGACCCTTAATGGCCTTCTGAGTGATGTATGTGAGATCAAATTTAGAGAGTGAGAGCTGCCACTTTGCCGTTCTGCCAGTTAAAGCCGGTTTTTCAAATAGATACTTCAAAGGGTCCATTCGGGATATCAATAAGGTGGAATGACTAAGGAAATAATGCCTTAGTCTCTGAGTTGCTCATACTAAAGCACAACAGGTCTTTTCCAAAGGAGAATACTTTGCTTCATATTCTGTAAATTTCTTGCTTAGGTAATAAATCACCCTTTCCTTTCTGCCTGTATCATCATGTTGCCCCAAGACACACCCCATTGACGTCTCCAAAACTGACAAGTATAAAATCAATGTTCTTCCTGGAGTTGGTGGCACTAGCACCGATGGGTTCAATAAATATTCCTTTATTGTGTCAAAGGCTTCTTGGCAATCGTCATTCCAGACCGTCGGGTTATTCTTTCTTAGAAGCTTGAAAATTGGTTCACAGATAGCGGTGAGCTGTGCTATGAATCGGCTTATGTACTGAATCCTTCCAAGAAAACCACGAACTTCCTTCTCCGTTCTAGGTGACGGCATTTCAATGATTGCTTTAGCTTTAGCTGGGTCAATCTCAATTCCCCTTCTGCTTACTATAAAGCCCAACAATTTTCCTGATGTAGCCCCAAAGACACATTTTGCAGGGTTAAGCCTTAGACTGTATTTCCTGAGCCGGTCAAACACCTTCTTCAAGTTGATCAGGTGGTCTTCTTCTTCACATGATTTGGCTAGCATATCATCCACATAGACCTCCATCTCCTTATGGATCATATCATAGAATAAGGCTGTCATGGCCCGCTGGTAGGTTGCCCCGGCGTTTTTAAGCCCAAATGGCATGACAATGCAGTGGAAGGTACCCCAAGGTGTAATGAAGGCTATTTTTTCTTGGTCCTCCTTAGCCATCTTAATTTGATTGTACCTAGAGAAACCATCCATGAATGAGAACAGGCTATGTACGGCAGTGTTGTCCACCAAGATGTTGATGTGTGGAAGTGGAAAATCGTCCTTTGGGCTTGCCTTATTCAAGTCTCTGTAGTCTACACACATTCGGACCTTTCCATCCTTCTTTGGTACTGGCACTATATTTGCAAGCCATTCAGGGTACGTGGAGACCGCCAAGAATCCAGCTTGGAATTGTTTAACCACTTCATCTTTGACCTTCAATGTCAACTCAGGTTTCAACCTTCTCAGTTTCTGTTTAACTAGCTTAACATCTAGTAGAATTGGTAGCCTGTGCACAACCATGTCCGTGTCTAACCCTGGCATATCCCGATACGACCATGCGAATACATCTTCATAATCAGCCAAGAACCGTATCATTTCATCACGTCGTACCTCAGATAGACATACCCCAATCTTCACTATTTTTGGGTCATCTTCGGTCCCTAGGTTTATTGGTATGGTCTCTTCAATATTGGGTTGGACCCCCTTTTCATGACGCTCCAATTGATATGTGATTTCTTTTGGAGGGTCGTCTTCTTCGTCCTTGGTCTCTTCTTCAACCCCCATTAGGTCAAAGTCGAGCTCGAGGTCGAAGTCATACTCAACCTTATCAAATTCCGTTTGCTTATATGGTTCATAAGTGGTTTGGACCTTTTTGAAAATTTTAATTTTTCTAGAAAAAATTGAAAAATCTTGTGTTTTTTTAGAGCCTTCTAAAAAATCTTTTCTTGAAGACGAAGGCTCATTATAACCTTCAGGAAAAGGGCATTCCACTAATGGAGTTTTTTTTTGGAAGCCATGTCCGTTTGCCAAACAAACACGGCTTCAAAAATAAGGGGAGTTTCCTCCCAATTGTTCAACATAAAAGAATCTGGGGCAGGGGTACAAGCCTACTCCTCAAGCTTTGGGTCCGCATCGAAAATCACCAGTACTGAGTGAGTTGCATCGCTTGCTTCTTCTGTAGGTCTTGTCCCAGATGGAACTTCTACTGCAGCTCAATCAATGAAGGGTAGCTCCTCTACTCCTTCTTCTTGGTTGCCTTCAGTCATGGCAAAAAAGGCTCCGACGTCCTCGGAAAAGTCATGCTCTTGTTCTGTATGTGGCCCAGGCCCACCCAATGCTTGTGGAGGTGAAGGTGGAACATATGGCTGCACGGTTGAGGACTTGGGTTTCTGGAATTGGTTGATGTTATAGTATGGGGGTTTGGACTGATCCTAGGGAGGAGACAGCTGAATCATATGAGAAAGCTTTGGAAAAGTTTCCCTGATGTGAGGGAATTTCATGTCTTCCATCTCCTTCCGTTTTCTCCCGTTCCTTGGCTTGGACCCCAATCCTGCTTTATGGACCATCTTCTTAACCTTTATCGGTTCTATCCTTCCTTGCAGGTTAACCCCCAGACCTTTTCCAGGGTGGAAATTGTACTTCCCAGTATATTCTTGAGCATTTTTTCAGCACAGGTCAACTTTCCTTCTTTTTCCTGATACCCCCCAAGTATAAAATTGACAGTTTCAAACTAGGAAGAGTGAAATGTCATCTTGTCAGCAGTCATTTCCATGTTTATGTAGGGTACATCAAGGGACCATATGGTAGGAACCAAGTTTTCAGCTAGGATAGTAATCACCTTTTGCCATCTAATATATTTAACTCTTTGGTGGAGGGTAGATGGTATAGTCCTAGCTGTATGAATCCACGGCCTTCCTAGGAGTAGGTTGAAGGCTGCAGGTATATCCATCACTTCAAATGTGATGTTAAAAATTTACGGTCTAATAGTAACCGGCAGTTCAACCTCCCCTAGGGAGTGTGTTTTAGCGCTATCAAAGGCTCTTAGGATTCTCCCATTTTGCTTAATTTTGTTTTGCTCCAAACCGAGCTTAACAAATGTCATTAACGGGCAAACATTCAAAGCCGATCCATTATCAATTCAAACCAGGGCTATCATGCAACCCTTATTGAGCACAGCTATGTGCAAAGGATCCACATGATGGTACCCTGCTTGGCTAATTTCAGTCTCAGAAAAAGTTATAACATTATGGGATAAAATCTGCCCAACCATCTTGCCTAGTTGGTCTGGTTCAATATTTTTAGGCACATGTGCCCCCTGAAGTATCCTTAACAAGGAGTCCCTATGTTTTTCAGAATTTAACAATAAGCCCAGTATTGAGATCTAGGCAGGGACTTTGTTCAACTGCTCGACAATGTTGAACTCGCTCTTTCTTATGATTTTAATGAGGTCAGCAGCCTCACTGTCAATTACATGGGGGGCATCTTCCCCTACCTTGGCCTTTCCCTTATTTTTCTCTTCTTCCTTTTCCTTCTCTGTCTCCTTTTGTTTTTCTCCCACACCTACACATTTTCTTGACCTCATCATGAGGTTCACTTCTTTCTTGCTTTCTGCCTCAGCTGCAGGGAATGTAGTGGTGAAGGCTTCGTTGTAGTTCCATGGAACAGCATATTCAGAGTAGGAAGGCTTATGAACATTTATCACCAATGGAGGGAGTTTGGACTTGGATGATGAAGTCTGAATAGGAGGAATATCCACAACCAATGGTGGAAGTTGTTTTGGTTGAGATGTTGTAGAAGTGACTGATGCATTGAGATGGTCACAATTTATGACCAATGGCGGTTTTGATTGATTGGGTGAAAAATGCGTGGATGGATTGCAATTGATTACTAGAGGTGGCTTTGCAATATTCAGTTGGGCCATGAGAGAGGAGGTTCGGTCCAAAGTAGAGCTAATATTCTCAGCAGCACTCTCATTCTTTCTTGAAATTACATTTATTTCTTTGGTATCATTTCCTCTGTCAAAAATACACTTTGACCGTTGTCCCTATAGGAGCAATTAACTGAGGTGGGTCAAAGGTTATTTTATCAGAGGAGATGACCCCTATAACATTAGACAGGCCTACCCCATGATGCTGGGGCAAAGGGTTTTGGCCAATGTCTGTTCTAGGAGGATTGGGAGCCCCTGTATTGAAAGACAGGGTATTCTGGTCAAGCAAGTCCTGAATGGCATGTTTCAAAGGCCAACACTTGTCAGTAGGGTGCCCAGGTGCACCCATATAGAAATCACAAGTGGTGGAGGGGTCAAAATTTCTCCCCTTGGATGCATTCGGATTGGGTTCTCTTAAAGTAATATACCCTGCTTGCAATAAAGTGGGTAGCAACTGAGATAGAGTCATTGGAATAGGGGTGAAAACCCTATTTCTCCTTGCTTCGAAATAGGCATCCCTTTCCTCTTTAGTAAAAGCCCTCTTTTGGTTTGAGGGTGCTACTGGAACATTAACCCTCATAGGGGCCTGGGTAGATGGAGTAGGAAAATGAGCAGGTATATTGATTTGTATGGGCTTGTTAGGGCCCGACGGTGGCTGCACCATGTTTACCTCACCCTCTTTCTTGTTCCCATTCTTCTTTATCTCGCTTCCTTTCTTTATATTGGGGTCCTGTTGACTAACCATGGCAGAGTGGTCAATTATTTTACCTGACCTTGAACTTGGCCGGCAGGTTAACATTAGGGTATAGGCACAGGTCTTCGAAATTGGTGCCCCCAAAGTTGTTCACCCCTTTAACCTCCCTCAGTTCATCTTGGATCATCTCTAATCTGTGCATGAATTTCTTCTCCATTTCTTCCCTCATTTTTTCCTTTTCCTTTTCTTTGTCTGATTCAACGGTCTCATCCCTGATCAGTATAGGTTCAGGGGTGGGTTCATAAATGGGTTCAGGAATAGGTTGAACCGGAGGTGGAATGTTGATTTGGGGTGGAGGTGCTGGGTTGGAAGTGGATGCTTGGTTCTGGGCTTGCACTTGCTGGGCCTGCACCGATAGTATGTTCTCTAGCATTCGGGCTAGTCCTGCCACCTGCTCCTGAAGTAGGGCTACATCTGGGTAAGGAGCATCAGCTTCATTCTCGATGGGATTCATGGCGCGAGCTCTTGATCTGGTTACAGGAGCTATGGTTGCAAGTGTACTTGGTACCTGGCAAAAAATAAAGGAAAAATATCAGTGCCCATTTAATCTCATTCACATACCTATGAATGCCTATGTGCAAGCTGGGTGAACACGAGTTTGGATTTGTTTTTCTTTATTTGCTTCTTTATTTTTTTTTTTTTGAATTGTTGGAATATTCTAGGGCTTCCAACAGGTCCCACAAAAAAAGAAAAGGATCTGAAATTCAAAGGCTTTCAGGGGCCCAGGGGTATTTTGGAAAATGTCTGAAATTCAAAGGCTTTCAGAGGCCGAGGGATATTTTTGGAAAAAGTCTGAAATTCAAAGGCTTTCAGAGGCCCAGGGATATTTTTGGAAAAAGTCTGAAATTCAAAGGCTTTCAGAGGCCCAAAGATTTTTTAGAAAGGTCTGAAATTCAAAGGCTTTCAGGGGCCCGAGGAAAAAGATCTGAAATTCAAAGGCTTTCAAAGGCCCAAAGATCTGAAATTCAAAGGCTTTCAGAGGCCCAAAAGATAAAGATCTGAAATTCAAAGGCTTTCAGAGGCCCAAAGGAAAAAGGTCTTTAATTCAAAGGCTTTCACAGGCCCAAAGAAAAAAATCTAAAATTCAAAGGCTTTCAGAGGCCCAAAGAAAAAGGTCTGAAATTCAAAGGCTTTCAGAGGCCCAAAAGAAACAAATCTGAAATTCAAAGGCTTTCAGAGGCCCAAAAGAAACAGATCTGAAATTCAAAGGCTTTCAGAGGCCCAGGGATATTTTTGAAGAAGGTCTGAAATTCAAAGGCTTTCAAATGCCCGGAGATTTTTTGAGAAAAAGTCTGAAATTAAAAGGCTTTCAGAGGCCCAAGATATATATATATATATATATATATATATATTTTGTTTGTTTTTTTTTTTTGAAGCATTTTATTCAAACTCGTTTCCCTTTATCATCATTTAAAGGTTAAAGGAACAAAAATTAGTGGGAAAAACTGATTAAAGTTAAATTTTCCGCTAAAACCGCATATTCAGTACGGTCCGGCCTTGCTCGTATTTAAATTACGAGCAAGCCGCGACCGTATAGTTAACATAGGCGAGCCCAGCCCGTATAACCAATACAGGCGAGCCCAGCCCGTGTAACAAATGCGGTTTACGGAGCTCTTTTCTGTTTTTTCAGCTTTTTACATGATTTGATCACTTTGATTGCTCATCCAAACATACGGTTCGTCCTTGCTAGGCTTCTAAACTGTCCCAAAGTGGACTTTGGACCTATTTGCAAAATACATGTTTAGGAGGGCACATGTTCCCTCCTAATTGACACCATATTCAGGGGTATGGTACCCTTTGGTTGCCTCTTGTATGAACATTGGGAAAGATTGATCCTGAACAGAGTTAAAAACTCTTTCTATGGGATACACCAATTTTAGGAAACATGCCTATTTGGGACAAATTTTATCTCAAACCGATGAACACCATGACACCCTATGACATGAAAATAAGGTAAAAATTAAGGTTACCTTGTTACCTTGTTTACCTTCAATATGGCATCCGCATTATGCCTTGGCTTGCGAACCATGCAAACGGCCTTCCCACAATTACAAACCCATATCCCCACGTAATTGTGTACTTTAGCCAAAAACGTGTATCTCCACCTTCAAGCGTAGGGGTTTTGGGTTTTGGCTTAATGGCAACTTAGCACTCAAGCCTAGTGATGACTAGAATCGAATCACAAATCCACGTTATCATCACATTATTGGCCCAAAGTTCTAAGGTGAATGTTTTCACTTTCGCTTTCCGAAGTATCGATCTCGTTGCGCCAAGCTACACACATTCGGGTTCAACTTCCTATAGGTTATGGGTAGGCTGTGTAAAAAATAAAATGTGCACAGTGCATTGTAAAAATTGGGTGCATTCACAACGTCCCAAACCCTTGCCACTCTTTTCGTAGCCATGCATATACAAACCAAGGCCTAATAGGAAAGCATATTTAAAGTAAGCAAATAAAGTAATCCTATAGCACCTAAAACATGCTCACAAGAATCACCCCAAATCATACAAACATGTGATCATGTTATACACCAAAAAATCATCATGGAGATCATGTTGAAAATTAAAACATGCTATTATAAAAATACAACAAGAAATCAGCATGGTTTAGTAAAACGAACCTCCCCTACACATGTTTCTAGAAACAATCCTATAAATCAGAATTAAGCGTGTTTCTACCCCCATGAACTCTTAAGCAATAAATCAGATTTAAAACATACCAAGCATACTTAAGAACACCAAATAGCAAGCAAAACAATAAAACAATTCAAACATGCTAAAAACTCAAAATAGCAAGCAAAATCAAAACATCAAAAACACCAAAAGGCTGAAATCCACACGTCCCCAGCAGAGTCGCCAGTTGTGAGACATGGGAAAAATCAATTCAATGACTTCTTCAATCATCACAGAGGATTGGTTAAAAACACAGAGTCGCCACCATTTTGTTTAGGTGTGAATGGACACCAAAATATCAAATAAGTACAAAAAGGCAAATTTAGGGTAAAAATAACCCTCTTTAAAAAAAACAACCAAAGATGGGTAAGGGGATTAGGTTATGAACAGGGAAGGTGTTAGGCACCCCTATTCATCCACACAAGGTGGTTGCCAGGTATTGTTCATGTTTTTCAAAGGAAAAAAGGCTTGCTACAAAAATCATGAAAAATCACATAAAAAAGAAAATTGTATGGCTTTTTCATATGAATAGTCTGATTGATCCAGAACATTCAAATATGATCATACCATTCATAGGGTTTCGTAATTAAAATAAAATTACGATAAAATCAAATAAAACCAATCTAAAGTGAAAACTTCAAAAATCTGGCTTCAAGTTAAATTCTAGAAATCTAGAAAAATATGATTTTTATAAAACATTGCAAAATTTGTAAGTGTGAAAACTCACACTCCTTTTTATGGCAAATGTTTGACAAATTATGTCTTCTAATGAAGCTTCAAGATGTGCAGATTAAACAATGAAAATTCAGTGAATTGAGTAAAGAAGAAGAAGTTGATGCCACCACACTGCTACCACGCCGCTGCCACCCCCGCTGGCAGCGCATAAGTGAATTAGTGTTTTGAAAGAAAGGTCCGTGCACATGCTGCGTACTCTCCCGCTAGCAGCTCGTTGGCAGCGCGCTTTTAACTGATTCAACTTACTCTGAGCGGGACTTGAGTTCGCTTCCAGCCGTCTACATCGATCGCTTCACGACGCCACCAGCGCTCGACGCGATCTGAGTTTTAGTCTTTAAATAGACGTGTTGTAATTTGTAATTGTGACTTTTTCCCTTGGATCATTTTTGATTTTGAATCTTGAGGTGTTTGAGATTCAATCAAATCTTTCTTAGAGAGTCGGCGATTGAGTGAGGGGGAGATCTGAGATAGATCACCTGGAATTGAAGATAGAGGATTCTTCTTCAATTTGGAACTTCATCTGATCGTGTGATCGCCTGGACTGGTGATCGGCCTTGATTGATGCGTAGGTGGATTCCTACTGCATTGGATTGTCTCAGTGGATTCTGAGGTGATTGCTGCGATCTAGATTGATCGTGTTCTGTAGCTTGTGGATTCAAGCTGTGTTGCAGTTCGTGGATTCGAACTGTGGATCACTGGTGAGTGATTGTTTTGCGATCTGGACTGATCGTGTTCTGCAGCTTGTGGATTCAAGTTGTGTTGCAGTTCGTGGATTCGAACTGTGGATTGCTGTTGAGTGAGTCAAATTGTAAAGGTTAAGTATGTACTCCTTTGTAATTGTCTTTTCATTCAATAATGGATTTCGAAGGGTTAGTCGCCTCATATAGACTCGAGGTTTTTCCTGGATCTGGATCCAGGTTTCCTCGTATAATTCTCTGTGTATTGTTTCCGCATTGTTCAATTCGGAATTGTTATAGATCGTGGACCTATAGAGTAGTCCTCTACTCTTTCAAGTGGTATCAGAGCCTACTCACTTTGAATTGCTATACAAAGTGTGATCTAGATCTATAGCATGGATTTTGGAAAAGAAGGAGGATCTGCCTCTAGACCTCCATTATTGGAAGGTAACAATTATTCTTACTGGAAAGCAAGAATGAGAGCTTACCTGAAATCAATCGATGAGCGTGTCTGGCTCTCGGTTTGTAATGGTTATCATCCACCTGAGATCACAACAGAAGTAGGTGTTGTGATCCCTAAACCTCATGATCAGTGGACTAAAACTAAATCTGATCAATGTGGATGGAACAACAAGGCAATGAATGCCTTATTTTGTGCTGTTAGTGTTGAGGAATTCAGGAGAATTTCCTCATGTGAAGTTGCTAAGGAAGCTTGGAACATTCTTGAGGTCACTCATGAAGGAACCTCAGCTGTCAAGCTTTCCAGACTTCAGAGACTTGCTACATCTTTCGAAACTCTATATATGAAAGATGATGAGTCTTTTGATGAGTTTTATGCTAAACTCTCAGATATTGTTAATTCTAGTTTTAATCTTGGAGAAAAAATCTCTACATCAAAGGTTATTAGAAAAATCTTAAGATCATTGCCTGAAAAATTCAGACCTAAAGTAACTGCAATACAAGAGGCAAAAGATGTAGATAACATGAGAATTGAAGATCTGGTAGGATCTTTACAGACTTATGAGCTAGATCTGAATATTCCAAAAAGAAATAAAGGAATAGCTCTAAAATCTGTAAAATCTATAAATACTGAAGAATTAGATAATTCTGATGTTGATATGGATGAACTTGTTCTCTTAGCCAAAAAGTTTAAGAAAATGTTTAAAAAGAGACAATCAAATTCTTCATCATCCATGGACAGATCAAATAGGAGATCTGATAAGAAAATGTCTGATCCAAGAAAGGAGAAGAAATTTTCTCAGAATGATGAAGTCCAATGTTACAAATGTAGAGGATTTGGACATGTTGCATCTGATTGTCCCTCAAAGGATAAAAAGAAAAAGACTAATTATCAGGTTACTTGGGATGACAGTAACACTGATAATTCTTCACAATCTGATGAGGATATCTCTACTAATTTTACTGCTTTCAATTCCTTTTACTCATCCTCTTCTGGTAGTTCAAACTCTAGAATTGCAGGAGATAATAAAGAGACTTTATCAGATGATGAAGAAGAACTACAAGAAGCCTACAATCAGCTCTATAAGGAATTCAATAGAGCTCAGAAGAAAGTCAAGAAAATGAGTAAAAAATTGAAGGAATCAGAAACAGAGAAAAATAAAGCTCTTGCAGAAATAGATTCAATAAACCAGAAGTTACTTGAAAGACATGCCAAAGAAGATTCTCTGGTAACTTCTTTAACTGAAAAAACTGAAAAACTAAAAGAAAAGGAAGCTCAGATTTCTGCACTTCAAGGTAAAGTGATTGAACTTGAGAAAGGTTCAAATTCAAGTAAATCTAATGCTTCAAATTCTTCTACAGGAAATCATCTAATTAATGAGGAATCAATTTCAAAGGAAGTTCCTGAAAGCTCAAAATCTGCTGAAAAGAGAATGAGTGTAAGTAATCAAAACAAGGAATCTTCACAGAAAATTTTTGCTGGAGAAGTAAGACCAACAGGTAAATCTTCAACTTCTGAGAAATCTAAATCTGTACAGTTTAGAAATGCTGGCAAGTCTAGAAATGTTGGTTTTTCTGAACATAGGTTCATACCTGTTTGCCATCACTGCAATAAAAAGGGTCATATAAGACCAAAGTGTTATGCACTGTATGGTTTCCCTGATGGATATTTTGACAATAAGAGAAAAGTGAATCAAAGTCAGTCCCTGGACTTGTACAACAGATTTGACTTCCTGTTAAAATTGACTAAAACATTAAATCAGGAAGTCACAAATCTGTCAAAGAAGTTTCCTTCAAAAACTCAAGTAGTTGATGAAGGTACTTTTCAGAAGACTCCTGAAAAACAGATTTGGGTAAGAAAAGATTCATTAGTTGCTAATGTGGTTCATGTAGCTTTAAAAGCTCATGATGTCAACATGTGGTACTTGGACAGTGGTTGTTCAAGACACATGTGTGGTCATAAGGCTATGTTCAGTACCTTTGAAGAATATTTTGGTGGAAGTGTTACATTTGGTGATGGAAGCACTTCCCAAGTTAAAGGTAAAGGAACTGTTACAGGTCCAAATGGAGTTTGCTTAAAGAATGTTCTATTTGTATCTGGTTTGAAAGCAAATCTTATCAGTATTAGCCAATTATGTGATTCCAGAGTATTTGTTAATTTTACCAGAAAAGAATGCAAAATATTGGATAAATCTGGTAGAACTGTTCTTGTAGGTGAAAGATCAAGTGATAATTCCTATGGGATTATTGGAAACAATGAGTGTTCTTTAAAATCATCCATAGGCAATGAAATTGATTTGTGGCATAGAAGACTTGGCCACATTAACTATAGAGATTTGTCAAAAATCTCTAAGTCTGAGCTGGTTAGAGGAATTCCCAAGTTTGGGAAAAATAAAAAGAAAGGAATGTGTGGTCCTTGCAACCAAGGAAAGCAAATCAAAGCCACACACAAGAAAACCAACATTGTAGGAACATCAAGACCATTAGAACTGATTCATATGGATTTAATGGGACCTACAAAGACTGAAAGTCTGGGAGGAAAGAAATATATATTTGTTGCTGTAGATGACTACAGCAGATATACCTGGGTAGATTTTCTAAGAGAAAAATCTGAATGTTTCAACTGTTTTAAACATCTGTGCTGTCAAATTCAAGTTGAAAAGAATTTGCAAATAGGAAAGATTGTTAGAATCAGATCTGATCATGGGACAGAATTTGAGAATCAAATGTTTTCCAATTTCTGTGAAGAACAAGGAATCAAACATGAATTTTCTGATCTTAAGACCCCACAACAAAATGGAGTTGTGGAAAGGAAGAACAGAGTGTTACAAGAAATGGCTAAAACCATGATGATAGCCAAGAAAATTTCAACAAAATTCTGGGCTGAAGCTATAAACACTGCCTGTTACATTAGTAACAGAGTTTATATCAGATCTGGGTGGAAACAAAATCCCTATGAACTTTGGAAAGGAAAACAGCCAAACTTGAAATATTTCAGAGTCTTTGGAAGTAAATGTTATATCGTAAGGGACAGAGAAAATCTAGGAAAATTTGATTCTAGAAGTGATGAAGGAATTTTTCTAGGATATTCTTCTTCTAGTAGAGCATACAGAGTTTTCAATTTGCAGAAATCAGTTGTAATGGAATCTATTAATGTGCTAATAGATGATGAAGGTAATGACAGCGAATTTTTGCAGGCTGTAGATGAAGAGGATGAACTCAGAGATGCATCCCCAAGCAATGAAGTTATTCCTCTGACTAGAACTCTCAAAGACCACCCAACTGAGCAAATTGTTGGAAAAATGTCAGATGGAGTAAGAACAAGACATCAACTACAGAATGAGGTAAGATTTTCTTCCTACTTATCTCAATTTGAGCCAAAATCTTATAAAGATGCATTGTTGGATGATTCTTGGTTGAATGCTATGCATGAAGAACTAAATCAATTTACTAGAAACAATGTTTGGGAATTGGTTGAAAGACCTTCTGATCTGAATGTGATAGGAACCAAGTGGATTTTTAAGAACAAATCTGATGAGAATGGGGTAGTAACCAGAAATAAGGCTAGGCTTGTTGCTCAGGGGTATACTCAAATAGAAGGAATAGATTTTGATGAAACCTTTGCTCCTGTAGCTAGGTTAGAATCTATCAGATTGCTGCTGTCTATTGCTTGTTTTTTACAGTTTAAACTATTTCAAATGGATGTTAAGAGTGCTTTCTTGAATGGATATTTGAATGAAGAGGTCTATGTAGAGCAACCTAAAGGGTTTGAAGACTCTAACTATCCTAAACATGTGTATAAACTGAACAAGGCACTGTATGGACTCAAACAAGCTCCTAGAGCTTGGTATGAGAGACTCACCTCCTTTTTACTTGAATCTGGTTTTATGAGAGGAAATGTGGATAAAACTCTCTTTATTCAAAGAGAATCCAAACATATTTTGATTGCTCAAATCTATGTTGATGACATAGTGTTTGGGTCCACTTCTGAAAATCATGCTCACTCCTTTGCTGACTTAATGAAAAGTGAATTTGAAATGAGTATGATGGGTGAACTGAATTTTTTCTTAGGTCTTCAGATTTATCAATCTCAACAAGGAATTTTTTCTCTCAAGCAAAATATTCAAGAAATCTTGTTAAGAGATTCAGCTTAACTCATGCTAAACATGCTAGGACTCCTATGAGTACTAGTTTAAAACTTGGAAAAGATGAATCTGGAAAAGTTGTAGATCCTACCCTGTACAGAGGAATGATTGGGAGTCTACTGTACTTAACAGCAAGTAGACCTGATATAAGCTTTAGTGTTGGAGTTTGTGCTAGATATCAGGCTAATCCTAAAGAATCCCATCTGAATGCTGTAAAAAGAATTATAAAATATGTTAATGGAACTGTTGATCTGGGAATCTGGTTTTCCAAAGAGACAAACCCACATCTTACTGGATACACTGATGCTGATTGGGCTGGGTGTATGGATGACAGAAAGAGCACCTCTAGTGGTTGCTTTTACATGGGAAATAATCTCATTGCCTGGTTAAGCAAAAATCAAAACTGTGTTTCTCTAAGTACTGCTGAAGCTGAATATATTGCTGCAGGAAGCAGCTGTACTCAACTTATATGGATGAAACAAATGTTATCTGATTATGGGTTAGATCAAGATCAAATGATTTTCTTCTGTGACAATCAGAGTGCCATAAATATCTCCAAGAATCCTGTTCAACACTCAAGTACCAAACATAGATATCAGGCATCACTTTATAAGAGAGTTGATTGAAGACAAAACTGTTATGATTGAATATATATCTACTGAAAAACAGTTGGCTGACATTTTTACTAAACCTTTAGATCAGAACAGATTTGAAACTCTTAGGAAATCCCTAGGAGTATGCTCTCAAAACTGAAAATCAGGTTCTGTTTTGAGTTAATTTTGATGTAAAATGTCTCACATATATGTTCAAAATGAATTTGTGTGTTCTTATTACTAAGATCTGTTTTCAAGAAGATTGAGTGTATGCATATTGACAGAAATGTCTTATTTCTAACCAACAACTTTGTCTGAAACACCTTTACGTATTGAAGCTTATTGTGTGGTAAAGCTTGGGATCTATAGGCTATCACCTTTATGAAAAGAAAAGTTTTGGAAATGGCTGCCATAGAGATTAGAGTGAAAGCCACTATAAATCTCAAAAAGAAAAAGAGTAAGAAGGTATATTCTTGGAATGAACTGTAAACTCAGGTTTTTTAAGGGTCAATGCCTTCTTTAAAAAAAAAGAAAAAACATTAACAGGCAGCAACAAGCATCAGCAACAACCCAGCCAAACCATCAACAGAAACAGAAACTCCAGCAGCATCATCCAAATTTCTCCCCCTTTCTGGAAGGTGGTTTGGGTTCCCAAGTCCTTGAGTAGTGCTTGTATGCATCTTGGGATCTAGAGTGCAGCCAAATGAGTTTGTGATCCATCTCCAGCTGAGTCTTCCGAATGCATTCCAGAAAATGATCCGCTTCATTTTGCATACGTTGCTGAGCAGCAACGTCCCTTTGTACCTCACCACATGTAAAATCAACATCCTTTGCCAATTGCCCCAGCTTCTCTTGGGTCTCTGATTTGAACATGCTCATCATGAGCATGTGAGACCTAACCTCTGAATTGAAAGCCTCCTGAGTGGCTATCATGGAAAAACTGAATTCCATGCAAGCCTCTCAGGAGGCTTTCAATTCAGAGGTTAGGTCTCACATGCTCATGATGAGCATGTTCAAATCAGAGACCCAAGAGAAGCTGGGGCAATTGGCAAAGGATGTTGATTTTACATGTGGTGAGGTACAAAGGGACGTTGCTGCTCAGCAACGTATGCAAAATGAAGCGGATCATTTTCTGGAATGCATTCGGAAGACTCAGCTGGAGATGGATCACAAACTCAGTTGGCTGCACTCCAGATCCCAAGATGCATACAAGCACTACTCAAGGACTTGGGAACCCAAACCACCTTCCAGAAAGGGGGAGAAATTTGGATGATGCTGCTGGAGTTTCTGTTTCTGTTGATGGTTTGGCTGGGTTGTTGCTGATGCTTGCTGCTGCCTGTTAATGTTTTTTTTTTTTTTTTTGCTGTGGATATGATAGTTTTTGTTGTGTTCTGTTCTGGTTGTTTTCTCCTGAATATGGGTGTAAAGGGGAGTGATAATTAAGGGGGAGAAACTGTTTTTCTTTCTTGAACATTGTACATGATTCTGATATCTATATATCTTTTGTAAATGAATGAAATTCTGGATTCGTCAAAATCATTGTGTCTCTCTTTAACAGTGTGGTTTTAAAATTCTTAAATGAAATCATCATTAACTGAGGTTGATATTAAACACTGGTGTAAGGTTGTTGTCAAGCATTTGCCAAGGGGGAGATTGTAAGTGTGAAAACTCACACTCCTTTTTATGGCAAATGTTTGACAAATTATGTCTTCTAATGAAGCTTCAAGATGTGCAGATTAAACAATGAAAATTCAGTGAATTGAGTAAAGAAGAAGAAGTTGATGCCACCACACTACTACCACGCCGCTGCCACCCCGCTGGCAGCGCATAAGTGAATTAGTGTTTTGAAAGAAAGGTCCGTGCACATGCCGCGTACTCTCCCGCTAGCAGCTCGCTGGCAGCGCGCTTTTAACTGATTCAACTTACTCTGAGCGGGACTTGAGTTCGCTTCCAGCCGTCTACATCGATCGCTTCACGATGCCACCAGCGCTTGACGCGATCTGAGTTTTAGTCTTTAAATAGACGTGTTGTAATTTGTAATTGTGACTTTTTCCCTTGGATCATTTTTGATTTCGAATCTTGAGGTGTTTGAGATTCGATCAAATCTTTCTTAGAGAGTCGGCGATTGAGTGAGGGGGAGATCTGAGATAGATCACCTGGAATTGAAGATAGAGGATTCTTCTTCAATTTGGAACTTCATCTGATCGTGTGATCGCCTGGACTGGTGATCGGCCTTGATTGATGCGTAGGTGGATTCCTACTGCATTGGATTGTCTCAGTGGATTCTGAGGTGATTGCTGCGATCTAGATTGATCGTGTTCTGTAGCTTGTGGATTCAAGCTGTGTTGCAGTTCGTGGATTCGAACTGTGGATCACTGGTGAGTGATTGTTTTGCGATCTGGACTGATCGTGTTCTGCAGCTTGTGGATTCAAGTTGTGTTGCAGTTCGTGGATTCGAACTGTGGATTGCTGTTGAGTGAGTCAAATTGTAAAGGTTAAGTATGTACTCCTTTGTAATTGTCTTTTCATTCAATAATGGATTTCGAAGGGTTAGTCGCCTCATATAGACTCGAGGTTTTTCCTGGATCTGGATCCAGGTTTCCTCGTATAATTCTCTGTGTATTGTTTCCGCATTGTTCAATTCGGAATTGTTATAGATCGTGGACCTATAGAGTAGTCCTCTACTCTTTCAAAATTGAACTTGAATAATCCAGGACATAGACATAGCCCAAATTTCACATTAAATCAAAAAATCAAAAACCAAAAATACCCACGTTGATGAAGAACATTAAAAGGGGAGAACTTAGACTGTAGGGTCATCTCTCAATAATGAAAAAAAGACTCAAAAACCACAGCATGAAACCCTAGAAGTTACTTTCAGGCTTCTGAATCCAGATCTATCATATAGATCATGATAGATCCAGGATCTTAGCCTAATATCACAAAAATCACGAAAACAGTGCTGTAAGTGCAAAGATGTGAAAAATCCAAATTTTTAGAAAAAATGAGGATTTCATGCTATAAACATCATGGATTCATAGGATTCATTCAGATTCAACATAAAAACTATTAAAACATGATCAAGATATCCAAAGCAACCATATCTCACAGATTAGAGCACATGGGGGTCTACCCTACGGATCCACCTATTCTCTTTTCCCCTAACTCTCTCTTCACGTTTTACGGCTAGAGATGATTCTTGAGGTACTTGGAGATAGGTTTGGTGATACAAACACAATCAAAGGCCTTATTCTATAAAAAGAGGAGAAAAACAGATATGGGTTTCTATTCTAGGGATCCACCTGTTCCCCTTTCCCCTAGCTCTCTCTTCACGTTTTACGGCTAGAGAGACTCTTGAGGTACTTAGAGACAAGTTTAGGAATACAGAATAAAAGATGGTCTTATTCTACAGCAATAGAGAATATCATATTACTTCTAGAATTGAAGACAGAAAATAAAAGGGACTTACCTGGATTGAGCAAGCAGAGCAACAGTGATTCCGCTCTTCTCTTGGAGCTCCTTGGACTTCAAATTTTCGTGGCCCTTTGCTTGAGGAGAAGCCCTCTATTTATAGGCAAACGCAGGGGTATGGCTGGTCCAGAAGGATATACCAGGATCTCCCCAGATTGGGTTAAAAATAAGGATAATGCCCATCCATGGCCAATAAAGATATTTCGAACGAATAAAAGAGATAATTCGCTCATTTAAAGAGATATTAGACTGAAGATAAAGCACAGAAATCGAGAAAGGATAAAATTCGCACAAATCTAATGCGCCCGTAAATGTATTGCGGGCAAGTGGTGTCCATATTTGCATTACGGGCGCTGCGTGCCCGTATACAAAATCCGGGCGCGACCAGCCCGTAGGTACAATACGAGCAATGCTTGAATTATTGAATTTCATGCATTTTTGGCCTGTTTTAAATCCCATTTACATGTTTTCATTATTTTCTCATTTTGTAGTGCAATTTGGGGTGTCTACAGTGCCATTATATTAGGTGTTGTTACATCATTTTTCTTATAGTGCTTGGATAAGAATGTACAATGTTCTAGAACACCCTTGTTGACGATCCTTCGCTTCGATGGCATCTGGGGTTCCTCGAATAATTTGATATCTCACAATGGATAAATCCTCAAGTCTGCCTCCCTTTGGTTAGTACAGAATGTTGTTGTGAATTAATTATATATCCTCAACTAGGCTTGCTTATCGGGTCGGCTCGACAAGGCACGGGTACGTTTGGCCCATGCCTGGCGGGCCACAGGCTGTGCCGTGTCTAGCCCATAACCTAATACCCCAGGCACGGCCCAGCCCGTGGCATGGCTAAGGTTGGGCCGCGCCGTGCCAGGCCAAGTGGGCCCCCCGCGAGCTTGAGGTATTTTTTTTTTTGCAAAACATATAGAAAATAGATAAAAATGGAAAAAAAAGTTAAAAACAAAAGCACAAAAGTTCTGAAAAGATATATTTATTATTCAAAAAAATTTCTTACACATATTGGGATAGAATTTTCCCAAAAAAATAAAAATTAAATAATTTATTTCTTACAAGCACAACTTTGCAAATGTAACAATACTTATACATAATACACTTGCACAAATAATACTACATCACTATAGTATGAGCACATCCAAACTAGGTTGGCACCCACTCATCTATCTTTCATTTTCAGTTTTAGAAAAAAAAAGGAAAGTTTCTAAACATAAGCTTTTACATTGATTACAAAAAATATAATAAAACATAGATTAATCTGGAAGACTAAATTCGTCAATATTCAAATCATCGAAGTCTCTAGCAAGTTGATCATTAGTATATTCCTGATCTCTTAGTTCTGCCCTTAGCCAATCCGTTAGCCACGAGATATTGTAGCTCAATAGCCAAGAGATATTGCCATTTCATAACATGCTATGATCCTTTTGCACGTAACGATATTTTCATAGGAAAATTACTCTCCAGTTACCTTTTGAATGACATATGACCCATTAGTCATACCTTTTCCACAAATGACCAAATGAGTCTGCAAATAAGAAAACATAAACCATTTAATCCTATCTTGTTAATGGATAAAATTGCAAGTCCATTGACGGGGAATTAAAGTCAGAAGATGGGAAATTATAGGTTAGTTGGTGAAAGTTACAAGTCAGTTGATGAGGTATAAGTCCTTTGATGGAGAATTACAAGTCAGATGATGGATGTAAAACCCCGAATTTTCACATAATAAATAAATAAAGGAAATATGTGTTTAAGTCCTAGTTGAAATAAAAAGTGAAGATTAGAGGATAAGTAATTCAAATAAGTAGTAAGTTGTAAATAAAGAAGGAATCTTGAGGACATTAGCTTGAAAGGGTAAAAAGGGTAGTTTGGTAATTTTCAGAAAAGGGTAATTAATAAATAGATCATTAAATAAAAACTAGGACTAGAAAATAGAAGAAAATAATTTATTTAGACAAGTTAGAAATTAAAAGGAATTAATAAAAGCCCAAATGTGGAAAAAGGGTAATTAGGTGATTTCAAGTCTTAATTTGGAGAAAATGTAACATAATAAGGTTTTAGGTGATATTAAGGTTTAATTAATTATTATGCACGAAAATAGGTTGTAAGTAGGAATTTAGATCATAAGAGATTTAATTAGTAATGTTTTAGTAGAAAAATAGAAGGTGGAGAAAAAGTAGGAATTAATTAGAATGGGTTAGACTTTAATCAGACCTTGGTTGGGTTAGTCCTAATTATAGGAGCCTATTAGGGTTGGTTTAGGACTTCTAAAGCCAAGTATAAATAGGAGATTAAGGTGAGACAAGAGAAAATTTTCGTGGGTTTTATAATGAGAGAAAAGAGGGAGAGAAAGGAAGAAGGCTGTTAATGGAGTTGTTCGACAAGTCTCCATCAAATCTAGATCGGGGAAAATCCGCACGGTGGATCGACTTCAAATTTGGAGGTTTTGATCTTCACTGATGGAACTACAATGTGATCGGTGGAGATGTGAATTGGGGAACTCTAGCTTGGTGCGTTTGGGAGCAAAATTCAGGTCCAGAATTAGAGACTCCAAAGGAAGATGGATTTTAGAGTGTAAGGCAAGTAGTAACCTTTGAAAACTGGAGGAACTGCATGATTTCGTTTTCTGTGATTTAATATGGTTTGAATGGATTAGTTGAAACTGTTTTTACATGGAATCAAAGTGTTTGTATTTTAGTGTTTGGTATTCTTGAAGGATTTGTTGAAATAATGAAGAAAACTTGGTTTGATCATGCAAATAATTGTAGGATGGTATTTAATTGATGAGAATTAGTCTAGAGGGCTTTAGATATGTTTAGAATGTTAGTAGATTAATTTAGACCAAGGAAACATATAGCAAAAGCCTAAAAATCCGAACTTTGTAAATCTGAAAATTACTGTTAAAATTAGCACGAGCGCCTAGGACCGCCCAGGACCGCCTAGCCCTGTAGAGTTAGGCGCTCTATGCAGAATTTGTAGATTTTGGGGGTTTTCTGATGCGAATAAATATCCGATAAATTTCCTGATTAGTTAAGCAAACTAGCATCTTTATAAAGACCTAATTAAGGTATAAAAATTTATAAAATTAAATTGGAAAAATTAACCAATTAATTGAAGGTTATAATGTAAGGTTTGTGCATAACAGGGGTCAATGGTAGGGGATATTGATAGAAATAATACTACTAGAATTTATTGGGTAAAAACACCTCCTAAACTTTATTTTAGGTCTGTAGGACATGCTGGAGAATAAAAATACAGAAAATTTAAATAGAAACTATCTCAGGTGTTAAGATGGGAAATTGGATTCTAATAAAGGGATTAATAAGGAAAACTCTAAGCGAGACTTAAACTACTTCTGGTTTATACTTTAAACATGAATACTGGTTTCTGGAATTGCATAAACTCAGATTTTATTGGATTTATGATACATGAGTTTTATTTCGAATATAAATGGGAAATTGCATATGTTATTCTGAAAAAGGCTTTATTTGGATTATTAAGGATTGAATCATGGGTTTCTCTTGGAATTGAATATTTTGGTATGGATTAGTATGTAGTATGATGTTATTCGTTTTTCTTTTACGGTTGAGTGGTACGGCTTCTGTGGTTGAGTTGATACTAGCTTTTACAGCAGAGATAGGTAATCCTCTGTGTAGAGATGTGTAATCCTTTACGGGTAAAAGTGTGTATGCCTCTTACAGTAGCGTGTCCTCCCGTATGTGGTTTTATCGTGGTTTGTGTCAGTGGGCTTAGCTGTATATGGATCCATAGTTTTGGCTGGTTAGCTAAGTGGTATTTAGTTTGGGTTGAGTTACTCCTATATGTGAGCGTGCTTCCCTTGCAAGTTAGTTTGCTCTGGGAAGGTCCTATGTCTGGAGGGACACCCTGGTGAGCCGCTGCTGATTCCCTATACATGTGGATAAGCGACCATCTCCATGTATTGATTCCGATGCTGCATGCAGGTGGTATGTAACGCCCCGAAACCGGGTTACGTAGTAAAAACCGTAACTCGTTCCCCAAGGGTTACTTTTATACACAGGATCGCTATATCAGAGTAAGGAAAACATGAAATGGCAATCACAAAATCAGAGTCAACTAAAAGTTTCCCCAACTCACCTGAACCAGTCATAAACCCGCCTGTATTGTCCTCTCTGAGATCTGAAAACAAAACAAAACAGTGAGATACGACGATCTCAGCAAGTAGCGATGTATGCACAAATATACAGTTATAACAGTTCTAAAACATGCACAAGTTATAATCAACTAAATTACGATTAACCTCGGTTAATCCGACTAATCTCGGAAATACATCGTCAATTTCAAATTCGGAAAAACATTATATATTGGGACTCGTGAATTTTGTCTATTTTGTGTGGCTAAGCACTAGAGTTCCAGACAATCCAGTCTAACACTGCAACAGCTCGAACATCCAATATCATTGCCCTCATGGCGGAAATACTCAAGTGACCTCACCATCATGGTGGAAACGGAGTTGCTGCAGCGCTTCCCTCATGGAAGGCCTCTCCATCATGGAGGAAACGCATGAAGGAACTCCAGACTTACATCCAGACAAAATATACAAATTCCACTTATAACTCGACTATGGATCCACACTAAGTCTCGTCCTTAATATTTTGGTAAAAATTCTCATATATTGTGCAATTTAACATAAAACCATGCTTTTAATGAAAGAAGACATTTTATAATTAATAATGCCAATTTTTCGATTCACATAATCACTAATGTCATCCATCATTAAAAATTTACAGCAATTGGTACATACCTTAGAAACACTTACAATTTCATCAAACGGAATCAATTAAACATATTAAGCAATCCAAAATCAAAAACATTTTAGATTAGAATTACAAGTTCAGCGATTTCCATGTGAGATTAAGTCAGTTCTAAAATTCCCAAATGATCACCCTTCTTAGATTAGAATATCAAAATTCTGCTAATTCTTTACTAGTTAAGTCTAAGCCCACATACGCCCTAATTCTTTACCAAAATAAGCTCATAAAATCTCACCTATATGCTGTAGGATATATATATTCATGATTTTGTTTCCATCAAACTTATAACAATTTTCCAGAAAATTCAGAAATGGGAAAAGAATTTAACTATAGCAATAACCACAACAAGAGTACACCAATAGTTTGTGCCATACAATATACTTGCCTTTACTATCATTAACCACCACAAGACTTCCAAAATCTGATTTATAATAGTAACTGCAGAAAAATTATAACCTATCTTGAGTAATTTGTTTCTCAACAATTCTATGAAAACAGGGTACTATTTTTTTGGTTTCCCCTACAATTCTAATAAGGACATGTAATAAGATCAACTAGCCTTGAGCAAAATCTGCTCAAAGAACCCAACAAGAAGTTGCTGAAATGTTGACTCATAGGTTGGTTATTTCTCTCATAACAATCATCTATAGTTTACTACCGATTCATCCTCCATAAGGTTTTCAAAAATCTGAAGGTTAAATTGAACTTAGATGAACATAATCAAAAAGATATAAGAGGTTAAAAAAATTCTGTTTATGGTCCATATTAAATCAGCCGCACCCTACTTATAAATTAAAGCTAAGTTATTTTATAGATTTAAAACCCAGAATTTCCACCTTCAAATCGTCTCTAAGCACCTGTACAGGATTAATAGGCCTGGAACAAGATAAAAAGGAAGTGGTTGCTCACTTCTATAAATTCAATTGAACAAGCTTTAAGAAGCTAGAACAAGGCTTCACTCAAAACACCTACAGCCGTAAGGGTTTTCAACTTCTGCAGTGGTGATTTCTCAACATGCAATAACATAAATCCTTCATTCTGAACCCATAATATACCACACGAAAACTTTCTTACAAATTCTTAATTATCCCAAGAGAATCACATGCACTAACACTTCCCAACTGAGTAACATGCCATCCCAACAGTATAACATGCACTAACACTTCCCAACAGAATAACCATCCATAAAATTCACTCCATTTCAACATGCTTCGTGTTCAACATTCTGTTGCATCCCAACTGAATGCCTTCCCAACAGAATGCCCACTTCTGTAGGTTCATTGACCTCACCAGGACAGCAACTATTGACTCCAAGTTAAACCAAATTAGTGCTGGGCATTGACCTCACCAGGACAGCAACTATTGACTCCAAGTTAAACCAAATTAGTGCTGGGCATTGACCTCACCAGGACAGCAACCATTGACGCCAAGGTTAGACCTGGTATTTCTAACATATACTATGCTGCACTTCACTGTAATTTTTATTTATTTATTTATTTTTTTCTGTTTCTGGTTCAACCTCCTTCTTAAACATGATTAACAAGTAATGAAATAGACAACTAACATATCTAACCTCACCTAGATTTGGTCAAATCCATAAACCAACAGCACTCATAGATTTAGACGCTTAAACATGAACAGAACCTGGGCATTTGCTACAGTCAAATCTAATTTCTACATGGTAACAAAGACAATGAAAAACATGATATTTTGAAAGGCTACTTGCCTCTAGTTTGCTGGAGTTCGACTTCTGCAAAAACAGCAATGAAAACCAATACTTTCCACGACCAGCAGTCCCTCACAAAGTGTTTTAAAACCTGAGTTTTCTTTTGAACGATTTTCCACTCTAACAGAATAGGATGCCTTCTTCTTTCTTCTCCAACAAATCTCTCCACTCTTTCTAACTTCTTAGATCTGAGTTGCATCTATTTGCCTTCTCCAAAGCTGTAACTGTTGGTAACGCCCGGAGAGAAAGTGTTGTTACAATCAGCAAATATCCTTACGTTTTGAAAAAAAAAACTGTTTGTATTCTCTTTTTGATCAAGTGTAGTGCCCTCCACTATATTACCTACACCAAGTTTACTTACGTACAACAAAATCTCTTTTAACTCCCTCATGATCCACCGGTGCTCCACCACAAAATTTCCTACATCCACTAAAATCAAATACCAACTAATAGATAACCAAAATAATAGCTAATCAAATTAATAGCTAATCAAATTATTAAATAATAACTCATATTACATTTTGAAATTGAAACCTAACTTTACTTACTTTAGTTTAGATAAATCCAACCATTTAAGAATTTTACCAAATTGCCCTTGGACATTGCTCACCTAAAAAACCACCAATATTAATTTCTAAAATTTATTAATTATTTCCTTCAATTATAATTACTAAAAATCTGGGGTTACGGTGTATTTAAAATCCTTCTTATCTTTATAATTAGATTTTCCACCCAGATTCACCCGAGAATTCCGGTTTAACTGCTTAATCTCCTTTTTCTGAACTTTCCATCAATTAAATAAATTACTAAACCCTAAAATCCAATTTTTAATATTATTAAAAATTCGGGGTTTTACATGGTACATACCAACTTTGTTGAGTTCGTGCGCAATAAGTCAGTGACTACGGCTCTTGTCTATAGCTGCGCTGCATGGGGCTTGAGTATCATTAGTAGCACTGCCCCTAAGCCGTATGATGGTATAGCATTTAGTCGAGTGTCATCTCAAATACTTATCATCTTTGTGAGTCTTGTAATGACATGTGTTTTATTGGTTTTACCCCGTTAACATCCAATTGCTGGTATTTATACATGATTATCTATTTTATCGCTTATTTGGAATTGCCTTGGATAACTTGAATTTCTCGCCTTATCATTGATTAATCGCATACCTCATGACTATTTGCTTACATTGGACTGTTTCTAATTGCATGCACCTGCTACTTGCTGAGATGTAAATCTCACTCTGTTTTCCCCTATTTTTCAGGTTGCTTGGAGAGATCGCGAAGATGGGGTTTATTTGATGGGTAGAATTAATAATTTTGTTCACATTTTGATTAGACCACCCTATTGTAAACTAAGTTGATATTATTAAATAAAGAATTGTATTACTTTCCACCAGAACTCTGATGTAATTAATTAGTTTAAAAAAATATTTTGTGAATCTTAGTTTGTATTTGACCCCAGCTTCGTGGTAACACCTCGAGTTTGGTTGTTGAACCAGACTTGCGTTGTTACAGTAGCGAACCAAGTTCGGGTTGGGTGCCGGTTTGCACTGACCCGGGTTCGGGGCATTACAATGGAGTTACAAGTTTGTCGATTGGGATTACTCCCATCATCTAACTTGTAATTCACCATCAAAGGACTTGTAATCCATAAACAGGATCAAATGGTCTATATTTTCTTATTTTCGGACTCATTTAGTCATTTGTTGAAAAGGTATGACCACTGGGTCATATGTCATCCAAAAGGTAACTAATTTAATAAAGTTGCACTCTAACCAATAACTTAAGTTATTGGTCTAGTGGTAAGCGCTTGATCTTAACAATTGGTATCGAAGCCTAAGTCTCGGGTTCAAGTCTCTCGGAGAACATGTTGTGCGGTTTGTGTAGGCGTGCTCCCAGCCTATGTTACACAAGTGTTAAGGGAAGGTTCAATCCCCAATATTGCACGCTATGGTTGTCGTAGGTGTTGGTTGTCTACCTATAGTTCATAGGTGCAATGAGGGACCTCGGAGAGGTTGTGGGTTTGAGTCCCACCAGGCGGGTCCTAAGAAGGTATGCTGCTGTTGGCAAGCAGTGGCTTGCAGTCTGCCTCCGATTGGTAGGTGTTGGCTTGCGGCACAGGTGCTGGAGGGGGGGATTGTTGAGGGTGTGTGTTGGGCTAAGGTCTAGCATCCTACTACGGTATAAGGAAATAAAGTTACGCTCTAACCAATAACTTAAGTTATTGGTCTACTGGTAAGTGCTTGATCCTAATACAAAAGACTTACAAACTTCACTTGTAACAAAATAAGTAAAAAGGTTTTCAAAGTCTTTTTAGGGTATTTTTGGAAGAAATGTTTCATGGATAGTAAAATAACATTGATTCCCAATTAAAAAGGTATTGGTTATTCTCAAATAACAAGAATTAGGCAACTAATCTGAATTATTTAGAAAAAGTTTCACCAAAAACCAATTCACCCAAAGGAAATGTATTCTGTCACTTTGCAGTCCTATGATGAGACTTTGCAGGCTAAAGACTAGGCCTCCAAAGTGACTTGACCATAAATTAAAAAAAGAAGGGAAAATTATGGAAAAGGGTCACTTTTCAAGAATATTTATAAAAACATGTTACTAAGATCCGAAATTACAAAAACAGTCCACTTTTCAAGATTAATTGCTTTGCAAGGTTAGTGGACTGTTGGCCTTTTGTAAATGGCAAAATTGCCCTTGTTTATAAGAGAGGGAAACACGTGATTTCCTTCTTCCCCAAAATCCCTTCGCTCAAAAAACGTAGTCGGAACCAACGTGCGTCAAACACCATTGCCATTTGGTTCCCTCTCTCTCCCTCTCTTATTATACCATCGGAATGAGAAGGTTCGATGAAAAGGAATGGATGCTCATTCTAAACCCTTCCTTCTTCACACACCCGTTGCTGTTCGTTTTCATCCTTGTGAGACATGGGAAAAATCACCGGAATGATCGTCCCTCCGTCAACACACGGGCTCAATGCAAAAATGGGAGAGTCGCCACCATTCATGATTTTGGGGTGAGAATGGACACCAAAGAATTAAAAAATAAGCAAAAATAGCCAAAAGAAACATTCTAGGATAAAAATAACCCTACCTAAAAATCAAATCCAGAGATGGGTAAGGGGATTAGATTATGAATGGGGGAAGGTGTTAGGCACCCCCATTCATCCACACGAAGTGGTTGCCAAGTGTATGTTCATGCAAAAAAAAAATAGAAAGCTTGCTAAAATCATAGAAAACCTTGAAAAAGGACCAATGTATGATATTTCCACATGAAGATCTAAATGGGTTCTAGATCCTCTCTCATGTCAATATCATTTCTGGAATATCTCAAAAGATGGAAATCAAAGCTCAATTTGCTCAAAACCAAGTTAAATCAAATTCGGTAAAAAGTATGCCATTTGCCTTGAAATCATTCAAATCCAATTCTAAATTGAGCCAAACCAAATCCATTTGAAAGATTAGGGTAAATAAGAGTCTCATGCAAAATTTCACTTCATTCCGATGAAAAATCTAGGAGTTATGCTCTTTTGAAGTTGCTGCTGGGGAGTTTTAAAAGTGGTAAGTGGGCAACTTTGGAAAATTGTCTAGACAAATCCACTACATAAAAATCCACGAAATTTGGTGTGATTGAAGTCTGTATGGCCATCTTTCAACAGAAACTAGCCTCATACAAAAATCCCTTCGGATGTGCCTTGGGTGGTCTCGCGAACAGGCCCCGAAGATCATAGATTTACCCAGAAAAGTATAAATGAACAGTTCTGAGTAAATTGGCTACCAATAATTCAAATGGAATCCAAAAATTATGAAACCAACTGGATTTGAAAATAGACTCATAAAGAAATACCCAGAAATAAAAATCACTCGAATCGGACTTAAAACGAACACATGGCGGTCCGTCGAAGTGACAAGTTCTGTACTTCAACCTGAACTGTCCACTCAACTTTGACAGAGAGGTGTCAAAAGTCCGCTTGATAGAAATTTGTGAAATTTGGTGGACAAAAACTAGACAGCCTCATCTTTCCTATGGTTCTGGAATCGTCCCAAAATTCATCTGGATGATGAAGTTATGGGCGTCCGAAGTAGGGGTACAGGTACTGTCAAGCTAAGCCATTCTTGAAGAAAAACCAAATCCGAAAATTGATATAAATATGTGATTCGTGCAAGATGAACACAAATACTTTAAACATCATCCAAAAGGCATTCCAGAATTGATTGAGGCCATTTATTTGAGATTTATCACAATAAATGCAATAAACCCCAAATATGAGCCTATTTCGCCAAAATAATGATATATATGTGCAAGTGTAAAAAAACCAAACAAGATCAATAGCATGCATACATATTCATCCAAATAGGGTTCTAAGATAGCCTAGGGTTCCGTTCCATTATCGTTTCCCTCTGTTCTCTCTCCCCGTTAAACACGGTTCTTCAAGATAATCAAGGGTACTTTGAATATGGAACGGTTTACAATCAATCAAAAAGGCCTTATGCTACATGGGTTCTAGCACTAGGGTCAATCCCCAGTCTCGTTTCTCCTAGATCCGCCTTCACGTTTTACGACTAGGGGAGTCTTGAGATACTTTGAGCCGGGGAAGGATTTCCATACATACAAACAAGGCTTTACACTACAGAAAGGTAGAAGAAGAGATCTAGATCTAGGAATGTAAAGACAGAAAATAAAAAGAAAAGTTGAGGCTTACCTGAGTTCTGGAGGCGATTCCGCAGCGGTTTTCTTCTTCTCTTGGAGTTCTTCTCTGCGAGAATTCAAAACAAGAGTTGAGTGCCATTTGCTTGAGGAGGAGACTCCTATTTATAGGCAAAGGCTAAGGTCATTGGTAGACACAACTTAATGTCTAGAACCCCCTAACCTTAACCCTAAGGTTATTTCCGAGATTTCCCCTTATTTAATGAGGGACATGATGGTAACAAGTGATTTCTCTCGGAAAACCCTAATTTTGAGCAAACTTAATGTATCCGGTATATCAGACCGGATACACAAGGGCCTTAAGGTATCGGGTACATGATACCGGATACACTAAGCACTGCTTGTATCTGGTATTTGTCACCGGATACAAAGAGGACTACTTGTATCCGGTCTAAGTTACCGGATACAGGCAAAAGTTCATTTTCTTCAATTTTTGTGCTGGCTTTCAAGGAGATAATGGTTTTTGATGATTATTTGTGCAATTTGGGGTGTCTACAACTGCCCCTCTTTGCGGGAGCTGCGAAGCAGTGAGCTGCAAAGATTAGACAAGCCCAAATTGCACTCCCTTAAGCATGATTTGCTTGATTCAATTCAATTTTGTAAAAAACAATTTTTGAGTGGAGATTTGCCAAAAAGCCCTAACTTTAAGGGGGGCATCTCTCCAAGAGTTTTTAAATTCCACTGAGCTCTCGTGGCTATGAAGTGGATTCTAAGCCCAAAAATAGGATTTTTGAAAACTGATTTTTTTTTATCAAACCAAGTTAAAATTGAGTGGATATTCTCCTTTTTGACCAACACATTTCCCAAAGTTGTCCTAAATTCCACTGAGCTCTCGTGGCTGTGAGGTGGATTTTAAGGCAAAAATAGGATTTTGTGAGAAAATAGCAGATTTTGTAGCACACATTTTTTTCCTTCTCAAACCCAATGCAAAGAATTGAAAATTCCAATAATATATTCCTCTCCTTCAAGATTTATCAAAAATCGTGCAATGTCTACAACTTCCCCTCTTTGCTGGAGTTGTAGCACAATGAACAGCAAAGAATAGACACAACTCAAAATTGCACGTTTGAAAGACACCTCATTAATTGAACTTGCTTTGGTCAAACAAATGAGTGATAAAAACATGGATTTGAAGATAGCCAATGAAACCCCTGCTGTGTATAGTCTGACGGGGGTGGCGTCTCTTTCTTATCTTAGATTTCTTTGAGCTCTCGTGGCTATGAAAAGAAATCTGAGACAAGCAAATTTTGAAAAGAATGTGGATTTAAAATTGACCTCTGCAAACTCAATTGCTTTTGATGTTTTTCAACAATAAGGAAGGAAATATTTTATTGAATTTTCCTGATTCATTTTCTTATTTGATTTACCTGGGTGCATTTGATGCCCAAACCTGTGCTTGAATATTCTGCAACTTGCTTTTGCTTCTTCCTTTTCTTGCTCTCTCAATAAAGATGTATGTGCCATTGCTGCCCATAGCCTGCCTTTTTGCTTCTCAACTGCCCAAGTGACTGCCTCTTCTTGATTGATGGATTTGAAAATCATGATCTGTTGATCTAACCTCATGCCCTTACCACCCATGACCTTTCATTCATGCCTTCTTACTGCTCCAGTAAAATCCTTCTTCAGAATTAGAAACCTTTGTTTAAAGGAGAAAACATGCAACTACTTCGAAGTTTCTTTTTTTTTTTCAAATCCAAAGACTAAGGCCTGACTACTTCTTCCAGATGCTGTAATTTATTCCAATGAAAACCCAGAGGGAAAGGCGCTGAGCATGCCCCGGTTTTGATTGCTTGAAGTAGTATTTGCCCCTCAGCAGAGATGATCTTTTTTTTCTATTTTTTTTTCTTTTTCTCTTTCTCCTTTTTTTTTTTTTTTTGACCTTTGCAAAAAGAAACCCTTATAAATGAATGCAAATACAAAAATAGGTTTTATACTAGTGGCCTCAGAATTCTCTAATGCTTGCAAAACCAATGTTTTTATGAAAAGACATAGATGCTCATCATAGGCCAAAAATATATTTTTTTGCTTTTTTTTTGTGCTTTTTTTTTTTTTTTGAAAAATGATCCAATCACTTATTAGCATATAGTCCAAAAGAATTAAAATCAAGTTGAATAATGAGAAGATTATTTCAGAAAATGAAGAAAGACCAAAATAAGCCTTCAGAGCCTTTAGAATCATTCCCATGACCATCGGCTTGTCAATTGATGCTCCAGATATGCCGACTCTTTCAATCTAACTATTTTTCCCAGTCTAGAAAGACATTTTCCTTCATCCAATTGAAGAGCAATTGTTTCTCCATTGTCTCCATGATATGAGAATTTATGACTTCAACTTCAGCAATAATTTCCTAATGGCAATTTTGATGGCCATCAACTTGTTCACAAATGCTTTATACCATAGCTCTGATTATGTTTGCTTCAATCTTGAAAAGAAGACTTTTCCTGAATCACTCGAAAAGTGACTGTATCTCAAAATAACCACCAACATGAGGACTTCACCTGGATCCATGCCAATTCTGGACTTTCCTCTCTGACGATTTCCTTCTTGTAGATAGCTGATTATTTGCCATGTAGAGCCCTTCCGGATTTTCACTACATTCTCTCCATTTTTTCTTTTTTCTTTTTTCTTTTTATCCTTAATCACCAGCAACTATGTAGTCAAAACTGTCTTAATTCAAAATTTCTTAATCAAAGAGGACTTATGGATGGGACGAAACGAAGGCTTGGTGTTTGTTTAGAAAGAAAAGGAATAAAAGGCTCAAATACCATATTATCTAATGGGTTAACTGAAATTGCAATTTTTAAGGCATTTCTTCCCTTGGAATGAATACAAAATTGCCCCCAGTAATGAAGTTCTTCACCCACTTTGATTTCTTCATTTAAAACTTATTTCCCATTATTGAACTTCTTTTCTCATTCTTCCCTTTACAATTTTGAAGATATAGCATTTGATGATCTGTTTTTCTTCTTTCTTCCCTCTTTTTTTTTTCATTTCTTTGCCCCTTTTCTGAAAACATCTTTTGAACTTCAATAATTCCCCCCTTCTCTTGTCCCTTCATTCTTTTCTTTTTTATGCCTTAATAAATTTGCCCCAGTGTGGGGTTGCAATTCTCAGTTTAGGTTACTTGGAAAAATTTATCAAGCTCAAAGGGTCTAACTAGGGATTTCAAAAATTTTGGGATATAAGAAAGAAAGGCCTCTTATCATTTTAAGAGAAGTTTGAATTTTCAGACTTGACAGAGTTGTACTACATGACTGGCTCAGGATTTTTCTTTTTCTTTTTTTTTTTATCACCGCCACCTGGGAAGATAAAATTTCAGCCATAAAACATCCTTCTCACTGAATCAGCCTCGTAATCCAAATCTTTCCATATTTTCCAATGTAGAGTGTAAACTAGGAGTCATCTTCAAATGCAAAAATTTCATCTTTCAGTTTCTTCTCCATCTGCTTTTCCTTGATGAGCAAGTGATGCGATCCTCTCTAAATCTTTGTACTTGCTGCTTTCAAGTGAAAACTTTGGGTCATCTTTGGTTCTAAGGTCCATAAGATTGGTCACTTCAAAATTTTGCAGAAATATTCTTCTCATTACACTTAAAAAGATTTGAATTTTCATGTAAAATGTCTTTTTCTTCGATTTCGGTCTCAAAATTGAGCCCAATGTCGAAGTCATATTCAACTTAATGAAATTCAATGAGAGATATGACTCATAAGTAAAACAGGACCTTGTTGGAAACCCTTTTTTTTTTTTTTTTTTAGAAAAATGTTAAAGGGGAAAATCTGTTTTCTTTTTTTAACAAAATCTTAAAGGAAAACTCTCTTTTTTTTTTTTTTTTTTGAAAGAGCCTTTATTGAAATCACTTCCTGAGAACAAGGCTCCTTAGGATCCTCAGGAAATGTGCATTCTTCTTAAGGGGGTTTCTTTTCAGAGAACAAGGGAATTTGAAAATTGCCCCTGTTCTCAAAGGCAAAAGCTAGCTTTTCTTTCTTTTTCAGAAAATTTCTTTCTGCTGCTGAGTGAGGCAAGTTTCTCTTTTCATGATTTGGGATGATCCCCTTCTCTGGGGTACTGTGCTCAGTTTCTAAAAGAAATGACATTCCTTGATACGGAATCTGGATAGCAGCCCAGTCAATCAATGGCAGCTTAAACTTGGCCTCAATCTTTTCATTTAAATCTTCTTCTTTCCTTTCCTGGGATTCTCCTTTTTCAGTTGCCTCTGCTTCATTTTCTTCTTGTATGAAGAGTAATTCCATACCCTTCAGACAATCCAATTAATCCATACTGAACTCTTGTTGAACATCCAGTGCTATGCCATTTATTTGCTCAAACTGCTCAAATGGAATTGTTTGCACTTCCTTTGCCCTTTCACCTGTCATTTCATTTTCTTTCACCTTCGGCTTAAAATCTGCCCCTGTGTGAGTCTCTTTCTCCACATGGCCCCCTTCATCTTCTTTTTCAAAATAAACCTGGACTGTGGTACCAACCGGAGCAATAAGTTGAGAAGGGTCAAATCTTCTTTTTCCTGAAATAATTGACCCTATTGCATTTGATCTGCTTGCCCCATTGTTGCTGGTGGGAGGAGGAGTGGGTGTGACTGAATTGAATGATAAAGAGTTATTATCCAGCAAATCCTGAATTGCATGCTTTAGGGCCAAGCAACGATCTGTGGTATGCCCTGGAGTGCTCATATGATACTCACAGATTGCAGATGGATCATAACCCTTCCCTTTGCTTGCATGAGGATTTGGCAACCTCAAAGTCACATAACCCTTTTGAAGTAGGGTAGGCAAAAGTTCAGATGGTCTCATAGGCAGTTTTGAAAACTCCCTTCTCTTCCTTACTTCTGTTTCCTCCTTCACAGGCTGTGCAGAAGGGACATTAATTTGGATAGGTAGCAAAGGAATTGGATGGGCATTGGCTTGAAAGGGTCCCTTGGGAAGCTGCACCATATTCACTTCTGCTTCTCTCCTTTCCTCAGATTTTTTCTTTCCATTTGCATTTCCCTTGTTATGAATGGAGTCTTGTTGACTGACCAGGGCGGAATAATCAATTATCTTTCCAGATTTGATCCCATCCTCAATCCGGTCTGCCACCTATACCAGGGCAGCAAAATTGGTGGTGATCTGACCTACCAGGTGATTGTAGAAGGGCTGCCCCAGAGTACCCATGAATGTTGAGATCATTTCAGGTTCCAGCATAGGCGGCCTGACCTGAGAGGCAGCATCTCTCCACCTCTTGGCATATTGCCACACAGATTCATCTTTACCCTTGCTCATCCTCATAATGTCGTACCGGTCTGGCACGATCTCCAAGTTAAATTTGTATTGGTCTAAGAAGGTGTCTGCCAGGTCCTTCCATCCTTTAATCTTCCCATGATCAACTGTGGCAAACCACCTCAAGGCCGATCCTGTCAAACTCCTCTGGAAGAGTTGAATCAGTATACCATCATCCCGACCAAACTGGCACAAAGCCCCGCAGTATAGTTTCAAATGGCTCATAGGGCAGCCTGTGCCGTCAAACTTATCGAAGTCCGGGCACTTGAACTTGGCCGGTAGACATACGTCAGGATACATGCACAGATCCTTGAAAGTGGTGCCTCCATAGCTATTTCCCCCTTTCACCTCTTTCAGTTCTTCCTGGATCCTTTCTATCCTGAGCAGCATTTTCCTTTCAGTTTCTTCCCTGGCTTTTTCCTTCTCCAGTTCTTTCTCGGATTCTGCTGTATTTTCCCTGATCAGAATGGGTTCAGGGACTGGTTCAGAAATGGGCTCAGGCATGGGTTGAGCCGGAGGCGGAATATAGGCCTGAGGTGGTGGTGCCTGATGGGAGGTAGAGGCTTGGTTTTGGGCTTGGGCCTGAGCCGCCAGTAAGTCTCCCAGCATCTTGGCCAGACCGGCCACTTGCTCATGCAGCTGAGTAAAGTCCTGAGCGGGGACTGTTGCTTGGGCTTGGTTCTCTTCAGTGTTCATAGCTCTGGCTTTGGATCTGGTCACGGGAGCAATGATTGCAAATAAGTGTACCTGGGTAAGGAAAAACAAAGAAACATGTCAGCTCCCATTTAATCTGAGTCACACACTTATAAATGTAGATAAGTGGGTTAGGTGAACACAAGTCCGGATTTATTTATTTATTTATTTTTTTGATTGTTGGAATATTTTAGGGCTTCCAAAGGTCCCAAAGAATGAGAAATGTCTAAAATTCAGAGGCTTTTAGACGGCCCAAAGGATACGTGTCTATAATTCAGAGGCTTATAGACGGCCCAAAAAAGTTGTGTCTAAAATTCAGAGGCTTTTAGACGGCCCAAAGGATTGTGTCTATAATTCATAGGCTTATAGACGGCCCAAAGGATATGTGTCTAAAATTCAGAGGCTTTTAGATGGCCCAAAAAGGTTGTGTCTAAAATTTAGAGGCTTTTAGATGGCCCAAAGGATATGTGTCTATAATTCAGAGGCTTATAGACGGCCCAAAAAAGTTTGATGTTTGAAATTCAGAGGCTTTCAAATGGCCCAAAAAGGTTGTTTCTAAAATTCAGAGGCTTTTAGATGGCCCAAACAGGTTGTTTCTAAAATTCAGAGGCTTTTAGATGGCCCAAAGGATATGTGTCTATAATTCAGAGACTTATAGACGGCCCAAAAAAGTTTGATGTTTGAAATTCATAGGCTTTCAAATGGCCCACAAAATTCAATTGATTGGTACGAAAAGACCAACCAAGGGGTTTTATGGAATATTTTAGGGCTTCCAAAGGTCCCAATTTTTTTTGATTTGATTTGATTGGTAAACAGGAGACCAATCAAGGGTTCATGGAATATTCTAGGACTTCCAGAGGTCCCACTTTTTGATTTGATTTGATTGGTAAAAAGGAGACCAATCAAGGGTTCATGGAATATTCTAGGGCTTCCAGAGGTCCCACTTTTTTTTGACTTGATTGGTAAAAAGGAGACCAACCAAGGTTTTTTTATGGAATATTCTGAGGCTTCCAAATGTCCTAAAAATTTTGACTTTGAGTGGTTCTCGTAACCAAACAAAGGTTTTTGGAATATTCTGAGGCTTCCAAATGTCCTAAAAAATTTTTACTTTGAGTGGTTCTCATGACCAAACAAAGGTTCTTAGAATATTCTAGGGCTTCCAAGTGTCCCACAAATGTTTTGATTTGATTGATAAAAATAACCAACCAAAGGTTTCTTGGAATATTCTAGGGCTTCCAAGTGTCCCACAAATGTTTTGATTTGATTGATAAAAATAACCAACCAAAGGTTTCTTGGAATATTCTAGGGCTTCCAAGTATCCCACAAATGTTTTGATTTGATTGATAAAAAATAACCAACCAAAGGTTTCTTGGAATATTCTAGGGCTTCCAAGTGTCCCACAAATATTTTGATTTGATTGATAAAAATAACCAACCAAAGGTTTCTTGGAATATTCTAGGGCTCCCAAGTATCCCACAAATGTTTTGATTTGATTGATAAAAATAACCAACCAAAGGTTTCTTTTTTTTATTTTTTTTCTTCAAATTTGCTGAATTTTCTCAGTTTTCAAGTTCCAAAGTTTGACTGACACATGTTTGAGTTGAGTTGGTATCAAAAAATATGACACCTTGGTTTCCTCCTTGATTTTCAAACTTAGGTTAAATCCTGAAAGAATATTTTATTTTATTCTTTTTTGTTTTTTTTTTGTATATTTTTTTTTTTGATTTTGTATTTTTGGGAACATTTCTTATGTTCTTTTCGGGGTGCCTAAGGATTATCCACAATGTTTTAGGCATTTTATTCTGAAAATTTGGGCTGAACAGCCAATTTGTGCATTTTTTGAACGTATCCGGTATAATATACCGGATAAGAATATGCCTTATTGTATCCGGTCACCCTAACCGGATACACGCATATGTCTTTGTATCCGGAAATACATACCGGATATGAATAGAGTTGTTATTAACCGGCCTGAGTTGCCGGTTATTGCCGAAATGGCCCTTTTTGACTCATTTTTTCACCCGATTAGTTTTTTTTTATTCCCAATTGATGTTCACCTTAATTTGACCTTCAACACTTGCCCCAAATTGGGCTTGGACATCATACTTGCAAAATTCCCTAAATTTAGGAAAATAACATGACTTTACCTTGCCACCTTGTATTACCTTCATTCAATATGGTATTCACATTATACCTTGGCCTGTAAAACATGCAAACGGCCTTCCCACATTTACACCCAATTCCCCAAACGCAATTGTGTGCTTTTAGCCGAAAACGTGTTTCTCCACCTTCAAGCGTATGGTTTTTGGGTTTTGGCTTAATTGGCAACTTAGAACTCAAGTCTAGTGATGCCCGGAATCGAATCACAGATCCCATTGTCATCACATCATTGACTCAAATTCTAAGGTAAATGTTTTCACTTTCGCTTTCCGAAGTCACGACCTCGGTGCGCCAAGCTACACACATTCATGGTTCAACTTCCTAATAGGTAAAGGGTAGGCTGTGCAAATTGTTTCAAGTGCTCAAGTGCAATTTTAAATTGTGGTAACATTCACAACGTCCCAGCCCCTTGCCACTCTTTTTCGTAGCCATGCATTCAATTTCAAGCCAAGGTACATATGACAAAAATAATGAAGCTAAATACAAGCAAGCAAGCACCAAAACAACTAAAGATGCACAAAAATATTACATGCCCAAAAAGTGGTATACAAAACATGTTATTTATACAAACAACAATTAGACCATGGAAGCATGCTTGAAACCCAAAAGCATTCCCTAAAATCCCAGATTTTCATGCTCTTTTTCATGCTCAAAGTGTACAATTTAGCCCAAATTGAAGCCTAAATTTTTAGCACTTACTTGGCATGGTTCAAAAGTGTTTCAATGAGGTAAAATATGCTTTAAAATCTCCAGAAATATGCACTAAAAATTTCAGATTTCTCATGCCCAAAAGTGCATCCTTTATACCCCACATTAATGCCTAAAAGTTTAGCAACTACTTGACATGGTATATTGGTGAACATACTAAAAAAAATCCACAATGTGCACTAAAATTCCAGATTTCATGATCTTGGTTTTCATGCTCAAATTGAATCCCCCTATACCCCAAATCAAAGGCATGGCATAAAAAAAATTTTTAAGCACAAAAAGTATGCTTTATAGGAATCATGCTTGAATACCCAAAAATTCTGAACCCCTAGATTTCATGCTACTAATTCTCATATTCAAACCATGGTATTCAAAATTCAAATTAGAGCATGTTATCACCAAATACAACCAAATCATGCTTCAAGATAGGCTTTTCCTAAATCAACCTTTAGGCAACATCAAGCAAAACATACATAACTTGATTCATATAAAATTCAAAAGAATCCCAATCTGATTTGAAATACAAGAATATATACAAATGAATTAAACAAAGTAGCAAGCATTCAAAAATAATTAAAAAGCATGAATATACACAAAAAAGGCTTAAATCCACAAGTCCCCAGCAGAGTCGCCAGTTGTGAGACATAGGAAAAATCACCGTAATGATCGTCCCTCCGTCAACACACGGGCTCAACGCAAAAATGGGAGAGTCGCCACCATTCATGATTTTGGGGTGAGAATGGACACCAAAGAATTAAAAAATAAGCAAAAATAGCCAAAAGAAACATTCTAGGATAAAAATAACCCTACCTAAAAATCAAATCCAGAGATGGGTAAGGGGATTAGATTATGAATGGGGGAAGGTGTTAGGCACCCCCATTCATCCACACGAAGTGGTTGCCAAGTGTATGTTCATGCAAAAAAAATAGAAAGCTTGCTAAAATCATAGAAAACCTTGAAAAAGGACCAATGTATGATATTTCCACATGAAGATCTAAATGGGTTCTAGATCCTCTCTCATGTCAATATCATTTCTGGAATATCTCAAAAGATGGAAATCAAAGCTCAATTTGCTCAAAACCAAGTTAAATCAAATTCGGTAAAAAGTATGCCATTTGCCTTGAAATCATTCAAATCCAATTCTAAATTGAACCAAACCAAATCCATTTGAAAGATTAGGGTAAATAAGAGTCTCATGCAAAATTTCACTTCATTCCGATGAAAAATCTAGGAGTTATGCTCTTTTGAAGTTGCTGCTGGGGAGTTTTAAAAGTGGTAAGTGGGCAACTTTGGAAAATTGTCTAGAAAAATCCACGAAATTTGGTGTTATTGAAGTCTGTATGGCCATCTTTCAACAGAAACTAGCCTCATACAAAAATCCTTTCGGATGTGCCTTGGGTGGTCTCCCGAACAGGCCCCGAAGATCACAGATTTACCCAGAAAAGTACAAATGAACAGTTCTGAGTAAATCGGCTACCAATAATTCAAATGGAATCCAAAAATTATGAAACCAACTGGATTTGAAAATAGACTCATAAAGAAATACCCAGAAACAAAAATCACTCGAATCGGAATTAAAACGAACACATGGCGGTCCGTCGAAGTGACAAGTTCTGTACTTGAACTTGAACTGTCCACTCAACTTCAACAGAGAGGTGTCAAAAATCCGCTGGATAGAAATTTGTGAAATTTGGTAGAAATAAACTAGACAGCCTCACCTTTCGCATGGTTCTGGAATCTCCCCAAAATTCATCCGGATGATGAAGTTATGGGCGTCCGAAGTAGGGGTATAGGTGCTGTCAAGCTAAGCCATTCTTGAAGAAAAACCAAATCCGAAAATTGATATAAATATGTGATTCGTGCAAGATGAACACAAATACTTTAAAAATCATCCAAAAGGCATTCCAAAATTGATTGAGGTCATTTATTTGAGATTTATCACAATAAATGCAATAAACCCCAAATATGAGCCTATTTCGCCAAAATAATGATATATATGTGCAAGTGTAAAAAAACCAAACAAGATCAATAGCATGCATACATATTCATCCAAATAGGGTTCTAAGATAGCCTAGGGTTCCGTTCCATTATCGTTTCCCTCTGTTCTCTCTCCCCGTTAAACACGGTTCTTCAAGATAATCAAGGGTACTTTGAATATGGAACGGTTTACAATCAATCAAAAAGGCCTTATGCTACATGGGTTCTAGCACTAGGGTCAATCCCCAGTCTCGTTTCTCCTAGATCCGCCTTCACGTTTTACAGCTAGGGGAGTCTTGAGATACTTTGAGCCGGGGAAGGATTTCCACACATACAAACAAGGCTTTACACTACAGAAAGGTAGAAGAAGAGATCTAGATCTAGGAAAGTAAAGACAGAAAATAAAAAGAAAAGTTGAGGCTTACCTGAGTTCTGGAGGCGATTCCGCAGCGGTTTTCTTCTTCTCTTGGAGTTCTTCTTTGCGAGAATTCAAAACAAGAGTTGAGTGCCATTTGCTTGAGGAGGAGACTCCTATTTATAGGCAAAGGCTAAGGTCATTGGTAGACACAACTTAATGTCTAGAACCCCCTAACCTTAACCCTAAGGTTATTTCCGAGATTTCCCCTTATTTAATGAGGGACATGATGGTAACAAGTGATTTCTCTCAGAAAACCCTAATTTTGAGCAAACTTAATGTATCCGGTATATCAGACCGGATACACAAGGGCCTTAAGGTATCGGGTACATGATACCGGATACACTAAGCACTGCTTGTATCCGGTATTTGTCACCGGATACAAAGAGGACTACTTGTATCCGGTCTAAGTTACCGGATACAGGCAAAAATTCATTTTCTTCAATTTTTGTGCTGGCTTTCAAGGAGATAATGGTTTTTGATGATTATTTGTGCAATTTGGGGTGTCTACAATCCTTCACTGTCGTTGTGGTTGATCTTGCCATCCACGAGGCATTGCCGTCGGGAATCTCGCCGCCGTCCACTTGCACCGTCGGGGTTCTCATTTCTGTCAGCCATCATCGGTTGCTGCTAATTTTGTCGCCATTAAGAGGTGTGCAGATTTTAATTTAATAATTTTTGTTATTTGAACAAAAATCCCTAATCCCCAATGTTGCCTATCCAAAAAAGAGGCATGTTTTTGTGTACAAAGGTATTGTTTCCATGAGTTTCCATTAATTCTGTTATGGATGCGGCAGAACCAAGTCGGCGTTCAATGTGTATGTAGTGAAAATAATGTTGAGTTATTCCTGTAATGTTTAGTTACTTGAATAACTCAAAAGAAAGTTGCCATACCTCTTAATTCTTAGTAGAGAATTAAGAGGATTAAGAGGGTAATGCAGTCATAATGTTTTTGTGTCTATACCCTCTTAATTCCAGTAACGCAGTCGTAATGTTTTTGTGTCCAAACCATCTTAATTCTTAGCAGAGAATTAGTTGAGTTTGGCCAAATAACGTTGAGTTATTCCAGTAAGCTATTATGTGAGAACACTTGTGTACTTACAGTACTATATCATTGTGATCTATGAGGAAAAAAGGCTCAACAAGTCAAGAAAACCATCAAACACCTGCACACGCACACAGAGAAAATGAAAGAAAACCAGGTACTAACCCATTACATAGAAGTTTTTTAAAGGTTTGTGTTAGTGCCCACCAAACTGCAAGTCTTTAAGTAGATCTTAAACGAAGGATATTTCTTACATGAACAATTCAATGCCATTCTTGTTTCATTTCTTCAGTTTCAATTTCATGGAAGGATGCAAAATGCAAACATGCATTCTGAGACTCATAACAACATTACAGCAAGGATACATTGTTTTAGGGAAAGATTAAATATTAAAATAGAAACATATCATTGGCTTCAATTTCTTTTCCCATTGCACGAAGCATGTTTAGAAAAAGATGTTCAATGCTTGCAGGCATCCTCATAGTCATAGACCAAAAACTAGGACTAAAAATTGACAATTCAACAAGAGGATAGAAAATAAACACAAGCATCATCCCTTCATATCCGGTTCACATTACATTAAGCTTATTCTTTTAGACAAGAGATAACAACACATGATAAGCTGTTATAACTACAGATACGATGGTAAGAAACATAGTCCATAGCTCAATATTACAAAACATACACAACCTTTATGCAATTTAATTGTTATTTATGTGAACCTTATGTGGCTTAGGCATGGATAGTGCATAGGATCACAAGGGCCCAGATGATTTCACTGACGTGCCAAGAGATATTGATCCTGTAAGGCATTCCATTGCATTCTTTCTTTGATTTTACACATTCTTCTATACAGTTCCTTTTATTAATATGTTTTCATTGTCATAGGTCCTACGAGCACATATTCTTCGGATGATCGGGTTCGCCCATGACTTTACAAGGCTTTGTACTACTTTTGCTGCCTCCTTATGCCACTCCTAGCCACAATCTCATAGGTCGGAGGCCATAGCACCCGATGCGGAGCCGGTCAGTCCTCGTTGTGATGATGTGCCTCCTCCACCACCTCCAGAGTAATCTCCGGCACATGCCAATCACACTTGATGCACACCCACATATTACATCGCCTTCTTTTGCTGTAAGTCTACCACGTGATGGACCCTTGGCTACATCGGATGGTCCAAGTACTATTCAGCCCCGTCCTAGAGGTAGAAGAAAGTGAATAATGCACCGTGTACACAAGTTTCAGTCACCCTTTGTTGAGGGGCATAGATTCCCCTATTACAGGAAGCAGAGACAAAGGTGTGGCTTTATGCCATGTCAGGGGGGTCGCCAATGTAAGTATACGTCTTCTGTGCTTGAAATAATTAAGAAATTTACACCATGCAATATTGTGTTCATTGTTGGTTGTTTTTTTTTTGCCTTATAAGTTGAAATGGTGCAGGGAAAAGCTTGTTGATTTTGGTGAGTGCTATGCAATGCGACACGAGCTAGCTGCTCTTGCTCCTCGACGGAGGGTTAGCGACTTGGTAAGTTTTTTGTATTGAGAATTGTATCATTTGTTTTAGCTTAGTAATATTTGGATTAGCTTTCTCACTCAAGTGAATGTAAAATAAGTTATTAATGTGTATGTGATTGCCCGTGTCAAAGCTATGCGAGAACATTAATCGACTATCCATCACCACTATATTTCACCCTATACATGTGTACGTATACAGGATTGTACATTAGCATGATTACAATAAATAATTCACAATGCATATGAAGTAGTTTATTGACTAAGATATTATACTTGTGACTTATAGGCTTCGATCCTAAAAGGAGCATTGAGCATGGCCGATGGTGTACGAAGGCATTTTGCACGAGATGTTCTAGGATTTAATTTGCTTTGGTGTCATATGGTATGATAAAGTGCTAATTTTTTATTATTCTCTCTTAGATCATTAGTAACAGCTAGTACACCTTGTATTGTCATTTGGCAGGTATTCCTACCCATTTTGAAGAGGAGCCATTAGTTCCTTGGTTTTTTGAACATGTTGGAGAAGCAGGTGGAAGTGCTAGACTCCTTGGCAAATAAACGACCTAATCATTATCGTGTTGTCTCAACTAAATTGGTATTTAAAGAGCTATATAGTGTCGATATATTATATAATTTGATATTGAATGGTGCAATTGGCATTGCAGACAAAATTTTTTGGTGATGTCGTTGAGGAGCTTAAACCTGGTTGTGATGAGAGAGTGCAAGAGTGGCCAATTCACCCTGTCCATGCCCCGTCAAAGTAGTGCGTAAGTTGTTTTACTTTATCACTCATGTGTTACCATAGGTAATTGAGCATACATGTGATATTAAAGTGTGCCCTTACGTTGCTTACTTGGTTACTCCTATTGACTTCCACTAACAAAAGTAACTTCTATTACTTGCCATGTCTACCTTGACTTGATTCCTTCCACTTGTTGTGTAATATCGATTGCGGTGTATTCTTAATGAGGTTTATGGATTATTGGGATGGGCATCAATTGTCCAATGAGTTCGGGCAGGCAAGTATTTATATTCATATGTAACTTGATGTGGTTAACACTTATACATTTTTTTTATAGCAACTGTTTCATTTCCAATGTAACAGGAAAATATTAGATACTTTTGGAAGCAATCGATAGCATACCTCATGCTTCACCCTGCAAAATCAATCAAGTACCCGTTTTATATGGAGAGCTGATATCTATTGGAAGTCTCAATCCTGATGTAAACAAGAAGCTGAGTTCTCAAATTCTATAACACCAAGGTAAATCCTGGTCTTGACTTTGGAGTTGCTGATATGATATTATCACATGGTAGATTTACATCCGAATTGCTGTTTTATTATTAGCCTATGGTTGTTCCGTAATTTGAAATTTGTTATTTTAGGTGATGGAAGCCAATGCTCACTTCACCACTCATTTTTGCTACAAGAACTCAACTTTGAGATCTCTACATACTTTTTTGTGTTTGTCCTTCCCTCTTCCTAAAATATTAAAATTCGTGGGATTCTGATACATTTTGTGGTGATTTTCTTTGCTAATTTGTGAATTATTTGGAAACATTTTATTCATGTTTTAATCCTATGTGATAGATGACATAAAAAGTAAAGTATCCAATATTTTTATACTAATTAGATGCTACATAAGAGGACATTACAAGGTATCTGCCTTTTGACTGCCAATCCAAATACTACAACATCTATTATAGTTCAAGTCTGGTGGTTCGCTTGGGATTTATGCTGAAATTGTTTTTATAGATTGCATTATAATTGCGTCAATATCCATTGGTGAATAAAGATCAAGAGTTGGTGTATATGCTAATACATGTCGAATATTATTTACATGAAGAGAATCGACTTCTGTAGTCTTTGTTATAATGGAATTGGACTCTTTGAATTCACTGTTATTGAACATTATCTACAAGGGTGAATCTGGTCTTTGATCTTTGATGTCTTCCTACTTGGATAATCAACCAATCTATGGTAACCAAACCATTGCATTCAGCTTGAATGTGTTAGACATGTTTTCTTCTGGTGCCATTTTACTCAGCTATCTTTATAGGCATCTGAGAGTTGTTATACTGCTGTATCAAGATGAACTACCAGGGCTGTAATTGGATAATCGTGTCTGTGAAATGTTGTAATAGACAACTAGCTGATATTTGAAAAGTTATTTTTTGATGTTCATCTTATCCAAGCAGTTTTGTTTCAATTTGTAGCTACTTCTTCCATTAAAACTGAAGTGTACTCCTTGTGCAGGTTGTCAATGATGATGATGTTGTATCCTCCTTATCTTCTTTTTGTATTTAATTGGCAAGTACCAATTATAGTGAAATTGGAATGATTTCGATTTAACAGTTGCTGATTCTGGACCTTTTTGTATTGTTATTAAAGGTTTTTCAAAAGGCGTACATTGATTTAGCTAGTTACGTCCATTATCATAATATTGTAGCTTTCTCGACTGATCAAAACATATTATTTGGAGCACCCAATTAGATTTTAATATATTTGTACGTATTTTATATATACGGATGTGATTTATTTAACTTCTTAATATAATTAGATACGTCACAAAATTTTAATTATTCTCTAATTATGTTGTTCACTTTATCTAAATTTGATGGTAGGGTTGGTAGGAATCACAATTGGATAGATTAAATGAATAATAATAAATAATTTATTATTATTTGGTAGGCTAGACAACAGAGTCAGGTGGACACCCTACCTATCGATGAGATGGGAGGAAGGCTTGAGCCTAGGTCCAAGACTTTTTAAATGACACCTAGTAAATTGATAAATTAAACCCCTAATGGTTCGTGTTTAGTATTTCTAACTTGGGTACTTAAGCTGGTATAATCCTAAACTGTCATGAGCTCACCTTGACCCCAATCTTAATCCATTCAAATACATATTTTTCATATATATTTTTTTAACATATTAAATTAATTGTTATGTTTTACATCATAATTCATTTTGAGCTAGGAGGAAGTTTGGCATATAGGAAACTATCCGCCCTAAAATAGCTCGAGTCCCATATTTGATGCGCTCGAGTCCCATGTTTGATGTGCTCAATTCCCACGTAAAATGCGCTCGAGTCCTAGTTACACTAAACTCGAGTCCACTTTAAAATAGCTCAAGTCCCATATTCGATGCGCTCGAGTCCCATGTTTGATGCGCTCGAGTCCCAACGTAAAATAGCTCGATTTGCACGTAAAATAGCTCAAGTTCCATGTTTGATGCGCTCGAGTCCCAACGTAAAATAGCTTGATTCGCACGTAAAATAGCTCGAGTTCCATGTTTGATGCGCTCGAGTCCCAACGTAAAATAGCTCGAGTCCCATGTTTGATGCGCTCGAGTTCTAATGTAATATAGCTTGATTCACACATAAAATAGCTCGAGTCCCATGTTTGATGAGCTCAAGTCCCAACATAAAATAGCTCGATTCCCACATAAAATGCGCTCGAGTCCTACGTACGCTACACTCAAGTCCAACGTAAAATACCTCGAGTCCAACATAAAATAGCTCAAGTCCCATGTTTGATGCGCTCGAGCCCCAATGTAAAATAGCTCGATTCCCACGTAAAATAGCCCGAGTCCCATGTTTGATGCCCTTGAGTCCCATGTTTGATGCGCTCGAGTCTCAATGTAAAATAGCTCGATTCCAATGTAAAATGCATGTGAGTCCTACGTACGCTATGCTTGAGGCCAACATAAAATAGCTCGTGTCCAATGCAAAATAGCTCGAGTCCCATGTTTGATGTGCTTGAGTCCCATGTTTGATATGCTCGATTCCCATGTAAAATGCTGCGAGTCCAACGTAAAATAGCTCCAGTCCATAGTAAAATGCGCTTGAGTCCCATGTTTGATGCGCTCGAGTCCGACGTATGCAACGCTCGAGTCCATAGTAAAATGCGCTCAAGTCCAGCTTAAATATTCTGGATTTTTAGTGTCTTTTCACTTGCGTCCATCGAGCTTAAGTTGTGGTTGTTGCGCCCATGTGTCACGGTCGATGTGCACGGGCTTGACGTAAAATGCAGTCCATGTGCGGACTAAAGCACGTGTTGTACTCTATTATGCCATGTATAGGTTTTTTCTCGAGCAATCTGCGAGTGTGTTATAGCCAAAGTGTTTCGAATTGTATATAAATATGAGTGTTTCTAATGAGCAAAATGTTCGTTGCCCACTTTGTGTAGGAGGAATGGAAGTTACGTCGAAGACCACTGATACCAGAGATGCGGTCCCATGTCCATGCTGGAAGGGGATGCTAAAAAGAAAACTGTCACAAACCTCGTGAAATCTAGGGAGTTATTTTTTCACATGTCCATCTTCCACACGTATGCAATTTTACGGATCAAGCCATTCGAGGATTAACTTCCATCTAATGTATCTTCTTTCTTACATGGCAATGGTGAAAATGGATGTGGGTATTTTGTTTGGTGTGATGAGTTCACGCTTTGCAAATGTGGGAGGGAACCATGCTGTGTGTTGATTGCAAAAATTCCAACAAATAAAGGAAGATGGTTTTACAGATGTCCTTACAAAGTATGTGTGGAGTTATAGAGCAGTCAAATATGTTCCTTTCACATGACATGATCTTTAGCAAAATATGTACTTCCTAATTGAGCTTCATGTCACTATAGTTCTAGGGCGAACAAAGCTACCTTTTCTTTTCTTGGTTGAATGAAGGTGGAGTAGAAATGGGTGGACCAACGGATTCATGTGATGTAGGAAACATTGAACAAAGGCAGCCAAAATCGTGGGAACTGGAAGGAAGACTGTTGCAGGAAGGCATGACCATGCGAGAAAAATGTCTGACATATACCATGAGTTGCTTCACGAAATTGACAAAGTTAAGCTGGAAGAATGAGTTGATTTTCTAGCGATTGAAATTCATGTTTGGTAGTATATCATTGTGTTTGGTTAAGAGTACTGATAAAAGTACACTTATGTCTTTTAATTTACACCAATGTCTTGCCCATCCCACTTAAATCTCAAAGCAAATTGGTCACCTTAACAAATAGCGTGCTTGTACTCCAAAGTACTTTTGCGACTCATCCAACATGACTAGACGTGTTGGATGAGTGGAACCTAGGAAAAGACCATCATTTTGTAGCCGTTAGAAATAAAACACTAGCAAGAACCAAAGAAACCCTCTCCTGCTAGAGTCCACATTGACTTAAAACACCTAGAATTTCCTTACAAAAAACAAGTAAAAAGGGCTTAAAATTTTATATGTCTGTATATACATCCAGTACAAAACACCAAAGAGAAAAATAATTACAAAAGGGAATAAGCCAATAATTGGCTACAAAAACAAGAGAACAAAATCCATTAGACAACCAGAGGCATCGTTCAAACCATTATGGACGTCTCACTTGATGTGCGCTGCAGCCTTCTCCAAGAAGGATTTGAGGCTTCAAGTCCTTCAAGAACAGATGAGATCCCAGCCTTCAATTATTCATTTGAGATCCAAATTCAAATTAAATACAGAGACCTGACCCTCCTCCAACAAAATCTTTGATGTCAGATTGACAATGGCCTTCTCAATAAGTTTATTTTCCTGCATTAACAAGTTTCACGCTATTAATAAAATCAAAAAATAAGTATTAAATGTCAAAAGGTGTATGCGGAAAAGCACAAAAATTAAGTAGTATAAGGTCTATACAGATGGAATATGTTAAAACTAATTGGAAAAAGCTCCTCAAATTCAGATTCTCCTGAAATCATATGATGAGATTGTCAGCACCCTATTTATTTTTGCACCATAAAATTGCGGAAGAAGCATATATTAAACCGGCATATATGTGGGCACATAAATTGAGGTTTTTATAGTGGACCCGTCTTTTTGAAATAACAAGCCCATAATAAAGAGAATTCTGAGCCGATTCCGATGCACCAAACCGTGCTCAAATCGGATCTCAAACGGCTAAGTTATGAATAAAAGAAATAAAGGGTAGTTTGGGGATTTTTATAAAACCAAAATTGGATGCCACATGGCAACCATGTGTACACCATGGTGGCTGCCATGTAACCAATGATAAATTAAAAATTTTGGAGTTCTTTTAGTAAATAAGTTTCCTAATGGGGTTTGTTAGGCAAATAAATAAAAAATTTAATAACAAAGTTAATAAAAGTTTTAAGATTAAAAGAAAATAAAAAAAATATAAACAAAGAGAAATGAGTTGGACGAATTGGTCCAACTCATATTCTCTTGAGATATTGAGACTAAGCTTAAAAAAAATATAAGCCTAATAAAAATATGGGACAAAATAGACTTTGACCAAACCTAAATGAATGATGGTGTTTAAGAGAGGAAGAGGAAGAGTTAGGGGTTTAGGTGTTTAAGAGAGGAAGAGGAGGAGTTAGGGGTTTAAGAGAGGAAGAGGAAGAGTTAGAGGTTTAAGAGAGGAAGATGAAAGGTTAAAGGTTAAGAAGTTGAAGGGGTGGGAATTCTCTATAAAAAGGTGTACATAAGTCGGAAACGCCGCACGGGAAAGTTCGGAGTCGCCACCACCTGATGGGGTGCAGGCAGACACCTGGGTGCCTAATCTTGTCTATTAAGCTGGTCTGCGGCTTGAGATTCTGAGAAAGGTCTCAGTTGTGGCCTGGAGAAGTCCGTAGACACCCCAATTCACCCCGTCAGATGACGGGTCCTGCGGGTTCCCTGGTTTGAGTCAACTTACTTTGATTCTCACTCGGTTCTTAATCCGATATGCAACTTGGTTAAGTCCGGTGGGACCACCTAAGTGGTGTGGGTCCCGTTTAGTTGATTTTATCTTGTTAATTAGGTAATCTGAGTCTGATTGGGTGGGCCCCGTTGGAAGGTACACGGTGTCCTTGGTGGGCTTAGTCAAACCCATGTACCCTTGGTAGGCCTCTATTTAGTCCTAGGAGGCCCTTTGGGCTTAAGTTAAATGAATTGGTTTTAATTATCTGTTCAAGTTAAGGTTTTAAGTGATTTTTATGCAAAAGTGGGTCGGCATCGATTTTCGGGCCCTTAGGTGGGCCCCCATGATGGTTGCCAAGGTGTTTTTGAATTATCTTATTTAAATTTGCCAAGGTGAGTTGGACATTGGGCTTGGGGCCCGTAGTCCAAATTTGGGCTTGAAAGCCCAGTTCTTTGAAGTTTAGGGTTTGCACCCTTCCTTGGTTCGGTTAGTGGGCTTTAGCAAGCCCGATAGGCCCTAACCCTGGATCTCGACCAAACCATGCTACTTTAACACATCATTCCACAAAACAAGTTCGGGTGGGCCACATCGGGTCTGGCCCACTCAGTTCAATTACTTGCTTAAGTTGCTTAATTGCATGCAAAGAAGTTTATTGGGCTTGGTGGGCCCCGTTGGAAGGCCCACTATGCATCTGGTTGGACCGATGGTCCGAGTCCCATGTTGGGTTTCCAGGTGACCCGGAAACCCTATTGGTTCGCTTGGTTTTAGTGTAAATATCATTCAAATTCAACATGGATCAAGGAACATGCAAAAATGGCATTTCTGCCATGTATCCAGCCTTGGTTGTCGGATATACACAAGCCCTAGGTAATCCGACCTGAGTTGTCGGATCACCTTAAAACTTTACTTTTTCGGAGTTTGGCAATTGGGATGCTTCTGTGGGTCTCCTAGGGGTCTTCTGCAAGCCATTGGTTCAGGTTTGAGGTGGCATCCACTTTACTCCCTTTTGGGGTTTTGCAACAAAGGCAAGGGTGTAGGCAAGAGGTCATGGAGGTGCTGCCCCCCTTCTTTCCAGTAACATAACAGCAGCCAGGTAGGGATCTTGGTAGGGGACTACAGGTGAATGGAGAATGTTTATTATACCACAAAAACAGCAAATTACAAAGTGGAAAAGAGCATGCATTCCCATCAATAAACAACAGGTCATAGGGGGAAAGGGAGCATGTTTGACACTCAAAAATCAGCAAGTCACCAAAGAAAGGAAGAGCATGCACTTCCATCTAAAAGTAGAAAATTAACCTAGACATATAAACAAGAACATGGCTGTGGGTTAAGGTGTTAGATTTGAAACACAAGATAAAGGAAAATAAAGAAAAGAAAAAGGGGGGTCATACTCATGGGGGGCTGCATGATATTGGCAAACCTGCTGGGAACAGCAGCAGTACCGAGGCCTACTGCTGTCCCCAGCAGCAGCTTATATGGGTCGATATTATGGGTTGTGGGGTGCACTTAGAGATTCCAAACAGTAGGTGAAAGGGGGAGCGAGAACATGCTCACATGCATACAAAAATACAGCAAATGGTAAAGGAGGTTGAGGGGTGACGGGGGCATGCTTATGGCTCACGTGTGCACACACATACAAGATCATCAATAAGATAATAGGGTATGCATGCACAAGAGAATAAAAATGAAACCATGCCGTAAATACCAGGGACATCAGCTGTTGTATAAGAGAGAATGCACTTACCATACATGAGGATAGCATACCATGGGTTGGGATGCTGCTGCTGCTCCCAGTTGCAGCTCATAAGTATCATACGAAGGGGGGTAATGGGGGGTGATGGGAGCATGCTTATGAGACTCCTTCTGCACAACACCTATACTATTGATACGGCATATAAATCAGAGTTGCCAAGAGGATGAGGTGCTGCTGCTGTCGCTGGCAGCAACCCCAAAAGCACCTCACATGCCTACTAGCTTGACATAAGGAATGAAAGATCATGCTCATATTCACAAGGATGGGCTCCACCTTCAGCAAACACCAACACAGGCATATATGCATATTTCACCATTATTAACTATACTCCAAACACTAGCCTACCTAACAGGGAAAGCAAGTCCGCAAGAAGGGTAGAGAAGGGGGGGGGGGGTGTTTAGGGGGTACAATGGATGACCAAGTATGAGGAGACATGCCTCCTCTCGAAATAACCCAAACAAGCCCAAAATAGTAGCTGTAGTGGCCGAAAATGCCTAACAAAACCTCACATTCCTTTAAAACCATCTACACACCTCTCCCTTACTTGGAGGTCTTCATGTGGTGAGATGAGGACAAACACATGCGTAAAACATCATGGAAATGAACTCATGCAAAGGGAAGAAGACAAACTTATGAAGCCCTCTAGAAAAATATCATTTTAATATATGTGCAACCCAATGTAACTAGGAACCTCACCTGGTGGTTCTTGAGCTTTGGAGTAGGGTGGAGACACCTTCTTGAAGTTGGACAGCAGCTGGAGCTTGCTTTTTCTTGCACCAACAGCAACTACTCACCTTGGTCTTTGGTGGGAAAATGAAGAAGAAGAAGGGAAGAGAGGATGAGGAGCCAAGGTGGGGTGCTTGGAGGTCTAGGGAGCCAAGGGGGGGCAAGAGGAGCTGGAGAGAAAAGGGTTTAATGGAGGGAAGGAAGTGGAAAAGGGTGCAAGGCCAGCAACCCTCGACCAGGGGGTTGCTGGCCTTATTTATAGGCTTTTTTAATGTATCCGACCAATCAGATCAGATACATTGAGAAAAATTAATTATTACCAAAAGTATCAGATACAAATACAATTATTACCAAAAATTAATTCTTCTGCGCGAATCTGTTAGTGAATCGGCGCGTATTGTACGGCGTATCTTTTGTATCCGATGAATAGTGTTGGATACACACAAAAGTATGTGTATCCGACATATTAGATTGGATACAAATCAAAAAATTACAGATTTGCCTCTCGACTTGACTGATTCGACCGATTTGACCGATTCGACACCTTTAGATATCTGCAGATTGCCCCCTGCGAATTTTGGTTTAGTTCCTGAGATATTTAGCAAGTTTTTTATTTTTAAAGATTACCCCCTGAGATATTTTGCTGCGTTTGTCACCACGTGTGTAGTCCTTTTGCCACGTGTGCAGTTTCCAGTTTTGCTGCTCGGAAACTTCGACAGCTCATATCTTCTTCATCCGGATTCCGATTTGGGCAAACTCAATTGCGTTAGAACTGTATCAGAGCCCTCTATCCCATGACATAGGGCTAAGCATCTGGCCCGGGGTTTGGCAAAATGTCAACTTTCGGCTCCCCCTTAAGTTTGACCGGCCTGCAGAACCTTCATCCGGACTCCGATTCCAGCAAACTCAGTTGCGTTGGAACCTTGTTGAGATTATCTACCCATTGAGATAGGGCAAGGTGGCCAATTATCACTTCATCAAAAAGTCAACTTTTGTCCCCCTCAGGGTTTGACTTTTCGGCTAGGGTTTGCATTTTCGGCTCTTCCGGGAGCGCAAAAATGAGGTGCTTACAAAAGGCTTGAAGTTGGAAGCAAAGAGGGAGGAGGAGGAAAGAAGATAGTTCTTTGAAAAAATCAAAGAAGGAAGTGAGAAAAAGAGGTGGAAGGAGTTTGTACAAGAAAAAAGGGGGAAATATATGGAGTTGTGCTCACCAGTTTCCAGGAAATCGACTCCATACCAGGTTTTTTTTTCATTTGTTGCTTCTCTAATCAAGTATTTTTTAGTATGGTTAAATTGTCAAAAGTGAAAATAATACAAAGCATGTTATTGCTATGGCTGAATGTGTTATTTCATGTTAGTTTTGTTAAATAAAGCATATCACTGTTATGGACATGGCTTCATTTTTTTTATTTGGAACTTTAATTTTAATTCTTCTCTTAATTCTTCTTCTTTTGTGTTTGAGAATTAGAAAGGAATTTAGAGAAGTTGGATTGAAATAAAGGGGAGAAATGGGAAGATGGGGAAAGCCAAGCAAAGACAAAAAAAAAATCTGTTGAACGAATGGTTTTGGGGGGTTGATTTTTGAGAATTTGATAAACTATTATGCCTAATTTGTTATTCTAAAAAGTTGAAGGATTTAAAAAGAACTTATTTTATTTCATGTTTTACCTCTTCTTTAAAACCTTTTTTAAATAACCCCTAGGCCTTCATTTGTTCTTTCTTTTTTAAACAAATAACAACATACTTAACTATAACAACCAGAATTTTCTTAATTCTTCTCTTAATTCTTTAGATAATAGGCTTAACTAATATATTTAATTCTTAGTTTTTTTTTTAGATCATAGGCTTAAACATTTGTAACTTTATTAATTTCTTATAACAATTCTCCTTTTCTTCAAATCCTTGGAAATAAGAATTAAAAAAAATGGAAAAATAAAGTGTAAATTTCAATGACGAAATATGATTGAGTTGTTTTAACACATGCTTTGTGTAAATAAATTATCATAAAAAAATGAAAAAAAAAAATAAAAGATTAAATGATGTGGCTAAGGCTTGTATTTTTTTTAACTGTCCTTCACTAGAATATCTTGATAAACCCTTTTATTTTGTTTCATGTATAAAGTAACATGTTAATTTCTCTAATCCCTTGTATACATGAAAAAGATAAAATTAAAAACATAATTTTTTTGTTTTTGAAGTAACCAAGTACATTACTCCATGTTGAAATATTTGATTTGGATTTCTTTATCTTGGATTTTTTTTAAGTATCATATGTATTATACTTTGTATAGGAAGTAGCATAGCAACCCCCATTCGTCCAATGTTTGTATAAATGTGATCATAAAAAATAAATAAAAATATATATAAAAGATAAAAGATAAAAAATTAAATAATAGTAAACCAGCCCAAATATTATCCAACAAATTTAAGGGAACCCATTTGGATGGGGCAACCCAGGGTGTTCAAGGACTTCCAATCGGGTCACTTATCCGGAATCACTGGTTTAGACTAAAAGTCAACAAGGTGTCTACCTGCACCATTTCAGGTAGTGGCAACTCCATAACAGATTGTAACACGCTTTTACCGCGCACCCGAGGTGCGCACAGAGATAAAATTGCTAATATGCATAAATTAGTATGTCCACATCAGCAATTTTCAGACCTTCCAGCCATAGCAACCAAACTTCACCCATATAACAAAACCCCAAAGCAACCTATTCAGAGGTACCAATATGACACATACTGTGAGACATGGAAAATTACCTAAATGACTTCCTAATCATCACACGGGGTTTACAAAGGGTTGGAGTCGCCACCATTCAGTCTAAGGTGTGAATGGACACCAAAATGATCATAAAAAGTGATAAAAAATTAGAGCTAAAGTAGCTTTAATTAATGGTCATTTCCAAAGATCAGGTAAGGGAATTAGGTTATGAATAGAGGAAGGTGTTAGGCACCCCTATTCATCCACACAGGGTGGTTGCCAAATGCTATTCATGCGTTAAATAGCTACTTGCAAACAAAAATCAAATAAAAGTGATTATAAAAGACAAAAATATGTATGGTTTCCCCATATGAGTGGTCCAATTAATTCTGGACTCTCTATATAGATATACCACTTCTAGGGTTTCATGAAAAATCAAAATAAACTCAAAAAAAACTAAGCTTAAAGTCAAACTAGGAAAATCAAATAAAGCTTTGAAAACTCAACCGATCAAAAGTCTTCCAATCCAAACCCCAGCCGACTAACACCAAAGCCATTTGAAGGTTTTCATGAAGTAGAAAATGCAGTAGAAGTTCCATTCAAATCCGATAAAGACCAAAGAAAACACATTTCCTAAAAACTACTTGTTAAAACCATCAAGACCAAGAGTGACCATACAATATGGATTGAGATCACTCGAAATATGTAGAAGATCAAACACATAACCATTTAGGGTACATATCTGATTTAGATCTCTCATTAATTAGAGAGAGGAAGCCAAATCCACCCAAGTTGATAAAAAACACCAAAATAAGAGAGATTAGACCATAAGGTCTTCTCTCAAAGATTAAAGCCATTTGAAACCATTCCATAAAACCCTAAGAAGTTATTCTAAGCCTCTTGATCTCAGATCTACCATATTGAACATGGTAAATATAGAATCCAAGCCTATATTAATCAAAAGAAAGAAAGTAGTGAAGTATGTGTAGTTGTATGAAAAGTCAGAATTTTAAGAGGAAAAAGAGGATCTAATGCTATGGATAGCATAGATCCATATGGTTCCTCCAGATTTGAAACAAGATCATAACAATGCAACCACATATAGAATATCAAAAGACATACAAAGGATCATCACAGAAAACAGGTTCTAACCTATGGATCCATTCCTGTTCTCGTTTCCCCTAGCTCTCTCTTCATGTTTTACGGCTAGAGAGGGTGCTTAAGGTACTTAGAGGTAGGTTTGGGGCTACAAGCACAAGTAGGTCTCTATACTATAGAAAGATAGAAGAAGAGACTATCCTAAGATTAATGAAAAGAAAAGAGGAGAGGAGAGGCTTACCTTGGTTGCTTGAGAGGGTTGAGAGGCAAGGGTTCCCTTCTTCTCCAGGAGCTCTTTAAGCTTCAATTTCCAGCCATTTGATTGAGGAGAGACCCTCTATTTATCGGCAAAGTCAAGGGTATAGGAGGTTGCAAGGGTAGGCCAAAGTTTCCTTCTAGATTCTTCCAACTTAATTTTAAGGCATGAGTTGGAGTAAATCTAAAAATTTCAGAGGGTAAATAGGGGAGATCAAGTCCCCTAGAGAGAGAGGTAAAAAGGGTAAATAAGGCTCAGATCCCGAGCCTTTGAAAAATGGACAAATTTACGCGTGTCCGCATATAGTATGCGGATTTGTTCTGTCTTCATACTATATGCGGACAAGTGAAAACCGCACGGTGCATGCGGACAAAGCGAATCCGCATAATGTATGCAGGCAGCACATGTTTGGCAATTTTAAAATTCTAACATATGTCAAAACTCAATTAAGGTGCTTTAAACATATTTTCATTTATTTTCTCATATTGTAGTCAATTTGGGGTGTCTACACATACAAGCCAACCCCATTCAACCATAACCCATGTTCAAGATTTGCCCAACAAACCTGTTGTCTACCGCAGCAATAATCTCACCATCACATTTAGAAAAAACCTCCCCAAATCCTTTTGCTGCTCCAGCAGCGACAAACCAAACAAAAAGCACAAATGCCCATAAAAAACTAGTAATATGGGACCTCAAACATCATATTTTAGTTGCTACAAAGAAGAAATCCTCGTTGATGCAATCTCAATAGTTATAAGCATAAGATGGTGAAAAAGGATTACAAAGAAATATATGTTCCTTTAATAGAAAAGTCCATCCACAGAGCACATAAACCCACCAAGCCAAATTTCCGCAGAAGTCAAAATAAACGAGCAATGATAATGAAACATACCCATTCCAACAGAGTCTCTATAAGCATCTAACTCTCCTGATTCTCAAAGATAAACTTTAAGCATGGACAATAGAAGCTAAAATCTAAGTAATCACTTCTTAAAGATGTTCTCCATATTTCATTATATGATCAGAAACACCAGGACAAGCAGGAAATATCAAATAGGAGAAGCAGAATATGCCAAAAAGTACCTTTTTGTGTAGCCTCTCACAGAATCCAAAGATAGGTACTTGTTTGTGTAGCCTCTAACAGAATCCAAAGAATATTGCAACAATGCAAAAACAAGATATGAAACCCTATCTAAACTTCTTAATAAAGTATTGCTGAATTTCAGGGTTGTAATCCAAGCATTGATTATGATCTTTCAGAAGCCAATTAGGTGTATTATTTGCTAGCAAAAAAGAAAATAAGATAAACTAATTCAGGCCTGAGACACAGAATTGGCTCAAGCATTCTAAAAACTGATCCAATTTCAGACAGCATCCAAACGAAGACCAAGTGGCAACCAAAGTTGAAATTATGCTCTTATTATATAAGAATTCATGGCACTTCATTTACCTTCAGATGACATTGACAAATGTTAACTTTTATAATTTAATGACATAGAATAGGGGCCATGTTTACTAGTAACATACATCATTTTCAGAATCTTGGTGAGAATTGCACACTATATTTTTAGCCTGTTAATACATTTTCCATGCAGCTGAAGAGCATTCCTTATATTAAAGTCCCATTACACTGGACACTGGAAATATTAAAAATGTCTACAAATGCCACTAAAAATGAAAAAAAAAATTCAAAAAAATGTCATGACATGTTCATAGAAGATCTAGCATTGTCCCCCTGGCCTAAGGATTCCTTGTCATGTGAACAATCTAGACTGGTCAGAACATCACTACAAGTGACAGAACAACTATCTCTAACCAGGTAAGTAAACCTGGTTAGACATATAATAATACATGTTAGATCTTAAATATCATCATAGAGATCCGATTATCTGGAAAAACTCTCCAAACTTATAAACCTCATGAGACATGGATGTCACAAGTGCCAGTATATATAGAGAACCCCAAGTTTCCAGCCACAGAACATTTATATGTGACAAAATCTGTTAGAACATGCATTTATAGGAATTATGCAAGTTTAAACATCATCCACATGGCCTAAGAAGAATCTCCCTTGCCAGGAAGGTAGTATGGATTGGGCAAATATGGCTCCACGTGGTAGAAAAGGCCATGTCTCACCAGGCATGACTTGAGTCACATGTGATTTTGATCTTATTTCTTACTCTAATAGACAAAATGAAACAAATGGTTAAGCAATAGCATGTAAAATATAAACCATGTGATCCTTCCATGGTTGCTGTAAGATCCTGGATTTTTAAGAAAATTTTAATTAAGATTATGTAGACACCCCAAATTGCACCTCAATATAAGAGAACCCTCAAAAAGAACTTTAAATGTCTTATTTGAGCTTTGACATGCGTCAAAAACTCAAAACTGATGCTAACCGCACTGAATATACGGTTTCTGAGAATTTGGTCTCAATCGCTCTGTGTATGCGGTTGCGACCGCACACACAGCACAGTTGATGTTCATGCTTCTCGCGTGAGCTGCCACGTGGCTTCCGGAAGCTTTGGCCGTTGAGCCACGTCGACAGCACTCATGACAAGCGTAACTGAATTGGAACCGCTATGGATGTGTGGTTGAGGTAAATTTGCATAGAAACCGCACATATAATGACGGTTCTGTGGAAACCGCACTGTGTATGCGGTTTTGGTTGTTTCGGGGATTTGCAAAATGGCTCGATCTCTGAGCCTTATTTACGCATATTACCTCTCTCTTAGGGACTTGAACTCCCTATTTGACCTTCCGAAACTTGTGAAATTACTCCAATTCAAGCCTTTAAGGAGAATTGGAATAATCTAGAAGAGCTTTTAGGCATACCCTTGAGACTTTTCTACCCTTGGCTTTGCCTATAAATAGAGGGGTCCTCCTCTTGCAAATGGTTGACAATTTGAAGCATTGAAGCTCTGCAAGAAGAAGAGAAACTCTGCTGGATTATCTACTCAAGTGCTCAAGCTACCAAGGTAAAGCTCCATTTGATTTTCTAGCATTCTCTTTACAATTCCAACTCTCATCTTCTAACTTTCTATAGTGTAAGGCCACTTTGTGTATTTTTGCAATCCCAAACCTCTTCCAAAGTACCTGGGAATTTTCTCTAGCCGTAAAACGTGAAGAGAGAGCCTTGGGAAAAAGAAGTAGGAATGGATCCTCTAGGCTTAGAACCTACAGATGATGAAGAGCATGCTATTTGGTTATTTTGAGCCTATAGATGATTTTTCTGATGTTTATGCATTTGATTCTGGAGAAATTGTGTGAATCCTTGTTCTCAATAGCAATGGATTCCAGCCTTCTCCTAAAAAATTGATTTCCACCTATTCACACACTTTTCATTATTTTCATCAAATAAGCTAGATCTTAGATTTCCGTGTTTAATACGGGAAATCCGAGGTTATTGGCTTTAGAATGAATTTTAGAACTTTATGAGATGTGATTTCTTGATTTCCAAGTGTTTTGGTCGAATTCACTTGCACACATACACTAGTTTTGGTTTTCTCTTCAAAAATCTTCAAAACAGGGCAACATCTGTGGCCTGTCTTAGAATGCTCATAACTTCATCCTCCAGATGAATTTTTGAGTGATTCTAAAGACATGTGATAGATGGAATGGCCTACTTTATATCTGGAAATTTAGCTCCTTTTTATGGAGCCATTTTTTGACATCATCTGTTCAAAGTCTGTAAGTCAGTTCAGCCCAGATTGCTGAACTTGCCGCTTTGATGGTGCACCATTTGCACAATTTTAATCCGTTTCAAGTGATTTTAATCTCTGTGTTTTCCTTGAGAAGTCTATTTTCGAATCCAACTAGTTTCAAGAGATTTGGTTTTAATTTGTGCCTTGTGTGCTTGATTGACTTAGAGCTGCTCGCTAGAATAGTCCAAAGCTAATCTGTGGTCTTCTAGACTTGTTCAAGAGAGCACACAAGCCACATCTGGCTGGAGTTTGGTGTGAGACTTATCTCTTTGGAAAGGTGGCACCACATACTTCATCCATGTAAATTTTCATGGATTTTTATGGAGCCAAACTCCACGAATAAGGTTTTGAAAATGCCTACTCATCACTTTTTCCGAGTTATAACAGCAGATTTCAGATGTGGATTTCTCTCTTGTTTTAAATCGAATTGAGCTGAATTTTTTACTGTATACTCTACTATATACCAGTTTTCAAATGGTTTTGGTTTCATTGGATTTAGATTTAAATTGAGTGAGTTGTGATTAATCGAAGCTTTCAAGCTCTTTTGGTCTGATTTTTCTAGATTTGCCTTGGCTTGATTTTCTTCAAACTTGACTTAGATTTTCCTTCGCTCATGAAGTTCTGAAGTGATATATCCATGAGAAGAGTCCAAGTTCATTGGATTACTCATGTGGAATAATCACAAACATTTTGCTTATTTTAAGCATCTCTTGTTTAATTTTTTATTAGCAAACAATCCTTAGCATAAGCAAGTATGTGGCAACCGTCTTAGACGGATGAGTGGGGGTGCCTAACACCTTCCCCCACTCATAAATAATTCCCCTTACCTGATCTCTGGTTTTTTCCTTGTATTAAAGCCACTTTAGCTCTATTTGGCTTTTATGAACCCTTTGGTGTCCATTCACACCTTAACTTGGATGGTGGCGACTCTTTATTTTTATCGATCCCCGCGTGACGATATCAGAAGTCATCCTAGGTGACATTTCCATGTCTTATAGATTAAATGGAGATTAAAGGATTTAAAACGATTTTTCTAATCTGGTGTTTGAACTAATTAAAAGATTTTCTGTTAATTATCGAGGGCTTTATTGAATTAATTGTAATTAATTATAGTTATTAATGGATTAATTGGCGTATTCGTAAATTATCTCACATGTTTTAGATGTAGGATTATTGATGTTCGGGTTGTGGTAATTTTTATTAATTATCATGTATTTATTTGAGAATTTATTAGAGTTAATTTGAATTTAAGGGTTTTCTTTCTTAATTTATGCAATTATACGTATGGTTGCTAATTTAAGGATTAACTTGGTGTTTTATATGATGAAAAGTATTAAATTATTTTATGTTATTAATGTGCTAATTATTGGTATAAAATTATAATTGTTGGTCTTATATTTAAGTAGGTGCAAAATTGGGGGCTACTTAATGATTGTCCAATACACTTCTATAGTATTGCTGATTTGGACCCTAGTGCATCCTTATAAGAGACAATCGCTCATGCGCGCTCTCTTTCCCCTTGTATTTCTTTTGTTTGAGTTAAGGTCTTAGTGAAATGTAGGATTTCAAGTGTACTGGCAGAGCACCGGATCATGATTTGTTTAGATATGCCTCTAGATTGTTTCAGAAGTCTGTAGAAGAGCTAAGAAAAGGGGGAAAAAAGGGAGAAGAAGCCGCAGAGGAGAAAAAGGGAGAAAAAGGAGAAGAAGAAGAAGAAGAAGAAGGGGGAAGAAGAGAAACAAAGGAAGAAGAAGGGAAGAGGAAGAAGAAGGGAGGAGGGCTTAACTAGTTCGGTAAGTAGTTTTTTTTCTGCTCGTGTTCACAATTTCAGAAGAGGGGTATGATTTTACACATGTTGAAATCTCATGTTTAAGTTTAACATCTTACTTTGATTTGAAGTATGTATTTTAACTTGTTGAAGATGAACATTTGATTTCAATTGATTCATTAGATGCTCTAATTAAGCTTTGATTGATGTACCGGATGGTTTGTTTTTTGTTTTAATGATAGTTGCAAATGGTTTTAGGAAGTTTTGGGATGTCTTCAACACTATGCAAACATTATTATAAATCTCAATTTAATAGCTTAAAAATTAGTTCACCAGGTGCAAATTGCATAGGAACTGATTTTAGGTTAAGAGGATTCCTGGATTGATCTAGAAAAATCATCAAAGTAGGCCATTTAATCACAGAAAATGAATGAATAGTGCTATCGTCGACATTTGAAAAGTTAGAAATTTTCAGTACAAAATTTGCATTTTAATCTAAAAACAATTATATATAGAATCAATATTTAGATTTAATTTAAATGAGAGAGTTATTGATAAATTAGTGTACAAAACTTAAAGAATTAAGTTTTAGTTCAGATTTTAATTAAATTCAACAAATAAGTTCAAACCCTAATATATAATTACATTCTAGTCACATTTTGAAAGAAAAATCAAAATTCAAGGAAAAGTGTTTAAAAGTGATTTTTTTAGGATTTATAAATTAATTAAAAATTAAGATAAGGTCAATTTAATAACAGTAGAGAGAAAAGTAATAGTTGAGATGTAATCTAGCATATTGCATGAAAAGAATTTTGGGAAAGTGATCAAAGATAGATGCTATACCTCCGTATACTCGAAGATGCCCTATGTACTTGGGATGTTATTGTCTCTGTGTACTTAGAGATGCCCCGTGTACTCGGGATGATATATTTGAGATTGGAACGAGTTGTGTTTGCTAGATTTCATGTTTGGTTTTGATTTTAAAGTCTAGTAGACATAGCACTATATGGATCCATTTAGGAGCTAGGTAGTGGAAATGATTGTTCTTTGCTAGTTGTAATTCCTTGTCCATGCACGCGTGTTTCACCGTGTACTCGGTGAGGCCTTATCGTGTACTCGAAAGGCTGCGGCTATCCCTCATTTTTTCGTGTACTCAGACTATGACTGGATAGTACATGCCAACCCCTCTCTGTACTGGTAGGGTTCTCCCGCAATAAGACAATGATCGTGTACTCGGCTTTGCACCTAAGCCGGGAGGTGGCATAGTGGATATTGATATTATCCTAGTTAAAGACAATCTTACTTCATGAGTCTTGCTATGACTGGTTGATTTATGATTGATATGCAGATTTGATTGACCTGCAGATTTATTCTGGTTATTTTGTATCTATTGATATATTATCGTGGGATTGTTTGGTTTATTCGCGTTATTGTCAATGATGCATATTTTAATCTGAATCATGTTTTAGAACTGTTAAAAATGGTTATGAGCAAGCATGTGCTGCTTACTGAGATATTCATATCTCAGACAGTTTTGTTTTGTTTTGTTTTCAGATCTTGGAAAGGTCGATATCGAAGGGTAAAAGATGGAATCCAGTGAGTTCAGAGTAGAGCTTGATATTTTAGTTTGAGTTGGGTTTTAGTTGACCTTGATATTTTAGTTTGATTATATATTTACTTGTTTATTCATGTTTCCTTTACTTTGATATAGCGATCTTGTGTGAAAAAAGTAACCTTTCGGTGACGAGTTACGGTTTAGTTCACGTAACTCGGATCCGGGGCGTTACAGTTGCTAAAATGAAACCCTTCCTTTACATCTCAAATGAATAAAGAAATCAATAACACAACTTGTCTAACAGAAAATATGATATAACAGAATGCTTTCTCATCAGAAATAGCAACAAAGAGAGGTTAGAGAACCATGAAAATAAAATAAAGAATTGGTGGTTTTCAAAATTCCTACAACAGAATTTAGAAGTTCCTGAAAGATGCTCAAAATAAAAAGATAAAGCCAACTCAAATTAACACCAAATTCCATATATTATTGTTAGTTACTAACTCTGACCACCTAGATTGAACCATGGCCGACGAACCATATCCACTGACCAAAATCTCATTCCCACCTATACAATTAATTAAACTTCAAAGCCTTCTAAAACATGATATTCCTCCCCAATAATTATTAAAAGCTTAGAACCTTATGAGGACTGGATATCATTGTGGTTGATGGCCTGGTTGGAAATGGTATGGTTTACTAGGTTTGACAGCTTAAAAAAAATTCAATTTGATTATTTGTTTCGGATAATTGGCGTAAAGGATTGGTTGAAGAAACTACCAAAGAAAAATAAGAAAAAACCTGCTTCCTTATAAATAAAAATCATACAAAGGTAACAAAAGACAATCTCTCTCACCTGCAATTTCATCCACCACAAATCATGATGTTAGACCATGATTGATAGAGAAACCTATACATAAAACAAGTCCTAGCATAGATCAGACAACTTTCATAACCAATCTTAGCTTATTCTACAAAAAATCTATAAAAGATAAATTTAAAACTCAAATAAGTCCCAAAATCCAAAGGATCTAAGAATAATATGCATAAGGTAAACCGTCTGACTTATAAATCACACTCATGCAAAATGCTTATATCCACTGTTTTCTTCACCCTCGTAAGAGAGGATACTGTTAAGGATAAGAGGAATAGGTTCATTGTAATGAAGAATGTTTATATCCATCGTATTGTTAACTAAATTAAACTACTAAATTGGAAAGGGGAAAAGCTCGAGTCATACCATCTTGTCCACCCATTTGTCTAACATAAGTGACAACCATCTCGTACTCATCCTGCATCATGTGCAACTATGCACGCATGCAATCCAACTCTTGTTGGGATACCTAACAATGGCCAATGCGTATGTTAGAACATTGAAATACAAGTCGGCAACGCGTACGTTCCAAGTAGGGGGATGAAAAGTCTTACTGGATCAATGCCTAAAACATGTCCTTCATCCACAACATTTCTAACTCTGTCCTCATCATGCACAACCTGTGGCAGCACCTGTATGGATTACACTAACTATGATAAGGCATCCACCACAGACCATGAAATGGGCACAAGCATAGAATAATCACGTAACAACCTCCCCATTGCCATAACTGCCTGCATCTTTTTCAGCCTTCTCCCATGGCTTCACACAGTCGTCGTCCCACCACCCCATACGTGGTGCCGGATGATTGCAGTCCTGCTCACCAATCCATACTACTTCATAGTAGAAAAGCTGCAAAATAAATAAATAACATAGTGCCAACAACATTTCACTTGTTACATTGAACCTATACAACCAACAAACGAAAAGGACGAACATACTTGCAAAAAATGAGGCATCCACCAATGTTGAACTTTTTCTTTTCTTGATGAATCACGATTTCATTAAACAACACATCTATTATGAAGGTTGCCCAATTATACTAACCCACCCTTCTAATTATTAGATACAGGATGCAGAAAATGAAACTTAATGTGCAAGTTTGAACATGAGCATAATAAAGATCCCACAACAAATAGTACGAATGCTCACTGGAAGGCATGCCCAGACCCTAAAGTGCCCACTCTAGACTCTATATCAAATAGTGCTATACCATGCCTATCAAAAGTAAAACTTGCACGAAGATGTGCAAGCTGCTCAGTGGGTCCATCTATGACAACCAAAGGGCCTTCATTCTGAAGGCCCAAAATGGTACTCACATCGGCAGGGGTAATGGGGACAACGGAGGAATCAATCCTTAAACTACAACTAGATACATCGATGTGATCCACTAACCAGGCGCACAACTTCACAAAAAGGGATGTACAACGCATTTGGAGAAGAGAACCAAATCTTATTTCAACAAATGCACCTCACTACTCCTCTTCAAGTGAAGTCACGAAATTCACAAATCTCTTTGGGGAGCATCTTGTTCCCAAAGAGGCCTGCCATGATAAACGTGTGTTAGTATAACGGAAATGCATAAAAAAAAATTCTTATTGTTCAAGAAATCATATCATACCTTTCCCTTTGATTTTCCTTTTGGAGGATAAGCATCTGCCAACCACTCCGACATTTTTTCATTGTATATGTCCTTATACCTCTTCTTGGCATTATCCTCCATCGCTTTCCATAGACCTTCTGCCTCCCGTGTGATCTACAAAATGGAAATGCATGCATATTTATTATGATTGGAACTATGTACATTATCATTGGATATAAAGTACTTTAACCAACTCACGGTAGTGAGATTTATGGAAGACCTATTCTCCTTGCACTTTTCAAGGTACTCATTCTTATAACAAGTTCAGGTTTGTAGGAGAACAAAACAACGCTTTATCACAAAATACTTCATCACCTGAATATGACAAACGCGTTGGTTGGACGCGATGGGCAACTATCACTACAAAAAATTAGAATTTTTGTGGCATTCATAGGAATGCTGCGAAATCTAATATGAATGTCACTATAGCTATTCGAGACGAACATTGCGACAAATTTACTTTTGTCGCCAAAGGCCATGTCGCAAATAATTTGGCGACGTTCTTTGAGTTCGCCGCCAAAACTGAATATTTGGGACATTCTATGAGTGCCACTGTATATATAGTATAACGACACCCATATGAATGCCGGTATTTATTCTTTTTAGCGACACACATGATTGCCACTATTTGCTTAATTTAGTGACACACTTATGAATGCCGCAATATGTGTTATTTGATGACAAAGAAATGTACACCGCTATAGATTTAAATTCTATTTTTTTTTTTAATCATTTTGTAATTTTTTTAACCTGTAATAATTAATTAACCAATAAATCCAATAGAACTCCAACCACCACCACATAATAATATATTCAACAAATTAAAACAAGCTTCTCAATTCTTCTAAATCAATGTCAATACAAATAACATCTTCATATTAACATAGAAAAGAAACAAAAATAAAAAGCTATATAAACGGCTCTAGAAAACAAATTCTATAACAAAAAAAAATGAAGATGAAACTTATCAAAAAAAAGTAAAAAAGATAGTCTCTATGTGCATTGTTTCCACTTATTATTGGATCCTTCATGGAATTTCTATAAACAAAATTGAAGGGGAGAATATGTGTTAGGAAAGCAACAAATATCTATTATAATATATAAATTTATGCACTTCCAATAGCATTTAAAGTAAACTTCATACCATTGTTTTCTCCACTTTTGTTAATCGTTGTGTAAGCATTGCCATACATTCCTTTATAGATGTCATTTCCATGTCCTTAGCTGCCATGGATTCCTTCATTGAGGCTATTTCAGTATCCTTCGTTGCAAGCTCATCACGCAATATTCTGACTTCAACTTGTAATGTGATTTCCCGCCTAAAGAGCAATAGAGACTTGTGCATAATTAACTCAGCACAGAAATTTATAGCTCAGCACAAAAACTCTCACCAGATCTTTGTAGTAATGCTACTAATATGTTATTTTTACTTGATATCTAATTTGCTAATTAATTCCAGAGGTGTAGGGATGGGCGGCGGGCCGGCCCGGCACGGCCCGGCACGCCTGAGGCGTGCTCGGGCGGGCCGCGGGCCGGCCGTGCCGCGGGCCTGACGTGCTGCGGGCCTGGCGGGCCGCGGCATGCCAAGCCCGTTTGCCCCATTACCCCAGCCCGGCACGGCACGCCCCAGCAGGCGTGCCGTGCCGGGCCTAGCCCGCCGGGCCGGCGGGCCAATATTAAACTTAATTTTTTTTTAAAAAAATAAAGAAAAAATTCAAACAAATCACCAAAAAATCCAAAAAAAATCATTAAAAAATTCTGAAAAATATTTTTATTATTCATAAAATTGTTTTACATATATTTGGATAGATTTTACTCAAAAAATATATAAATTACATCCATTAAAGACTTAAAGTAGTCTAATTAAAAACTATAGACTTAACAAATATATTTAATTGGAGATTTTATAACAGTTTTTTGGGTTTATTTATACTTAGTTATTTTCTTAGCTTTAAATGATTATATAAGAGTTTCAACAATCATGTGGTATCCTTAATGTTTAGGTAAAATATTTTAATTATGATACTATTGTTGCAAGAAGTTGATCTGTCCTAGTGGTTAAAGAGACAGATTTTCAGTCCCTTGGACAAGGTTCGAATCTTGTTATGGGCAATTTTTGGCTATTTAAGCTAGTTGGGCTGTTGGAGCGTGCCCAGCGGGCCCACAGGCGGGCCAGCCCGCCTAGGCACGCTCGCGTGCCGCGGCTCGCGTGCCGCGTGCCCTGGCGGGCCGTGCCCAAACGGGCCGCGAGGCCAGGACCCCCGGCCCGGCACGGCCCGTGTACTGCATGCTACAGTGCACGTGCCGTGCCGGGCCGGCCCGTTGGCGTGCCGGGCCATGCCGTGCTCGGGCCGGCACGGCCCGTTGCTCATCCCTACAGAGGTGTAAACAATCCATATGGAAGGATCTAGAATGTGAGAATGACCAAAAGAGACCTGGATGAAGTTGATCAGATTTTATTTAAATATATATAACTGACAGCAAATATGAATTTGTTAGGGTGGGATAGTGGAACTTGATATGTGTATCTAACCTCAACTAGTTGGCACAAGCACTTTGTTGTTGTGGTTACTAGTCGACATGCTAAAAATAAAAAAATACAAATTTTTTATTTTTATAAGCTGGAGTCAATATATTTTTAAAATTCATGTGCAGTATATCCCTGATTTTGTTATCTATAGAATGTTTAAATCACTAATATAATAAGGTCTAAGCAACGGCTATATGTATACTTCAGGAAATACAAAGTCACACATACCTACTCAATGAAGCATTGTCATACATGTTTAACCTCTCAAAGAAAGCAAGGGTGTAAAAAGTGAAGCGATCCACAATAGAGACACCAACCTGCAACAAGAAGCAAACCAAACATAAAAGATACACATATAAATTAGATGCCCAATATACTTGCACGTTGAAACAATAACAGTGACCAAATCATATATCGTCCTGTTATACAAGGCTCATATACATCACTTAGACAACAATAAGAACATTACAACAAAGTAGCAAGTGGTACTAATCTCTTACATCGGAGTCCAGGTGATGCGAGTATGAATTTTATCCTTTCATGGTACTTCCAACAGCCAAAACACCAGGTGAATGAAGCTGCCAAACTCCAATAATTAGCAAGTTCTTATCTCCTTGATATAAAATCAATATCTGGTGTGCATCCAGTGTAAAAAATATCTACATATCTATAAACTATAACAGAGTACCATTAACGTAGGCTTAACAACTCAACTAAAACATGATTTTTCACCATAAAATAAAATGATCATGTTACAAAAATAAAAAAAATATTAATTAAATCTACATATGTTTAGGTGTTGCAGGCACTCAAATCTATCTTCAATTTTAAGCCATCATAAACGTTTATCAGCCACAAATATTATATCGTTTAATTGATCTGTTATGTCGTGTAACTCAAGTGAAAGGTACTGGTAATTATAATTAGCGAGAACAAAAGCCCATGATAGCCACACTAACGCATTACAAAAAAAGTCTTTTTATTACGGCATTTCAAAAGTGCCCTTATAATATAGAAAATTGCCGTTATAACATATAACAGCATTTTGATAAAATGCCATTTCAAGTGGTGTTGCATTATGTTATAACGACACTTTGGAATATGCCGCTATAAAGTGACTTTTTACTGCATTTAAAAATGCCGTAAAAATATAAGCTATTACGGAATGTTTTTAAAGTGTCATAATAAAGTTTATCAACACTTGAAGGCTTTAGCGGCAACCATCAAATGCCGCTAAAAGTATATTAATTTAAAAAAAATTTTAATTTACCACCCCCCCACCCCCATTTAATTTCCCATGCTAGCAACCAGATTTACTTAGTAATATCAATTCCCAACAACCGCAAAATACTTTATGCTTCAACTATTTGCCATTCACCATCAGAATTGAAAATATCTGAAATTTTCAAATCTTAAATAGGAAACCTGCTCAAATACTCAAGAAGTAACTGATCTGAAATTTTAACAATATATACGATTCCTTTTGGAATAGATACAGCAGACAGTACATGCATTTACATTGAAAACAAGACATGTGTGAGAAGACTTGCACAACTAGTTCCAGGAGGTCAATCTTGATCAACTTACTATCTCCATACCTGTTTCGAGACAAGTAAAAAAAATTACAAGAATACCAGCGAAATACCTAATAACTGTTGACACATATAACAAATATGAGAAATATGATCAAAATTCAATTACACCTAACAAACATAAACGAGAATGCCTTCAGCACAAATTACAGATAATAACCAGAAGGATCAAGTCAACCACACGGGAACTGCAAGGCATGAAATTCATGTAAGCGTGTGTTTACTACCAGAAGGAAAAAAAAATCAGGTGATCAAAATTAAACAAGCAATTCCAGCCTTGGCATCAAAGATACTTGATCTGCGAAATTAAGCAAGCTATGGATTACCTATAAGAAACTGCAAGAGCCAACTTGATAGGACAGAAAAATGCAAAATTAAACAAGCAAGACACTTCATATAAGGTTCATATACACACAAACAACCTGCCCAAATCTGAGAGGCAAACATTTCAAAGAACTTCAGAAGTTGGCCCAACGAAGTAAGATCAGCTTCAATTCAGCAGGTGTAAAAAATCTCAGTCAAGTTTCCACTCAGTGAAATTCAACAGAATGTTCCCATACCATTTTTATCAATAACTACTACATAAATATATAATAAGCTAAAGCTAGCAAACCAAATCAAGGTACATCAAACAGGTGGATTGGATCATTTACACACATTTTCAGCAACTTTAGTTGAATAAGAGTTGCAAATCGTGGCGAATCCAGGTTTCAATAAACTTATCAATCACTTCAATATAAATGTAGAACGTGGATACAGCTAGCAACACGAATCAAGGTGCATCAAACAGGTGGAGCGGATCATTAAAATCAATGCAAGATGAGCAACTTCAAAAGTTCACATTATATTTAAATGGCCATAGACTAAACAAACGATCAGTCAAGAAGCTATTACCTGCTGTCACCCACAAAATCAGAGGAAACAACATCATCATCGGTGTATCCAAGTATTCTCTTCAGGTTCCCCTCAGACTCCTCCCTAAATGAAACAAAATCCTTTCTTAATGATCATTTCACATGTAAATGTTCTGCTACAAATATGGAAAGTTATTACTTTTTAAAGTGTAGAATGAAAAGCATAATATGTAGGACTAGACCAATGCATGGAAAATTATCATAAAACCATGGCATTATCAAAGGTAAGAAAGCAACCTTCGCAAGGGGAGCAAGAAATCCAGATAATTTTCAACCAAGTTAACATTTCAGCATGAAATTCGCATATAACCACATAAGATCCCAGGCTCACTGAAAGCACGAATTAGTCTCGATTCAAAGCGTCCAAAATTGGGAACAGATATATCCACTAAATTGAGAACAGATATATCAATAGTGAACTTGATAGCCTCAGCTGCAGCTCGTGATCACAGATAATACAGTCCTGTTTTCAAACCCTTGCATGGAAGAATAAGGAAATTTAGCAGATGTAAGTGTGCGCACCTAAATCTACCCTAGATCGCACACCGAGCGCACGTTTTGCAATTCGTGCCACGTGACTTATGGAGTCGCCACTGCCTGAGAGTGCAGGCAGACACGAGTTTGCCCTAACTGGGTCTAAGTCTGGTATGCGGCTTATTAGAGTTCTAGCTAAGTCCTTGATTACGGTCCGGGGAAGTCCTAAAGACACCCTGGTCCGCCCCGTCGGTCTGACGGGTCCCTTGGGTCTCCCTGGTTTTTGAGTCAAGTTCCACCCTTTCCTAGACCAGCATGCCTCTTCTTGGGTCTAGCGGGGTCCTCTGGAGGTGTTGGCCCCTTTTATTTCATTTTTTATCTTTTTACTTAAGTGAGGTGGGTCGGGTACAGGCCCCGTTGGAAGGCCTGTGGTTTGCCAGGTTGGGATTGGGCCCAATAGGGTCATTGGGTAACCCTTTTGGTTAATTTATCTAATTTAATTATTTACACCTATCAAGGGCTTAGTGGGCTTGGATTTAACCCATTAGCTGGGGATCAAGTGGCCTTGGGCCCGTTTGTTGAAAACGGGCCCGGTTTGGGCTGGTCTAAGGTGGGCCACTTAAGTGGTCCCAGGGGAGTCTTGGTGGGCCTATCTAGACCCATGGTCCACTAATGGGCTACAAATAGCCCAAACAGCCTTATAGGATCGGGTAGAGATGTTTCGGGTCGGATTCGGGTCCAACCGGGTCCCAAAAGTCCATTTCAAGCTATTTCTTAATGTGCCCGTATTTTCTTTATGGGCTAGCCTTGCCCGTAAATGTAATACGGTTCAGGCTTGCCCGTATAGTGAATACGGGCACGCCTAGACCGTACTGTAAATACAGGCTTTGCCCGATTTTACAATTTTGAGCCAATTTCGGCCGGGATCGATTTGGCAGCCTTATTGGTGGTTCCGGCAACTTCTACTGGCATTCCCAGTGTCTTCACAGCAACTTAAATGCCCTTTTCTTGATCATCTTCTTCTTCCACTTTCCACCTTTTCTTTCTTTTATTCTTCACGTGGCCTTTCTTTGAAGGAGAACTAAAAGAGGTACTAGAGCTTCTTTCATTGTCTTGCCAAAGTCACGATCTCAAAGACCCATACTTACCCATGGGAGGATGAAGTTGAGGAGAGGATGATTTGTACATTAAGCATATCATTTTTACAAGAATTAAAGATATGTTATTTTAAATAACTGTTTCTTTGTTAAATCCTCAATAGAACTCTCATTTCGCCTTTTAGTTAAGTACCTTCACCATGGAAGACTCAATGCCGTGCTTAATAAGAGCAAACAAGTGAGAGATACATAATAAAACAAATAGTAGATAAAGGGAATTCAAAAATAAAGTCAAGTTTAAGATATGTTGAATATCAGAAATACACTTTTACTATCACCTTCTTGTTTCTGACAAGTGTTGGTTCTTCGTGTGATTTCGGCAACGCTTCCGCACTCCCGTTAATTTCCAAAAACGGGATTGAAAAGAGGTTTTCTTATTCTGGATTAAGAGAGATGAAAAGGTGGGGACAGTGGGAAGATTTTGGACAGCGCTTCCGTGCTCCAATTGATTTCACGAATTGGTTTGAACAGGGGTTCACTGGGTTTCTTATACTCAAAGGGTGAAAAAGAAAGGTTTAGGCAAGGTTTAGGGGCAATATGGTCATTAGGGTTGGTGTTGACAGAGTGGAGACAGGGTTTGGGTGTGGAAAACACAATGAAGAAGAGGTGGATCGGCCGAAGGGGGCTGCTTCTCTTAAGTGGAAATCAAGGAGGAAGAGAGAAGGGAGGGGGTGAGTGAAGTGGGAGAGAGAGCAAAAGGGGGAGAAGAAAGGGGTTTGATGCTTGGAATGGAATGGGGGGTGGCTCCCCTTTTATAGTTGAAAATTTGTCCTAAAATTGAATTTTAATCACCTTTCTTGACTGAATTTTAATTTCATAACCAAGGTAACTAAAATTTAATTTTCATCTTTATCCATCCAATACATCATTCTTATCCATATTATGGACATGTGGTTGTTATTTTTTGTTTATTTTTTATTTATTTTAATCTTAAGATTCTTTTAAGTTTTATCATTATTTTATTCTTAAGATTTGTTTGTTAGAAGACACTTGTGTTTTCTATTTTTCCTTTTATTTTTGATTTAGTTTAATTGTTAGATATTTACAAAATATTATTACTTTGTTCTTAGATTTTTATTTTTTGTCCTTTCTTCAATCTTGCCACGTGTGCAGATTTTCCGAGATTTTTGACTGTTCATAACTTTCTCATTTGACATCCGATTTCAGCAAACTTGGTGGCGTTGGAATCAGGTTGAGATTCCCTATCCACTAAGCTAAAGGTTGGCAGCAAACTCGGACTTTTTAGCAGAAGTGCAAATTCGCGTTCCGGAGCTAGTTTTGCTCATATTTCCTTATCCGGGACTCCGATTCCAACAGACTTAGTTGCGTTGGAGTCGTATCGATGCGCTCTTTCTACTGATGTCCAATTGAGCAGCTAATTTGGAGTTTTGCAGAAAGCCGATTTCTTCTATTTCCAGATTTGACCAGCCCATAACTTCTTCATCCGGACTCCGATTTGAGCAAACTCAGTGGCGTTAGAACCATATCGGAATCCTCTTTCCAATGGTATGAAGTTTGGTGGTCAATTCTCCATGGATCAAAAAGTCAATTTTTGGCCCCCTCAGGGTTTATTTTTTGTTTGACTTTTCATTTCTTTGCATTTTTAGGGGTGCAAAAATCAGGTGTCTACAGTAAGGGCAAACCAATTATAGGGGAAAGGAAAGAAACATAAACATCAAATATAATTTCAAAGAATGTTTTTGACCAATAGAATGCACGAAACATGGTATCATATATAAATCAACATTTGCATCGAAATGCACATACATGCAAATATTTATACAATTATTAGGAAGCAAGCAAGTTTTTAGATCTAGAGAATAGGATGAGTAATGACTGATTACCTTTCCTAAGTTCCTCCTATTTGATCAACATTTTCATAGAGAGATAGAGAGAGAACTAAAACCATCAAAGCAAATACCTATTATTGATTGCTGCAGCCATGGCCATGAAAACCTGCAAGTCCCTGTAGAAAGGAAATTTTATTTACTTAAGGTGTTCACAAGAAATAATTAAAACCATAGAAACACAATCATCAAAGCAACTACTAGATATGAATCATCAAAGCAACTACTATATATGATATTAAAAGTAGACTTCAAAAAGAAAACAACATAAACATCAAAGCACTTCTAGGAGGTAATTAAGGATGTGGCAATTAATAAAATGTCCAAGAATAGGAAGACATCAAAATGAAGGCAAATAAAATTCTGAAAATAATTGATTTCTAAGTTGATTTATGTCTGAAAATGATTATTCAAGTAGACTTCAACACAGGCTGTCTTTGTTAGTTGAGCCCCTCTATAACATGACATTTGACATCTGTTAAGAATTTAATTCAAAAATGTATATTAGATATTTGTGTATTTCATTTTAAACTTTGAAAACCAATATCATAGAGAATTAGTAGTACCAGTAAATGTTCCATGATGCTCAGTCTGCCTCGAAGATCATCAAGCTCCTTATGGACATTAGCCATTTCTTTATCCTTAGTTGAAATAATTTCTCTTTGTTGCTCAGCTTCTCCACAAGAAAGGCATGAAGTGGATCCCCATATGCTAGTAGGGGTTGGGCCCATACCATAGCCATGAACTCGGCCTGGCCTCTCACGTCCCATGAACCTAGCATATACATCACCATGACCATCTTTATTTTGTGATCTTTCTTGTGTTTGTGAAATCAATTCTTCCATTTTTTCCTAAAGTGAGTATTTAAACTATTAGTATAATCACCTATAAATTTACAAATACTTGACATTTACACAACGACACACACAATTGCCTCTGCAGTAGCTGCATCTACAGCTGTGCCATTTTTATGCTTGTGGGTTTTTATAAACAACCAAGCTCGGTCAATGACCATATCTGGATCTTTTCTTTGCTAAAAATTAGGAAGACAAGCAAGAGTAAGTCAGAATATTCGTTTAATATACAATAATTTTTAAATTTCTCTTCTATATCAAGAAATACCTCCTCATACTCCACACAAGCAAAAATCTTTTTCCCAGAGGTGTGAAGCATTGTCTACTTAGCACGACTGGCTTTGTTTTTAATACTTATAGCCTACATTGCAATTTAAAAACATAGAACTTAAAAGTAGAAACACACCTATTTTCCTAATTCATGTATTCATTATAATTTATGCATACCTTGCTTTCTTCAGAGTCCCAATAGTCAATAAGTATAGGCCATTGGGAGACTTCAACTTCAATGAGCTTATTCATTAACCTTTCAATACGCGTGGAGAATCTAGTATGGTAATTCATTTTTTCAAACTTTTACCGATTTAAGAAGAGAGTGAATCATCTACAGTTGGACCCATAAATGGGTCCAACCATAGATGATTCAATTCATTTAAGAATACACCCAGGAACCTCTTTCATTGGTCAGATAGAGGAAACAAATCAAACCTTCTCTGCTTCGTGTCCTAATGCATGCAATAACCTAATGGCTTAATGCTATAAGTTTTAAAAGGTCACAAATCCATATGTAGATTCATCAAGGGAGAATCAAAGCATGTGTTTTCAACATTCATCTAATCTAGAACTACACTACAGATGATCTACCTCATTTCCCTTAATGTATGTCCCCATGAATGAAGCTCCTAGTAGCTAAATTGCCTGTATTTGAATGGGTCACAGATTCCATTAGCTTCAGTAGAAAAGGATCAACAGGTTTTGCAATTTCATTTTGTTGAAATGTTTGAAAACATCAGAATTTTCAGCGTGACTACATGGGATGTCTCTTATGACATACAATCCAAAAAGTAAGTTAATGAAAGCACCAAAGTTTTGTTTCAAACTACAAAAGGGGCGAAATATTGCTGGAAATTGTTGCAACTATAAATAACTTCTAAAACCTTGAAACATCCTACAGAGCCAAATATATGAGAGCAGTGCAGTTTCAATTCTACTGGATTAGCAGATCTGGAACTTGACTGCAATTATTCAAAGCTACTCCAACTATTAAACTTCTGCACCTCAAACTAAGATTGATGTTTCATTGTCAACATAAAACCCCAAACTCCAAATTCCTTGCTCATTGGTATATATGGCTGTAAGTTACCAGATAAAAGAGAAGAAAGTACCAAAATCACAGTGCAAAGATTTTAAATGATTCACGCAAAAGTGCTACATCCAAGAGTAAAGATGATCAAATTTACATCCACTATAATTGTAAATATTACACAAGGCAAGTAGTAATCCACACTTTAAGAGTCAACCTCAAACTCCCAAGAGATAGAACTAGTACTATCACAACCTCAAGAGCCCACTCTTGGAAAGAACACATGACAACAAGTCTCTCACACACAAGCACATCCAAGATCCCAGAGATCCCAAACATAACAGCACCTGAAGAGACCAGTACTAAAGATAAAAATGCACAAATTGTACAAACAATTTTTAAGCAAAAATCCAAATAAGACCTAATCCTAAAACTGTACAAACATGCTAATTTTTTATTCCTCTGTTGATTTAGTGAACCTTTTCATCTATCGTTGAAATAAGATGCAGAATGAGTCATTTTTCATTTGTAAATTATAAATACAACATTGATAACAATAGCAATACTTAATTAAATCAGGATGTGACCAACATCAACATAAGTGTACAAACATCTATAGAGAGACAAACATTATTTCGCATTAAGGCCAATATGTTAAAACACATGCTCAATTACAAGTATTTTCAATGATAAGTATTCCAACATTGATTACTACTCCGAATACTAATACACAGTTTAGGACTTGATAAGTTTCCTTGCCGTGCGTAAAATAGATGCTTACTTTTGATGTTGGCAGTAAAAAGGAAATTGAAACAAAATCAACATCGAAGACCACCTCATGTGCAAACAGTTTAACAATCTACTAATCACTAAATAAGCAACAAAAAAAAATGAAATCTATCTAAAAAATTCTTAAAGGTAGTATTCAATAATGAATTAATAACAAACCCTAACAAATCAAAGACCTAAAGAAACAAAAATGAGAAATCGAAAAACAAAATAACAACCTAAATCTAAACAACTGTAACAATGATCTGAAAAGGAAACCGAAAAACCTAGAAAATCGTAACGACGATCACAATAACTCAATCACACAAGATGAAAAACAAATCAAATAGACAAACCTTTGTCTTGTAGAAACTTCAGAAAATCGCAAGCTCCTTCTGCTTCAGAAAATTGCCAAGCTCCTTTCACTTCAGAGGGATGCGAAAGCCCTAATCCGGCAGAAAAAAACTTTTTACACATTTGAGGCACTTTTATATATTCCCGGTATATTTGAAAGAAAAAGAAACCTACCGTGTTTCTTTCCTTCTCGAATTCACCAGCTCTTCTCGGATTCACCAGCTTTTGTGCCTGCAAAAGTCCTTTTGGTTTGCACATGGAGCGTGTTGGAGGTGTAGACTTAGTGGTCATGAAAATGATCGGCTCATGATGCATTTGATCTGGTCATCAAGCCAACCGGGGCATTTGCATACAAATATTATTATTTTGATTTATAAAACATCACTAAAACAAATTTTCCCAAAAAAATTAAATTTTATAGCAATATTTTATAATAAAATATTGTAATGATATATTTTATAAATTATTGTGTTACGGCATTTGATAGAAAAGTGTAGTAATGATTTGTTTTATAGAGGCATTTTTTTAAAAATGCCGTAATAATTTGCTTTATAACTGCATTTCTTATAAAATTCCGTAACAAATTGTTTTATAGGGGCATTTAATTACAAAATGCCTTAATAAATTATTTTATAGTGGCATTCATTAGGAAAATGTTGTAATAAATCATTTTATAGTGGCATTTTTCTAGGAAATGCCGTAATATATTGTTTTATAGTGGCATTTAAAAAAAATGCCGTATTAAGGCACTTATAAGGGCACTTTCATATAAATGCCCTTATATTAGTGTCGCTTTATCACCTTTTTTTTTGTAGTGAACGATATAAATACACTCGTTCATATCCATCTGAAACATCACTTTACAATGACTCTTTCATATTTTGACTGTATATGAAAAAAAAAAAAAAAAAGCAGCAAGGGGAGAAATGAGACACATCCAAATAATCTACAAGCAACTATATCCAAACATCAAAACAATAAATTATTCATTCAGTCAGAGAGAATAGAACATAATCTTCAGAAGGCCTTTTCTTTTATCGGTAATCTTCAAGAGGCATTTTGCTTCCACTATTTGGTCCAGTCAGTAGGAGGACATCCCTTTATACTTTACAAGCTTCTAAAATAAAATTCAAAGTTCAACTTGTCGATGATATCTAGTTAGCAAGTGTCAACGGCTCAGAGAACATCCCTCTATCCTTTGATGATTCTAATGAGGTGTCTCATGTTAATTACTTGTGAAAGAATTCCAAAATTCAAGTGTTGTACCTTGAAAAATATTCACAACAATAGTATTCAATTTATTTCATGGCTGTGGAATAGAAGCTGGAGGAAATTTTGGGAGTAAAACAAATGCAGCTCAACAATAATTAATGTCGGAAATTTAATGAAAAACTTCCTAAACCATGGTATACACAGGGCAGTTTCAAGCTAATTAATAAAAGAATCAATTATTTCCTTCTTAGACCTGCATGGTGCACCGGCTTTTATTCCAACCACTACTTAAGAATTAGGAAAAGCAGTCAGAGTTAAGATCCTCACACACACAAACACATATAAAAGGCTCCAATTTGGATAAGGTTTCTAAAAATCAAATACAGAATTTTAATGGTGCCATGTCCAAACTGCAAAGAATATTTTCAAGTCTCCATGATTGAATTTGACTAAATCCACAGCAAACAAAGGAAGGCTTGCTTCAGTACTTATCCAAGATGATTTAGATAAACTACTTATATCACATATTATACAAAGAAAACAATGGCAGCAAATTCCATATCATATCCATCAAATGTTGACAGCAGGCCATAAGGAAAATTTTTGTTCCAAGGGAGTTGAGAGGAATAATCAAAAGACCTTGCCTCCAGACAAAAACATAGACAAGTAGGAAATGTTGAGACAACTAAAATCCAGAATCCATTTCTATATTCACTAATTATGCACAAATCCTGTAGATAATGAAGATGAGCGGCCTTAGAGATGTATCATTAGGAAAAAAGAAAGATTAGTGAGCTCTGGCCGTTGATTTCTTCCACAAACCCCTATCTTTGTTTCCTTCATGTGAGCTCCACATCAAAACAAGATTCGAAAAGTTAGGCAAATAGCAACAGAGCATTACGTAAACGAGTAAACCAAAGATTGAAAAAGCCTAACAAATCATCTCACCACAATAACCAAACACTACTAACGCTCACAAGCAAGATTCACAGAAACACAAAAAGCCTAAAACAAGAGCAACAGAAGACACAACAAGATCGAGAAAGTAAGCACGAGAAATAAAGACTTGAAAACTCGAGATCCATCACTACAACTCACCTTCCGAGATGGCGCTCTGTATCACATCACATTTGAGTACTACGTTCTGATCGTTAACATCTTCCTCCTCCTCGACTACATACTCAGTGTAGCCATTCTTACTGTTGTTCGAAGACGCCTGCCTCTCAGGTGTGAGCTTGACATGTGAGACAAGAAACCACTGAACCAGAGAAAACAGAATTCCAACGACAGTGCAAATAGGAATCACGATCTCCATCACAAGATCCGTTAGAATAGCTGCTCCCATCCTCACAAATTCGCCGAAATGTCACTGGAGAACTCCATCCCAAAACGCCGAAAAAATGGAAAAATAAAGCAATAAGCCTTACAAGGCTTTGAACGTTCTCTGTGTTTCGCTCTTCTGAGCTTCTCTGGTTTTATATATACGACGGAGAAGAGAAGCAGAGAATTTAAATAAATAAAAATTAAGACTTATTGAAGTTTCCAATTAACCGCTATTCTTATCCCCTGTGAACAAACGAAGCACGAAACTTCATCAAAACCCTAGCACGAACTCCTTTACAAAGCTGAATCAGCTTCAAATAAATCCTAAACACATGTCGATATAAGCAAGAAATTAAAAAATAAATAACAAAATTAGACAAGACCAGTTCAACAGACATAATAACCTAGTGGCATAACGATTAAAAACTCGAACCTTTTAGTCGGAAGAAATGGCGGGGAAGAACCATAAGAACGGAAAGGTTTGCAGAGTAGTGAGCAGAGAGGGAGTCGAAGGACGAAGAAGAACGATAGAGAAACTAAAACGCCAAACCAAAAAAATAAGATAAAACCCTAAACACAGGAAGCAAACCGCACGCAAGTTTAACTGTGCGCTTAGGTTTGTGGCATAGAGAAACGCCACAAAAATATATATTTGCGGCTAATTTGAGAAAATGTCGAAACTAATAGTTTCTAGGCGTATGTGCACTGTCGAACAATAAAATAATGTCGCAATATATTATTTATTGTGACATTTTCTTGTGTTCGCCGCAAATTTAATGTTGCCAAAAGCTTAAATTTTTGTAGTGTAGAAGAACTAGCATGTGCCTTTTTCTTCGTGTTCTTTCCCATTAATGAGCTGCAATTAACAATTTGAGGCCCACAGATAATAAAACATGCTAAGTAGCAATAATTAAATGACTGGTAACATTACAAACCCAAACAGTCATAATATAGCAATATTACAAACCCCAAAAGGCATAATTAGTGCAACTCAATGTTTCAATATTTCACAATGTAACTGAAAACCCACAAACTACAAAGTAAATATAAAGGCTCACAACAACATAAATTCTGTGTCAAATGCTACGATATCATAAAACAATAATAAAGATAACAAGGAGATGATTCAATTTTGGCACATACTACGGCCTCCACCATAACATATCGCACCAACCTACAAGTTAGACAACGGTTATTGAAAGGTAATTAGAGCAACAACTAAGATGCATAAATGAAGGTAAGGTCAAAGATGCATTTATACCATTCCGGTCCCTATATTTGAGATATGAAGCTTGTTCGGTTGTGTCCAACACCCTTATATCTAGAACAATGCACCTATCGCTTGTCTTAGATTTGGGATTCAATTCGCTTCTGTTTAGGGTGCCTAGGCCGTCTTGCTATCTTTTGGTGGAAAAGAGATAGATGGGGTTTCATTTGAATTTTCGAAAGACTGCACATCAATGTCCTGAACTGTAGGGAAGTCATGTGTTGGCACACCATGCATCAACTCTTTATATATCAACTCTCGGTTTGCCTTATGGTAGCATATGTTGACAAAGTCATACACATTGAGCCTTATCAAGTTCAGGACAGCACATGCGTGTGCACAAGGAATGCCCACAGTTAGCACCTCATTTTTGCACCCCCAGAATTGCTGAAAATGAAAACCCTAGCTGAAAGGTCAAACCCTGAGGGGGCAAAAGTTGAATTTTAATCAGGTGATAATTGACCACCTTACTTCATCCTAGTGGATAGAGAATCCCGACATGGTTCCAACGCAACTAATTTTGCTGGAATCGGAGCCCGGATGGAGAAGATATGAGCAAACCAGTCCCAGGGGCAAAGTTAAAATATCTTAATTAAACTAATTAAGATAAATGGGAAATAATAATAATTGGGGAAGTCTAATTCGTCCGAGTGGTGTGAGATATGGAAATGTCATCTAGGATGACCTCCGATATCGTCACACAGGGATCGATAAATGTAAAGAGTCGCCACCATCCATCTTAAGATGTGAATGAACACCAAAGGGTTCGTAGAAGCCAAATAGAGCTAAAGTAGCTCTAAGATAAAGAAAAATCCAGAGATTAGGTAAGATGAATTATTTATGAGCAGGGGAAGGTGTTAGGCACCCCCACTCATCCGTCTAAGATGGTTGTCAAATGCTTGCTCATGCTAAAATATTGTTTGCTAATAAAAATGAACAAAGAGGTGCTTACAATAAGCACAATGTGCGTGACCATTCCACATGAGATATCTAATGAACTTAGACTCTCTTCGTGGATTCATCACTTCTAAAACTTCATGAGTGAATGGAAATCAAAGTAAAAAATGAAGAAAAATCAAGCTAAGGCAAATCTGGAGAAATCAGACCAAAAGAGCTTGAAAGCTTTGATTAACCATAACTCACTCAATTTAAATCCAAATCCAATGAAACCAAAGCAATTTGAAAACTGGTATATAATAGAGTGTACAGTAAAAAATTCAGCTCAATCCGATTCAAAATGAGAGAGATATCCACATCTGAAATCTGCTGTTATAATTTGGAAAAAGTGTTAAGTAGGCATTTTCAAAATCCTATTTGTGGAGTTTGGCTCAATAAAAATCCATGAAAATTGGTATGGAGGAAGTATGTGGTGCCATCTTTCCAAAGAAAAAAACCTCACACCAAACTCTATCCAAATGTGGCTTGTGTGCTCTCTTGAATAGGTCTAGAAAACCACAGATTAGCTCTGGACTATGCCAGCGAGCATCTCTGAGTCAATTGAGCACCCAAGGCACAAAACAGATCAAAACCTGCTGAAACTAGTTGGAAATGAAAATAGACTTCTCAAGGAAAAATCAGGAATTGGAATCACTCAAAACAGATTAAAATTGAGCAAACGGTGCACCATCAAAGCGGCAAGTTCAGCAATCTGGGCTGAACTGACTTACAGACTTTGAACAGATGGTGTCAAAAATTGGATCCATAAAAGTGAACGAAATTTTCCAGATATGAATTAGGCCAACTCATCTATCACATGTCTTTAAAATCACTCAAAAATTCATCCGGAGGATGAAGTTATGAGCATTCTAAGACAGGCCACGGATGCTGCCCTGTTTTGAAATATTTGAAGAGAAAGCCCAAAACTAGTGCATGTGTGCAAGTGAATTTGACCAAAACTCTTAAAAATCAACAAAAACCATCTCATGAAGTTCTAAAATTCATTCTAAAGCCAATAATCTTAGATTTCCCGTATTAAACACGGAAATCCCAGATCTAGCCTATTTGATGAAAAATGGTGAAAAGTGTGTGAATATGTGAAAATCCACTCCCTAGGAGAAGGATGGAATCCTTTGCTACTGAGAGCAAGGATTCACATATTTCTCCATGAACAAGTGCAAAACATCAGAAAATAAACATCCATAGGTTTAAAATAACCACATAGCATGCTCTTCATCACTTGTAGGTTCTAAATCTAGAGGATCCATTCCTACTTCTTTTTCCCAAGGCTCTCTCTTCACGTTTTATGGCTAGAGAGAATTCCCAGATACTTTGGAAGAGGTTTGGGGTTGCAAAATTGCACACAAGGCCTTACACTACAGAAAGGTAGAAGATGAGAGTGTAAATTTAAAGGAGAAGCAAGAAATGTAAAGAGGGCTTTACCTTAGTTAGCTTGAACACTTGAGGCAGTAATCCAGAAGAGTTTTCCTTCTTCTTGCAGAGCTTCCAAGTTTCAAATTATCAGCCATTTGCAAGAGGAGGACCCCTCTATTTATAGGCAAAGCCAAGGGTAGAAGAGTCCCAAGGGTAGGCCAAAAAAGCCTTCTAGATTATTCCAATTCTCCTCCAAGGCTTGAATTGGAGTAATTCAGCAAGTTTCGGAGGGTTAAATAGGGAGTTCAAGTCCCTGAGAGAGAGGTAATATGCGTAAATAAGGCTCAGAAATTGAGCCGTTTCGCAAATCCCCGAAACAGCCAAAACCGTATACTCAATGCGGTTTCAACAGAACCGTCACTTGATGTGCGGTTCCTATGCAAATTCAACCAAACCGCACATACATGGCGGTTCAATTCAGTTACGATCATCATGATTGCTGTCGACGTGTCCCAACGGCCGAAGCTTCCCGAAGCCACGTGGCAACCCGCGCGATAAGCATGAATATAAACCGTGCTGTGTATACGGTTACAACCGCACATATAGAGCGGTTGAGACCAAAATAACAAAAACCGCATATTCAGTACGGTTAGCACCATTTTTGAGAGTTTTTGAGTTTTTGACAAATGTCAATGCTCAAATAAGACATTTAAAGTTCCTTTTGAGTATTCTCTTATATTGAGGTGCAATTTGGGGTGTCTACAAGTGGGCGACTGAGTTGCCCCAGCAGTCAACTCAACCAAAAAAGGGGGAGAGAAAAAGGCAAATCTGAAAGATTTGCCACAACCGCATATTGTGTGCGGTTGATTTTTCGGCCACCGCCCACGCGAGCCAATCAGAGCAAGCGGTGCGTGAAAAGTAACCGTACTTACAGTACGGTTGCATGGCGTGTCAGACTGCGTCTGACCAATTTGTCCCCTAATCATTACTGAAAAGATAGGGACAAAACCGTACATACCCTGCGGTTTTGACCAAAACCGCACGGTATATGCGGTTACTGTTCAATTTTGGCAAAACCGCACTGAGTATGTGGTTTTGTCTCTGTGTTCTATAAATAGAAAATCCGAACACTTTCAAGGGGCTGGCTCTTCTTGATTGTTTTCCACCCTTTCTCCCCCATTGCTCCTGGTACGAAACCCTCTCCCTTTGCCCCTCTTTGCCTTCCAAACCATTAAAACACCATTAAAAGCCCATCCTACTCCTTCCTTCTCCATGGATTCCCTCACCTAGCACTTGAAGAAGGAGGGGACCTGCTCTTTGCTGCTTGGAGGAGTGCCTCCAGCACTTGTTCGCCTTCAGGGAGGTGCCACCACTCCACTCTAGGGTTCCAAACCCCAAGGTAATGTTCCCTACGGTATTTTGTTCGTCATATATGGAAATGAGCTCCATGTGAGCATGTGCAAGCCATGCTAGGCTACTTCATGTTTGAGTTATTAGCTACCTAATGGCACGTATTAGCAAGCACACACAGCCTATGGAATGCATGCACTTCTATTATGTTTTAGGGAATGCCTTTTAGTCTTGTTCCGTAGGGTGTATTTGACTTACTTGTTTTCTGTTCTGTGAAGGATGAAGAACCAAGGTAGGCGCACTCAAGCCCCCACCATACCACTGGAAAAGTTCAAAAGGGAGAAGGCAAGATCCTAGCCTTCCCCCCCCCCCCCCCCCCCCCCGCTTTTGCTTGAACCCTAACACCCAAAAAAAGGAACCAAGGAGGGGTCTCCCCCCTCCACTGAACCACTGTGGGCCCACACAGGGGCCCACCCAGTTGCTGGAACACCACAAGAAACCTAGCAACCCAAAGCCCAAGCAAAAAACTGCCTTTGGGCTTTTGGGGCCGAAACCGCATACATAGAGCGGTTTGGCTCCAACCGCATATTATGTGCGGTTGGGGCCAAACCGCACCTATTCTACGGTTATGCCTAATAAACCCACAGATTTCATGTAAATAAGCAGCCTCCAAACCAAACAACCAAATCCAATAAACAGGGTTATCCAACATAACCCAAATTGGGCCTTGGGCTTGACTTAAGTCCAAACTTGGATTCCAATGGGCCTTCCAACAGGGCCCATACCAGACCCACCTCATTAATTGATAAAAAGATAAAATTAAATAAAAGGGACCCACACCACTCAAGTGATCCCACCAGACTTAACCGAGTGTGCATGCTGGTTTAGGAACATGTGAGTTTAGAATTGAGTTGACTCACAAACCAGGAAATCCAAGGGACCCATCAAACCGACGGGGCGGACCGAGGTGTCTACGGACTTCCCCAGACCGCAACCGAGAACTTGCTCAGATCTCTAATAAAGTCGCAGACCAGAATAATTAGGCCCAATTAGGCCCCACTTTTGTGTCTGCCTGCACCCCATCAAGCAGTGGCGACTCCCTTCTCCCGTTTTAACTTTTAGGAGGCATGCGCGTGCTTATCCGTGCGGCGTTTACGATGTGCGCACACCCACCATCTGCCACTGTTTGCACGTACATTCACGACGCATTATATTCACGATAACATTGATCTCATCGCCTTTGACTTCATATTCATGTTGTGCACATTGAATGACAGCCATCCCCAATGCTCTAGTAAGATTCTCCTAAATCTTGGCATCAATTCGACCACCGACAGGAGATGCCCACGTGGTAATACAACTCTTCTTCCTTACCAATAGCTCCGTCAGCTTCACTAGATGTGCATCAATAAACCGCAATATAGGCAATTTTCTTTCTTCCACCATACAGGCATTGAATGATTCTGCTAAGTTTGAATTTAACTTATCCCATCACTTCCTAGGGAACAATGCATTTGCCCAATGTTCTAAGCCATTTCTCCTCACCCAGTCAGACAGTTTAGGTGCATATTTATGCATGGCCTCCAATGCCTCCTCATAGTCTCAAGAGAGCCTTGCATAAGAAATATCATCCAGTAACCATAAGGCAAATTTTTTCCCCTCCCAAATGAAAGGAACCGAAGAATTTACTAAAGTTTTCATTAAGATGGCGAAGGCAATGAGAGTGGTTCCTAGACTCAAAGATAACACTTACTACACTGATAATGCTTTGATTCCTGTCACTTACAATCATTAGGTCATCCCTGTCACCTATGGATGACTTAACCCGTTCTAGAAACCACATTCAATCTGCATCATTCTCACTACTAACAATTTCAAAGGCAATTGGAAACATGCCGTCATCGGCATCGAGTGTTGTAGTAGAAAGTAAAGTGCCCTAGTATGGCCCACTAAGATGACTTCCATCAATGAACAGGAGTGGTCTACAACCAACCACAAATCCCCTCAAGGAATAAGAGTAAGAAATAAACAAATGCTTAAATTTTCCATCTTCAGTTGCTATCCAACTTGCCACTGTGCTAGGATTCGTATCTTGCAGCCGTTCACACATCCATGGGATGAACTTATAAAAATCCTCCACATTACCATCTATCCTTTGTTTTGAATTTTCCTTGCGCCTCTAAGATTGATGATATGTCATTGGCATGGTATAATCATGATGAAAGTCCTTGCAAATTTGTCGTGACAAGTAACTTGGACTGTCCCTAACTGTCTTCTCAATCACGCTCGCAAGCCACTTTGTTCTCATAACCAGTTTCATAGACAATTGGTCTTGGGCTGAGTGTCTATGCACCTTCTCAATCTTCATCACCCTCATGAAACTTGTATCCTTCACATGCCTGGTAGTTAACTTCCAAGGAAAATCCTCGCCTATACAACGTACGGACACTAATGTTTGCTAGACTATTTTTCTTCATCACAGATTGAAACCTATTAGCCATGGCATGCTTGTACACCGCTTTTCTAAATTCGTCAAGGGTCTTAAATATCTGGCCTTCCCCAGTAACTTCATCCTGCCATAGGCTAGATACAAGCAGACCTCTACTAAATTCAGTGCAACTTTCAAGAAGCAGTTTTTCCCTATCCTCTACTCCATTATCATCGCATGGAAGTACAGAATGTCTACTTATAGGTACAGTCATCCTGAAATTACCAAAAATATGAGTATCACTAATTGCAATATAGAGTAAACGTAATCAGTGTATGGTTAATGTAAATTACCACCCACAAGATTCTCGCTGTTGTAATGATCCTTCACCTTCATAAACATAAACGTTGGCGGCACCCTCGTTGAAGTTTAGTAGGTAGGATAATGCATTTTGATCAGTGAGTGCGAGTAGAGTGCTCTTGTCAAATTTGACTGAGTACTTCAAACTTACACCCACAGGGGATATATTGAATAACCCACAAACAGATTCAATGAACTCAGTATATTGTATGTTGTTATCTAGAATTATATCCTTAATAGATCCCCCACCATACCCCACAGACCCATCTTCCTTGATAATTACTTCTCCTCCATAGTGACAAAAACAAAATAGACTTGGTGCCAACATTGTGCACTTATGAAATTCTGTCCACCACATAAAATAAAATTTTTAATAAGAAAATATTATGAAGAAAATCTAATTTGAAATAATATAACAAGCTAAAATAAAGCACGTTTGAAACCAAGTATATTAAATTTAAACACATTGTTTCACAAAGTAGAATGTTATCATCTACAAATTAAGATGCCTAGGGAAGTGATTATTTGTTTATTGGAAATTAAAATACTTTCCTATAACCATAGAAATAGAAAGCCCTTCTGAATGCATCCATCTCTTTATACTTTTGGTTTATGCAACTTGCTTTTTCACCAACTTGATTTTGTGGCGAATTCGAATCTTGTGATGACAATGCCTTATGTCTGAACCCTAAACCAATATTTCAGTACCCTGTACTGAAAATAGCAAGAAAAAGTATAGTTAAATTAGATTTTCCCCTTCTTTATGTTACTTTTTACTTGGTTGTTAAATATTGTATTTGCACAGTAACTAAGAAAAAAAATTTCAGGATAGATGCATGGCATGTGTGCATGTATGTTTTCTTATACACAGATGTTGAATATTTCTATTGAATGTGGTTATGATTATTTTTTTCTAACAAATTATAACAGTGAATAGGAAAGCATATGGAGCTGGGAAAAGCTCAGGATATATGTGTGATACAGCTTTTCACTTCAGAAACTGTTGCGATGGGTAATGCAAAAACACCCAATTCTAACGTGGAGTCGAGCCACAATAACAAAAAATGAGATACTGTAAATTCTATAAATTTCAAATCTAAACATGAGGATTTCAACAAGATGGATTCATGTAAATAGAATGAAAGCTTACAAACCCAAATAGTAATTTATATGCAAATGCAGATCAAGTGATGCAAAGGAAGAACAAATATAACGAGCAAATCCATTGCAACTAAAACAAGTAAGTTAACAGATAAATTTACGAAGAGATGGATGTGCTCACATTGGAGGAGATGGGGACGGCAACATTGGGGATCACATTGGAGGAGATGGGGACGACAACACTAGGGATCACATTGGAGGAGATGGGGATGGCAACATTGGGGATCACATTAGAGGATATGGTGATGACAACATTGGGGATTAGGGCATTTTGTTCAAAGAAGTAAATGAAATTAAAATCTGCAAACCTTGAGATGGAGACAAAATTGGCACCCTTACAGTGTTCGCCTAAGGGGAATGACCACCCGAAGTGTTCGCACATGGATGGCGGTAAGCTAGTGGACATTGATGGCTAGTGAACGGCAAGATCAACGAAACCAAACACGAATGCAGATTTTTTGGTCTTTCCCAACAAGATTTTTGAAAGCAGCTTTTTTTCGTGCAATCGAGCATCCGTGCCTTTCCGTTGAACCTTCTCGTTCTAACGATGTAATAAGAGAGGGAGAGAGAGATGGAAACAAATGGGAATGGCGTCCGACGTTGGAGCTTGGGATTTTGTTTCCGATTGCGTTTTTTGAGTGAAGGGATTTTTGAGAAGAAAGAAATCATGTGTAAAATCCCAAATTTTTAATCACATTAAAAATATTAGGTTTTGTTGTTAATTAGTTTAATTAATGAAAAATCTTAGAAATAGAAAAAAAAAAGAAATTATTTAGAGAAAAATACTTAAAAGAAAATAATATAGGAGAAACTATTAAAATGAACAAATTTTGTTAACTGAGTTTCATTGGTAGGATTGGTGGTTCGGTGGTAGGCGAGCGAGGGTAATTTTGAATTTAATAATAATAATGGGTACAAAAATTGTTGTGAGCAAATGAGAGACTAATATAGGTAGTCCAGTATCGGGGCAAGCACCGAATCACGAGCTTAAGAGGTTGTTCATGTATGAAGTTTCGGTAGGCGAGCACGCAAGGGATTGTGAGATGAGGTTAGCATTGGAGCGTCATCAGAGGGTTATAAATAGGAGCTTGTTTGGGGTTCTAGGGTTTTTCGCTCAAGTTGGTTGGAGGAGGTTGTCGCGGCTGGAGATTTCAGAGGTTCGGCCGATTTGTCTGTGCAATCAGAAGAGATCGGAGGAGTCGGAAATCAGAAGTGAGCGGCAAGAGGATTCGGAGGTGGGAAATTGCCGCTGGTTGTGCTCAGTCGAAGATTTGTGTTGCTGAGCAAGAGGGATTATACAGCAGGTGAGTAGCATCGTTTTGATCTGTATTTTGGTTTTGATCTCTAAGTTTAGTCGAAAGGCATGGTTTTGGAAAACATAGCTTTCAAACGCAATTTATTCAATAACATTCAGGGTCGGGATATGAAGTATTCTAGATTAATTTCAAACCATGTTTAAACGTGTTTTGGGGATGGTAGAAGCATAGGAAAATTGTCACCGAGGTAAAAAATTTGGTCAGTCATAGAGTTTTGGAATTAACAGAGAGTTGAAACTCGTGAATTGGGTTTGCCGAGTTGCCGATGACCTATCTACTTCAGCGGTAGCTCAGCACGAGAAATTGTTTTGGTTTCGCCGAGTTGGCGCCGACCTTGCGCCAAGTGTTTGAAGTCAGCGCGAGATGAGTTTGGGTATCTGCCGAGTTGGTACCGACCTGGCGCCAATGGCCTGCTCTTAGCGCATAGGAAAGATTAGGTTCACCGACCTAGCGCCAATTGCGCCAAGGTCAGCGCACCCACTAAAATAGTGCGGCTGATCAATCTGAAGATATTTTTGATACTGTGAGGCTTTCACCTCTTAGCCCAAGACTAGATTAGGATATTAGAATTATTCTATCTGCTCAAAATACCCAGAGAACATTAAGTTAAATTTATTGGTAGTCTTATGAGTTCCCAAAGTGATAATTGAAGGACTGTTGGTAGGTTATTTTGCTGTTCCTGACACTAGGAGTGAATAAATTAGTTCCTTTATTGTTCTACACTTGTTTTTCGATTGAGAAATTATTTAACCTAGGTTTGCTTGATTTTAAAGTGCTGAATCGTAATTGTAAAACTATCTTGATGTGAGTAAAATGGTTTTACTATCAGTGTATTTGGGTTGGAAAATTTTACTGAGATGTCATGAATATTGTTCTGGTCCAGAGTGACCTGTGATGAATTGTGTTGGGATGAGGTAACATAGGCCCCGTGTGGCTCCCTCATCGAGTGTTGTGTTGGGATGAGGTAACACAGGCCCTGTGTGGCTCCCTCATTGAGTGTTGTGTTGGGATGAGGTAACACAGGTCCCATGTGACTCCCTCATCAAGTATTGTGTTGGGATGAGGTCACACCGGCCCCATGTGGCTCCCTCATCGGATATGGTATTGGGATAAGGTACATAGACTAGGCGTGGTTCCCTCAACAAGTTTGATATGAGATTGGTACTAGATTTGTTTTATATTTGGGTTATACGTGACTTTACGGCTATATGCATAATTTGATACCGACAATATTGCTTGATTTACATGATGGATTTCCGCATTTTATATCACATGGATTATCGGGATTCTATTGGATTACTCGGATTAGACGTGTTATCGTCATCGTATATGTGTTGCACCGTGTCATATTTGTAGAACTGAACTAAATGGTTTTGTGCATGTATGTGCTGCTCATTGGGATATTCGTATCTCATTCCGTTTGTTTTTGTTTTGTTTTCAGCTGCTCTTGGAGAGGACGGTACTTGCGGGTAGTTCTTGGCCATGTGAGTTTTATTCCAGTTTGGGATTATTTTAGCGCACTCTGTTATATAGTTATTGTCATATTCATGTTTTTTTCTTCACTCTGATATTGCAATCCTGTGTTTTATATTAACCTCTGGGGATGAGTTACGGTGTTATTTCGTGACTCAGATCTGGGGCGTTACATCATGTGTTTCCCTCGCTTATAAATAGTGTCAATTTGACCATTTGCAAAAGGCCAATAGTCCACGAACCCTACAGAGCAATTAATCTTGAAAAGTGGATTGTTTTTGCAATTTCGGATCTTAGTGGCATGTTTTTATAAATATTCTTGAAAAGTGACCCTTTTCCATAATTTTCCCAAAAAAGAAATGCTCTTTTCAGATTGTTGTGAGAAGACAAGACTAGAGAGAGTAAGAGAAAGATAGGCTGCAATAACCTGGGACTAGTGAACAGTAATTTTCCCTATATGATTAAGTAAAATTAAGATCGAATTAATGCTTATATAAATGAAGTTAATGAACTATACGAAATTTTTAAAATTCATCAATCCTCCCCTTTATCAATCTCAACACATATGAAATTTATACATTTTTTAACGGGAGCCATTCCTCTCTCAGATCTTTAGTCCTCCCCTTTATCAGTCTCCAATGAGACAACAAAACCGGTGCATCTAAACCACAGCCTTTAGTATAAGTGGAATCTTTATATTACAGATTTAGGATTTAGAATATTTCTTTATGCAATACATGATTCTAGGAGAGATTTAGGATACAGTTATAGAAGTTTATTTTCTTTAAATACATTGTACATGTATATTGATTATCAATGAGGAAGTAATCCTTTTTTCAAGGTTTAGACTCTTTTACCTTTATGTTTCTTAACATGGTATTGGAGAGGGAGGTCTTGTGTTCAACTCCGGGGGCGAGTTTGCCTTGGTATTTATTTGTTTATAGGATGTTCATGCCCTGTGCTTATCCTCCCCTTGTATGTTCCTGTGCGATGTTGCACGTGTGGGGGAGTGTTAAAATATTATATGGGCCCTCTTAAATATGTAGTTGCGCCTTCACCTATTAGCTTAAGCTTTTAGGCGCAATGGTCGTTTAACACTTTGTTTATTCAAAACTAAAACTGGTAACCATCCAAGTGTGATGGGAAAGGTTGTGTAGTGCAGTTCTTCTGGCTCTGCCCAGTTCATATATCCTCATAATTTCTAGTCAGGAAGTAAGATCAAATTCTAATGGATTTTAGTGAAGGTATCAGTGTTGTCCTCACACTTCTGATTTTAGGCAGCTCTTGGTTATACTAGGTACTCTAGAAGAGAAAATGGATCAAACTCTAGGTGAAATTCTTCCAGCAAAATGGAGGTTTAATGTTGCAACAACAACTCTCTAAGTCAAAGCTCGATGGTCATGTTGTAACGACCAAAATTTTTACCACCGAGGAGCTGGAGAGAGCAACCAACAACTACAGTGATAGTCGGATCCTGGGCTGAGGAGGCTTTGGCACTGTATATAAAGGAATTTTAGAAGACAACAAGATAGTTACCATTAAAAGGTCCAAAGTAATGGACAAATCTCAGATCGAGCAGTTCATTAGCAGTACTCTCCCGGATCAACCACAGGAATGTTGTAAAGCTCCTGGGCTATTGCTCGAAGATCCAAGTACCCTTACTGGTCTATGAATTTATCAACAATGGCGCACTCTCCGACCATATACACGTCAAGGGACCCCAATATTCCATTATTTCGTGGGAAGTTCGTCTAAGGATTGCAACAGAAACTGTTGGTGCAATTGCCTACATGCACTTTGCTTGTTCCGTACCCATCATTCATAGAGACATCAAGCCTACCAACATACTCTTAGATGAGAATTACATAGCAAAAGTTTTTGACTTTGGAGCTTCGAGGCTGATTCCAGTGGATCAAGCTCAACTAACCACGTTAGTACAGGGGACCTTCGGCTACCTAGACCCTGAGTACTTCCAAACAAGTCATTTAACTGAGAAGAGTGATGTTTACAGATTTGGGGTCCTTCTAGTTGAGCTTTTAATGAGAATGAAGGCACTTAGCTTTGAGAGACCCAAAGAAGAAAGAAATCTAGCCAAGTATTTCATTTTGTCGATGAAAGAGGACCGGCTATTCCAAGTCTTAGATGAAGGATTGGCGAGTGAGGTGCCCAGTGATCACCTTCTGGTGGTTGCTTTGCTTGCCATGAGATGCTTGAAACTGAAGGGTGAAGAAAGACCGAACATCAAGGAAGTAGCATTGGAGTTAGAGGGGTTGAGAAGGTCTTGGAAGAAGGGATCAATACTGAACAAAATTCTGAAGATACTGATCAATACCAAAATTACGAACCATGGGGCTGTTATAGTGACATTGCAGTTTTTTATAGCGCAAGTAATTAGTGACGAGACTTTGGCCATTGAAAAACGAGGACAGATTGCGATCGTCTTGCATATTATGGTATTGTCATTAGAGGATATATACAGTGCTAGATTTGTGATTTCCAAGTTTTCCCCTTTTTCAGTAAATAACAGAAACATCCCCAAGGATTATCCATATTACAGATTTCTCTTCTTATTACTTTTGTAAAATAAAACTGACCTCACTTTATGTTTTCATGGTTTATATTGTTTGCATCATTTCCATTACATCAAAATTTTATTGAATTATCGGAAGACGTAACCCACCAACCTGCAACTTGTGGGTTGGGTTTGGGTTTGGAATTCTCAACCCGTAAATAATCGGGCCAGGTTTAGGTTTGACCCCTCAACCCGAAATGACCTGATATAATTGGAAAATAACTTTTGTGTGGTCTAAAACATTATACTAATAATAGTTGTGGCTACTCAACCTTTCTCTTTTAATATAGATAATGACAAAAGATGAAGTTAAAGAAAGAATTTGTACATATAAATATTTTAAATTTCTTAGCCTCTACTTATATAAATTGAGGCCCTTATGGCAAAATTAAAGTATTTTAAGACTTTCTTATTATGTTTTAATTCTTTTCTTCATGTTAATTTAGTTCTATTTTAATTATTGTTGTCTTATTATGCTTGTTAGATGTGCTTTAACATTAAAATGAATTAAAAAATAAGAATTTGCATGAACTTGATAGTTTGGGATGCTAAGGATTATTTGTTTTGGGCCTTTCAGCTTATATAAATTTTCAATTTTGAATAGTAATTTAAATTATTTTAATGGATTTAAATGGGCTGGCGGGATCGAGTTGAGTCTTGATCTATTAATCCCTACATTAACCTGACCCATTTCCATTTCTATTAAAACAAACAGTGGCTCTAGAAAACGGGGCTGTGAATCGGCGTGCAAAACATACACCTTTTTTTTTTCTCCTTGAAAGTAGCCTTCTAATGTCATGTAGTCTTATATAATTACATGGGTATATAACATTGTTTTTTTTTTCACTTTAAAAAAATATATATTTTAACAATTAATAATATTCTTTCTTTCTTTCTTTCTTTATCATCAATGTGTCGCTTGGGATGATATCGTCTACCACTAATAACTACAGCACGCAAGGCTGTAGGCATGAGATGCTGCCACGTGTAGTATGTTATGGCTGACATTTTTCACCTATAAATTTCCTTCCACATTTTTCTAGATGAAAAGATATCAGCCGTGAGATGCTCCACATGGCAACATCTCACGGCTGAGGCATTGTCCGCTGTAATTAATTAATGGCGGCAGAACACGGGACGGAATCGTCTACCGCATGAAAATGCGGCAGACGGTACCGCCCCCATGTGAACCGTGAGATGCTCCCATCTCACGGTTCACGTTTTTCAAATTTTTTTTTTTGAAAACACTTGAGGGGGCGGTATCGTCTGCCGCATCTTCACGCGGCGGACGATTTCACCCCGACGATTTCAGCCCGGATCGCTTTATCTTTTTTTTTGGTGGTAGTGAGACGGGAATTTATTGACTTCAAGAACGAGAGAGGAATTGAGGGGGGAAAGCCAAAGACAGGAGTAACAGTCCAAAGCGAAATTGGCAAGCTTATCCGCTACGCCATTTCCTTCACGAAAAATATGCGAAAGGAAACAGACAGGATCTCGGAACAAATATTTCGGAATTTTGAAACTACAGATATGATTTGCCAGGGCATGTCACTTTTAGAGGATTTCAGCACAATGATAATGAGTTTAGAATCTCCTTCGATGATTAGATGGGAAACACTGAGTCTGGCGGCCAATTGGACCACTTCAAGCGCCACGTAGGCCTCAGCATAGTTACTTGAAACCGAATCAATTGTGGATGCAATCGCTGCAATACATCTTCCTTTATTATTTCTGATAATTCCACCAATAGCCGAGGAGTTACTAGATCTCCTGAATGCTCCATCGAAATTGGCTTTCATGTAGGGAGCTTGTGGGTGCCGCCAAATCACTTCAATATCATGATGGTTGATCTGTTCAGGCAATTTTCCAGCAGCGGCTAACCAGCGAGATTCCTTGGCAGCGGTTTCCAGATTCCGGCACACCCTTTCTACAGAGGGCTTCTTCCCTTCAAAGATTATACCATTACGCTCCATCCATATATTCCAAGCAAAATTTGCAACCTGTGACAACAATTCAATTTTGTCAAAATTCACTCTAGGCAGTTACAACTTAGTAAGATGATTGAACCAATTAAAGTCGGAATCCTGTGGGCCATAAGAAGGGGTGGCGCCACCAAAGGTTGTAATCCACACAGCACGAGAGAACGGGCAGTGTAGCAGTAGGTGCTCTGTAGTCTCTACTCCTTCATTGCATAACGGACACGTGGGGTCATTCAACCCAATTCTTTGCTTTAGAAAATCTGCAGTAGCAACTCCATTAGAAAAGCATTTCCAAATGAAAAGTTTTGTTCTGTTGGGACAATTTAAGTGCCACAATTTAAGCCAAAGAGGGTGAGTTGGATGGCCATCGGTGGCGCCTAACAGACGATAGGCAGAAGAGACCGAGAATTTTCCAGACACGGTTTTCTCCCAGAACCGTTGATCATGCTGGGAACTTATTGAAGTTGGAACTTGTACCTATCTTTAATGATGCTATTTTCCCATTCTCTATCTTTAGTTCATTTTGTTGTTGCTCCCAGAACCGTTGATCATGCTGGGAACTTATTGAAGTTGGAACTTGTACCTATCTTTAATGATGCTATTTTCCCATTCTCTATCTTTAGTTCATTTTGTTGTTGCTGTTATGAACTATTTCTTGTAAACTGCAGATCCATTACTGCTATGTTATTCCCTATGTGGCATATATGTCTCTCTTGAGCTAATGCAATGGCAGAACCTTTAGTAGTTCTCAACCTCTGGTTTTCTGATTTATCATTTCCTCTATTCATCTTTCTTTCACATGGTATCAGTGCAGGACGGTTTCATTTGGGAATGATGGCTATTCCAAGTTCCTCTTCTACTGTTCCTGTATTTTCTAGTGAGAATTATGACTACAGGAATATCAAAATGAAAACTCTTTTTCTATCACTTGATTTGTGGGATGTAGTTGATGGTGGGGTTTCTGCTGAAAGCTCATCTGATTCTAATCAAATCAAGTTGGATAAGCAAAAAGATGCCAAGGCTCTCTTCACACCTTAACTTGGATGGTGGCGACTCATGACATTTATTGATCCCCGCGTGACGATATCGGAAGTCATCCTTAGGTGACATTTCCATGTCTCACAATAACGCAAAGAAGTTGGTCACGATGAAATTTTAATAAAAGATGATACTAGTATGGCCTGATTGAAGTGTTACCTTATTTGCACAATTTCTTATGTTTTTAACTTTCAAATTTTAATTTATATGAGATAAAAAGAAATTCTAAATCTCTTATCTTATTGTGTGATCTTGTATTTTTGAAAGATCTTGGATTTTCTAGACAAAAAACTCCCCTTTATCTTTGAGATGAAATTCTTTGAGAACAGTAGATCCTGCTGTCAAGTTATACATGACAATCGTTAGCAAATGATATACAACAGCTTCAATTACAAAACTTTTGTGCTTAGCAAATCATTCTCGTCTAGGACCTAGTATTGTTGTATACATTAATTCTCAAAGAATAAAAAAAAATCGAATTCTGTGAAGCCTCAAAAATCGAACATAAAAAAGATTCAAAGAAAAAGAATACAATGAAGATAACAAGTGATTATCAGAAACCAAGTAGAAGAAAAAGCAATGGCCGATTGCCAAAAATTGGAGTGAATTCATCTCAAATTTTTACAGAATTGAATATGGATTTCATTTTCTTCAATCCAATCAAATCTTTGTCAAATATGAGTTTTGGTTGAAAATTTTTGGTCCAAATATGGATGTAGGTGGATTAGCAATTGATTTGTCCCATTAGCAGCAATATCATGTTTCCCTCTCTGTTTCTTCTTATTTTTGTGTCTTTGTAGTAATATTACTTTTCTATCTTTTAGGTCTTGTAAATTTTCTGGTGAATGAGAATGGGTTCAATGAATCCTAAACCTAATAACCAACAAATAAACTTAAGAATTCCTGCACAAAAAAAGTTTCATAAATCGAGAGATGCGTTAGGAATTCTGTGAATGGGCAAACAATTGAACATCAAACAGATTCAAAGGAAAAGAATACAACGACGATAAACAAGTGTGGGCGACGGGCAAACAATCAGACACCAAGTAGAAGAAAAGGGAATGGCCGATTGCCAAAAACCTATATGTTTCGATCGTTCGATCCCTAAATAAAAAAGAGCCCTAGAAAAGAAATCAAGTAGAAGCAAAAGAAAAAAAAATCGAGAGAGCAACAAACAAAAATACCAGGGAAAGGGCGCGGTCGGTGGTCAGCGGCGTCTGCTTCAGATGGGGGGTCAACGGAGAGTTCGTGAAGGTAGGTACTTTCCACTTGCCAAAAACAACCGAGGTTGCCGAATGGAATGGGGGAGATGGCTTCTAATGAGATCTCCGGAGACCTCTCAAAATGGGGGGAAGAAACTGAAGGGGGAGGGGGGGGCAGGTTGACGAATGGGTGTCGCCGGAGAGCCTATTAAGGGTGCACAAAAACAGGCAAACAACGGAGAGGGTGGTCACCGAAGAGGGTCGCCGGAAGTTCCGATGAAATTTGAAAGGAAGGAAGGAAGAGCGGTGTTCTGTCTTGGCGCGAAGAGAACTAGGGTGAAAAGTGAAATCGAGAGGAGAGACAGGGAGATTTGGGTTGATGACGTGGGGGGGGGGGGGGGGGGGGGGGGGGGGGGGCGCAAAACAGGAACACAACAACGCCCAATGACATGGCCCCCCCATTTGGCAAATATCGTTTAAAAGTTTCTTCTTTAACGAAATAAGATTTTTTGTTGCCTGTTTTTGGCATTAGCGGGGAAAAGTTACCCCATTTGATAATTTTCCCAATCTAAAATGAAAATATGACAAATATGAAGCAATTACCGGCTGTCTTTGAAAAATTCCAATAATTGTCTCATAATATAGTATTTACAGTAAAGACTGTATATTTTTTTAAAAGAATAAAGATCTTTATCGGCAATTTTGATATGAGACAATTATTGGCTGTTCACAAAAACTTCCAATAATGATCTTATTTTAATTTTTTTAAAATAATTAAATACAAACTACTTAATTTTATTTCTATTTTGTTATTTTCAACAGAGGTAAGTAAGTTACCGTCGGTAAAAGTTTCGTTACATGTGGCAATATACTCCCAAAACCTCCTTCAAAGGGGATTTGTTTGCCAAAAGAAAAATTAGCTATATCTCAACTATTTTCTTGTGTGTTACGGTTTTTATTGCGGTTTAAAGGTCAGTTGACTTGTCCTTCTTGGTTTGTGCTGCCAACAGAAAATAAAGAAAGTCAATATGGCAAAGCTTCTGATTGTTGTTGTGCGGTTCACAGCTACATATGGTGCCACAAGCACTGCTTGTGCTATTCTTTATTCACAAAGGTTTTAATGTTTCATCAGAGAATAAAATATAGTTAGATTTACACTCTTATCTGCATTTTTTTAAATGTACATTCGAATAAAAAAAAAATCTGCTTTTTTTACAGTCCCTCAATAACTGTTGTGGAAGGATAAAAATTTTCTGTTTTATGTTAATTATTCTTTGTGATTATAACATTGTAATATTATCTCTCAATTTAATTATTGAATTTTGGAAATAGTATAATATATTGGTAAGAAAAATCTCAACTTTTTTCTTCCTTTTTTAATTCATTTTATTGTTGAGTTCTTAGAAAAAGAAAACAGACCAAAGGGAACATATCACACGAAATATTATTAGGATGATGTAGCTGGGCAAGGATTTGACTTATCTATAATGTTTATGGGCTTACGTTCATAATCCAAGCAAACCCAACTCTAAAGCTAACTCGACCGGCCCGTTGCCACCCACAATCTAAATTTCAATTAACTAGTATGGGTCTGAGTCGTCTGACGCATTGAGCCTTTGTAATAACAAGCCTCAATGTAACCCAAATCCATTTCAATGCATTATAATGTGTACCATGCATGAAGTTTGCTCGGATTATTCTCATAAGAGAGATATCACGTTGGCCTAATCCTGTTCAACTATGAAGAATTTATGGGTCAGTTCATATTTTACCTAATCACATGCTAACTTATTTAAATTCCCCATAAAAAAGGATTGAATTCCAAAAATCAAGATTTGAATCTATTACTATGATAAAGCCAGCAATCTGTGTATTTACCCTTTGTAAAGGATGTTAACAATATATATACAATACTTACCTTTTTTCAAATAAAAAAAGCCAGCTGTCTCTTTTCTATCTGACATTTGATGCCTAAATTGCCCCACACATTTTATTAAATTCACTTTTATCTCTCCTTAACTAACTTACATTTATATAACTATATCTCGTATTATCCAAAATTCCCTTCACTTCTAATTATTTACTTTTATATCCTTACACATATAAGTACTTCTATTCCCCAAAATGTTCTTCAATTTACTTTTTCTTTTATCTCCCAATTCATTTGCATCCACTTATTTAATTCTTTTGCTTCATGCATACCTTGTGCATTTCCCTTAGTTAATATAAATCCATTATGATAATCAAATATACAAATTTTCTCAGATTAAATAATTATTACTTTCTTAGAAAGGCTCCAATATAAATTAAATTTGTGATAAGCCACAACAAAGTTCTTAGAATTATGTTGAAATTATAATAAGTGCCTCCTAAGTATGAATTTTAGTTCTCGATCGAGAATTATGAGATTTGGATGCTATTTTTTTTTCACTTGAAATTTAATTCCTATAAAATTAGTCAACCAAACCCAAGAATTAAAATTTAAACTTGCCAATTCACCAAACACCCCGCCCACAAATGTGGCAGCTTGAAAAGCTAACTTACTTCTTACATTGAAGAGAAAAATTCCATTTTTGCAATTGAAAAACACAGTTTAGACTCTAAATCACCTAGAGGGGGGTGAATAGGTGAAACCGATTGCGGAATAAAAATATCTATCTGTGAGACATGGAAATGTCATCTAGGATGACCTCCGATATCATCACGCGGGGATCAATAAAAGCTAGGAGTCGCCACCATCCATCTTAAGGTGTGAATGGGCACCAAAGGGTTCATAGAAACCAAATAGAGCCAAAGTAACTCTAATACCAGGAAAAATCCAGAGATCAGGTAAGGAGAATTATTTATGAGCAGGGGAAGGTGTTAGGCACCCCCACTCATCCGTCTAAGACGGTTGCCACATGCTTGCTTATACTAAAGATTGTTTGCTAATAAAAAAAGACAAAGGATGCTTAAAAGTAAGCAAAATGTAAGTGATTATTCCACATGAGTAGTCCAATAAATATGAACTCTCTCCATGGATATATCACCTCTTAGAACTTCATGAGTGAATAAAAATCAAGGTAAAAATTGAAGCAAAACCAATTCAAGGCAAATCTGGAAAAATCAGATTATGAGAACTTGAAAGCTTTGATTAACCATAACTCACTCAATTTAAATCCAAATCCAATGAAACTAAAGCCATTTGAAAACTGGTATATAGTAGAGTATACAGTAAAAAATTCAGCTCAATCCGATTTTAAACGAGAGAGAAATCCACATCTGAAATCTGCTGTTATAACTCGGAAAAAGCGGTGAATAGGCATTTTCAAAGTCCTATTCGTGGAGTTTGGCTCAATGAAAATCCATGAAAATTAGTATGGAGGAAGTATGTGGTGCCATCTTTCCAAAGAAAAAAACCTCACACCAAACTCTACCCAAATGTGGCTTGTGTGCTCTCTTGAATAGGTCTAGAAGACCACAGATTAGCTCTGGACTATGCCAGCAAGCATCTCTGAGTCAATTGAGCACCCAAGGCACAAAACAGATCAAAATCTGCTGAAACCAGTTGGAAATGAAAATAGACTTCTCAAGGAAAACTCAGGAATTGGAATCACTCAAAACGGATTAAAATTGAGCAAACGGTGCACCATCAAAGCGGCAAGTTCAGTAATCTGGGCTGAACTGACTTACAGACTTTGAACAGATGGTGTCAAAAAATGGCTCCATAAAAGTGAACGAAATTTTCCAGATACGAAGTAGGCCAACTCATCTATCACATGTCTTTGGAATCACTCAAAAATGCATTCGGAGGATGAAGTTATGAGCATTCTAAGACAGGCCACAGATGCTGCCCTATTTTGAAATATTTGAAGAGAAAGCCCAAAACTAGTGCATGTGTGCAAGTGAATTCGACTAAAATAACTTGAAATCATGAAAACAACTCATGAAGTCCTAAAAATTTATTCTAAGGCCAGAGATCTCAGATTTTCCATATTGAGCATGGAGAATCCAAGATCTAGCCTATTTGATGCAAAACAGTGAAAAAGTATGTGATATTGGTAAAAACACAGATCTAGGAGAAAATTAAAATCCATTGCTATAGATAGCATGGATCACATCTCTTCTCCAAATCTAAAACATGATCAAATCAGAAAAGCAACCATAGGTTCAAAATAACCATTAAACATGCTCTTCATCATATGTAGGTTCTAATCCTAAAGGATCCATCCCGTCTTCCTTTTCCCAAGGCTCTTTCTTCACGTTTTACGGCTAGAGAGGATTCCCAGGTACTTTGGAAGAGGTTTGGGGCTACAAAACAACACCCAAGGCCTTAACTACAGAAAGTTAGAAGTTGGGAGTTGGAAATGTAAAGAGGAGGCAATAAAACCAAATGGAGCTTTACCTTTGATGACTTGAGCACTTGAGGCAGCAATCCAGCAGAGTTTCCCTTCTTCGTGCAGAGCTTCCAAGCTTCAAATTATCAGCCATTTGCAAGAGGAGGACCCCTCTATTTATAGGCAAAGCCAAGGATAGAAGAGTCCCAAGGGCATGCCAAAAAAGCCTTCTAGATTATTCCAATTCTCCTCCAAGGCTTGAATTGGAGTAATTCAGCAAGTTTCGAAGGGTGAAATAGGGAGTTCAAGTCCCTGAGAGAGAGGTAATATGCGTAAATAAGGCTCAGAGATCGAGCCTTTTCGCAAATGCACGAAACAGCCAAAACCGCATACACAGTGTGGTTTCCACAGAACCGTCACTCATGTTCGGTTTCTATGCAAATACACCTCAACCGCACATACAGGGCGGTTTTAATTCAGTTACGCTCACCATGATTGCTGTCGACGTGGCTCAATGACCGAAGCTTCCGGAAGCCACGTGGCAGCTTACGCGAGAAGCATGAACCTCAACCGTGCTGTGTGTGCGGTCGAAACCGCACATACAGGGCGGTTCAGACCAAATTAACCAAAACCGCACATATACTACGGTCAGCACATTTTTGGTTGTTTTTGAGCCTTAGCTGCACAAGCCAGGCTTATTTACATGTAATATCGTTTAAGTAAATGTCCTCGTATTTTTTAATCTCCATTTACTTAAGATATTACATGTAAATAAGCAAACACCCCCCCCCCCCCCCCCCCATTTGAATCCATTAAAAATATTTCCAGACCCAAATTCCAAGTGAATAAAAAGTCAACTTTCCAGTTCCAGGCAAAATTCCGATTTTTCAAGTCTGGTAAAAAGATTGAACATGTTGATACCATGGTATTCGTCAAGATTTAAAATCTCAAAAAATTCATTTATGCAATAACATTGCTAAAAACCTGATTACCGGGAAAAATTATCTTCAAATCTTGCTTTAAAAAATATTTCATTTTCTGGGGTCAAAAGTCAACAAAATTCAACCCGAAAAAGTTTGACTTTGCATAAAAGATTGAATTTGGGCCTTTTTCCTTGCGGGCTTTGGATTCAAATGGGTTAAGGATCTCAAACCCAATGCTAATAATTGAAAATTCAATAAAATATTTCTCTCCTTCAAGATTTATCAAAAATCGTGCAATTTTTGGGTGTCTACACTATCAATTAAAAACAAGTTCTTAATTAATAGGCATGCACAAGTCTAATTACTTAACATTCCATCACACAAGATTGCAGAATAAAGAAAAGATAACACAGGCAATTTTGGTGACGAAGGGAAAACTCTAAGAGAACTCTCAAAGAGAAAAACCCTCCGGGCGATAAGGTGCCACCTCTGAAAATCACTATAAGAAGAAGACTTACAATAGTGGTTCAGACAACTCAAGACTGACCCTGACTCACAATGTAAATATCTGAAGAACTCTTCAGATTTGCATCCTTGCAACGTGTGCTCGCATGAAAAACGGTCGCACTGGTAGAAAAGGGAAATCGGAGTCGCCACCGCTTGATGGGGTGCAGGCGGACACCTGGGTGCCTAAGTTAGTCTAATTGGTTGGTCTGCGGCGTGAGATTCTAAGTAAGGTCTCATTTGCGGTTCGGGGAAGTCCGTAGACACCCTGATCCGCCCCATCGGTTGACGGGTCCCTTAGAGTTTCCTAGGATTGAGTCAACTTTCTATTTGGTTCTCACCCGATTCCTAATCCAGCATGCCATTTAGTTAGGTCTTGGCGGGACCACCTAAGTGGTGTGGGTCCCTTTAGTTGATTTTATCTTGCTTTACTTAGGTGATCTGGGTCTGATTGGGTGGGCCCCGTTGGAAGGTCCACGATGTCCTTGGTGGGATTGGGTAAGCCCATGTACCCATGTGGGCCTCTATCTAAGCCTAGGAGGCCCTGTGGGCTTAGGTGAAATGAATTGATTTTATATTAAGGTTTAAGTTTGGAACTTAAGTAATTTTCATGTCAGAAGTGAGTCGGCATTGGTTTGCGGGCCCCTAGGTGGGCCCCCATGTGGGTTGCCAAAAAAGGTTTAACTTATCTTGCTTATATTGGCCAAAATGAATTGGACATCGGGCTTGGGGCCTGTAGTCCAAATTTGGGCTTGAAAGCCCGGTTCCTTGAGGTTTAGGGTTTGCACCCTTCTTAGGTTTAGTTAATGGGCCTTGGCGGGCCCGATAGGCCCTTACCCGGAGTCTCGGCCAAACCATGCATTTCACACTTCATTCCACAAACAAGATTCGGGTGGGCCGCATTGGGTTTAGCCTGCCCGGTTCAACGGGTTGATTTCGATTAATCTTGCTTATTTGCATGCTTTCCGGTTTAGTGGGCTTGGTGGGCCTCGTTGGAAGGCCCACTAGTGTTCCAAGTTGGGCCAGTGGTCCAGGTACCATGTTGGGTTTCCGGGTGACCCGGAAACCCTATTGGTTCATTTGGTTTAGTTATGAGATTATTCAAATCAATGAAAATCAAAGATCGCACATAAAAATGCATTTTAAGGGTTTTGCAATGGGGGTGGTTTCATGGGCTTCCTAGGGGCTTTCAGTAGTTGTGTGGGCCCCTGCATGTGCCCACAATGGTTTAGGTAGTGGAGAAGCACCTCATTTGGTCTCTTTCGGGAGTTTCGCAATCATGGAAGGGGGAAGGAGGGAGGTATGGGGCTGCTACCCCCACTCACTTTTCAACCACCTACAGCAGTGAGACAGAGGTTTTGGCACCCCTGTTTGGTCTCCTAATTCATACACATACAGCAAGCCTCGAATATCAACACACAACCTAAGGCCAAGGACCTAACAAATGCCAATAACCCCCAAACAATTACACATGCCCAGCAAACAATAAGAAAAATAAATGACAATAACAATGGCCTTTAAAGGAAGCTAAGAAATGCTAATAACAATGGCCTTTAAAGGAAGCTAAGCAATGCTAATAACAATGGCCTTTAAAGGAAGCTAAGTAATGTTAAGGATGGGCCAAAGATAACATAAAGGTTATAGAAGGGAAGGGGACCTTCATACATGCCACTCCGGCAATGACATATCTTGTGTGTGCACAAGCCAAAAGACAAGTGAAGGGCTGCTGTAGGCTGGGGAGGCATGGTTACTAACCACCGAGCAGCAAGTAAAAGAAACATGGGTACACAGAGATATATTGAGATTCAAAATAGTGGCCTCTTGGCTCGGTAAAATCAACAGCGGGGCATGCTACATATCCACAAAAAACAGTAGGTGAAGGAGGTAATGGATCATGTTCATGCAAACACATAGCAAGACATGGTGCTGTCTCCAACAGCACCTCTCATGGATTTTCCCCAGGGGTCATTTGGGGTTAAGGAGCATACTTTTTAATGTAGGAACAGATGCATGCTAAGGGATATGGCCACAGTAAAAACACACCAAAAGAAAATGAAAATGTAAACGAAAAGTGAGAGAAGAGATAATGTCAAGAAGGGTAATGGGGGGTTTACTTCGGGGTACATTGGACCAAAGAAGAGAGGAACATTCTCCTCTAATAATTACTGGAATAAAGCCAAAACAGCAACCTAATGAGCACCTAAAAATATGTAAAACCAAACTCCAATACTCCCAAGGACACCCTACATGAACCTCTTACCATTGTAGGGCCTCATGCCATGAAAAGAATAGCAAATGCATACTTAAAACCACATGGGAATGAGCCCATGCAAAAGAGGAAGGCAAGGGCAGAAAAATCAATAAAAAAAACTCATTTTAATGTATATCAAAACAAATCTAACCAGGAACCTTACCTTGGTATCCTAAGCTTGTTGGTGGAGGTGTATGGCACTCCTTGAAGCAAAACAACAGTGGGGAACCTCCTTTTCCGCAGCAACAGCAATGGAGCCTCCTCTTCTTGGAGCACAAGTGGAGAAGAAGAAGAGGGAAGAAGCTTGGGATCACTTGTGTGTGGTGTGGGGTGGTGGTGGAAGCAAGAAAGGTGGAGAAGAGTGGTTCCAATGGGAGAGATGGGAGAGATGGGTTTTCTTGGAGAGAGGTTGGAGAGATGGGAGAGATTTTCGAAAATTCCAAGTCTTTTCTTTTTTTTTCAATCAAAAATGCCAATCCCAGAATGTAATGAGAGAGATGAGAGGTTTTGTTTAGAGAGTTATTGAAAAATCCTTGGGAGATGGAGAGTTTTCTCATGGGAAAGTGGATGGTTGCCATGTGGAGAGGAAAGGTTGGGGGAGGTCAAGGGTTTTTCTCTTGGGGAAGTGGAGGGTTGCCATGTGTAAGATGGAGAGAGGGTTGTTTGTGTTGGGGAGGTGAAGGGTTAATGGGAGGTGGAGGATTTTTATTGGGGAGGTGACATGTGTGCAGCCCTCATTGTGTCCACGTGGCATCCTATGTGGAGCCCCCATGCGCACACGTGGCATCCTATGTGGCATTGCCAAAAATCCAGAAATGCCCCTAGCTTTGACTGTTCATATCTTTTTCATCCGGACTCCGATTTGAGCAAACTCAATTGCGTTGGAATCGTATCGAAGTCCTCTATCCATTGGCACTGGGCTAAACACCTGGCTCGGGGTTCGGCAAAAAGTCAACTTTCGGCTCATTCTCAAGTGTGACCGGCCCACAGAACCTTCATCCGGACTCCGATTCCAGCAAACTCAGTTGCGTTGGACTCGTGTTAGGATTCTCTATCCAATGGTATAGAGCAAGGTACTTGGCACGGAAATCGAGGAAAAGTCAACTCTCGGCTCATTCTCAAGTTTGCCCGCCCGCAGAATCCTCATCCGGCCTCCGATTCCTGCAAAATCAGTTGCGTTGGAACCGTGTCGGGATTCTCTATCGACTGAGATACAGCAAGGTAGTCAGATTTCATTTGATCGAAAGGTCAACTTTCGACCCTTCAGGGTTTGACTTTTTAGCAGGGTTTTGCATTTCCGGCAGTTCCGGGAGCGCAAAAATGAGGTGCTTACACAACGATCCAGAACTCTGAATATCTTCTCAGTGAAGCGCCAAACGAACTCGCTCAGCAACCGTAGGAACTCCCACGAGCAAACTCTCCAACCCGGAACTCCAAGGTAGAAAAGAAAGAATAAGAAAGGTTTTGATGGCTCAAAGAAGGAGAAGGAAGAGGAAGAAGATCTCTTGCTCTCACACACGTTTTAGGGTTCTCTCAAAACGTCTTAGGTAACCCTCACAATACCCTAGACACTCCTTAAATAGATTAGGAGAAGGTAGGAGAAGAAAAGGAAACAAATCAGAAAAGATCGGACTTCTAAAACTGAAGTTTGTTAATGAACGTTCGAACGCTCAGCGAATGCGGCTCGAACGTTCAAGACAAACACTCACTTTTCTTCTTCTCGTTTGAACGGCCAGAGAACGTTCAGCGAACGTTGCTCTCTGGTTTCTCTGAGTGTCACCAACGGTAGAACGTTTAGCGAACGTTCAGCCCACGCTGCTCTCAGGTTTCTCTGTGTGTCACCAACGGTCGAACGTTTAGCCCACGCTGCTCTCGGGTTTCTCTGTGTATCACCAACGGTCAAACGTTCAGCGAACGTTCAGCCCACGCTGCTCTCGGGTTTCTCTGTGTGTCACCAACGGTCGAACGTTCAGCTAACGTTCAGCGAACGTTGGTCGTAACTTTATCAATTTGACTCCGATCAAAACCCCGTTTGAACCGCAATACCTATAACCTATCCCAAATACATTGACCATATTTAAAAGACCTTTTTGACACGAAATAAAGCCAAAACAAAATAATCCTTACAAACTCCCCCTTTGGCTATTCTGTGACAAAATTAACAAGACTTATTCAATTGTTGTGAACCACCAAGCAACAATATGAACAAGAAAAAAACATAAAAAAATTGACATGACCTCCCCCTAAACCTATTAAACCCATACATATTCTCCTGTTCCTGAAACATCAAACAAATTGAAAATACCAAGTGAAAAGCAAGGGAAATAGAAACAACCAAACACAAGTAATAGAATGAGCTCACAATTATCAAAAGTACTAATTTCTCATTCATTTACTGTACACTATTTACATTTGGGGATTCATGAACCACCAACAAAAGTATTCAACACAATATACATTCATGATGACCAACAAACCAAAATATTAACATCCATGTTCCATGTTCAATACATCCACCAAAAAACAAAAGTAGACAAAGACTTCTCAAATACAACTAAGACTTCTCCCCCTTTTTGTCACAAGTAGACAAAGGGAGCAACCCACTAGTGAGATGGCCCAGCACCATCACCCACTCCACTGCCACCACCTCCACTCGAACCCGGAGCCTCAGTAGCAGGATCTTTATCGTCTTCTTCATCATCCACTTGATTAAAGTACCCTTCCAATGCTGATTCAAGCTTTCCAAACGACGATTGCAAATTTTATTGTTGAAGCTCAAGGCGCTCAAACCGAAGAACCATGTCTTTATGGTGCCTCTGCAAGTAAGATAGAATCTCGGTATTTTGTTCTTTGAGGGACAGGAGTTCCTCATGCAACGAAGCAGGAGGGTGAGCCTCAGCAGGATCATCCGGATTTGGAGCCGGAGTGGAAGACAAATGGGCACGACTTTGTTTAAGAGTGGATTCGGTGATAGGGTTTGAAGCCTTACACAATTCTAATGGAGGAAAAGCAACATTCAAGGCACGAACTAGACGGGCAATCAAGCACCCGTAGGGAAGACCATACGACTTCTTGGAATGGAAGAAAATATCAAGCATTTTGGAACAAATAACCGAAGGTAAATCAATAGTATGATGCTTCTTCAAAGCATATAGAAACAAGCATTTATCAAAAGGGACAAAGGATTTATGGGCTACGGGAAACAAATTGTGACTTTGAATACGAAAAATCACAATGGTTTCAGCCGTAAAATATTTAACAGATAAGGCACCACCCCTAAAAACCCAATTTCCTCTTCCAAGATGAAGAAGAGTATCCACAACCTCATTTTGAAAATCAGGTGTTGGAGGAGGGTAAGGAAATTGAGGTTCCGGGACCCTAGGAAGACCAAACACCGAAGCAAGAACATCGGGTCCAACACGGAAAGGAGTTCCTCGAAGAAAAGTAGAGAATTCAGAATTTTCAAAATCAACATCATGGATGTTGGTGTAGAATTCTCTAACAAGCTCTACAGAAGGAAGAACAAAATTTCCAAACATTGAATCCCAACCCCTATCTTTAAAGCAATCAGTGACCTCATCAGGAAGGGTAGCAAATTTAACCTCTCTTTCTAGGATGACAGACCTATCACAGAAAAAATCTTCAAAATTTTTACCAGCTCTCTTGTCTATAAACAAGGACTCATCATACCTAGGTTTCTTATTTGAATTTTTGGTACCAAGAGATTTCTTCCTAGGCATCTAGGAATAGATTTGAACCAAGAAAGAAAAAAATAAAAACAATACCACAAGCACATGTTAGAATAATATAACATGGAAGAACAAGGTAATGAAACTACATGCTAAGAAGAAAAAATGCATGAGAGAAAACAATAGTTCAAACCAAGAAAATTCCAAAACGTTCGAGCACCGTTCGAACGTTCGGCAAACGTTGAAGAAAAACGAACCCAGATTTGGGGATTTTTTATCAAATCATCAACTTTAACAAAATCAGCTAAATAATGACTTGAAATCAACAATAAAACAAGAATAAAACATTTAGAAACTGATTTGAACAAAAATAAACCACAAATCACAAAGAAATCTAATATTTAACTTGAAAAACCCTAGAAAACCCTAGTCGATGAAGAATATTGAGAGAAATGAGATAAAAATGCACAAAAACTAAAAATCTTACCTTGAATCACGAGTTTAAGGCACAAATCGAAGAGAGAATGCAAAGAGAATCGAAAGCCCTAAAATCGCCAGATGTTCGAACGAGTGTCGTTTCAAACGCAAAAAAAAAAAACTTAAGGTCCTTTTCGCACGCGACCCCTTTTTAAAAAAACAAATTTTTAATTGAACGTTCGAACGTTCGGTGAACACAGGGCGAACGTTAAACAAAGGATTTGTTTTGAAAACAACGTTCGACAAGCGTTCGCTGAACGTTTGAAGAAATAACCAATGTTTGTTAACGTTCGATAGGCCGTTCGAACGTTCATCAAAAGTTCAGAAAAAATTTCCAGATTTCAGCAAGAAAACTCATCTCTTTTCAACCAAAAACACTCCAAACACACGTTAAAACATGCAAGACATACATACAACTATAAATCAAGTATAAACTCTTGAAAACTCAAATTTTGACATATTTTGAGAACCATTTTGCTCTAAAATTCAGATTTGGACAGATTTAACTTCAATACTCCCAAATAATTACACAACAACTCAACCAAATTTCCAATTGTGTTTGTGTGCATGTGCAAAGCCAAATACAACAAGTTTTGCCTATATGAGAGCTTGATGAAGAGGAGTTGGCCATTTATCAAGAAATCCAATATTACCCAAGTCTCTTTAAAAATTGAAAAGATCCCTTTTCATGACCTAAGCATCAAGATTTTGAAATTTTCTTCCCCTGTTTCTTACAATTCTTTTTGCACAAAGAGTAGTGTTCCTTAAAATATTTGAGTTTACAGCTTATTCCATGGTTATACTCCTTGTGATTTTCTTTCTTTTTGAACTCAATATTGCTTGGGTTTACATTTCATCCCAGAGTTCTTTTCATATAACTTTTTCTTTTTAAACAAAAGGGAGAAATTTCTTTGTAACACAAGATCATATGCTAGGGTCTTTTCAACTTAAGATAGACAAGTGTAAACTCAGGATTTCCTATCCACACAACACCGAAAATAAAAAAAAAAAGCTTCCTCAATTGTATTTGGTATGTGTATGTGATGAACAAACCACAAATAGAGTTTAGCAAGATGATTGTGAGATTATTAGAAAATGTTGAAATCACATTTGAGAAATCATCTTTGAAGAGATTATAGGTTCTCAAAATATAACCGAAAGATATATATTTTCAAAACCTTATACTTATCCAATAGTTGACCAATGTCAAGACAAGAACTCATATAAAAACCAAAAAACCAAAATACGAAAGAAAAAACAAATACAAAATAACAAGAACAAATAAGCATGCTAAAGAAAAAAAAATGCATGAAACACCCTAAAGCATGCTACAAAGTCCTTCTTAATGAAGAGGACCAACACCAATAGCTTTCCTAAAAAACTCAAACCTAAGAGCATCTAAAGGTTTGGTAAAGAGGTCAAATAATTGATTTTTAGATGGGATGTGTTCAAGAGTATCACATGATCTTCTACCAACTCTCGAATAAAATGATGTCGTATATCAATGTGCTTGGTTCGAGAGTGCTGAACAGGGTTTTTGGAAATATTAATAGCACTTGTATTATCACAATACAAGACAATAGTTCCCTGTTCAATCCCATAATCACTCAACATTTGTTTCATCCAAAGCAATTGAGTGCAACCACTCCCAACTGCTATATACTCCGCTTCAGCTGTGGACAAGGAAATAGAGTTTAGCTTCTTGCTCATCCATGCCACAAGATTGTTCCCAACATAGAAACAACCTCCAGTTGTGCTCTTCCTATCATCTGCATTTCCAGCCTAGTCGGCATCAAAATAGCATGCTAGAATTGCAGAAGTGTCTCTAGAGAACCATATACCATGATCAACAGTACCGTTAACATATCGTATGACACGTTTGACGGCAGACAAGTGAGACTCTCTAGGATTTGCTTGAAACCTAGCACACACACCTACACTAAAGGCAATATCAGGCCTACTAGCTGTAAGATACAAGAGACTCCCTATCATGCTTCTATAAAGAGTGTTATCTACACTTTTTCCAGATAAATCAAAATCAAGTTTCAAGGTAGTGCTCATAGGGGTTCTAGTGTGTTTCTTGCTGTCCAACCCAAATCTTTTCACAAGGTCTTTAGCATATTTAGATTGAGATATGAAAATCCCATCTGTAGATTGAGAAATCTGAAGACCTAAGAAAAAATTTAATTCACCAACCATACTCATCTCAAATTCATGTTGCATTGCTTTGGCAAAATTTAAAGCAAGAGAGTCAATTGGAGAACCAAAAACAATATCATCTACATAAATTTGAGCAACAGTGAAACTGCTCTTATCCTTTCTAATGAACAAGGTTCTATCAACTCCTCCTCTTGTGAACTTGTGATCTAAGAGATAAGCAGTAAGTCTCTCATACCAAGCTCTAGGAGCTTGTTTCAACCCATACAAGGATTTCTTAAGCCTAAATACATGATGTGGGAACTTTGGATCTACAAACCTCTTGGGTTGTTCAACATATACTTCTTCATTAAGTATCCCATTAGGAAAAGCACTTTTTACATCCATTTGATGCAATTTAAAACCCAAGTGGCAAGCTACAGCAAGTAAAATCCTTATAGATTCAAGTGTAGCTACAGGGGCAAAATTTTCATCAAAATCAATACCCTCAACTTGGGTATATCCTTGAGCAACCAACCTAGCCTTATTTCTCACTATAATGCCATGTTCATCAGACTTGTTCTTGAAAATCCATTTGGTTCCAATAACATTATAATTTTCAGGTCTAGGAACAAGATACCACACATCATTCCTAATGAATTGGTTTAATTCATCATGCATGGCATTAATCCAGCACTCATCAGTAAATGCTTCTCCTACCTTCTTAGGTTCAAGAGTTGAGACATAGGATGCAAATGACAACTAATTTAGGACTTTCCTACGAAGTCTCATCCCTTCATTCAAATCACCAATTAACAATTCTTTGTGATGATTTAACTTTACTCTAGAGGAAGGTTCTTTTGTAGGACCTGGAGTTGAAGAAAGACCCTCTTCAGAAGTTGAAGAAGATGACTCAGGATTTTGACTTTCAACAGACAAGTCATTTTCCCCTACTTCTAGACTAGTCTCCCCCTCAACTTGAAACTTATCAACCTCTTCATCCACAACAACATTTATGGATTCCATGACAGTGTGTGTACATAAGTTATACACACGGTAAGCCCTGCTATTCTTAGAGTAACCTAGGAAGATTCCTTCATCACTCTTGGCATCAAACCTAGCCAAATTCTCCCTATCTCTCAAAATAAAACATTTACTTCCAAAAACACGAAAGTATTTGACAGTGGGCTTTTTACCATACCAAATTTCATAAGGAGTCTCAGTACTCCCAGGCCTCAAATACACCCTATTTATCACATGGCAAGCCGTGTTAATCGCTTCTCCCCAGAAATACATGGCCACACCCTTGGCATGTATCATAACTCTTGCCATCTCTTGAAGAACCCTGTTTTTCCTCTCTACTACTCCATTTTGCTGTGGAGTAATAGGAGCAGAGAACTCACGATGAATTCCCTCTTCTAGACAAAAATTTTCAAGGATTGAGTTCTCGAACTCTTTCCCATGGTCACTCCTCATCCTAACAACCTTAGACTCTTTTTCATTTGAGAGTCTTCGACACAAAGACTTAATCAACTCACTTGCTTCAGATTTTTCTCTTAATAGCTCAACCCAAGTAAATCTGGAGAAATCATCTACAATAACCAAAATGTACCTCCTACCACCAAGACTTTCAGTCCTAGAAGGACCCATAAGGTCCATATGCAATAATTCAAGAGGTTTGTGGGTTAAACACTCAGTGATCTTTTTGTGACTAGATCTAGTTTGCTTTCCCAACTAACATGGCCCACACACATTTGGTTCTACTTTGGCAAGTTTAGGAAGGTTTCTAACAAAATCATGCTTGGACAATTCATTCATGTTTTTAAAATTCAAGTGACCAAGCCTTTGATGCCACAATTCATGCATATCAACTTTGGAAGAGTTACACACATCATTAGAATTTGGAATCACACCATAACAATTATCCGGAGTTCTTTCTCCTTGAAGCACACACAGACCATTTGCATCAAACACAGAACACATATCTTTAGCAAATTTAACTTCCATGTTTGAGTCACACAATTGACTTATACTAATCAAGTTAGTTTTCAAGCCATCAACAAATAGTACTTCACTCAAAGTAGGCATACCAAAAATTTCAATAACACCCTTACCTACAATAGGAGCTTTGCTTCCATCACCAAAAGTAACAGTGCCACAAGAATAATCTTCAAAAGATTTAAACAATGATTTGTCACCACACATGTGACGAGAGCAAGCACTATCAAGATACCACATGAGACTATTTCTAGCCTTCAAAGCAACATGAACTACATGGCAAGTCAATTCACTTCTTTTAACCCAAATTTGCTTAGGCTCAGTGGTTGTCTTGGTCATTGAAGCTAATTTTTGACTTAAGAGCTTTGTCTGATTTGAAAGTTCTTTCACTGTGAGACATGGGAAAAAAAATCAATTTAATGATTTCCTCAATCATCACACGGGATTATATTAAACAAAGAGTCGCCACCATTCAATCTAGGTGTGAATGGACACCAAAATATTAAATAAGCACAAAAGGCAAATTTTAGGGCAAAATATCCCTCCTAAAAAAAAAACAACCAGAGATGGGTAAGGGGATTAGGTTATGAACAGGGGAAGGTGTTAGGCACCCCTATTCATCCACACAAGGTGGTTGCCAGGTATTAGTTCATGTTAAAATAAAGGAAAAAGCTTGCTATAAAAATCATGAAAAATCACAAAAAAAGGCAAAAATATATGGTTTTTTCATATGAATAGTCTGATTGATCCAGAACTATCAAACATGATCATACCATTCCTAGGGTTCCATGATCAAAATAATATTGAGATAAAATCAAATAAAATCAATTTAAAGTGAAAAATCCAAAAATCTGGCTTCAAGCTAAATTCTAGAAATCTGGAAAAATATGATTTTTATAAAATAATTCAAAATTGAATTTGAATAGTCCAGGATATAGATAAAGCCCAAATTTCACATTAAATCTGAAAATCAAAACCAAAAATATCCACATTGATGAAAAACACCAAAAAAGGGAGAATTTAGACCGTAGGGTCTTATCTCAATAATGAAAAACAATTTTAAAAACATCTCATGAAACCCTAGAATTTATTTTCAGGCTTCTGGATTCAGATCTACCATATTGATCATGATAAATCCAAAATCCTAGCCTAAAATCACAAAAATCACGAAAACAGTGCTATAGGTGCAAAAGTGTGGAAAATCCAAATTTTATCAAAAAGTGGGGATCTCATGCTATAAACATCATAGATTCATGTAGTTCATTCAGATACATCATAAAAAGCATTAAAACATGATCAAGATATTCAAAATAGCCACATCTCACAGATTTGAGCACATGGGGGTCTACCCTACGGATCCACCTGTTCTCTTTTCCCCTAGTTCTCTCTTCACGTTTTACGGCTAGAGAGACTCTTGAGGTACTTAGAGATAGGTTTGGGTACACAAACACAATCAAGGGCTTTATTCTAGAAAAAAGAGAAAAAACAGATATAGGGTTCTATTCTAGGGATCCACCTGTTCCCCTTTCCCCTAGTTCTCTCTTCACGTTTTACGGCTAGAGAGACCCTTGAGGTACTTGGAGGCAGGTTTAGGAATACAAAAACAAATATGGCCTTATTCTACAGCAATAGAGATGATCCTATTACTTCTAGAATTGAAGACAGAAAATAAAAAGGGATAGGGGACTTACCTGGATTGAGCAGGCAGAGCAGCAGGAGTTCTTCTCTTGGAGTTCCTTGTACTTCTTTGACTTCAAAATTTCGTGGCCTTTAGCTAGAGGAATGAGCCTCTATTTATAGACACACCCAGGGGCATGGTTGGTCCAGAAGGATATATCCTGATTCTCAGGATAGAGTGAAATACAGAGATAATGCCCATCCATAGCCAATCAAGGTGACTTCAGCGAATAAAAGACATAATCCGCTCGTTTAAAGATATATTGGACTTCAAATAAAGCTCGGAAATCGAGAGAAGGACAAAACTTGCACGTGTCTTCAATGCCCGTAAATGATTTACGGTCCAATGGTGACCGTATTGGTACTACGGGCGCGCCTGCCCGTAGATATGTTGCGGGCGAGATAAACCCGTGAAGAAAATACGGGCAAAGCCTGTTCATTCTATTTTTAGGTTTTTTTGACCTGTTTTAAGCTCTAATTACATGTTTTTATTATTTTCTCATTTGGTAGTGCAATTTGGGGTGTCTACATTCACTTGTTTAGACAAATTCTCTTGAGGTTTTCTAGGTGAGGATCTCCTAGAGTTTTGGTTCAAGTCCCAACAATTTGGTCTGATATATCCAGAAATACCACAATAATGACAAGTAGGGATAAAATTCTGAGATTTGGAACTCTTGGTTGGAACACCCCTAGGTTTTGACCAATTAGACTTTTGACCATGATTTCTACCTTGGTTTGTCTTACCCTTGGAAGAATTGGACCTATTCTTTCCTTTGGTATTCACAACTTGGGTCTTAGAAGAAGATGGAGTATCATTGGAGACTTCCTTGTATCCTAAACCTCTTTTATCAGTTCCTAATTGACTCATCCCTAGCATATTGTCCAAATTTGCTGAACCTGTAGAAAACTTCTGGAGTTGAATTTTAGTTCTTTCAAGCTCTTCCTTAAGAGACTTATTCTCAGATTCTAGGGATTCAATCTTCAACTTGTGTTCACCTAGACGAGAAGTAGACTCTTCAAATTTTGCTTGAAGATCTTCTTTCTTGTGCTCTACATCATTTAGCCTTTTGAGATTTGACTTTAATTGTTTCTTTGCTTTCAAACACTCCCTAAACAATTTATCATAAGCATCTTGAATGCTTTCCTCATCATCATCAGACTCATCATGAGAACCAATTGCATTCTCACTTTGTGGAAAGTCTTCATAATTGCTAGAGTCACCACTCCCAACAATAGAGGTGAAAGCCATGTAATTTTGACTTTCCTCTGTTTTGGAGTCCTCACTATCCCTATCAAATGCACTCTCATCAGAAAGAGTGGCATTCATGGCTTTCCTTTGAAGCTTCTTAAATGTGGGACACTCTGACCTAATGTGACCAAAACCCTGACACTCATAACATCTGATTTGTTGGAGTTTTTGTAACCTAGAGTCTTTAGGATGTTTGGACTCCCTAGATTCAGATTTGATTCTTGACTTTTGATCTCTACCACTAGAACTCCCCTTGGATTTATACCTCTCATTTTCACTCCTTGGTTTCCTCCTTCTAAACATTTTCCTAAAGTTCTTTACCAATAGGGCAATATCTTCATCTCCCATGGATTCCTCACTCGAATCATTATAAGCATTTTTTTTACTAAGAGCTATAGACTTATTTTTCTTAGTAGGAGGAAGAGTGAGTTCATAAGTTTGAATTGATCTTATGAGATCTTCAACCCTAATGCCATTGATATCCTTACTCTCTTCTATAGCAGTCACTTTGGGTCTATATTTTTCAGGAAGAGACCTAAGGATTTTTCTAACCACTCTATTTGGAGGAATTCTTTCACCAAGATTAAAACTAGAGTTCACAATATCACTTAGTTTCGCATAGAAGGAATCAAAGGATTCATCATCTCCCATTTTTAGTTCTTCAAACCTAGTGATAAGCATTTGTAATTTTAAATTTTTCACAAGAACAGTTCCCTCATGAGTGGTTTGGAAAATTTCCCAAATTTCTTTACTGGTTTGACAAGTGGACACCCGTTTGAATTCATCAGCAAAGATTGCACTAAAAAGTGCATTGACACCCGTAGAGTTGTAGTTAACATCAATTAACTTTTCTCTAGTATAGCTATCTGGGTCTTTGGTTTTTGTCTCACCATCTATAATCACAGTTGGAGGATTCCATCCTCTCTCAACACTTCCCCAAACTTTTTCATCTATAGCCTTCAGATAGGCTCTCATTCTAACTTTCCAGTAGGCATAATTGCTGCCATCAAAGAAGGATGGGGTAGTGGAGGACTTGTCCATGACTAACAGAGTCAAAGATCTGGTTACCCGCTCCGATACCAATTGAAAAACACAGTTTAGACTCTAAATCACCTAGAGGGGGGTGAATATGTAAAACCGATTGCGGAATAAAAATATCTATTAATTAAAAACAAGTTCTTAATTAATAGGCATGCACAAGTCTGATTACTTAACAATCCATCACACAAGATTGCAGAATAAAGAAAAGATAACACAGGCAATTTTGGTGACGAAGGGAAAACTCTAAGAGAACTCTCAAAGAGAAAAACCCTCTGGGCGATAAGGTGCCACCTTTGAAAATCACTATAAGAAGAAGACTTACAATAGTGGTTCAGACGACCCAAGACTGACTCTGACTCACAATGTAAATATCTAAAGAACTCTTCAGATTTGCATCCTTGCAACGATCTAGAACTCTGAATATCTTCTCAGTGAAGCGCCAAACGAACTTGCTCAGCAACCGTAGGAACTCCCATGAGCAAACTCTCCAACCCGGAATTCCAAGGTAGAAAAGAAAGAATAAGAGAGGTTTTGATGGCTCAAAGAAGGAAAAGGAAGAGGAAGAAGATCTCTTGCTCTCACACACGTTTTAGGGTTCTCTCAAAACGTCTTAGGTAACCCTCAGAATACCCTAGACACTCCTTAAATAGATTAGGAGAAGGTAGGGGAAGAAAAGGAAACAAATCAGAAAAGATTGGACTTCTAAAACTGAAGTTTGTTAATGAACGTTCGAACGCTCAGCGAACGCGGCTTGAACGTTCAAGACAAACACTCACTTTTCTTCTTCTCGTTCGAACGGCCAGAGAACATTCAGCGAACGCTGCTCTTTGGTTTCTATGAGTGTCACCAACGGTCGAACGTTTAGCGAACGTTCAGCCCACGCTGCTCTCGGGTTTCTCTGTGTGTCACCAACGGTCGAATGTTTAGCTAACGTTCAGCCCACGCTGCTCTCGGGTTTCTCTGTGTGTCACCAACGGTCGAACATTCAGCGAACGTTCAGCCCACGCTGCTCTCGGGTTTCTCTGTGTGTCACCAACGGTCGAACGTTCAGCTTAGGTGTAAATGGACACCAAAATATTAAATAAGCACAAAAGGCAAATTTAGGGTAAAAATAACCCTCCTAAAAAAACAACCAGAGATGGGTAAGGAGATTAGGTTATGAACAGGGGAAGGTGTTAGGCACCCCTATTCATCCACACATGGTGGTTGCCAGGTATTATTCATGTTAAAATAAAGGAAAAAGCTTACTATAAAATTCATGAAAAATCACAAAAAAGACAAAAATATATGGTTTTTTCATATGAATAGTCTGATTGATCCAGAACTTTCAAATATGATCATACCATTCCTAGGGTTTCATGATCAAAATAAAATTTGAGATAAAATCAAATAAAATCAATTTAAAGTGAAAAATCCAAAAATCTGGCTTCAAGTCAAATTCTAGAAATCTAGAAAAATATGATTTTTATAAAATATTTCAAAATTAAACTTGAATAGTCCAGGATATAGATAAATCCCAGATTTCACATTAAATCAAAAAATCAAAACCAAAAATATCCAAGTTGATGAAGAACATCAAAAAGGGAGAATTTAGACCGTAGGGTCTTCTCTCAATAATGAAAAAGGACTCAAAAACCACATCATGAAACCCTAGAATTTATTTTCAGGCTTCTGGATCCAGATCTACCATATTGATCATGATAAATCCAGGATCCTAACCTAAAATCACAAAAATCACGAAAACAGTGCTGTAGGTGCAAAAGTGGTGAAAATCCAAATTTTGGAAAATAGTGGGGATCTCATGCTATAGACATCATGGATTCATGTATTCATTCAGATTTATCATAAAAAGCATTAAAACATGATCAGGATATTCAAAGCAGCCACATCTCACAGATTTGAGCACATGGGGGGCTACCCTACGGATCCACCTGTTCTCTTTTCCCCTAGCTCTCTCTTTACGTTTTACAGCTAGAGAGGATTCTTGAGGTACTTGGAGATAGGTTTGGTGATACAAACACAATCAGAAGCTTTATTCTATAAAAAAAGGAGAAAAACAGATATGGGGTTCTATTCTAGGGATCTACCTGTTCCCCTTTCCCCTAGCTCTCTCTTCACGTTTTACGGCTAGAGAGACTCTTGAGGTACTTGGAGGCAAGTTTAGGAATACTAGATAAAAGATGGCTTTATTCTACAACAATAGAGAAGATCCTATTACTTCTAGAATTGAAGACAGAAAATAAAAGGGAAAAGGGACTTACCTGGATTGAGCAAGCAGGGCAGCAGGGATTCCTCTTCTTCTCTTGGAGCTCCTTGGACTTCAAATTTTCGTGGCCCTTTGCTTGAGGAAAGGCCCTCTATTTATAGGCAAACGCAGGGGCAAGGCTGGTCCAGAAGGATATATCCTGATCCTTAAGATAGAGTGAAAGACAGAGATAATGCCCATCCATAGCCAACCAAGGTGGCTTCAACGAATAAAAGACATAATTCGCTCATTTAAAGATATATTGGACTAAAGATAAAGCTCGGAAATCGAGAGAAGAATAAAACTCGCATGAGTCTTTAGTGACCGTAAATGAATTATGGTCCAACTGTGACCGTATTTTCAATACGGGCGCACCGGATCATAGAGAGATCTCGGGCGCAACCGGCCCGTGAATGAAATATGGGCAAAGCCTGCTTAGTCAATTTTTATTCATTTTTGACCTGTTTTAAGCTCTAATTACATATTTTTATTACTTTCTCATTCTGTAGTGCAATTTGGAGTGTCTACAGTAACTTTATCAATTTGACTCCGATCAAAACCCTGTTTGAACTGCAATACCTATAACCTATCCCAAATACATTGACCATATTTAAAAGACCTTTTTGACACGGAATAAAGCTAAAACAAAATAATCCTTTCAGCAATCACACAAAAACTTCATTCTTGAGTTCTGTAAATCTGTTAAAAGGAGATCATCAAGGTCTCAATCAATTACAGACTTTCACTTTTCTTTTACTTTCTTTTCTCGCATGTCTTTCTAGGAAAAAAGTTGGTTTGATATTGCACCTTTAGGGCATGGATCCATCGAGACAACCAAAATATTCGCTACACTAGTGGAACTCATTAAGCCAGCAACAAAACAACTTTAGTCATAACAGGACCCCATGAGTTTGGCTAAGCTAATGCTTTAACTCGATGGGCACCCTTGTCTGCTGAATGATTGCTAGCTCCACAAGCTTGGCCTCATCTTGTAGAAGATTTTTTAGGCTTTGGAACACAAAATTGTGTGGCCAGAGAGATCTGGCTTGGGAATGCTTTATAAAAGAAGGAACCATGGTTCATCGCATTGCAGTCATATTGGCATAATTTACCACCATTATCAGACTTTATTGTTCTATGAGTGCTTCCTTTTTAATCCAACGTGTGGTTCCTTTCTTTTATAAAAAGAGAGCTATGATTTGACTTGAATTCTATCAATAATTAGATACGCACCTAACTCTACACTCAGTACCAACTGTATGATGTGTGTATTTTTTACGGTTTTATGGTTATTCTGATGTAGAGAAATTGTGCAATTTTTTACTAGGAGAGAGCTGCGTAAATGTAACCCTTATTTTTCACAGATCTAGTGAAGGCACCCTATATATCATCCATGGACGTAGAAATATTTGCCGAACCACTTAAATCGCTTGTCTTCATTTTCTGCCTTTATTTTGCTCTGTTAGTTTTTTCAACACCACCAAGTCGCTTTAACAAAGTGAAATGCCCAACTTCGGTCTAGATTTTTTTTTTCATGCATTTGTGTTAATAGACCAGCCTCCCTTTTACCTCATTTGTTGACAGATGTAGGAGGTTTAAGTGGACGTTCGTCCACAAGATCAATTAATAATTAATATTTCTATCTATTTCTTTGATTTTTTTTTTTTTTTAGAAAAAGAGGGAAAGGTTCATTTACTTAAAAGGCATAAACTACTCACCTAGTCTATTATATAATACGTTTATAATTATTTTTAAAGATAAAATGTTATTAATTTGTATATTTATTTCTTTTTCAACTTTATATAATATACATGTGAGCGTATGTATACATTTACATGTGTAGTGTGAACATATACATCTTTTTTTTTTTTATTTGCTTGAAGGTTAGATGGTAAGTAACATCCATCCATCTGTCCGTGGTACAGCCGAAACAATTGAGGGGCTTCAAATGATCCTTTCCTCATTTTCTTAAAAAAAGAAATGACCATGAAGCTGCGCGCGGGAAAGCTATGCGCATAGAAGTAGAAAGCAAATTGAAGAAATGACCTTAAATATGCTGATACGGACCCAAAAATGTTATTGCCATGAGCTTGGGGCTAGTGTATGATTTACAGTTGAAAGGGTTTCTGTGTTTCTCCGAGCTGGGCATAGTGAAATTCTGTCCCGTATACAAGATTCATTCCTTTAGTTCCTTCACCGCTCTGTAAAAGAAATTAAAGAGATATATATTAAGCTATGGCTGTGCTGCATCTAATTCTCCTGCGGCTGATGTTGGCGTCTTTGGTGAAAGCAGAAAGGGCAACAACAGCAGCAGTGACACACATGACCATTAATCCTGGTTGTGATGCCCGCTGTGGAGACCTTAGCATCCCTTACCCATTTGGCATGAGTCCTGATTGCTACTTAGACAAAGACTTCCTCATAACATGCAACCACTCCTCCAACAAAGCCTTCCTAGGACCAGAATATGAACATATATTGGTCCAAGAAATATCACTTGTTGACGGTGTACTGCGCGTACTGCGCACCCAAGGCATCCTAGCCAAAGATTGTTACAACGAAACGGGGTATAATACAGAGAAGAGAGACCACCCAAGCTTCAACTTGACAAAGTGGAAGGGATTCACCTTCTCAAATACCCGGAACAAGCTCACTGCTGTTGGTTGTGACACTGAAGCTTTAATTAGGGGAGCCAACACCCGGGAACGAAACTACACAGGTGGGTGTGTTGCAATATGCAACAGCCTGGACGATTTGAGCAACCACTCTTGCACCGGAATTGGATGTTGTCAGACCTCTATCCCAAAGGGGCTAAACCATTTTTATATAGAAGTTAAGAGCTTCCGCAACCACACAGGGATCTTAGACTTCAACCCATGCAGCTATACCTTTTTAGCTGAAGAGAACTCATACAACTTCTCTTCTGTAGATCTAAAGGATTTGGGTGACAGATTTGATGTTCCAGTGGTGATTGATTGGGCAATCGGGGAGAAGACATGCGAGGAAGCTCGAAGACTTGTTTGTGGAGAGAAGAGTTACTGCTATAACAACATCAACGGACCTGGATATCGTTGCAATTGTAATGAAGGTTACCAAGGGAATCCCTATCTCCCACGTGGTTGCCAAGGTCTATATATTGTTCATATGGTTAATTTGGTTGCTTCTTGGATGATCTTCTTCTATATTACATGCTCCTGTTAATTGTTTTCATGTTCCTTAAACGTGTGATGAAATGGTTGACGTTTCAGATATTAACGAGTGCCTTAAGCCAGAGCTCCATCAGTGCTCAAAGCAAGTTTACTGCCATAACAAGGATGGGAGTTATTTTTGTAAGTGCCCCTGGGGACTCCATGGTGATGGCAAAAAAGATGGAACTGGCTGTACAGTTGATTTTCTAATAATCAAGATTTTTGTAGGTATGGATTACTATTTATCTCCTTATATAACCAATGCTTAATTACGTTTGCACAAGCTAGTCTGCTTCGGTTAGGCTCAGCCCCGCCCAGGAATGGTCCTAAACTAAAACATAAGAAAAAAAAATCTCTTTCTTTTTTTTGTTTTTTATTTTTTTTTTGGGAAATTGGGTTTTAGTGATATTTTTACGGGTAACCTAGATTCAATCATGCAATTGAAAGTAGTGATACTTCCTTCAAATAATTGAGAATTAATGAGTGTCATTTTACTATTGACAGCCACAAACAATAATTTGTTTGTTATCATCTTTTTCTATGAAGTTAACAAGTCTTCCAAGGGTATTTTTTTAAGAAATCTTTTGTTAAACGATACTAATTCTCAATTATTTTATGAAAGTATAATTACTTTCCAAGTACAATAATTAGGTGGCTGAATTTGGGTTATCTTCAAATCTTAATTGAAGGTGACTCTTAGATGCTGATTAATATCCTACAACAACACTCAAAATCGATTCCTTGGAGAATTGTTGGTTATATTGCGTAGATTCAAGAGTTATGTTCTTATTTTTCTGTTGTACTATTTAACCATGTGCTCAGGGAAGGAAACCGATCTGGAGATTTCGTAGTAAATTTTTCTCTTAATCGGTTCTCTTGTGTTCGGTTAAAGTCTCCACCTCCAGGTCTGTACACTATTTTGATGGACGATACAAGGGGCCTTAGTATCTTGAGGAAATAATATAGATGTTACGTTCCTTACAAAACAAAAACTGAATTTAGATAAGTATCACTAAACACCAATTTCCCACCTTTTCTTTTTCTTCAAATCGATCCTTACAAAATATTTATTGTTTTGAAGCGATACAAAACGCTTAATTGTACAAACATACATATAATGTATAAGTAAAATTCAGATCAAATCTTCACCTATACAAAACGCTTAACCATCCAAGTGTGATGGGCAACCTAGGATTTGTAAAGTTCATCCTCATAATTCAAGTCAGTAAGGAAGAAAAAATTCTAATCGATTTCAATGCGTGCAGGTATCGTTGCTGTGCTCACACTTCTAATCTTAGGCGGCTCCTGGTCATACTGGATGCTCCGCAAGAGAAAATCGATCAAACTCAAGGAGAAATTCTTCCAGCAAAATGGAGGTTTAGTGTTGCAACAACAACTCTCCAAGTCAAAGTTCGATGGTCACGTTGTAACAACCAAAATTTTCACCGCCGAGGAACTGGAGCAAGCAACCAACAACTACAGTGATAGTCGGATCTTGGGCCGAGGAGGCTTTGGCACTGTATATAAAGGAATTCTAGAAGACAACAAGACAGTCGCCATTAAAAGGGCCAAAGTAATGGACAAATCCCAGATCGAGCAGTTCATTAACGAGGTGGTGGTACTCTCCCAGATCAACCACAGGAATGTGGTAAAGCTCCTGGGCTGTTGCTTGGAGATCCAAGTGCCCTTACTGGTCTATGAATTCATGAACAATGGCACACTCTTCGACCATATACACGACAAGGGGCCTCAATCGTCCATTATTTCATGGGAAGCTCGTCTAAGAATTGTAGCAGAAACGGCTGGAGCACTTGCATACTTGCACTCTGCTTGCTCCATACCCATCATCCATAGAGACATCAAGTCCTCAAACATACTCCTAGATGATCATTACACAGCAAAAGTTTCTGACTTTGGAGCTTCAAGGTTTATTCCACTTGATCAGACTCAACTAACCACATTAGTACAGGGGACCTTTGGCTACATCGATCCACAGTACTTCCAAACAAGTCATTTGACTGAGAAGAGTGATGTTTATAGCTTTGGAGTCCTTTTGGTTGAGCTTTTAACAGGAATGAAGGTGCTTTGCTTCGATAGACCCGAAGAAGAGAGAAATCTAGCTATGTATTTCATCTTGTCAATGAGAGAGGACCGGCTGTTCGAGATCTTAGATGATGGAGTGGTAAGTGAAGCACCCACTGATCACCTTATGCAAGTTGCTAAGCTTTCCATGAGATGCCTTGAGCTGAAGGGTGATAACAGACCGACGATGAAGGAAGTAGCGATGGAGCTAGAGGGATTGAGAAGGTCTGGGATCCATCCATGCGAAGAAATTGAGCAAAATCCCCAAGACACTCAGTACCAAAACTTCAAATCATGGGGCTTTTTTAGTGAAGCTACTACAACTACTTGTAGCCTCAGCAGCCAGGAGATATTGCCATTTCATAACACGCTATGATCCATTTGCACGTAACGATATTTTCACAGGAAAATTATTATTTAGTTACCTTTTGAATGATATATGATGCATTAGTCATACCATTCCCATGAATGATCGAGCAAATGAGTCTGGGAATAAGAAAATATAGACCATTTGGTCTTGGATCACTGCAAGTCCATTTATGGGGAATTACATGTTAGTTGATGAGAGTTACAAGTCAACTAATAGGGAATTATAAATCTATTGATGGGGAATTACAAGCCAGATGATGGAGTTACAAGTTTGTTGATTGGATTACTCCCACCATCTAACTTGTAATTCACCATCAAGAGACTTGTAATCCATAAACAGGATCGCATGGTCTATATTTTCTTCCATACGGACACATTTGGTCATTTGTTGAAAAGGTATGACCATTGGGTCATGTGTCATCCAAAAGGTAACTGAACATTCATTTTCCCTTTTTTCATTAGGTATAGTGCTAGCTTTGCTGTTTCCAAATTTTCCTTTCTTGTGTGTGTGTGTGTGTTTTTTTTTTCCCATTTCAGTCATCATTTTTTTCTTGTGTACACTTTCATTGTTGTTAACTGCATTGTGTTAGACATATACTTTACATGTTTGTAGCATTCACATCTCCATGGCATCATCAAATGATACAAGTCTTCACTACAAAAAAAAGGATATTGTCGCGACCTATTATAATGGTACTTATATGAAATTGCTGTTACAAATGCCTTAATACGTACGACATTTCATCTGTAGAAAATAATCTATTATGGAATTTTATAAAAAAAACTCTGCTACAAAATAACTTATTACGGCATCTTATAGACAAATGTTGTTATAAACTTTTTTTTATTAAAATACTTATTACGGCATTTTAGAGAAAAATGCCACTATAAAATAATTTATTATGGCATTTTATAGAAATATGCTACTATAAAATTATTTACTCAATGCAGAATTTTATAGAAAAATGCCGCTATAAAATAATTTATTGAAATACCGTATTGAGGCATTTGTAACAGCACCTTTGTATTAAGTGTTATTATATTAGGTGTTGTTACATCACTTTCCTTTTTCTTTTTTCTTTTTCCTTTTTTTTTTTTTTTGGGTAATGCTTGGATAAGAATGTACAATGCTCTAGGACACCATTGTTGATGATCAATATATCCTTTGCTCTGATGGCATCTGGGGTTCCTCAAATAATTTGATATCTCACAATGGTTAAATCCTCAAGTCTTCCTCCCCTTGGTTAGACTACAGAATGTTGTTGTGAATTAATTATATATCCTCAACACCGGTAGATAACCATTGATTTTAAATCCAAGGTTAATCATACTCTTAATCTAATGCAAGGAAGAGTTTGGTTGTGATACTAAATCACCCTAACTATCATTCTGGAAACTAGTTTACGGCTCTTTATTCAATTCTTTGGAAGATGATGGATTTTTTTGATATATATACTTGGAATATACAGTAGGGAATTGCTATGTGGTTTTACAATCCCTTTATGTTTTGGTTAAAAAAAATTAAGTTGTGTAAATTAATATATATAATGAACATTCATTTCCCACAATGTAGCTCCCAAGAACAATGAGCGATATATATATTCACAAGCAATTAAACCTTGTTGATTTACCCACCAATCAAGACCATTTCTTGTCATGACAAGATAGCCTCCATTTGCAAGAAAACAAGACATTAAAATGATAACTACAGAAAAATCTATTAATGCCGGGTTTTGATATATAGAACTAATATTCTCGAACAAATTATACTATAATGTATCAGAAGTTATAACAAGCTCCCACATATGGATTTAGCCTATGAATCTTTTGTCCAAAACTTAACACTGACAAGCTCATCAAGATCAAAGATTGGCGTGGCTACTTAATTATGTTACAAGAGGCAGGTTTCGCTGACAAAGCAAAGTAAGTGTTCTTCTTAGGGATCACACGAGCATTGCGGCGAATTTCTTTATCAAAGTATGCTGCTCTCCTTGAGAAGCTTGGTATCGGCATGACTCACTCTGTATACAAACTTTCCAAATCCTGAATGCCTCCTCCTATAATGAAGGGTCGAGCCTGCACTTGCAGTACCACCTAGTGTCTCAGAGCTATGTGAATGTCACATTCTTCAAATCCTTAACCTTCCCATCAGATGAAGAAGTGTCTCTCAGATTTCATGGCTGAGGAAGATGACATAGGTGCAGAATTGAAGCCTTTGGAGGGAGCAGGAGGAAAAGGGAAGTGCTTGGGCAACATTTGCTCCCAGTATTCCCTAGGCAATCTTGATGACTCTGAGAGAACAATGCAGGCAAGGATATTCAACAGAAAGGCTTTGTGCCACCAAGACCCTAGCATCTTGTACATAGCTTTGAAGACTCACTTTAGTATTGTGGCAGCAAACATACCCATTATTGCACTAAGGCTGCCAACTATTTTGTTTAAAGAAAGATGTCTCAATGGCAGACAATGAGCCATTTGATAATTGGAAGCACTCAGCAGCTCATGTTTGGTTCTCATAATTTGTAATTGAAGAATGAGTCTGTGTATTAGTTTAAGGGATTTTGTAGTTTAAATATAGTCCTCCCTTGGTTGGTTCAATCCTCAATTTCTGGTAAGAAATCCATGTCTTCTGTAACTTTTCAAGTTCCTAGCACTTTTCTCAGACATGATAAAGTGATCTTTCAACTTTAGTTAATAAGACCATTTAGATAAATTTGTGGCACAAAAATCCATGAACACTTTATTGAATTAGATATGATGATTTCATGTGCAAGGCATAGAACAATGAACATGTATTGGTAGGCATGGTTCAACCAAACCTGCTTTCACGGCTAGCTGCACTCCTTGTCATTCATCGGCATCATCTGAACCCAATCCTTACATGTATATGTTGTTAATTATATTACTGAACCATTATAACATCATTAGTTGAAAAACCCTACCTAAACCTGAGTTCCTTTATTCTTACATCTCAATCATTCAAACATGAGCAGAGAGAGCTGTTTCATCATTTTTATCTGTGTGAGAAGCCAGCAAGCCACATTAGAAAAGTGAAGGAAAAGCTAAAAGACAGAGCCCCAGACAAGTTCTGCCCACAAAGAGGAATGTTTACTGTACAAATAAAGATACTACCATGTCTTTTTTATTGAGCTGATTGAAGTCTGTCGGATAAAATATATATGTTGGTGGTGTCACTTGAGACAGGATGAGTAGGGGAGCGGCACTTGGTGCCCCTGTTGACAGTGATTATCTGGTTCCACCAAAATCTGGACTTAAAAATCTGTTTCTTCATGGCTAGTTAGCTACTTGAGGAGGATTTGTCTATATCTACTCTGTAGTTACTGGTGAGAGAACTCTTTTCTCCTCTTCGGAATCTTTATCAGGTTTGAGTGCACTTTGAGTTGAACACAAGTGAACATATATAATACAAAGATTTCTTGATTAGTCATTCTTGGCCTGAAGCAGGTTATATTTCGGAGCAAGAAATGAGACCAGCTGTAACCAAGACCCGACACGATACAATGGCATTTTCGATGGGTTACGGGTCTGGTACTTTGCCACATTCAGGTAAAATCTAGCTTTCGTGGCTAATCGGACGAGAGTCTGAATCTTAACTCCAAAAATAATCCTTGAAAGTTGTTACCCGACCTGTATGGGTATTTGGTTGAAGAGTGAGATCCACTTGGATGATGAACAGGGCACTGAATCCGAATCCATGCAGTCCCTGTTGCTCCTAAACTTTCTAGCCCCGATTTTACTTTGACATGTAATTCAAAACATTCCAGGTTTATAAATATTTGAAACTGCTTTTCTGGTCTTCTAGACATTTCTTCTGAATAATTATAATGACAAAAGAAGACAATTTAGAAAAAGAGCATTGATCGAAAAAGAAAAAAAGTTAAAAATGATACTATAATTGAGCTAACTTATAATTACAATTATCATAAATTGATGAACTGTGGGGCCAAGAAAAGTTAACAAACAGAATAAGCAATCTTGCCAGTGTGGCAGCCTGGTAGCCTAACATCGAAGACTAAAGCATGCTTTAAGCTATGGCCGATGCGATCGTTTCTACCTCTGTTGGTCGCAACATTGTCTTCTCAATACAGAGCAAAAACCCTCGTTCTTGGAGTAAGTCAAGCAGATCTCCCATGGGAGAGACCTCGCCAGTGTCTCCACGGTACCAATGATCTCATCATGGTCACGTACAATTAGCTTTCCTCCTGGCCTAAGTATCCGATCAACCTCTGCCATCAAGGCTACCAAATTGCACCTGCAGCCCAATAAAAATCACCACATTAGATCACAATATAAAGAATTAATGACCGGAGTAACAAGTTTTAGACAATATGTTGCAATGGAATACACACACCTCTCTCTCTTTCTCACCACAATATGTATGTAATAAAAGTTATAACAGACCTCTTTACAAGTTCGAAGAAAAGATGATCAGCATGGAGGAGATCATAAGATCTAGGGTACGTGCTGAATGATTCGCACCAATCATGATCAATACCAAAGAGTCCTCGCTCATAAATTATGGGAAGTGTATCTGGTGAATCAATCGGGACTACGTTCATAACCCACACATTCATGTCTCTCAAGGCTGCTGCAAAACTGAATGAAATAACAACCATAAAAAAGCACACAGTTAGTATAACAGGAAGAACAGGGTAATGCCCTGTTTGCAAACTGAAAAAGAAAAAATATGCAACTTGAACTAACAATAAAGGGGCAAAATTGAAGTGGGGGAGGCAACCATAAAAAATGGAGGGTTTTTGCCTCATTAGAAGATAATGGCTAGCCCAAACCACCAAGGAATTGCATTCTCACAAGCCTAAATACAGAAACCAGCCAGAACCGAAATATTTACCCTCCATATAATGATCTCATGTCCATTACATTCCTCACCGAAGACCAGTTAATACCCATTCCATTCAGATATGAATTGCTAACTGAAAAACACAGTTTAGACTCTAAATCACCTAGAGGGGGGTGAATAGGTGAAACCGATTGCGGAATAAAAAATCAATCAATTAAAAACAAGTTCTTAATTAATTGGCATGCACAAGTCTGAACACATATCAATTCATCACACACAATTGCAAAATAAGTAGGAGACAACACAAGCAATTTGGTGACGAAGGGAAAACTCTAAGAGAACTCTCAAAGAGAAAAACCCTCCGGGCTACGAGGTGCCACCTCTGGAAATCACTATAAGAAGAAGACTTACAATAGTGGTTCAGACGACCCAACAATGACTCTGACTCACAATGTAAATATCTGAAGAACTCTTCAGATTTGCATCCTTGCAACGATTCAGAACTCTGAATATCTCCTTAGTGAAGTGCCGAACGAACTCGCTCAGCAACCGTAGGAACTCCCACGAGCAAACTCTTCAACCCGGAACTCCAAGGTAGAAAAGAAAAGAAGAAGACTGGTTTTGATGGCTCAAAGAAGAAGAGAAAAGAGGAAGAAGGTCTCTCTCTCTTGCACACGTTTTAGGGTTCTCAAAAACGTATTGGGTAACCCTCACAATAGGCTAGACACTCCTTAAATAGGTTAGGAGAAAGAAGGGAACGAAAAAGAAACAAATCAGAAAAGATCGGATTTCTATAACAGAAGTTTGTTTACGAACGTTCGAACGCTCAGCGAACGCGGCTCGAACGTTCGATAAAACAATTCACTTTTCTTCTTCTCGTTCGAACGACCAGCGAACGTTCAGCGAACGTTACTCTCTGTTGTCTCTGTGGAACACCAACGGTCGAACGTTCAACGAACGTGAGGCGAACGCTGCTCTCTGGATTCTCTGTGGAACACCAACGGTCGAACGTTCAGCGAACGTGAGGCGAACGCTACTCTCGGGTTTCTCTGTGTGTCGTCACCGGTCGAACGTCCAGCGAACGCTCAGCGAACGCTGCTCTCGGGTTTCTCTGTGTGTCGTCACCGGTCGAACGTTCAGCGAACGCTCAGCTCACGCTGCTCTCGGGTTTCTCTGTATGTCGTCACCGGTCGAACGTTCGGCGAACGTACAGCGAACGTTGGTCGTAACAATTTCAATTTGACACCGATCAAGACCCCGTTTGAACCGCAATACCTCTAACCTATCCCAAATACATTGACAATATTTTTAAGACCTTTTTGACTCGGAATATAGCCAAAACAAAATAAACCTTACAAACTCCCCCTTTGGCTATTCCGTGACAAAATTAACAAAACTTATTCAATTGTTGTGAACCACCAAGCAACACATTGAACAAGAAAAAATAAAAAAAATTTGACATGACCTCCCCCTAAACCTATTAACCCATTCAATTTCACCTGTTCCTGAAACATAAAAAAATAGAAAATACCAAGTGAAAAGCAAGGGAAATAGAAATATCCAAGCACAAGTAATATAATGAGCTCACAATGATCAAATGTACTGACTTCTCATTCATTTACTTTATACTATCTACATTTGAACATTCATGGACCACCAACAAAATTTCAACACAATATACATTCATTTATGAACAACAACCAAAAATACCATCCATGAGCCATGTTCAATACACAAAATAACATCCATTCAAATTTTGCACCATTACAACTAAGACTAACTTCTCCCCCTTTTTGTCACAAGAAGACAAAGGGATCACCCCACTAACTAGATGGCCCAGCACCATCACCTACTCCACTGCCACCACCTCCACTCGAACCGGGAGCCTCAGGAGCAGGAGCAGGAGCATGAGCTTCAGCATCTTCTTCTTCCTCCACATCCTCTTGACGAAAATAATCTTCAAGGGCAGTTTCGAGCTTTCCAAACGACGTTTGCAGCGAAGATTGCTTAAGTTCAAGACGCTCAAAGCGAAGAACCATGTCCTTATGATGCCTCTGCAAGTAAGAGAGAATCTCGGAGTTTTGTGCTCTGAGGGACACTAGTTCCTCATGCAAAGAAGCAGGAGGATGTTCCTCAGCAGGATCATCTGGATTTGGAGCCTGAGTGGAAGACAGATGGGCACGACTCTGCTTAAGAGTGGATTCAGTGATAGGGTTTGAAGCCTTACACAGCTCTAAAGGGGGGAAAGCAACATTCAAGGCACGAATAAGACGGGCAATTAAGCACCCGTAAGGAAGACCATACGTCTTCTTTGAATTTAAGAAGATATCAATCATTTTGGAGCAAATAACTGAAGGCAAGTCAATGGAATGTTTCTTCTTCAAGGCATATAAAAACAAGCATTTATCAAAAGGGACAGATGACTTATGGGCTACGGGATACAAATTGTGACTTTGAATACGAAAAGTCACAATGGTTTCAGCCGTAAAATATTTCACTGATAATGCACCACCCCTAAAGACCCAATTTCCTCGTCCAAGATGAAGAAGAGTATCCACAACCTCATTTTGAAAATCAGGTGTGGGAGGAGGGTAAGGAAATTGAGGTTCTGGGACCCGAGGAAGACCAAATGTCGAAGCAATAACATCAGGGCCAACACGAAAAGGAGTACCACGTAGAAAAGTAGAGAATTCTGAATTTTCAAAATCAATATCATGGATGTTGGAGTAGAATTCTCTAACAAGCTCTACAGACGGAAGGATAAAATCAGCAAACATGGAATCCCAACCCCGATCTTTAAAGCAATCCGTAACCTCATCCGGAAGGGTAGTAAACTTAACCTCTCGTTCTAGAATGACCGACCGATCACAGAAAAACTCTTGAAAGTTTTTACCAGCTTTCTTGTCAATAAACAAGGACTCATCATACCTAGGTTTCTTATTTGAATTTTTAGAACCCAGAGATTTTTTCCTAGGCATCTAGGAAGGAATAGAACACAGAAAAAGAAAAAAAATATAAGAAAACAACACAATAAGCACATGTTAGTATGAGGTAACATAGAACAACAAGAAATGAAACTAAATGCTAAGAACAAAAAATGCATGAGAGAAAAAAATGTTTCAAAGCAAAAAAAATCAGACCGTTCGATCACCGTTCGAACGGTTGGCAAACATTGAAGACTCACGAACCCAGATTTGGGGATTTTTTGTGAAATCGTCAACTTCAACAAAAATTGACAAATAATGACTCGAAATCAACAATAAAACACAAATACAACCTTTTAAAACTGATTTGAACAAGTATAAACCACAAATCACGAAAAAATCAAAGTTTTAACAGGAAAACCCTAGAAAAACCTAGCCGAAGATGAACATGTAGATAAAAACAACAAATAATGAACAAAAACTAAAAATCTTACCTTGGATCACGAGATTAAGGCACGAATCGAAGAGAGAAGACACAAAAGCACAAAAGCCCTAAAATCGCCAGACGTTCGAACGACTAACGTTTCGAACGCTCAAAAACCCTAACTCCTTTTTCGCACGCGACCTTTTTTTAAAAACCGATTTTTAAATGAACGTTCGAACGTTCGGCGAACACGGGGCGAACGTTAAACAAGAAATTTGTTTTAAAACCAACGTTCGACACGCGTTCGCTGAACGGGGAGGAAAGAACCAACGTTTGTTCAGCGTTCGATAGGCCGTTCGAACGTTCAAAAACAGTTCAGAAAAAATTTCCAGATTTCAGCAAGAAAACTCATCTCTTTTCAACCAAACACACTTCAAACATGTGTAAAAACTTGCAAGACATACCAACAACTATAAATCAAGTATAAACTCTTGAAAACTCAAATGTTGACCTATTTTGAGAACCATTTTGCTCTAAAAATCAGATTTGATCAAATTTAACTTCAAAACTCCCAAATAATTACACAACAACTCAACCAAATTTCCAATTGTGTTTGTGTGCATGTGCAAAACCAAATACAACAAGTTTTGCCTATATGAGAGCTTGGTGAAGAGGAGTTGGCCATTTATCAAGAAATCCAATATTACCCAAGTCTCTCCAAACATTTAAAAGAGCCCTTGCATGACCTAAGCATCAAGATTTTGAAATTTTCTCCCCCTGTTTCTTACAATTCTTTTTGCACAAAGAGTAGTGTTCCTTAGAATATCTGAGTTTACAGTTTATGCCATGGTTATACTCCTTGTGATTCTCTTTCTTTTTGAACTCAATTTTGCTGGGGTTTACATTTAATCCCAGAGTTCTTTTCATATAACTTTTTCTTTTTAAACAAGAGGGAGAAATCTCTTTGTAAACACAAGATCAAATGCTAGGGTCTTTTCAACTTAAGATAGACAAGAGTAAACTCAGGATTGCCTATCCACACAACACCGAAAATAAAAAATAGGCTTCCTCAATTGTATTTGGATGTGTATGTGATATACAAACCACAAATAGAGTTTAGCAAGATGATTGTGAGATTATTAGAAACTGTTGAAATCACATTTGAGAAATCATCTTTGAAAAGCTTGTAGGTTCTCAAAATATACCCAAAAGATATATATTTTCACAACCTTATACTTATCCTATAGTTGACACATGTCAAGACAAGAATACATACAAAAACCGAAAAAACAAATACGAAAGAAAAACAAATACAAAAACAAAATACAAAATACCAAAAACAAGTAAGCATGCTAAAGAAAAGAAAAAATGCATGAAACACCCTAAAGCATGCTACAAAGTCCTTCTTAATGAAGAGGACCAACACCAATAGCTTTCCTAAGAAACTCAAACCTAAGAGCATCTAAAGGTTTGGTAAAGAGGTCAGCTAGTTGATTTTCAGATGGGATGTGTTCAAGAGAAATCACATGATCTTCTACCAACTCTCGAATAAAATGATGTCGTATATCAATATGCTTGGTTCGAGAGTGCTGAACAGGGTTTTTGGAAATATTAATAGCACTTGTATTATCACAATACAAGACAATAGTTCCCTGTTCAATCCCATAATCACTCAACATTTGCTTCATCCAAAGCAATTGAGTACAACCACTCCCAGCGGCTATATACTCCGCTTCAGCTGTGGACAAGGAAATAGAGTTTTGCTTCTTGCTCATCCATGCCACAAGATTGTTCCCAACATAGAAACAACCTCCAGTTGTGCTTTTCCTATCATCTGCATTTCCAGCCCAGTCGGCATCAGAATAGCCTGCTAGAATTGCAGAAGTGTCTCTAGAAAACCATATACCATGATCAACAGTACCGTTAACATATCGTATAACACGTTTGACGGCAGATAAGTGAGATTCTCTAGGATTTGCTTGGAACCTAGCACACACACCTACACTAAAGGCTATATTAGGCCTACTAGCTGTAAGATACAAGAGACTACCTATCATGCTTCTATAAAGAGTGTTATCTACACTCTTTCCAGATACATCAGAATCAAGTTTCAAGGTAGTACTCATAGGGGTTCTAGTGTGTTTCTTGCTGTCCAACCCAAATCTTTTCACAAGGTCTTTAGCATATTTAGATTGAGATATGAAAATCCCATCTGTAGATTGAGAAATCTGAAGACCTAGGAAGAAATTTAACTCACCAACCATACTCATCTCAAATTCTTGTTGCATAGCTTTGGCAAAATTTAAAGCAAGAGAATCAATTGGAGACCCAAAGACAATATCATCCACATAAATTTGAGCAACAGTGAAACTGCTCTTATCTTTTCTAATAAACAAGGTTCTATCAACTCCTCCTCTTGTGAACTTGTGATCTAAGAGATAAGCAGTAAGTCTCTCATACCAAGCTCTAGGAGCTTGTTTCAACCCATACAAGGCTTTCTTAAGCCTAAACACATGATGTGGGAACTTTGGATCAACAAACCCCTTGGGTTGTTCAACATATACTTCTTCATTAAGTATCCCATTCAGAAAAGCACTTTTTACATCCATTTGATGCAATTTAAAACCCAAGTGGCAAGCTACAGCAAGTAAAATTCTTATAGATTCAAGTCTAGCTACAGGGGCAAATGTTTCATCAAAATCAATACCCTCAACTTGAGTATATCCTTGTGCAACCAACCTAGCCTTATTTCTCACTACAGTGCCATGTTCATCTGACTTGTTCTTGAAAATCCATTTAGTTCCAATAACATTATAATTTTCAGGTCTAGGAACAAGATACCACACATCATTTCTAATGAATTGATTTAATTCTTCATGCATGGCATTAGTCCAACACTCATCAGTAAGTGCTTCTTCTACCTTCTTAGGTTCAAGAGTTGAGACATAGGATGCAAATGACATCTGATTTAGGACTTTCCTACGAAGTCTCATCCCTTCATTTAAATCACCAATTAATAACTCTTTGGGATGATTTAACTTTACTCTAGAGGAAGGTTCTTTTGTAGGACCTGGAGTTGAAGAAAGACCCTCTTCAGAAGTTGAAGAAGATGACTCAGAATTTTGACTTTCAACAACCAAGTCATTTTCTCCTATTTCCAGACTAGTCTCCCCCTCAACTTGAGACTTATCAACCCCTTCATCCACAACAACATTTATGGATTCCATGACAGTATGAGTACGTAAGTTATACACACGGTAAGCCCGGCTATTCTTAGAGTAACCTAGGAAGATTCCTTCATCACTCTTGGCATCAAACTTAGCCAAATTCTCTCTATCTCTCAAAATATAGCATTTGCTTCCAAAAACACGAAAGTATTTGACAGTGGGCTTTTTACCATACCAAATTTCATAAGGAGTCTCATTACTCCCAGGCCTCAAATACACCCTATTTATCACATGGCAAGCCGTGTTAATGGCCTCTCCCCAGAAATACATGGCCACACCCTTGGCATGTATCATGACTCTTGCCATCTCTTGAAGAACCCTGTTTTTCCTCTCTACTACTCCATTTTGCTGTGGAGTAATAGGAGCAGAGAACTCACGATGAATTCCCTCTTCTAGACAAAAATTTTCAAGGATTGAGTTCTCGAACTCTTTCCCATGGTCACTCCTCATCCTAACAACTTTAGACTCTTTTTCATTTGAGAGTCTTCGACACAACGACATAATCAACTCACTTGCTTCAGATTTTTCTCTTAATAGCTCAACCCAAGTAAATCTGGAAAAATCATCTACAATAACCAAAATGTACCTCCTACCACCAAGACTTTCAGTCCTAGAAGGACCCATAAGGTCCATATGCAACAATTCAAGAGGTTTGTGGGTTAGACACTCAGTGATCTTTTTGTGACTAGATCTAGTTTGCTTTCCCAACTGACATGGCCCACACACATTTGGTTCTACTTTGGCAAGCTTAGGAAGGTCTCGAACAAAATCATGCTTTGACAATTCATTCATGTTTTTAAAGTTCAAGTGACCAAGTCTTTGATGCCACAATTCATGCATATCAACTTTGGAAGAGTTACACACAGCATTAGAATTAGGAATCACACCATAACAATTATCCGGAGTTCTTTCTCCTTGAAGCACACACACACCATTTGCATCAAAAACAGAGCACATATGTTTAGCAAATTTAACTTCCATGTTTGAGTCACACAATTGACTTATACTAATCAAGTTAGCTTTCAAGCCATCAACAAATAGTACTTCACTCAAAATAGGCATACCAGAGATTTCAATAACACCCTTACCTACAATAGGTGCTTTGCTTCCATCACCAAAAGTAACAGTGCCACAAGAATAATCCTCAAAAGATTTAAACAAAGATTTGTCACCACACATGTGACGAGAGCAAGCACTATCAAGATACCACATAAGACTATTTCTAGCCTTCAAAGCAACATGAACTACATGACAAGTTAATTCACTTCTTTTAACCCAGATTTGCTTAGGCTCAGTGGTTTTCTTGGTCATTGAAGCTAATTGTTGACTTAAGAGCTTTGTCTGATTTGAAAGTTCTTTCACTTGTTTAGACAAATTCTCTTGAGGTTTTCTAGGTGAGGATCTCCTAGAGTTTTGGTTCAAATCCCAACACTTTGGTCTGATATGTCCAGAAATACCACAATAATGACAAATAGGGATAAAGTTCTGAGATTGGAAACTCTTGGTTGGAACACCCCTAGGTTTTGACCAATTAGACTTTTGACCACGATTTCTACCTTGGTTTGTCTTTCTCTTGGAAGAATTGGATCTATTCTTTCCTTTGGTATTCACAACTTGGGTCTTAGAAGATGATGGATTATCATTTGAGACTTCCTGGAATCCTAAACCCCTTTTATCAGTTCCTAATTGACTCATCCCTAGCATATTTTCCAAATTTGCTGTACCTGTAGAAAACTTCTGGAATTGAATTTTAGATTTTTCAAGCTCTTCCTTAAGAGACTTATTCTCAGATTCTAGGGATTCAATCTTCAACTTGTATTCACCTAGACGAGAAGTAGACTCTTCAAATTTTGCTTGAAGATCTTCTTTCTTGTGCTCTACCTCATTTAGCCTTTTGAGATTGGATTTTAATTGTTTCTTTGCTTTTAAGCACTCCCTAAACAATTTATCATAAGCATCTTGAAGGCTTTCCTCATCATCACCAGACTCATCATGAGAACCAATTGCATTCTCACTTGGTGGAAAGTCTTCATAGTTACTAGAGTCACCACTCCCAACAATGGAGGTGAAAGCCATGTAGTTTTGACTTTCCTCTGTTTTGGAGTCCTCACTATCCCTATCAGAAGCACTCTCATCAGAAAGAGTGGCATTCATGGCTTTCCCTTGAAGCTTCTTAAATGTGGCACACTCCGACCTAATATGACCAAAACCCTGACACTCATGACATCTGATTTGTTGAAGTTTTTGCAACCTAGAGTCCTTAGGATGTTTGGACTCCCTAGATTCAGATTTGATTCTTGGCTTTTGATCTCTACCACTAGAACTCCCCTTGGATTTATACCTCTCATTTTCACTCCTTGGTTTCCTCCTTCTAAACATTTTCCTAAAGTTCTTTACCAAAAGCGCAATATCTTCATCTCCCATGGATTCCTCACTAGAATCATTATAAGTCTTTTCTTTACTAGATTTGAGAGCTATAGACTTATTTTTCTTAGTAGGAAGCAGAGTGAGTTCATAGGTTTGAATTGATCCTATGAGATCTTCAACCCTAATACCATTAATATCCTTACTTTCTTCTATAGCAGTCACTTTGGGTCTATATTTTTCAGGAAGAGACCTAAGGATTTTTCTAACCACTCTATTAGGAGGAATTCTTTCACCAAGATTAAAACTAGAGTTCACTATATCACTTAGTTTAGCATAGAAGGAATCAAAGGATTCATCCTCTCCCATTTTTAGTTCTTCAAACCTAGTGATAAGCATTTGTAATTTTGAGTTCTTCACAAGGATAGTTCCCTCATGAGTGGTTTGGAAAATTTCCCAAATTTCTTTGCTGGTTTGACAAGTAGACACCCGTTTGAATTCATCAGCAGAGATTGCACTAAAAAGTGCATTGACACCCTTAGAGTTGTAGTTAACATCAATTAACTCTTCTCTAGTATAGCTATCTGGGTCTTTGGGTTTTGTCTCACCATCTATAATCACAGTTGGAGGATTCCATCCTCTCTCAACACTTCCCCAAACTTTTTCATCTATAGCCTTCAGATAGGCTCTCATTCTAACTTTCCAGTAGGCATAATTGCTGCCATCAAAGAAGGGTGGGGCAGTGGAGGACTGGTCCATGACTAACCGAGTCAAGGATCTGGTTACCCGCTCTGATACCAATTGAAAAACACAGTTTAGACTCTAAATCACCTAGAGGGGGGTGAATAGGTGAAACCGATTGCGGAATAAAAAATCAATCAATTAAAAACAAGTTCTTAATTAATTGGCATGCACAAGTCTGAACACATATCAATTCATCACACACAATTGCAAAATAAGTAGGAGACAACACAAGCAATTTGGTGACGAAGGGAAAACTCTAAGAGAACTCTCAAAGAGAAAAACCCTCCGGGCTACGAGGTGCCACCTCTGGAAATCACTATAAGAAGAAGACTTACAATAGTGGTTCAGACGACCCAACAATGACTCTGACTCACAATGTAAATATCTGAAGAACTCTTCAGATTTGCATCCTTGCAACGATTCAGAACTCTGAATATCTCCTTAGTGAAGTGCCGAACGAACTCGCTCAGCAACCGTAGGAACTCCCACGAGCAAACTCTTCAACCCGGAACTCCAAGGTAGAAAAGAAAAGAAGAAGACTGGTTTTGATGGCTCAAAGAAGAAGAGAAAAGAGGAAGAAGGTCTCTCTCTCTTGCACACGTTTTAGGGTTCTCAAAAACGTATTGGGTAACCCTCACAATAGGCTAGACACTCCTTAAATAGGTTAGGAGAAAGAAGGGAACGAAAAGGAAACAAATCAGAAAAGATCGGATTTCTATAACAGAAGTTTGTTTACGAACGTTCGAACGCTCAGCGAACGCGGCTCGAACGTTCGATAAAACAATTCACTTTTCTTCTTCTCGTTCGAACGACCAGCGAACGTTCAGCGAACGTTACTCTCTGTTGTCTCTGTGGAACACCAACGGTCGAACGTTCAACGAACGTGAGGCGAACGCTGCTCTCTGGATTCTCTGTGGAACACCAACGGTCGAACGTTCAGCGAACGTGAGGCGAACGCTGCTCTCTGGATTCTCTGTGGAACACCAACGGTCGAACGTTCAGCGAACGTGAGGCGAACGCTGCTCTCGGGTTTCTCTGTGTGTCGTCACCGGTCGAACGTCCAGCGAACGCTCAGCGAACGCTCAGCGAACGCTGCTCTCGGGTTTCTCTGTGTGTCGTCACCGGTCGAACGTTCAGCGAACGCTCAGCTCACGCTGCTCTCGGGTTTCTCTGTATGTCGTCACCGGTCGAACGTTCGGCGAACGTACAGCGAACGTTGGTCGTAACAATTTCAATTTGACACCGATCAAGACCCCGTTTGAACCGCAATACCTCTAACCTATCCCAAATACGTTGACAATATTTTTAAGACCTTTTTGACTCGGAATATAGCCAAAACAAAATAAACCTTACACTAACAACGTGTTTCCAATGCTCATAGTCAGCCACAAAATCCTCGAGTGCTGTTTTGCCATAAAAGACTGAGACCCACGCTCTGATTCCTCTACAGGCACTTTGTGCATACATGCCTGTAGTGCAACATTCTTGCATATAAACATGCAATCCTTTAAGAAAACCATATAGGGAAGTTCTTGGTTGTGCTTAGGATTTCATAATAGAAATATACTCAGGATACAACATTTTAGAAGTGCTAAGAAATTCCCTTCTTTTTCCCTTTTGATCCTTCTTTTTTTTTCTGAAAAAGAAATGAAAAAAGACTAAGATTATTTAAAACCATAAAAAAAAAGGTGAACTAATAAGAAATCAAGAAAACGTATTCCGCATATGAATCATCTAAAATGGAATCTAGAAGAAAAGTAAGAACAAAAATAAATTAACTTTGTTATATTCTACGTTATGGTAATATTTTGAGGGGATCAAATGAAAATATACCCCTACGAGACTAGTAAGATGAATACATTATAATTCTGCTAAAGAAAAGAGGTACCAGGCTGCATTCAGGTCATCAGATTCTTGGCAGAGGGGAGGTTCATTTTGTTCTCTCCTCTCATAGCAATCATTGGAAGTTGGCTTGCTATATATTTCTGCACCTACTCCATTTACTTTATCCTTTTTAATCGTCAGCAGCTCCCAGCACTATGATTTTGTTAGTTCAGACATTGCTGCAATCAATTACCCCCAAAAACAGATGGGGAAATTGTTAGATATTCCAATGCACACATAAGCCAGAAATACACTTCCTGAAAAAGTATTACCTTTCCAGGTCTCAACAACTTTTTTACGTTTTTGATAAACTGGAGTAGCAGACCACACAAAGAAACCGCCAGGTCGCAACAAACGATTCAACTCTAATAGAAGTTTACCACCTGTATATCGTAGAACACAATGAATTACAAAGCACAATAAAAAATTTAATTAAGAAAAACCATCAGAAAAGGTTTTCAGATAATACCTTCAATATGCCATGGGACTCTACATAGGGCACAGTGCACAATGTCAAAGATCATACCGTGCCAAAAAGTGTTAAGTTCAATATTTTATATTGGCTTAATTCCGTGCCAAAAAATAAGTGTTCAATGTGTTTAAAGTGTTTGGGATATATTGTAGGAGTATTGGTTCAAACGGTATCTAAGTCGGAGTCAAATTGAGGTAGTTATAGTGTTCGTTAGATAGTCGTTTGATGTGTCGTTTGAATGCTCAGTGCAAAGTTCAAATACAGACAAACCCGAGAATTGCGTTCGAGAAGACAGGACCTGCCGTTCGACCATTCAGTGCATACAGTCAAACCCGAGAGTTGCGTTCGAGAAGACAAGACCTGCCGTTCGACCGTTCAGTGCATACAGTCAAACTCGAGAGTTGCGTTCTCCAACATTAGACTCAACGTTCGACCGTTCGTGTTATTTCAACTCAATGTGAGACTTTCGTTCGAACGAGAAGAAGTGAAGTAGTTCTTCATATTGAATGTTAGAGCAGCGTTCAATGAACATTCGAACGTTCAATATGAAAAATCTATTATAAAATTCCGATCTTTTCTGATTTGTTTCCAATTCTTTCTCCACTTCTTTCTAACCTTTATAAGGATTGTTTAAACGTTCTTTAGGGTTACCCAAGAAGTTTTTAGAACCCTAAAATTGTGTGTGTGAGGAAGAGAACTTCTTCTCCTTCCTTTCTACCTTTGAGCCATCAAAACCTTTCTTTCTTTTCTCTTCTCTTACCTTGGAATTCCGGGTTGGAGAGCTTGCTCGTGAGAGTTCCTACTGTTGCTGAGCAAGTTCGTTTAGCACTTCACTAAGAAGATATTCAGAGTTATGGATCATTGCAAGGTTGCAAATCTGAAGAGTTCTTCAGATACTTACACTGTGAGTCAAAGTCTGTATTGGGTCATCTGAACCACTTTCTGTAAGTCTTCTTCTTATAGTGAATTTTCTAAGGTGGCACCTGATCGCCTGGAGGGTTTTTCTCTTTGAGAATGCTCTTAGAGTTTTCCCTTCGTCACCAAATTGCGTGTGTTGTCTCATTACTTTATTTGCAATTTTGTGTGATTGGTTGCTATTTGTTCAAGACTTGTGCATGCCTATTAATGAAAGACTTGTCTTTAATTAGTAGAATTTTATTTCGCAATCGCTTACACCTATTCACCCCCCTCTAGGTGTTATTAGAGTCTAAACCATGTTTTTCAATTGGTATCAGAGCGATTAACCAGATCCTTAACTCTGCTAGTCATGGACAAGTCTTCCACTGTCCCACCATTCTTTGATGGTAATAATTATGCCTATTGGAAAGTCCGTATGAGAGCCTATTTGAAGGCTATTGATGAAAAGGTTTGGGGAAGTGTTGAGAAAGGATGGACTTCTCCCACTATTATTATAGATGGTGAGAAAAAACCCAAAAACCCAGACCAATATACCAGAGAAGAGTTAGTTGAAGTAAATGACAACTCTAAGGGTGTCAAATGCACTTTTTAGTGCAATATCTGTTGAAGAATTCAAACGGGTTTCCACCTGTCAAACCAGTAAAGAAATTTGGGATATTTTAGAAACCACTTATGAAGGAACTGTCCTTGTGAAGAATTCCAAATTGCAGATGCTTATCACTAGGTTTGAGGAATTGAAAATGGGAGAGGATGAACCTTTTGATTCTTTCTACGCCAAACTAAGTGATATAGTAAACTCCAGTTTCAATCTTGGTAATAGAATTCCTCCAAATAGAGTTGTAAGGAAAATTCTCAGATCTCTTCCTGAAAAATATAGACCCAAAGTCACTACTATAAAAGAGAGTAAGGACATTGATAGTATTAGGATATAAGACCTTATAGGTTCGATTCAGACATATGAACTTACTCTCCCTCCAACTAAGAAGAATAAGTCTATTGCTCTTAAAACTATAAAAGAAAAGACTTATGATGACTCTAGTGAGGAATCTATGGCAAATGAAGATATTGCCCTCTTTGTGAAGAATTTCAGGAAGACTTTTAAAATGAGGAAACCAAGGAGAGGTAATGAAAGACATAAGTCTAAGGGGAGTTCTAGTGGTGAAGATCAGAAACCCAAAAACAAATCTGAGTATAAGGACTCAAAAAATCCTAAGGACACCTGGTTGCAGAAACTTCAGTAGATTAGATGCCATGAGTGTCATGGTTTTGGTCACATCAGGTCTGAATGTCCCACGTTTAAGAAACTTCAAGGGAAGGCTATGAATGCTACTCTATCTGATGATGAGAGTGCCTCTGATAGAGATAGAGAGGACTCCAATACAGAGGAAAGTCCAAACTATATGGCATTCACCTCTATTGTTGGGAGTGGTGATGCTAGCAATCATTAAGATTAAATACCAAGTGAGAATGCAATAGTTTCTCATGGAGAGTTTGATGATGAGGAGAGTATTCAAGAGGCATATGACAAGCTTTTTAAAGAGTATTTGAAAGCAAAGAAACAAGTGACGTCCACTCTGAAAAGGCTTAATGAAGTAGAGCTCAAGAAAGAAGATCTTCAAGCAAAATTTGAAGAGTCTACTTCATGTCTAGGTGAACACAAGTTAAAGATTGAATCCCTAGAATCTAAAAACATGTCTCTTAAGGAAGAGCTTGAAAAGACAAAAACTCAGCTTCAGAACTTTTCTACAGGTTCAGCCAACTTGGACAATATGTTAGGGATGTGTCAATTAGGAACTAATAAAATGGAATTAGGCTTCAAGGATGCACCTTCCTCTTCTAAGACCAAATTTGTGACTGCCAAAGGAAAGGGTAAGTCTAATCCTCCCAAGGGTAAGACAAACCAAGGTATGAACCATGTTCAGAAGTCTAATTGGTCAAAACCCAAGGGTGTTCCAACAAAAGGATTTCAATCTCAGAACTTTATTCCTGTTTGTCATTTTTGTGGTATTTCTGGACATATAAGGCAAAATTGTTGGGACTTAAACCAAAACTCTAGGAAATTCCCACCTAGAAAACTTCAAGAGAATTTGTCTAAACAAGTGAAAGAACTTTCAAATCAGACAAAACTCTTAAGTCAACAATAAGCCTCAATGACTAAGAAAGCTTCTAAATCCAAGCAAATCTGGGTTAAGAAAAATGAATTGAATTGTCATGTGGTTCATGTTGCTTTGAAGGCTAGAAATAGTCTTATGTGGTATCTTGATAGTGCTTGTTCTCGTCATATGTGTGGTGATAAATCCATGTTTAAATCTCTTGAAGATTATTCTTGTGGCACAGTTACTTTTGGTGATGGAAGCAAGGCTCCTATTGTAGATAAGGGTGTGATTGAGATTTCTGGTTTGCCTACCTTACATGATGTGCTATTTGTTGATGGTTTGAAAGCTAATTTGATTAATATAAGTCAATTGTGTGATTCAAACATGGAATTTAAATTTGCTAAAAATATTTATTCTGTGTTTAATGAAAATGGCTTGTGTGTGCTTCAAGGTAAAAGAAGCCCTGATAATTGTTATGGTGTTGTTCCTAATCCTGCTTTTGTGTGCAATACTTCCAAAATTGATATGCATGAATTGTGGCATCAAAGGCTTGGTCACCTGAATTTCAAAAACTTGTCTGAACTATCCAAGCATGAACTTGTTAGAGATCTTCCCAAGCTTGCCAAAGTTGAACCAAATGTGTGTGGGCCATGTCAGTTGGGAAAGCAAACTAGGTCTAGTCACAAAAAAACCACTGAATGTCTAACCTACAAACCTCTTGAATTGTTACACATGGATCTAATGGATCCTTCTAGAACTGAAAGTCTTGGGGGTAGGAGATATATTTTGGTTGTTGTAGATGACTTCTTTAGGTTCACATGGGTGGAATTATAGAGAGAAAAATCAGAAGCAAGTGAGTTGATCAAGGCTTTGTGCCAAAGACTCTCTAATGAAAAAAAGTCTAAGGTTGGTAGGATAAGGAGTGACCATGGGAAGGAGTTTGAGAACTCAATCTTGGAAAAAAATTTTCTTGAAAAGGGAATTCATCAAGAGTTCTCAGCACCCATAACTCCACAACAAAATGTAGTTGAGAGGAAAAACAGGGTTCTTCAAGAGATGGCCCGTGTTATGATTCATGCTAAAAGTGTGGCCTTGTATTTCTGGGGAGAAGCTATTAACACAGCTTTTCATATGATTAATAGGGTCTACTTGAGACCAGGGAGTACTGAGACTCCTTATGAAATTTTGTTTGGTAAAAAGCCCACTGTTAAATACTTTCGTGTATTTGGAAGTAAGTGTTTTATTCTGAGAGATAGGGAGAATTTAGCAAAGTTTGATGCTAAGAGTGATGAAGAAATTTTCCTAGGTTACTCTAAGAATAGCAAGGCTTACCATGTGTACAATCTTCGTACACACACTGTCATAGAATCCATCAATGTTGTGGTGGATGAAGGGATTGGTCAGTCTCATGTTGAAGGAGAGTCTATTTTAGAGTTAGGTGATCTTGATCAGAATATTGAGACTCAAAATCTTAAGTCTTCTAAGTCCAATCCTTCAAACTCTGAAGAGAGTTCCTCATCTACACCGAGTCCTACAAAAGAACCTTCTTAAAGAGTCAAGTTAAATCATCCTAAAGAGCTATTAATTGGTAGGAAAGTATTAAATCAAATAACCTATACTTCCTATATGTCAAAACTTGAACCTAAGAGGGTAGAGGAAGCACTTACTGATGAGTGCTGGATTAATGCTATGCATGATGAACTAAATCAGTTCATTAGGAATGATGTGTGGTATCTTGTAGCCAGACCTGAAAATCACAATGTTATTGGTACCAAATGGATTCTCAAAAACAAGTCAGATGAACATGGTACTATTGTGAGAAACAAGGCTAGGTTGGTAGCACAGGGATATACCCAAGTGGAGGGTATTGATTTTGATGAGACTTTTGCTCCTGTTGTAATAACCTAGAATTTTCATAAGGATAGTTTTGTCCTTGTCTAATTATGTTGAGTGATTATTATTAATTAAATAATTTAGTAGTTCTAAAAATTTAATGGAAGACAATTTAGCTTTAATTTGGATTTAAATAACATTTTTGTAGCTTATTAAATAGAAAAAGGGTTATCTATTTATTATGCTTAATTAAGAAGGCTTAATCTATGAATATTATGAGAAATAAGGTGAGTAAGTGTAATTTAAAAATGAGGAATAAATATAATACGAAAATTAGAATAATTATCATTTTATATGTTTTTAGAAAAAAAAAAGGGGGTATTATTTTAAAATGGGATTAGTTAACCCTATTGGCTAGGTATAAATAGGATGTGAAATTAGAAGGATGTCAAAACCCTAGGAGAAGGCTTTGACGGCTAGGAGAGTAATGTTTGGGTTTGGGAAGGTGAAGGAGAAGGCTTTGGAGATTTGAAAAGATGGATTCGCAATGCAACGGTTGAGGTAGGGATCTACAGTCTACTTCCAACAGGAATTTCAGACTTTGGAATAATGATTCAGCACGATTTTGATTGTGTATGCAAAATATTTTGTTAGAATCATTTTATCTATACTTGTTGTCTACTGATATATAGATCTAAAGTTTTCTGTTTTGATCACTGTTGGAGATTTCTGGGGAACGATCGCCTATACATTGCATTGGATTTCTTGTTTCATCCTTCTATTTATAATTGCTTTAATCGATGAAATGCTGATTTATTTCTTAAGTTGTTTCAATCTCGAAAGTTTTAATTAGTCAGATCTGTAGCTATCGGCGATAGCCATCGCAGGTATTACATTTACATGACCGATTGGGTTGTGATGTTTTGGTCTTATTGCTGATAGATGAAAAGAAATTAAATAAGAAGATAGAAATAGTGGAAGAAGAGGGATCGTGTGGTTATTTTCGGAAGAGAGAGAAAGAATTAGGAAGGGGTTTAGTGGTTTACAGTAGAGAGAGAGTAGATTAAAAAGAAAGAATGTTGGGTTTATTTTCGTAAGGGATGACCTATATTTCCTTTTTGAAGAGAGAGAACCAGTCACAAGAGTATCAATACAGAGGGTTTGTTGATGTTTATTTACGGAAGAGAGAGAGAGAGAGTAAAATTCAGAACGTGAGGGAGAAAGAAAGAGAGAGAGAAAAAGACAAAAGAGAGAGGGGGAGAGAGAGAGAGAGAGAGAGAGAGAAGAGAGGAGAAAGGAGGACTTGAGGTTTGCTGTTGACGGAAGTGAGAGAAAGCAGGGGTTTAAGTTTGTAAATTAGAAAAAGTTTTAGGTCAAATAGAAACTCTAAAGAATTAAAGTTAAAAGAAGATTTAAATAACACTTTTTACCCCCATTACGTTCTCTTGCTATTCTTGTAAACTTTGATGCTAAATTGTAATATAGGAGGTTTAACATCTTCACAGTCTCGTCTCTTGCCCATTGATGCTTTTAAAAAAAAATACTTTATAGGTACTGAATTAGTATTAATTATTTCAAAGTGACACATTACGACAAAACTTATTACTTTATAGTCATAGAGCAAGGTTATTTGCCGTTGGGTTAATAAGCAAACCAATCCTTAGACTAGTACTGTTATTATTTTATTTCACTACTACTGTATTCTAAGTCATGGCTATCTTTGTATAATATTATAAATACACCCCATGGTGGAATAAATTATTTACTTTGCACCATAAAAGAAATAAATAAAGTAATAATAAACGATTAATGAAATGATCAAATTAATTGAAATGAGAATGAAATAAATTGTTTACTTTGTGCAGAAAAATATATTAATAAAATAATGATGGCAATAAAGTATGGGATAATTTGGGATGGTTTATAATTACCTTTATTGTTAAATAAATATTTTATTAAGTTGGTCCTATCAATCCTATAATGAAATAGATTGCTTACCTTAATCCTAAAATGAGTAAATAAATAAAGTAATAATAATAAAATATATTATTAGATGTTGATAATTATGGGTGAGCCCCTAATCACGACCTTTGATAAAAACATAATTTGTATGCCTTAAATCATATGTTAATAATAATAATAAATAATTAAATATGTGGTTTTATTAAAAATAAACGCTTAAATCATACTTGAGGTAGAACCCACTTGTATTAAATATGTATTACTGGTTTTGAAATGTTTGTGTAAGATAATAACAATTAATTAAATATGGATAATTATTATTGTAAACTATAGTGACATTGAATTGTAATATAATACCATTTTAAATTCCTATATTTTCTTTGTATGTGGTGCATGGTTTGTTGTTTTAGTTTTCCAAAGGTTCTGCAAGATTCTTTTATACATGTTTTGGTTTACTTGGGAATTTGATGGTTTCGACTTGCATAGATATCTTGTGTTTGTTTTCTCACCCGTGTATCTCGGGATGAGTCTGGTTCCTCTCCATGTATCTTGGACTGAGGATTTGGTTTTCCCATGTACCTTGGAATGAATTATTGGTTCCCTCCATGTATCTTGGAGTGGTGTTGATGCTATGGTTGGCACTATTGGAATGGGTTGGTTATTTTGATTTTGGTTTTAGTGTCTAGCGGGCATAGCTATGTGTGGATCCATGCGTTAGCTAGGTAATGAAATGGGCTGGTCTTTGTTTTAGGTTAATCCCGTGTTCCATGTATGCGTACCACCATGTATCTTGGTGAGGCCTTCTTGTATCTGGTTGAGCTGCAGCAATCCGTACCACCGTGTATCTCGGTGAGGTCTTTCTTTGAGTTTATGGTTCAGTCTGACTGGGTTGTACTTGCCAACCCACTCCTATATCTAGTTTGGGTGCTCCGCAATAAGACGATGTCCGAAACCCAGAGTGGGCTGGCTTCGCACATAAGTCGTGAGGTGGCAATTGGAACAGGTAATTGATTCTTAAAGAAGTCTAATTTCATGAGCCCTGTGATGTCACATTAAATTGGTATTGATTGTAAACTGCTTCGGAAACACCATTGGTATCGCATTGGAAACTTGTGAAATTGTTTTCTTTATACGACATTTTCCTGTTCACCATTTATTAAATTATTGTTTGTAACTAATGAAAAGCGTATGAAAAATTATATGTGGACTATGTAATTGACAGATTGAAATGCATTATGAAACTTGTATTATTGCTGGATATTTACTTATTAATGTTGCCCATTGCGAAATATTGTATTACTATTATTATTATTATTTCTGTGAGGGTGTTATTCTATAGTCTGACGTTCTTTTTGGGACTCGAACTGTAAGATGAAACCTACTGGGCATTGCTCACCCTACCATTTTACAGGGATTGAGGTTTATGTGGACTAGATGCAGGATACGAAGAAGTGGACTTGTACCTTGATCAGCGCACCTTGACGTCGGTTTGGCCTGCTTAGCGTAGGAGAGTAAATAGCTTTTATTACTAAAATGGGAAAATAGATGGTGCAATTTGCAATTAATGTGTAGTATTCTTTAAATTTATTTTAATTGAATTTCCGGTCTCATTTAGTAAGATCTGGGTTTATATTCAATTGCTTACACTTTCACTCACGTCCTAATATCGTTAAGAGTTCAACCATATTAGTAATATTTAAAAAAAAAAAACTACCTTGAATTTTGGGACGTTACACCTGTTGCTAGACTTAAATCCATAAGAATTTTATTTGCTGTTGCTTGTCACTTGGGTTTTAAATTGTATCAAATGGATGTGAAAAGTGCTTTTCTGAATGGGATACTTCATGAAGAAGTATATGTGGAACAACCCAAGGGTTTTGTAGATCCCAAGTTTCCTCATCATGTGTTTAGGCTTAAGAAAGCCTTGTATGGGTTGAAACAAGCTCCTAGAGCTTGGTATGAGAGACTTACTGCTTATCTTCTAAATCATAACTTTACAAGAGGAGGAGTTGATAGAACTCTATTCATTAAAAAGGATGAGAGTAGTTTCACTGTTGCACAAATATATGTGGATGATATTGTGTTTGGTTCTCCTATTGAATCTCTTGCTTTGAAGTTTACTGATGCTATAAAAAATGAGTTTGAGATGAGTATGGTTGGTGAACTTAACTTCTTAGGTCTTCAGATTTCTCAGTCTTCAAATGGGTTATTTATATCTCAATCTAAGTATGCCAAAGACCTTGTGAAGAGATTTGGATTGGACAATAAGAAACATACCAGAACCCTCATGAGCACTACCTTGAAGTTGAGTGCTGATTTATCTGAAAGGAGTGTTGAACACACTCTCTACAGAACCATGATAGGTAGTCTTCTCTACCTGACAGCTAGTAGGCCAGATATTGCCTTTGGTGTAGGTGTTTGTGCTAGGTTTCAAGCTGATCCTAGAGAGTCTTATTTGTTTGTTGTTAAACATATCATACGGTATGTTAATGGTACTGTTGATCATGGTATTTGGTTCTCTAAAGACACTTCTGCAATTCTAGCAGGCTATTCTAATGCTGATTGGGCTGGAAATGCAGATGATAGGAAGAGCACCACCAGAGGTTGTTTCTATGTTGAAAACAATTTAGTGGCTTGGATGAGCAAAAAGCAAAACTCTATCTCCTTGTCCAAAGCTGAAGCTAAATATATAGCTGCTGGTAGTTGTTGCACTCAATTGCTTTGGATGAAGCAAATGTTGAGTGATTATAGGATTGAACAGGGGACTATTGTCTTGTATTATGATAATACAAGTGCAATCAATATTTCCAAAAACCCAGTTCAGCACTCTCGAGCCAAGCACATTGATATTAGACATCACTTTATTCGAGAGTTGGTAGAGGATCATGTGATTTCTCTAGAACACATCCCATCTGAAAACCAATTAGCTAACCTTTTTACCAAGCCTTTAGATGCTCTTAGGTTTGAGTCTCTTAGAAAAGCTATTGGTGTTGGTCCTCTTCAATAAGAAGGACCTTGTAGCATGCTTTAGGGTGTCTCATGCATATTTTTCTTCTTCAGCATGCTTATTTTTGAGTTATTTTTTGTTTTGTTTTTGTTATGTTGGTTTATTTAGTTTTGTTTCTTTTTCGGTTTTCGTATGTGTTTGTGCCTTGACATTTGTCAAATATAGGATAGGTATAAGTTCATGAAACAATAAATTTTTTACATTTTGGGAACCTATAGCTCTTCAAAGATTGTTTTACAAACACTTCTTTAATAGGTTCTTATAAAGACATAAGCATTTCACTTAATTCTTTTTGTGGTTTGCATATCACTTACACACATCAAATACAATTAAGCAAGCTTAATTTTTCTTTTTCAGTGTATGTGTGGATAGGCAATCCTTGATTTATTCTTGTCTATCTTAAGTTGAAAAGACCCTAGCATATGACCTTGTGTTAAAAAAAAAAAAAGAGATTTCTCCCTTGTGTTTAAAAGAAAAAGCAATATGAAAAAAAACTCTGGGATGAGCCATAAACTCAGACATCTTGGGTTCAAAAAGAAATAAAAAGGAGTACAACCATGGCATAAGCTGTAAACTTAGATATTCTAAGGAACACTACTCCTTGTGCAAAAAGAGTGTCGAAGACAGGGGGAGAAAATTTCAAAAACAGAATTTTTAAGGTCTCAAAATTCATGAAAGGTTTTTTTTTTAAAATTTTTAGAGAGGCTTGAGTAATAAAGTGATTTCTTGATAAATGGCCAACTCCTTTTCACCAAGCTCTTATTTAATCAAAACTTGTTGTGTTTGGTTTTGCACATGCACACAAGCACAATTAGAAATTTAGTTGAGTTGTTGTGTAAGTATATGGGAGTATTGAAGTTGGATTTGTCAAAATATGAATTTTAGAGTAAAATGGTTCTCAAAATGTTTCAAATTTTAAGTTTTTATGATTTTATACTTGTCTTATATTTTTCTTTATGTCTTGGAGGTTTTTGGGTTTGTTGGAAGTCATTTTGATTGAAAAAGATTGATTTTTCTGAGCAAATTTTGCAAAATTTTCTGAACTGGTTATAAATGTTCGAACGGTATATCAAACGTTCACTAACATTGGTCTATTTCTCTCAAACGTTGGTTTTCAGTGTTCAACGTTAAACCCAAGTTTGATGATCGTTCGAACATTCATTTAAAACCTTTTATTTTTTTAAGTCGCGTGCGAAAGGGGTTTTAAACGTTCAAAGAACACAAACCCTTCGCACGTCTGGCGATTTGGCTTCTCGTTGTTTTTCTTCAATCTCTTCACTCCAATCGTCTGGTTGTTACATTTCAAGGTATGAAATCATGTTTTTCTTGCATTTTGTTTTGGTTCTCATTCATGGTTTTCGTTTTCTAGGGTTTTCTCGCGAAAATCTTTGATTCGTCGTGGTTTTAAGTTCTTTTTGTTTTAAATCACTCTCAAAATAGTTCAATCATGTTTTATTTGTGTTTTCAAGTGATTTTATGGTTGATTTGTTGCAATTTGGAGTTTTAGTCAAAAATCCCCAAATCTAGGGTTCGTGTTCTTGAACGTTCGACCCTCGTCCGAACGTTCATTGACTGTCTTTCAAACAATTGATATTTTTTTTTACTCCATATGGTTTTTCTTGGTGTTTTCTTCGTATTTCTCATCCATTTTATCTTTCTTATGCATTTTGTTTAGGTATTTGTTGTGTTGTACATGGATAGATTTGTTCTTACCATTGTAATGTCTTTGTGTTTGTTTTTATTTTTTTTCTCTTTCCTGTGTCTTGTGTCCTCTATTAGATGCCTAGAACAAAGTCTCTTGGTGCTAAGAATTCCAATAAGAATAAGAAACCTAGGATAGATGAGGCCTATTTCTTTGATCTTAATGCCTAGAAAAACTTTGATGATTACTTTTTTCAAAGGTCTGTGATCATTGAGCGGGTAGTTAATTTTGATAATCTTCCCTCCGAAATTACAGATTGCTTTAAGGATAGAGGGTGGGATTCCATGTTTGCTAATTTCCTTCTTCCCTCTCGTGAATTGGTACGAGAGTTCTATGCGAATATCCATACCATTGATTGGGACACCTTTGCATTCTCTACCTATTTGAGAGGTTCTGAGCTTCGTGTCTCTCCTGACGTGATAACTTCTTCTCTTGGTCTCCCTAGGGTGCCTGACCCTCAATACCCGTATTCTGAGACCAAAGGTGCTTTTAAGAATGAGTTGGCCGATACCCTTCTTCTCAACGGAAGGGGTAATTGGATCTACAAGGGTGAAGCCCTTGAGGCCAACAAGTTCTCAACTGAGACCATTGTCGTATTCCGCATTCAGAGCCACAATCTCTTTCCTATTGCTCACAAATCATCTATTCCGTTTGATAAGTTGCTCTTTTTGTATGCTTTGAAAAAGCGTCATACCATAGATCTTCCTTCTGTTATCTGTTCTAAGATCTTAGAGGTTTTCAATTACTCCAAAAGATCTTATGGTCTTCCATATGGGTGTTTGATTGCTAGGTTGATTGTAGCTCTTGGTATCTCTTTTCCCTCTCTCGAATTATATAAAGCTTCTCAACCCATCACCGAAACAACCCTTCATCAGAGTCGTGCTCATTTAGCATCTACTCCTGCTCTTAACCCTGATGATCCTATTCTGCCTCAACCTCCTTCGTCCCATGAGGAACTCAAAGCTCAAAATTCCTAGATCCTTAAGTATTTACAGTCCTTGGATGCGAAAATTCAAAAGAATCATGAAGATGCTATGATCTGCTTTCAGAGGCTTGAGCTTCACCAGAGGAACCTGGAGAGTTCTCAGCAAAGGCTTGAAACATCGTTACTTGACTATTTTAATAGTCAAGTGGATGAGGAAGAAGATGTAGAAGAACCTACTGCTGCTCCGGAAGATTCTCAGAGACCTCATGTTGCTGATCCAGGTCCCAATGGAGGTGGTTGCAGTGGTGCCGGTGATGCTGGCTCATCTCACTCCTAAGTTATGTTTTATCCTTTGTTTAGTCGTGACAAAAAGGAGGAGATGGTGTTGGTGGTTTTTGATGTTTTTTTTTTGGATATTGTGGTGTATATGTGGTTGTTTAGATGTATTCATTTGGGTATATGGTTGTACATGAAATGTGGATGGATGATTGCATTTTTTTTTTTTTTTTTGGATCATGGCTCTATGAATGAACATGTTTACTTGTATATTGTTCTTGGATCATGAAGTATTATCTTTGGGGAATGAATGAATATATTGTTTCTTGGATAATTGATTGTGATCATTCACTTGTTTAGTTATTTTGTATTCTCCTTGCTTTTCACCAGGTATTTTATTGTTTTTGGTGTTTCAGGAACAGGTGAATATTTTTTCGTTTGATTAAGTTTAGGGGAAGGTTATGTCAAATTTTTTTTTATTTTTTGTGTGTTCTGGTTGTTGCTTGGTGGTTCACAACAACTAGGATTTGTCTTGTGAGTTTTGTCACGGAATAGCCAAATGGGGAGTTTGTTAGGTTCGATATTTTATATTGGCTTAATTCCGTCCCAAAAAGTAAGTGTTCAAAGTGTTTGGGATAGTTTGTAGGAGTCTTGGCTCAAATGGTGTCTAAGTCGAAGTCAAATTGAGATAGTTATAGTGTTCGTTAGATAGTCGTTTGTTGTGTCGTTCGAATGCTCAGTGCAAAGGTCAAATACCGACAAACCCAAGAGTTGCGTTCAAGAAAACAGGACCTGCCGTTTGACCGTTCAGTGCATACAGTCAAATCCGAGAGTTGCATTCGAGAAAACAGGACCTCCAGTTTGACCATTCAAGGTCTGCAAATAAACCCGAGAGTTGCGTTCGAGAAGGCAAGACTTACCGTTCGAACGTTCAAGGTCTACAGAGAAACTTGAGAGTTGCGTTCGCCAACATTAGATTCAACATTCGACTGTTCGTGTTATTTCAACTCAACGTGAGACTTTTGTTCGAACGAATAGAAGTGAAGTAGTTATTCGTATTGAACGTTAGAGCCGCGTTCAATGAACGTTCAATACGGAAAATCTGTTATAAAATTCCGATCTTTTCTGATTTGTTTCCAATTCTTTCTCCACTTCTTTCTAACCTTTATAAGAATTGGTTAGACGTTCTTTAGGGTTACCCAAGACGTTTTTAGAACCCTAAAATCGTGTGTGTGAGGAAGAGAACTTCTTCTCCTTCCTTTCTACCTTTGAGCCATCAAAACCTTTCTTTCTTTTCTCTTCTCTTACCTTGGAATGCTGGGTTGGAGAGCTTGCTCGTGGGAGTTCATACGGTTGCTAAGCAACTTTGTTTGGCACTTCACTAAGAAGATATTCAGAGTTCTGGATCGTTGCAAGGTTGCAAATCTGAAGAGTTCTCCAAATACTTACACTGTGAGTCAAAGTCTATATTGGGTCGTCTGAACCACTTTCTGTAAGTCTTCTTCTTATAGTGAATTTTCTGAGGTAGCACCTGATCGCCTGAAGGGTTTTTCTCTTTGAGAGTTCTCTTAGAGTTTTCCCTTCGTCACCAAAATTACTTGTATTGTCTCATTACTTTATTTGCAATTTTGTGTGATTGGTTGCTATTTATTCAAGACTTGTGCATGCCTATTAATTAAGGACTTGTCTTTAATTAGTAGAATTTTATTCCGCAATCGTTTACACCTATTCACCTCCCTCTAGGTGTTGTTAGAGTCTAAACCATGTTTTTTAAAAAGGTTGTTGAATTGTGAATTGAAATGGAAATCATAAAGACTATCCTAGAATTAAGCTAGAGTTTTGAACCATATATCTGAAATATATAACATTCATTTCAATATTCATAAAAAATCCGAAAATAAAAAACAGATACATTAAATTGAGATTTTGAAATGTAACATCCTGGCAATCTGCATAATTCATTTCATTACACAATGCTCCGTGCCCTGTAAGCCATTCTTATTATTTTTAATATCAAAACAACAAAATGAAGAAAAAAAAATAGAACAAATCTACTGATTTTTGGCCAAGGTGACCAACGATGCAAGAGAAACACCACTTGAGAATCCAACAAAAATCATAAGCATCTTAAAGGTTTTTGATGTAGGAGATAAACCTAACAAATGGAATCAAATTCCAGCAGCCTAGAAAAAGGATGTTCGAATGTTAACAGAAATATTGTTTTCAGATTTCTCCTATAAGAGAGTTTTTGTGCTAAAAGAAAAAGTGGTGACACAGGTTGGTGTACTTAAATGTGTGTACACATGTATATGTATGCATATGAATAAGGCATACATATTTCTGCTGAATCATAATATTTAACAGAGAATATGATCAGAGAGGGAAAAGAAGGAAAAGAAGATTTTTATATTATGGAAACAAGGATGAGTACTGTCATGCAGACTTTGTTGAGTCACTTGACTCCCATAATGAAAATATTCAATACATATATGAATTGTTGTATTTAAGCAGAAAACACTTTGAATCATTAGCCTTGATTATGATTCAAACCACAAGATTCTTGTCAAAAACCATACTGCCCAGGATAAAATGGAATAGCATATCAAATTTGGAGGACAAACCCCAACAATTGGGATGACGATTCTCATAACAAAGACTTAAAGTTTTCTAATATGAAGGTAAACACCTGCAAAGGCTGCAATGGTGATGTTTATAAGGAGAAAAATCAGAAAACCAAAGTTCCATATTTTTAGTTACCATTTACAGACAAGTTGAAGAAATATTCACGGTTGTGGGCAGATATGTAGTCTGCATAAATGGATAAATAAGTACAAAGAGATATACATACATGTAAATGCATATGATTTACATAAATATATATATATATATATATATATATATATATATATATATATATATATATATATATATATATATATATATATCTACAAGTTTATATGAATCCCTTTTTGTTTACGTTAATAATCATAATTAAGGAGTAGTGGACACGCAAATAATAAACAAATAAATAAATAAGGGGAGGGGATGAGTGGGTTAACTCATGGAGCAAATAGAACTTCTTCAATGAAATTATACTTCAAAAAATAAATATAAATTTTAACTTTGATGGGATACAAAATTAGCTAAGCAAGAGAGATTCAAAAATAAAAGGAATTATCAGAGTTTAAAATGGTAAGCGAAGGGATAAAGAGAGTTAACAGGGCAAAAGTTGGTGAACTGCTCACCCCTTGAATGAAATCAATGTAACGAAGAGCACCGTGCTTAAACTGAGTTCCACCACCAGCAAATGTAAGATAATTGCCAGTAACTTTCACCCAATTTTGGTGCCCCTTAAATTCTACAAGCTTCGTGTGTGGAACATTGTAGTACCATATCTGCAGTACACATAATAATGGTCCACCTTAACTAGAGAAAATTAAACTGAACTTGGCTTGAGTTGAATTAGTAAATACATTGCATACCTTTTCCCTGCTTTCAGGCCACTCAATTGGGCGCTTGTACCTTTCAGGAAGAGGAACAAGGCAGGTGGGGGATTCCTCGGGGCAGTGTCTCTCTCTGTGTTCATAATGCATGGTAGAAGCTTCCTGAGAGCTTGGATATTGTCAAGGCATGGAATATAATCAGGCCCTAAGTGACATTGCACAGTTTCCAGTTGTACTCATTTTGGTCCTTATTTTTCAAAGATTGTTGTTCTTCTTTTTCATTCTTTGACTCCACAGCTTGAGTAGACCATCCCCCAAGTTGAGTCGTAGTTTCATTGAGCAGCTCTGACTATGCCCCAGAAGGGAATACATCATTCAATACCTGATCTTTTGACTGACCAAGCATCTTGTTGTCACCAGACTCTTGTTTTGACCCCTTCTCTTGGTTTTGCTCCACATCCTCTGTGTGGTCCTCCACTTTATCCTCCTGATGAATTTCACCTGACTTCTCCATGTCTGATTTCCTCTCGCCCTTATCCAACTTCGATTTCTCACCTAAACCCTCTTTGAATTCCTTCTCTTCACCAGTACTTGTGGTTTCACTATCACCACCTTTGTTTTTTGTTTCGACAGCTGCGGAGATCTCCTTTTCATCCTCTATATTTGTTTCCTCATTTTCATAGTTTTCTCTGTTTCTATCATTTTCATTCTTATTGTTGGATGACTCCTCTGACCTAGTATTTCTATCCACACTCTCCTTCACAGACTTCTCTTCCTGACTTTCCTCAATGGTATTTTCATTTGTTTTCTCAGGTATGTTTTGCTTCTTCTTAACACCAGAGCTGCTTTCATGCTGAGCAGCCACTGTGATGCCATCTCCTTTCATTGCATCTTCCAACAAATCACCCTGATTATCTTCAAATTGTGAGAATCATTCTCAGTCAATTTTTTTCACCTCAGTTTCACTTTCCTGAGATGAAAAATCCAGATATTGAAAAGGAACCATGGATGACGATTTCATCATCCAAACCCCAAACAGGCAAAGTGCCACAAACATAATCAAGGTGACTATTGAACAGTAATTTGATGATGGTTTCCTACCATCCACTCTGGCATATTTTCCTAATGCCATTTTTCAACTACAAATAGCCATCCAAGGTGTAAATCTGGGTAGAAACATACAGAGATGGTCATTTAAAACAATGGGAAAGCAAAGTCTGCAACTCAACTGCAACCCCAACCCAACTCAACAGTTCTAAAAATATAGGTACAACATGCAAACCAGATAACAAGGTACAAACAGATTTTTCAAGAAGGCACAGAATATAATTTTAGAATGTCTACTTTATAAACCAAATTGGTCAAGTTCACATAGACATGAAGCATAATAGACCAGATCCATTTAAGACAATATTTTCATAAATTACTTCTTTTTAATTGAAAAATGTTATTTGCTTGAAAGTTAGGAAAACTGTTGACATTGATAGCTTAAAAATGAAAAAAGAAAAAAAAAACATTCGCTATCTTGTATGACTAAAGTATGGTTTTCGATGAATTTCAATGTCAGAATAAGATTAACATTGCGGACAACAACTAATTGGGATAAGGCCTTTGACGATTGATTGATTAATCAGTAAAAATAAAAGCTAATACCATTGGAACTTGGATGCATGTATCTCTCAATCAAAACCTCAGGCTGCACGTATGGAAATGAAGTTTCAACACCATGCTCATCCGTGTTTAAAGAAGATGCCAAAGGTCACTTGCCAGTCCACCCCTCACCTTGCCCTGATAGGACCTACATAAGCTTATGGATCTTACCCCAATTCTCAATTAATTTTGATCTGCTGGATATATTTCCCTGAGATCTTTCTAATAATATCCATTATCATATAATTTCATTAAACCGCTCATTAATCTCATACAGTGTGTAGAAGTTAAAATCTGTAGCTAAAAATTAAAAAAAAAAAAAAAAAACTAGGTTCACTTAATGAAGATGCACAGGTGTGCATACCAGATTCCTACGACTAATATTACTAGAATAAAAAATAAAAAATAGAAAAATAATCTAGTATCTTAAGGCCATAAATGTAAGGTTGTGAACAGAAAACATACAAAAGAAAGAAGTCACCATCCAAACCACTTTCATCTGTTCAATTACTATTTACTGCTAATAGAGTCAACACATACAAAAAAACAAAAACAAAAGTTTGACACTTATGTCAAGGGCTTGAGAGGAGAAATGCTAACAACACTGACCAAATTTTTGAATAACATTCACAAGGAGATAGATACAAAAATGGAAAGGAATTTGAAGCACATCATACCGACATGGGAGAAGGGATAACAAAACAAAACTGAAATAATAACAAGAAAAATCTCAAATCCATAAATAAAACTACAACAGAGAATACCAGACTACAACTAGAATCTACTACGTACAACGTATAACTGTATATGGAACCAATTAAGTCAGATTCATCAAACGAACAAAATAAATAAACATTATGCATTTTTTTTTATTGTATGACATCATAAGATGAAATGAAATGCAGAGTACACACAACTAACGAAGAGTTACAGCAAAAAGTTTTCAAACAAGAAACCAACCGAAGCACCTGGAATCGGTCCAATCCACAGAAAACTCTCAGAAGAACACATAAAATGGGACATTCAAAGAAAATACAGAATCAAAATCGATAACTTTTCCAAACAAAAAAGGGAAAAATTCGTAACGAACTACACTGCATTTCGCATTGGAGTCTCACCACACAGAAAGATTAACCAACTACTTCCAATAGAAAAAGAAAAAAAAGAAAAAAAAAGCAATAGAAGCACTAAAACCTCAGCTCAAAAGCAAGAAACAGAACAAGAAAAATTTCAGACCAAGATTTGAAAACCACACTTGATCTGCACTGGCAAAAAGAAGCGCTGTAAGAAAGATTCTTTTGAGTTCGATGACAAGTTACGTACCCTTATCGCTTGGCCAAGAACTAGGGTTCTTCACTCAATAAGGTGGTGTGGTACCAGCTAAAACAGTGAGCGGAGCATTTCAGTTCTTCATTCATTTATTATTATTCCATTCGACCATATTATTCCATTCGATCAAAATAAAGAGATAATAATATCAATTTTTTCTTTTTGGCTCGGAGGTAATAAGATCAATTTAATCCATGGCAAAACGAGGCCGTGATAGCTGATGTCTTTTTTTTTTTTATTGAAAAAGTGGAAACTTGTATTAAGGAGTATCAGAACAAAGGGGGACGACACGAGGGGTAGAACGCCCCAGGCAGTCATCCCTAGCAATACAGATGAGAGGAGGCGGGAAATTACTACGCCAATAACAGAGGAACATGTCAATTGCAAAATTGGCCAGCAAGTCCGCAGTCATATTCGCTTCTCTAAAAACCTTGGAGACACGGCACTCCACGAAAAGACCCATAAGGTGCCTTGCCTCCTCCACAATGGTACAGATGCTCCATGGCAAGTTGCTCGAGTTTTGGAGACAGTTGGCCAACACCTGAGAATCACATTCAAGGATAATTTTGGTCGCACCCATAGCCAGCCCCAACTTCAATCCTTCGTTTGCCGCCGACACCTCAGCCACGACCGCAGAAGTGATGTCAATACAATGGGAGATCGCACCCAGCACAATCCCATCTTCATTACGTACCACGATGCCGATTGCTGCTCTTCCTGGGGAGCCCCTTGCCGCTCCATCCACATTAATTTTAATCCATCCATGTCCTGGCCGCTTCCACTGTACAAAGATTTCCCTTGTCATTCCTTTGCCCATCTTCTTTGATGCTTCATGAAGAGCTGCAGAGTCTCCTTGGAGGGCCTGAAACAACACCACGGCATGCGTTAATGAGGGCTTAATATTGTCAAATATTACCTGGTTCCTGGCCAACCACACCACCCAACAGTGGTTGGCCCAAGCAGCAGTAGCCAGCAGGTCACCAGGACCCCCTTTGTGCAGAAAATTATCAAAGATCCAGTTCTTGCAATTAGAGCCTTACTGAGATGACGGGCAACAACCTCCCATGGTAACGAACCAAAGAGCCCAGGAGAAATCACACTCAAAGAACAGGTGGTAATTTGATTCTTGAGATTTATGACAAAGAACACAAAGTTCTGCAGAGATACCCAATCTCACATGGAAAATGTCATTAGTTGGGTTCACCTCATGTATAATCTTCCAAAGGAAAAATCTGATTTATTGGGGGCAGGAGAGTTTCCAAACCTTGAGCCATTTGGTATTTTGATCGGATTCTTCTTCAAGATCGCTAAGCATCCTGTAGGTAGAGGCCACAGTGAACTTACCAATGGTAGTACCACCCCACCTGAGCTGGTCCTTTGCAGCATATTTGCTGATGGGGATTTGGGCAATTTGCTTCGCCACCTCCTCAGTCCAGATAACCTTTAATGTATTCATTTTCCAAACACGAGTATGCTGGTCAATCAGATTTCCCACCTTCATTTCTCTGTGCTCTTTCAGGTAGACCTCACTATCCATCGGCACTTGGGTTCTCCATCCAGGATCATCAATTTGAACATCTCATCCATCCGCAAGGATCCATCTTCTACCAATCCTGAGCGTGTCCTTTGCTTTACACAGCTGGTTCCACAGCCAGGACCCCCTTCTAGTAGATTGGGCTTGGGCAAACTCACTATGGGGAAAATATTTTTCTTTAATAAAATTCACCCAGATCTTATTTTCTTTCATTTCGAGGCTCCAAGTAGCCTTGGCAAACATAGCCAAATTGAATCTCGCACTGTTTCTAACATTCAGTCCCCCTGCTCTCTTTGGAAGACAAATGCAGTCCCAGTTTAAGGTATGAAGAGATCTGTCCTTATGAGGTTTATACCAAAAGAAACTCCGAGCTTCCCGGTCAATAGTGGCAACAACTTTAGCAGGGATGAGAAGGCTCCCCATGAAGTACTGGGCCATACTAAGGATGACCGAATTAATGAGGGTAGTCCTCCCCGCCTGAGATAATAACCGCGCTTTCCACCCAGAAAGCCTCTTGTTTATCTTATCCAGCAATCCATTAAATTGAGAGCATTTAGGAGCATTAAGAAACACAGGGATACCGAGGTACTTACCTGAGCACTTTGCAGGTGGGATACCGAACGCCCTAGCAATCCTACCTTTAACTGTGCCTTTTACGCAGGGACTCAAAAACAACTCCGACTTCCCCAAGTTTAGCTTGTGCCCTGCCACATCACAAAAAGTGTTAATGATAGCCATGAATTGTCTAACATTCCTTTCGGAAGCCCTCCCAAAGATGAGCATATCGTCTGCATAAAACAAATGGGAAATTTGGTTGGATAGTCTGCTAGCTTTGACGCCATGGATAATTCCTTGCTGTTCAGCCTTTAGCAGGGCAGCCGATAGAACATTTTGGGTTAAGGATGAACAGGTACGGGGACAGGGGGTCACCCTGCCTAATACCCCTTGAGGGCTTGATATCCCCACAGGGCTTTCCATTAATAAGCACGCTGTAAGAGACAGAAGAAACACAAAACATAATCAGATTAATTAGTTTACAATCAAAACCATATGCTTGTAGAGATTTTTCGATAAACTCCCACTCAATTCTGTCATAGGCCTTGGCTAGATCTAGCTTTGCAGCAAACAGTCCCTGTTTAGTTCTTTTTTTTCCTTTAACAGTATGATACAATTCATTTGCCGCCAAATTGTTTTCATAAATCGTTCTCCCCGGGACGAAAGCCCCCTGATTGGGCGTTATGAGCTTAACCATGAGGGGGCGCAGTCTGTCAACAAGAATTCTCGCAATGATCTTATAAGAAAAATTACATAAGCTGATTGGGCGGAATTCATTCATTCTCCTGGGGGTATCACATTTTGGAATAAGGACGATGAAGGTGGCATTCAGCTTGCGGTTGAAATGGCCTATCTCGAAAAAATCCCTAACCATAGTGCAGACCTCTCCCTTAATAGTATCCCAGTAATTCTGATAAAACAGTCCCTGGAACCCATCCGGGCCAGGACTCTTAAGCGGGCCCATTTTCTTAACCGTAGCCCATATCTCATCATCGGATACAGGTCTAAGAAACATAGCATTTTCAGCAGGGGAAATGGTAGGCCTGATTACCTCTTCCAAAGGAAACGAAATATTGCGGTTAGAGGACATGTACAAATCGTTGAAGTAATCCACCACAGTTCACTCCAACTCAATTGGCTCAGATATTTCAATATTTTATTCGTTTTTCAGGGACACAATCTTGTTGATGTGTCTTCTATTTACAGTGGAGATGTGAAAGAACTTGGTGTTCAAATCACCCTCTTTAAGCCACTTAATAAGCGACTTTTGCATCCACATGGTTTCCTGCGCCTTGAGAGCCTGAAAATATTCGTTCTGCAGCAGTCTTTCCTTCTCTGCCAAATCAGCATCATCTCTGGATTCCAGTTCTTTTTGGCATTCTTTCAGCTCTCCATACAACCTGTCGACTTTTTTATTGATGTCACCCACCGATAGTCTATTCCACTGCTGCAACACATTTTTAAGGTGACCCATTTTGGAGGGGATCGGGCCCCTACTGATGTTCCAGATTCCAGCAATGATCTCATGGCAGTTTGGCTCCTCCATCAAGAATTTCTCGAACCTAAAAACTTTGTGTCTCCTAGGTGATCTCCCATGTAAAGCCAGGCAAAGAGGGGAGTGATCCGAGGCCACAATTGGGTCTTGCCAGAGCAGAGCGTTAGGAAACATTTGAAGCCAATCAGCACAGACTAACACCCGGTCAATTTTCTCACGAATTCTGCCATGACCTTCCCTCCCGTTTGACCAGGTGAATCGCATTCATTTGCAAGGCATCTGCAAAAGGTTAGCAGCATTTATAAATTCATTAAAATATCTAGCTTTACGCACCTGCGCTGGGAGCCCACCTCTTTTCTCATTCGAATAGAGCACGACATTAAAGTCCCCCATAACGCACCATGGGTGGGAACATCTTGTCCCTACTCGTTTAAGCTTTTCCCACTGTTGCTCTTGGATCTGCAATAAAGAGCTAGCATGCACAAAAGAAACTTCGAAAACTTCATTAGCAGTAGTGCGAATACATAAATGGATGAACCAAGCTTCAACTATAAGGAAATCAATGTTACAAGAGTGATCCCACATCACCCAAAACCCTTCCTTTTGATCATGAGCCTCACTCCACCAGCAGTTTGGGAACCCAAACTTCCGAATTTTCTTTCTGGAATTCCTATTGTTCATTAATGTTTCAGAGAGCATCACCACATTTGGCCTGTGCATTTGCACCAGATGGCCCAAGTGGAGACTCGTCGGGGCACGGCCAATGCCCCGACAATTCCACCCAATAATTTTCATCAGGGGAGCGAGTGTAAGTCCCCCCCTTGCTGAGAGGACTCCACCAAAGACAACTTACCTTTCTTGTGGGCCTGTTTATCCGACCAGGTCGAGCTACTTGGGATCTCAGAGATAGATACAGAAGGCGCTTTCCTTTTCTTCTTGAGTTGAAACCAGTTCTCCTCCCCCCCTCCCCCCCCGACAGAGGTCAAGCTCCATGCGCTCAGTAGACGGAGTGGTATGGACTTTGAGGCTTTTTTTATGCGTTCTAGGGAGGTGTCGGCGGGAAGCCTGGTGGGCTTTATCAAGACTGGATTTGGTGAAGGTTATAGGCGAACTTGGGTTGAAATCAGCTTGAGCTCTCAGACGGGAGGCCTTGTTTTCAAACAAGTTAAGTGGGGGGAGGCCGACAGCGTAAGGGTGGGCTCGGAGAAGTGTCTTTGGGCTCGGAAAGACATGAAGGAATAGAGATGTACGGAGAAAACACTCCATAATGCGGCAAATGAAGGATATTATTGTAAAATCATTTTTTTTTATAAGAATATTGTAATATCATTTAAATAATGAACAAAAAGCGTAAAACAATAAACAGTATACCTACCTAGTACATTTTACATTTCTACCAAAAAAAAAATACCTACCTAGTACATCTCAAAAATAAAAAAAAAACAAAACGAAAACTTCCCCAAAAAAGTCCATAAAATCCAAGTCCGAACCCAAGTAAACAATCATATGACATTATTTTAACGCTTCTAAAAGTTAAAAGAGTTAAAAAGAGTTAAACCAATATGTCGGACCAAAATCTAAAAAGTATTTTTTTGTATATATTCATCATTTTTTTTGATAAATTACACTTACCTCCCTTAAGGTATGCTATAATTACACTTACCTCCCTTGAGGTTTCTGAAATAACACTTTCCCCCTTGATATTTGTGTATGGGTCAAAATAATACTCTTTCATTGAACTGGACAAAATTACCTCCATTTAAGTTAAATGATAGTTATGTCTTAGGCCATTAAAATTTTTGTTCTCATCTTTATGAAGGGGTAATCTTGTCCAGTTCAAATTATTTTATTAACTATCACTACTGTTTTAACGGAAACTTCAATGAAAGAGTGTTATTTTGACCCATACACAAATCTCAATGGGGGAAAGTGTTATTTTAGAAACCTCAAGGGAGGTAAGTGTAATTATAACATACCTCAAGGGAGGTAAGTGTAATTTACCCTTTTTTTTGGTGAAATATATATTCATGTATATAAGCAATTTTTTTATTACCATGCTCATTAAAGCTAAGTATAGTTATATTTGTAGCCTCAAAATCATTGGGATCCCTCATTAACTCATCTTACCTATATATTTATACTATATATAACAAGAATACTAGCATTCTGCCCGTGCTTTGCACGGGCAAATAGGTTCGAAAAATTATTAAAAAATAAATTATTTAATATATTGTCTTGAAAGTTAATATTATTTTTTGGTAGAACTTGAAAGTTAATATATTAACAATATATAACAGAATTAGAATTAATTATCTAAACGGCAAACACTATCTCATAAGAACTTTAAAATACACCTGGTGTGACAAACCTCATATAGTTACATGAACGTGAAAATGGATATAAATACATGGATTAGTAGTATGTGCTATGTACAGGAAACTTCAAAAGTGTGAGTCATAGAAGTAGTAGTTATAAATATATTGTCTTGAAAATGGATATAAGAATTCCCTTCTTATAAAACATTGCAAGCTCCATGAAACAGTTGTGAGGTCCTGAAATGAAAATGAAATAGAATAAGAATAAAGTAAAACCAAAAGATATGTGACTACTATTAAGCATTAAAAATGTTGTTTATTAAAAGATTTGATAATTTCATAAATTGTAAACGTTGAATTTTGTGGGATTTTCTAGGAAGCAATATATCAAGTCATAGGAGTGGCAGTAGTTTGATCTGTTTGACAATGCGAATCAATGTCTATCCATGCAATGAAAGATGTCCAGCTAATTAGAGTACTACTACTATTAAAAAAAAACTTTTGGTGAAAAAATTGAATTGTCTACATTGCCAAAATAATAATAATAATAACATATTAATAAATAGTTGAATAGCTCATTAGGAAACAGCAAACTCAAAATTGAAAACAATAACAAAGTCTTAACATTAGAAAAATGCCACATCCCAAATAGTTGGGGTCAACACGATAAATTCAATATTCAGATCCCAAATCTTGGCACTTTTCCATAATTGCCATTTTAGGCTTCTGATAAGTCGAAGCCATGTCAGAGGGTGCTGCTCCTAATCAAGGCAATGAGATTTCTAATGCAAAGAGTTTGCTAGATTTGGCAAACGAAACGTCACCGGGGTGGTTCTAAATTCTTTAAAAATAGTTGTTTCAGATGATATAGAAAAGAAGTTCACTCATGCTTTGTGTACTTAATGAAGAAAAAAAGTTTATTATTATTATTTTTTGCGCAACCACCGCCGATGACTTCGCCACTGTCAGGGAAATATAGCAAGGGCTTTTGACAAGAGAGAGAAGATCAGAAAGGAATATAGGAGATAGAGAGGAAGGAAAGGGATCTGGCAATTCTAGGACCTTCGAAAGAGGTTTCAAGAAAGAGCCTCTGGAACAGTCAAGAAGAGCCCGGAGGCTGCAGGTGGAAACTTGCGGGAGAAGGAACCCCCGCTCCCGTATCCCCCCTCCACAATGGGAGTGAGTGAGAAAGCGAGAGGGACGAAAGGAGGATAGAGACCGAGAAGGGGAGACAGAAGGAGATGTAGAAAGAGGGATTCAAAAACCGAAGAACGAAAAGTTGCGGCACGTTTTTTTTTATTATTAAATAAATGCTTTAAAACTGAACCGGAAGTTGTTTTTGTTTATTCCTGATTTGAAATTATTATAAAATGATATGACTAAATCTAAATTATTTTTAAAAACCGAAGAAAGTCAAAAGTTACGGCAGTTAAATAAATGCTTTAAACCGAAAAACGAAAGATTTTTTTGTTTATTACTTATTTGGAATTATTATAAAAAATATATGACTAAATCTAAATTATTTTTTAAAACCGATAAGTCAAACATTGCGGCGCTTTATAAAAAGATACGCCTGATTTTAAATTACAAAAAAACTTAAACACTGAATGTGAATTATTTTTGTCGTTTGAAACCAAAATAAAAATATACGGCCGCTTTTTGTCTGATTTATTGGGAGGTTCGGGAACGCCGAAGCACGCGAGGCTGTCCCGAGCCTCCGAAGCAACGGGGGGTGACACGTCAATCACCACCCCCTTTCCTTTAATATATAGATGTCATTGGAAACGTGCCAACAAATACGCATGACTTACCTAAAAACAGGTCATATCTTTTAGGGCCTTTTATCTACAATCTTTCTTTGCAGTTTTCTATAGAAACACTAAAACCTCGGCTCAAAAGCAAGAAACGGAACAAGAAATATCTCAGACCAAGATATGAAAACCACACATGATCTGCACTACACATGCGCGCGGGGGAGCTCCAAACGCGCTGGAGGTTGTCTTCAACCTCCAGCCGGGTCACTCGGGTCCAATATCCGAGTCTCAAGACCCACATGAAACCTGGTTGCTTTTTTCTTCAATTCCTTCTAATTTTCTCAACCAAATTCAAGATTTCTTGTTGGGTTTTGTTCTAAATCGATTTTTAAATAATATTATAGGCTTAATAGGTCATGAATATCGATTCAAACGACGAAACAATGCTGAAGTTTTCAGTTTTTCATGTGTTCGAAACTCAAATATAAGTTTCTTTGTTCTCTACCAGTTTTCAGCATCAAATCGGACAATTATGGAGGGATCTTGATCTATAACATGTCTATAACAACATTATAGGTTTAAATCATGATGGATTTGGGTAAGATTGGCTTAATAATCATCTACAATTCTCGGTCTAATAATGGCCGAAACCCTAGTTTTACAAAAACCATAATTCACATCTATATCGTCATATTTCATTCAATTAAATGATATAGACATTAATATACAGGTCCCAGAAATCGTTTTGTGCAATCAAAACTCCATAACAACAAGATTTAGTCATTATTTTATGTGATTCAAATTCTTGCCCCATTTCGGGTTGAAGAGCAGTCGATTAATTCGTGTATATTTGAGAGACATTCAAGGGGCAAATCATATATTTATAAAGCGCATCATGAGCAGAATAAAATCCCTAAGGAATTCCGGCCGATTTCTGGCCGGAATCCGGCCAATTAGAACTCATATTTCCAGCCAATTACTAATTGGTGAAAAACCAATATTTTTTTGAGTTCTTTTTTATCACGAAATTTCTAGATTCAAAAGGAATAAAACAAGCTCTGATACTAATTGTTAGATTTCAATATATTCGCATGCATGAACATAGAATAAAATTTTAAAGTGAGTTTTTCAGACTTACCTACATGCGGAAGAGATGGCAGCTTTTTTACTTTGATTTTTTGCAAAACAATACTGATTAGGGCTAGCTCTTCCTCTCCATACTCCTTTTTATCAAAACTCGAGCTAGCAATTTTTGAAGCGACCCCGCAAACCCAACTCGAATTAAATGGGTTGGGTTGACCCATTTAATAATTGGGTTGGCTTCGAGTTTAGGTTTTCTCAACCCATCCAAAAAAACAGGTTAACCTAACCTAACCTATCAACCCGTTGGATACCTATTTAAATTTAAAGTTTCCCTTTTTTTTTCCCTTTTTTTTATACCCAATTTATATTCTATCTTATTATGTTATCAAGACACTTACTGATTAACTATGTTAATTTAATATTATGAGACTTTAATTATTAAATATTTTTATGTTATTTATTAAGGTTTTACTATGTAAAATATAGTTTTTATATAAGCATAATTGAAATTAAATAGGAATAAAAATTAAACGGGTTGGGTTGGGTTCAATCCGTTTATTGCCAGGTTAGGTTTGGGTTGGCAATTTCTCAACCCATTAGTAAACGTGTTGAACCCAACCCAACCCATTTAGCTATCAACTGATTTACAACCCGCTCAAACCCAACCCAACCCGACCAATTTCCACCTCTAATCAGAATCCATCAGATGGGAGACGTACATAATGTTCTGTCAATAATTAGGATAAGAGAGGAGACCTAGCCTATTTACGGTACAAGAGTCCTCCCATTAAAGATTTCAATCCCAAATAGGATTCTATGGAGAGTCTTAATCCAATATAGTCTTGGCCTCCATACAACTCATATCACATATCAAAATACAGAATAAGGTGCACCAAATCCAATTAAATTGATCATTCATAATATTGGGTCACTAGAATATATATCATCACGAACTATATATTCAACCTGTTTTTATAAAACAAAAAATACAATTAATGTAAGCCTAGATAAAAGGAAAAATTCTAACATTTTGTAGCTTGGGGCAATTATATTTGAGGGTTTAGTCATTGTTACAGCTCATTTTTATAGATACTCTGGTAGCTTCATTAAAAATGAAAACTTCCATCTGGGAAGATGTCAAGCAGGAGCCATATGACAGGGTGGACCTCGGTCCGGTTAAAACCGACCCAAACCGATTTCAGTTAGGTATGGTTTGATTTTTTAGTTGTTCAGTTTGTTTTGGTCCAAAAATCCTTGATCCAAACTAAGTCGATTCTGTTTTTGGTTGGATGCTTGGTTAAACCGAATTGACCTAACATATTATATTTATATAATGCAATATATATTAAAGTACTTCAAAAGTTTGCTTTGAACTTTGAGGGTATTACGAAAGATCTCATGTAATTTTGTTCGGTTCAGCTTGGGTTTTGGTTTGGTTCAATTTGGGTTGATTGCAAAATAATTTCGATTTGGTCTTAGATTGACTTTAACCTGAACCGATCGAACCGACAAACTAATAGTCACACGACTAGTCCAAGCCTTTAAATGACCATATTGGGCTACATACCCAAGCCTATGGGCTGCGTTTTAGATAACCTTGAGGCTCAATAGATCACAGAGATGGATTTGATCTATGCAGGGTGTGTGCCCAGCCCTAGAGCCGGCAAAATGCCACCGACCCGACGGGTCAACCCGATTATAAACGGGTTGGGTTGACCCGTTTATTAATTGGGTTGGGGTTTCCCCAACCTGCCAGTAATCGAGTCAACCCGATTATGACCCGACAACCCGATGAGTAACCCGATTAAGAAAAAAGGCGACAAAAGTGTCCGTTCTAACCCGATTAACCCCCAAACCGGACCCGAACCCTGGCACAACCCGATCCAATTAACCTCCCAATCCTATTTTAATCATATTTTTTGAAAAATAAAAAATAATAATAATAATAAACAGATTGGCGGGTTGAACCCGTTTATTGGCTAGTTGGGTTTGGGTTGGGGGTTTTCCAACCCGAACCCAACCCGATTATTACCCGACCTGTTTCCAGCTCTACCCAGCCCACCAAGGTACTGGATTTGATAGTTGGAGGGGTTTATTGGAAAGAACAAATTGAGAACGACAATGAAAACTGGAAAGCGAATATTCATCTTCTGATATGCAGGACATATTAAAAAAAAATGGTTGAGAATAGAAAAGGAAGAAGGGAAGAACTTTGGCCATGGATAGAATTCGATGCATATTCCGCTACGTGAAATTAAAATTATAATAAAGAATAGAAGAGCTATATATATACAGCTTGTAAATACTGCCTAACCGTTACAAATTGACAAATAATAGAATCGCAAACACGACTTGATGATAGTTACGAAAAATAAAAAAACACTAATTGGCGACAAATAACAAAATAACAAACAAAATTTGATGACAGTACTTGTGAAATCTCCTAAATGTGAAATTATTCTTTCCCGCGCTTTAATTTGATTCTGTCATGTTCCTTTGAGACTGCGTGTGGCGAAGCCATTTGTAATTGCCTTGTAGCTGACTTGTCTGCATCATGACAATCCATGAGCTGCAAGGCTTGATCATTCTCTTCATACTCTAATATGATATGACACAAGGTTTTCCCTCAGCAGTTTGTTTCCATGTAGACATTTTTCTTTAAGTTGTTTGCCATGCATTTACAATGAATTAAACTATCAAGATTAGATGATTAAGGATTTTGAAATACCAATGATTCTTAATTTATATATATATTATAAAGATGTGTTAATTGAAACGTTTAAACTTACGAGCACATCAACGTCGAAGACAATCAATGCTATTAGTAAAGGGAAGAGGACTTTGATAGTCTTGGACGTTAGAGAGGGAGTCTTCGACTTTGATAGCCTTCGACGTTGATAGTCTTCAATGTTAGAGAGGGAGTCTTCGACGTTAGAGAGGGTCCAGAGGGAGTCTTCGACGTTAGAGAGGGAGTCTTGGACTTTAATAGTCTTCGTCGTTAGAGAGGGAGAGTGCAGTATACTTTGGCAGTGCAGATTCTGAGACCTGCAAGATTGGTATAACGAGACCATTCGAGTTGAGTCACTCATGTCGACGTCTGAGATTGGTGGCTGGCTATTGATCCTTATTCCCATTCCCATTCATTTGATGATGATCGGCTTTGAACCCAATCCTTGGAGAGAACTCTCCTAAGCCTTTTCTAGCATCCCAAGAGGAAGAGCTAAGTTTATCTTCTTAAAGCTTTTTGGGCGCAAACACGATTCATGCTCACCAATATTTCTCAAGCTTAGGTTGAACTTAATTGCTAAAACTTAGCTTAATCTGAAATTATAACTAGACTTATGGACCTAAATTGTATATATTATATTTTTACAAAATATTTCATGTATAAAGTTAGAAAAAGAAAAAAATTAAATAAATATGATATATAGTAAATTAAATGATCAATTGAACTTTATTTTAAGATGGCTTACCATGCAATATCGGTTTTTAAAGCTCAAGCTCAGTTTATCAGTCTAATTATCAAGCTCAAACACTATCTCTAATAGGTCTAACAAGTTTTATATAATGGTGGTTAATTTAGAGGCCGTTTAGTAATGTTTTTTTTTTTTTAAACAGTTTGAAAACTAAAAACGTTTCCAAAGGTTTTTGGGTTTTTGAAAACAAGTGATAAGAAACCCGTTTGGAAAAAAAACGATTAAAGTTTTCAAAATCAACAAAAATGCATTTGGTAAGTCATAATTCAACAACTATTTTTGTTTAATACTATATTAACATGAATCGTTTCATAAGGACGTTAATAAAGTTTTAATGAGCCTAAAAATGCAAGAATATGTAACACAATCATAGTATATGATGTATGAAGGGAATTATAAAAACTTTTTAATATAACATATTAACCCCTAATGTTCTAAAATATCAAGAGATTTTAAAGAGGGGTGAAAATGTAATTTAAAACTTCTTTTAACTTTAAAGTTTTCAAATATCAAAGATGCCTAAACTTATTTCAAATTTACAAAAAAGGACCCTACATAAAAACAGGCTCTCTCTCTCTCTTCCGTTTGTTTTGGGAGTTTAGATTTTGCAATCTTCTCACTCTATTTCAGGCGACAACCACCCATCTCTCTCTTCTCTCTCTTTTTCTTTCTCTCTCGCTTAACTTTCTCTTCTGTAAACGATTGAACCTTCTCCCAAACCTCTCTATCTCTCTCTCTCTTCCGTAAAATCTCTTCTACTCCGTTCTCTATTTTATCTTTCACCTAAAACTCTCTCTCAATTTTGGATCGAGGAATCCCAAATTGTCAAACAATAATATTATAAAAATACAACCATATAAGTTCCATTCATACATAAATATGCGTTGGACCTAATATAATTACTTTGTCCAACGACAAGGGCCCAAGGCCAATCCAACAATCCCCAAGGTTGCCCCACTTGGATAATATTTCCATTCACATGGGCGGTGGGGTCTGTTAATAGATTTTGGCCAGGATCTTCCACAGGTATCAATTTCCTATCACGTCAATAAACGTGTCTGATGCTCACGGAATTTATTGACGATTGGATTAATTTTGTGAACTTTGCTAAAGATTCCCGCGCAAATAATAAGTTGGCATGTGGTCCATTGGTTCGACGGTTCAACCTGCTGATATCCATGCAGCTACATCTAAATCAAGCTGCATTGACATCACCAATTAACGGTGACAAACAAGTTCAAACCTGTATGATACAAGTTCGGATGTTTATAGTTGATAGATTATCCATTGTTTGAACATTATTGGGCCCCACATCAATGTGTCTTGATATAATGCTATGCAATAATTCAATGCAAGAGGAAAACAGTCCTTAGATAGTCAGGGTGCATTAGGGGCTATATTGCATTTGGCGTTTGTGTTTGGAAGACAAATTGCAAAAAGATTTAAAACGATATAAATATAAGATGGAAATATCTAATAGTTCAAGGTATAATTATGTGCATAAGAGGGCTCGGGCTCGAATATAATATCTAACATGATGGAATATAAAATACTAGTATATATTAGGAAAAAAAGGCTCTTCGGGCAACAGATATCAGTCAAGAATCTATAGCGTTCCAGCGTTCCTTTTGTCCTGATTCTTCCGAAGTACACGGCTACCGATGGGCCAAAGGGAATTTATTTTGTTTGGTACATGTGGGTGGTTCTATTCAGCTCTATGCGTCTTCAATGGGTGGAAGGTGGAGCATCTCTGTCAAGAGCAACTGGCCTCGTGGATTTTTTCTACTTTCGCCTTCGTGTCTTTCTATTCTCCTTGGCAATGCGAACATCATTTAATATGGTCGATGGAGTCCAAACAGATAATTAAGAAGAAAACTACCAGAACTTTCACAAACACACATCGTCTGCACCGAAAATCGTTAATCATGCATTCAAATGCCATTTACTCGCTTACCAGATTTGTTTCATACAAATCATCAGCAACAGTAACATGACGACCATCACCATTGTTATAGCTTGCTTTCAAACTAAAGAGTCAATTTTTTTCTCGTTTTGTCATTAATATAAGAAGAAGATGCCTGACCCCAAGTCAAATTATTCATTGCTACTGAAAGGTAATGAGGACATGGCTAATGAAAATGGCCGCGAAGAAGTAACGACGCATATAAACCTGCAAAGTCAAGAAAATTACTTAGACCATCCTCTTGATATTATATTGTCAAATTAAGTTGATAGCTTTGATAGCTTTGGACGGAGTAGTATTTATGAAGGGGATTCTCTGTGGACATAGTGGAATTCTTTCCTGTATCTGACCAAGGTTCCTAATTCCAGCTTTCTCCATCTAAGTGTCAAAGAAAAGTGAAGAAGCTATCTATGATGGCTCTGCTGGACCTGATGCTCCTGCTGATGACGGTGGTGTCGCTGGTGAATGCAGAAACAGGAGCTGCAGCGGTGATGGCCAAGCCTGGTTGTGATGACCACTGCAGAAACGTTAGCATCCCTTATCCATTCGGCATGAGCCGACCTGGTTGTTACTTAAACGATAACTTCCTCATAACATGCAACCGCTCCACCAACAAAGCCTTCCTAGGACCAGAAGATTGGAATATGCCGATCTATGAAATATTACTGGTTGCCGGTGAACTACGCGTTAATAATAGCATCCTATCCAGCGATTGTTACGACGAAAATGGGAATATTGTTACGGCATCCCATTCCTATTCATACAGCTTGATAGACTCCTTGAAGGGATTTACCTTCTCAAATACCCGGAACAAGTTCACTGCTGTTGGTTGTGACACTGAAGCTTATATCTACGGGTCCAAGACCCCGGAAAGAAGCTACACGGGTGGGTGTCTTTCAATATGCAACAGCCTGGACGATGTGAGCAACCACTCTTGCACCGGAATTGGCTGCTGTCAGACCTCCATCCCAAAGGGGCTAAACTATTTTGATGTAGAAGTTAAGAGCTTCAGCAACCACACAGAGATCTTAAACTTCAATCCATGTAGCTATGCCTTTTTAGCTGAAGAGAACTCATACGACTTCTCTTCTGTAGATCTAAAGGATTTGAGTGACAGGTTTGATGTTCCAGTGGTGATTGATTGGGCGATCGGGAACGAGACATGCGAGGAAGCTCGAAGAGATCCGAACAAATACGCATGTGGGAACCAGAGCTACTGCTATGACACCACCAACGGATCTGGATATCGTTGCAATTGTAGTCGAGGTTACCAAGGGAACCCCTATCTCCCAGACGGTTGCCAAGGTCTGTATACATGCTTATGGATGCTGTTCTAATCGTTTCGTCTTCCTTAAATCTGTGATGATTGCAATTTCAGATATTAACGAGTGCCTTCAGCCGGACCTCCAAAATTGCTCAAAACAAGATTACTGCCGTAACGAGAATGGGAGCTATACATGCAAGTGCCCCTCGGGACACCATGGTGATGGCAGAAAAGATGGAACTGGCTGTACAGTTAATCCGAATCCTAATCCTCCAATAATCAAGATTTTTGTAGGTACGTACAACTATTAACTGCTTATATAAGCAGCTCTTATGTTTTCTCAAGCCTAGTTTCGTTATGATAAGTTAATAACCCCGGCCCTGGCATGGTCCTATTTTTTCAAGTCGTAACAAAATATTTATAGTTTCGATTCGAATGATACTGGAACTGCCAATGCCGGCTGGGTGCAACCAAATAGGTTCGGCTAAAACCGAGAACGGACCAACCCAAACCGACTTTGGGTTGGGTTCCAAACCTGTGGTTTTGTTTTAGTTTTAAAAATTTTAAACTGAATTAACTTAGGTTTGGTTCTAGGTTAATGTTTTGATTAAACCAAATCAGTCTGAAACCTTGCTTAACCGAATTGTAGTATTTAAAAATATATTCGTTTTGGTTTTCAGATTGGAGTGATTGGCTTTTGTAGTTGATTTGTTTCGATTTTTGGTTAACAGTCACAAAGCTTTATTTGGTGTTGAGTTGAAGTAGTTTAACGGAACTAAACCGAATTGAGTTGCAACCCTCTATAATTGAAAGTCTTTCTACAAAAGAGCTAAATCATTTTACTTGTAAGAACATGCATACTATCTAATTGTGAAAATGACTGTTGAATTACTGTTAGATAATATATGACACATTGATCATACTTTTCCTCAAATGATCAAATGAGTCTGAAAATGAGAAAATATAGGCCATTTGGTCCTGTTAATGGATAACAAATCCGTTGATGGAGAATTACAAGTTATATTATGAGAGTTACAATTAAGTCTCTTGATAGAATTACATGCAAGTCCATTGATGGAGAATTACAAGTTAGGTGATGAGAATTACAAGTCTATTTATGGGGAATTAGAAGTCAAATAATAAGAATTACAAGTCTTAATTGGTGGGGATTACTCTCATCATCATACTTGTAATTCACCATCGATTGACTTATAATCACATAATTAAACAAGACCAAATGAGTCTGGAAATGGTCTATATGTCATCTCCAGACTCATTTGGTCATTTGCTAAAATGGTATGAGCAATGGATCATATGTCATCCAAAAGGTAAGTGAACAGTAATTTTCCCTATATAATTAAGTAAAATTCAGATCAAATTAATGTTACTAATTAAAATGTCGGGCGAGGCCATGCCTAACCATTAAATCATAAAATTTCAAGAAGTCCGTAAATTCTTTTACTTCTAATGAGTGTATCTAAACTACAGCCTTTAGTATCATCTATAGGTGGAATCTTTGTTTGTCTCTACGAAACTGGTACTAAAAATCCAAGTGTGACAGGCAAGGTTGTATAGTCCCAGGTTGTCTGTACAAAACTGGTACCAACCTCTAGTTCTTCTGCCACCGCCGAGTTCATATATCCTCATAATTTCTGGTCAGAAAGTAAGATCAAATTCTAATGGATTTTAGTGCAGGTATCGTGGCTGTCCTCACACTTCTAATTTTAGGCTGCTCCTGGTCATACTGGGTACTTCGGAAGAGAAAATTGATCAAACTCAAGGAGAAATTCTTCCAGCAAAATGGAGGTTTAGTGTTGCAACAAAAACTCTCTAAGTCAGTGCTTGATGGTCACGTCGTAACGACCAAAATTTTTACCGCTGAGGAGCTGGAGAGAGCAACCAACAAATACAACGAAAATCGAATCCTGGGCCGAGGAGGATTTGGCACTGTATATAAAGGAATTTTAGAAGATAAGAGGATAGTTGCCATTAAAAGGTCCAACGTAATAGACAAATCCCAGATTGAGCAGTTCATTAACGAGGTGGTGGTACTCTCCCGAATCAACCATAGGAATGTTGTAAAGCTCCTGGGCTGTTGCTTGGAGATCCAAGTACCCTTACTAGTCTATGAATTCATCAACAATGGCACACTCTCCGATCATATACACATCAAGGGACCACAATATTCCATCATTTCGTGGGAAGTTCGTCTCAGGATTGCAACAGAAACTGCTGGTGCACTTGCCTACTTGCACTCTGCTTGTTCTGTACCCATCATTCATAGAGATATCAAGCCTACCAACATACTCTTAGATGAGAATTACACAGCAAAAGTTTCTGACTTTGGAGCTTCAAGGCTTATTCCAGTAGATCAAGCTCAACTCACCACGTTTGTACAGGGGACCTTGGGCTACCTAGACCCTGAGTACTTCCAAACAAGTCATTTGAATGAGAAGAGTGATGTTTACAGCTTTGGGGTCCTTCTAGTTGAGCTTTTAACGAGAATGAAGGCACTTAGCTTTGAGAGACCTGAAGACGAAAGAAATCTAGCCATGCATTTCATTTTGTTGATGAAAGAGGACCAGCTATTTCAAGTCTTAGATGAAGGATTGGTGAGTGAGGCACCCATTGATCACCTTCTGGAGGTTGCTTTGCTTGCCATGAGATGCTTGAAGCTGAAGGGTGAAGAAAGACCGAACATGAAGGAAGTAGCATTGGAGCTAGAGGGATTGAGTAGGTCTTGGAAGCAGCAATCCATCAATACTGGACAAAATTCTGAAGATACTTATCAGTACCAAAATTACGAACCATGGGGCTATTATAGTGACACTGCAGTTATTTTTAGCTCAAATAATTAGGCATGAGACTTTGGGGCTGGAAAAATGAGGACAGACTGTGATCGCCTTGCATATTATGGTATTGTCATTAGAGGATCTATACAGTGCTAGATTTGTCATTAATTTCCAAGTTTTTCCCTTTTTAAGAAAATAACAAAAGAATCCCTAAAGCTTATCCATATTATAGATTTCTCTTCTCATTTCTTTTATAAAATAACACTGACCTCACTTTATGTTTTCATGGTTTATATTGTGTTTACATCATTTCCATTACATCAAAATTTTAATGAATCATCAGAAGACTCTTTTACTTAGTTATTATAATCTATACTATATATAGAACTAGTGGTGGCTAGCTATTGTGACCCGTGACCCGCCAACCTGCAACCCATGGGTTGGGTTTGGAAATTCTCAACCCGTAAATAATCAGGCTAGCTAGGTTTGGGTTTGACCCCTCAACCCGAAATGACCCTCAACCTCAATGTTTCCTCTTTTAATATATATAATGACAAAAGATGAATTTAAGAAAGAATTTGTACATATAAATATTTTAAATTTCTTAGCCTCTATTGATATAAATATAATCCGAAAATGCTTGATTGAGCACTAGTACAAGAAAAGCCCAGAATTAAAATTATTGCACTTAAAATAAATGAATCTGACTTGATTCAAATCAATCTTAGTGCTCTAGAAGCTTGTAAATAATTGAAATATTATATTAACCAAATAATTAAACAAACAAGACCCAAACAAGTATAAACAAAAGCTCACACAAAATAAATTAGGCAAATGCCAGATATTACAATCTACATTTAGGTTTATTCGCAAAAATTGTAGGTTTCAATATTTAAAAATTACTTTGATCGGACCTCTAATGGCAATAACTACCACCGCTACAGGCTTAATAAAAAAAATTTTTAAAAAAAAAAGGCCTCTTGTACGGCAATTATAAAAAAAGAAAAAGAAAAAGACAGAGACACGGAGGGAGAGAGAGAGAGATTCCAAAAATATATAATAGTTTGAGAGTAAAGGAGTGGAGAGATAAAGAATTAGTGAGAGAGATAAAAAGGGATACAAACATAAGGTTAATGATATTTACGTGTAAAAAGAAGAAAAACTAATGAAGAAGCAGAACAAATGACATTGAGGAGGCTCAAGTGGAATATATAGAGGAGATTTTTACTGACAATAATATATTACCCGTCGGTAATTAAAGGTAAATCAAAATATTCAATGCAATGAGAACGAGGAAAAATTCTTGCTTTTATTTTTAGTACCGGCGATACCTTACTACCAGTAAATCTAAAATGAAAATATGACAAATATGAGGCAATTACCGGCTGTCTTTGAAATATGCGGATAATTGTCTCATAATATAGTATTCACAGTAAAGACTATATTTTTTTTATAAGAACAAAAATCTTTACCGGCAATTCTGATATGGGACAATTACGTACTGGCGGTTCACAAAAACTACCAATAATGATCTTATTTTAATATTTTTGAATATAATTAAATACAAACTACTTAATTTTATTTCTATTTTCCTAGTTTCAACGGAGGTAAATAAATTTCCATCGGTAAAAGTTTCGTTAAAGGTGGCAATATACTGCCAAAACCTCCTACAAAGGGGGATTTGTTTGCCAAAAGAAAAAGTAGCTCTCTCAATTACTTTCTTGTGTGTTACTGTTTTTATTACTGTTTAAAGGTCAGTTGACCTGTTCTTCTTGACTTGTGCTACCAACAGAAAATAAAGAAATTCAATATGGCAAAGCTTGCTATTTTTTACATGTCTCTCAATAACAGTTGTGGAAGTATAAAAAATTTCTGTTTTATGTTAATTATTCTTTGTCGTTATAACATTTTAATATTATCTCTCAATTTAATTATTGAATTTTGGAAATAGTTGAATATGTTGGTAAGAAAAACCTTAACTTTTTTCTTCCTTTTTTAATTCTTTTTTTTTTTTGGTAAACTTTTTTCTTCCTTTTTTAATTCATTTCATTGTTGAGTTCTTAGAAGAAGGAAACTTACCAAAAGGAAATATTATTAGGATTATGTAGCTAGGCTAGGATTTGACTTTAATGTTTATGGGCTTAACGTTCATTGTCCAAGCAAACCCAACTCTAAAGCTAACTCGACCGGCCCGTTGCCACCCGCAATCTAGATTTCAATTTACTAGCTTGGGTCTGACGCATTAAGCCTTTGTAATAACAAGTCTCAATGTAACTCAAATCCATTTCAATGCATTATAATGTGTACCATACTATGCATGAAGTTTGCTCGAATTATTATCATAAGAGAGATATCACGTTGACCTAATCCTGTTCAACTATGAAGAATTTATGGGTCAGTTCATATTTTACCTAATCACATGCTAACTTATTTAAATTCCCGTGAAAAAGGATTGAATTCCAAAAATCAAGATTTGAATCTATTACTATTATAAAGCCAGCGGTCTCTGTGTATTTTTCCTTCGTAAATGATGTTAACAATATATATACAATACTTACCTTTTTCCAAAAAAAAAAAAGAGCCAGCGGTCTCTTTTCTAGCTAACATTTGATGCCAAAATTGCCCCACACATTTTATTAAATTCACTTTTATCTCCCTTTAACTAACTTACACTTATATAACTATATCTCGTATTATCCAAAATTCCCTTCAGTTCTAATTCCATTTACTTTTATGCCCTTACAAATATAACTACTTCTATTCCCCAAAATGTTCTTCAATTTACTTTTTTTTTAACTCCCAATTCATTTGCATTCACTTATTTAATTCTTTTGCTACACGCATAGCTTGTGTATTTCCCTCAATTAATATAAATCCATTATGATAATCAAATATAGAAATTTTCTCAGATTAAATAATTCTTACTTTCTTAGAAAGGCTCCAATATAAATTAAATTTGTGATAAGCCACAAGGAAATTCTTATAATTATGTTGAAATTATAATAAGTACCTCCAAGTATGAATTATAGTTCTCGATCGAGAATTGGATGACATTTTCTTTTCATTTGAAATTTAATTCCTATAAAATTTGTCAACCAAACCCAAGAATTAAAATTTGAACTTGCCAATTCCAATTCCAACATAAATAGAATTCCTGAGATCTATTTTAAAACGCTTCACCAAACACCCGCCCGTAAATGTGGGGGCTTGAACAGCTAACTTCCTTCTTACATTGTAGAGAAAAACTCCATTTTTGCAATCACAAAAACTTCATTCTTGAGTTCTATAAATCTATTAGAAGGAGATCATCAAAGTCTCAATCAATTACAGATTTTCACTTTTTTTTACTTTCTTTTCTTGCATGTCTTTCCAGGAAAAAAGTTGGTTTAATTGATATTACACCATTAGTGCAAGCATCCATCGAGACAACCAAAACATTCGCTACACTAGTGGAACTCATTAAACCAGCAACAAAACAACTTTAGTCATAAGAGGATCCCATGAGTTTGGCTAAGCTAATGCTTTAACCCGATGGGCACCCTTGTCTGCTGAATGATTGCTAGCTCCACAAGTTTGGCCTCATCTTGTAGAAGATTGTTGAGTCTTTGGAACACAAAATTGTGTGGCCAGAGAGAACTGGCTTGGGAATATATGCTTTATAAAAGAAGGAGCCATCGTTCGTCGCATTGCAATCATATTGGCCTGATGTACCACCATTATCAGACTTTATTGTTGTATGAGTGCTTCCTTCTTAATCCAACGTGTGGTCGTGGTTCCTTTCTTTTTTTAATAATAATTAGATACGCACCTTACTCTAGACTCAGTACCAACTGTATGATGTGCGTATTTTTTGTAATTTTGGGTATCCCTTGTATAAATCCCAGAATTAGGGTTTTATGGTTATTCTGATGTAGAGAATTTGTGCAATGTTTTACCAGGAGAGGGCTGCGTAAGTGTAACCCTTATTTTTCACAGATCTAGTGAAGGCACCCTATATATCATCCATGGACGTAGAAATGTTTACCGAACCACTTAAATCGCTTGTCTTCATTTTCTTCTATTTTCTGTGTTTGCTTTGCTCTGTTCCTTTTTTCAACACCACCAACTCGGTTTAACAAAGTGAAATGCCCAACTTCGGCCTAGATTTTTCTGTGTTTTTTTTCATACACTTGTGTTAAAAGACCAGCCTCCCTTTTAGCTCATTTGTTGACAGAAGATGTAGGAGGTTTAAGTGGTCCTTCGTCCACAAGATCAATTAATAATTAATATTTTCATCTATTTCTTTAATTTTTTTTATTAGAAAAAAAGGAAAAGGTTCATTTACTTAAAAGGCATAAACTACCCACCTGGTTTATTGTACAATACGTTTATAATTATTTTTAAAGATAAAACGTTATTAATTTGTATGTTTATTTCTTTTTCAACTTTATATAATGTACATATATGTGAGCGTATGTATAAATTTACATGTGCAGTGTGTACATAAAGACTTTGGAATATATGTAAGACCCCAAACTTTGGAAAAACTTTAATTAAGATTAATTAAAGAAATTAAGAACAATTAATCAGACCAATGTGTGCGCACCCGATTTCGGGCCGCACACGAGGTACATGTGAAGTGATGCTCACCCCGGGATTGGTTTGGAGTCGCCACTGCCTGAGGGGTGCAGGCAGACACAAAATGGGCACCTATTCAGGCCTAATTATTCTGGTCTGCGACTTTGTTAGAGATCTAAGCAAGTTCTCGGTTACGTCTAGAGAAGTCCGAAAACACCCTAGCCCGCCCCATCAATTGACAAGTCCCATGGGTCTCCCTGGTTTGAGTCAACTTAGTTTTCACCCAATTCTTAGGCCAACAGGCACACTTATTTGGTCTGGTGGGGACCACTGAGGGTGTGGGTCCCCTTTTTATTTGATTTTATGTTTTTTATAAATTGATGAAGTGGGTCTGGTATGGGCCCTGTTGGAAGGCCCAGTGGAATCCATGTTGGGCTTAAGTCAAGTCCAAGGCCCAATTCGGGTTATTGGGTAACCCTGATTAGATTTGGCTATTTGGTTTAAAGGTTGATTAAATATTTACAAAGTTAGTGATTTAAAGTTTTAAGGCCCAATGGGCTTGGATTTGGCCCACTGGCAATTAGTCAAGTGGCCTTAGCCCATTTGTCAAAATGGGCTTTGGTTGGGCCGAACTGGGTGTGGGCCCCATTGGAGGGCCCACGAAGCCTTGTTGGGCCCACTTAGACCCACAGTCCAAAAAGCCCAATGGGTCAGGTCAAGTTTAAATAGGTCGGATTGGGTTCAACCGAGTTGGAAAATTTACTTTTTTTTAGCTATTTGTTAACTTGCCCGTATTTACTATGCGGGTGGGCTTAGCTCGTAAAGGTAATACGGTTCAGGCTTGCCCGTATAATAAATACGGGCATGCCTGGACCGTACTTCAAATATTTTTTTCGCTCGAATGTCCAAAAAAAACGCCGTGATAGCCTCAAGATCTGAGTCGCCGACTCCTTTTTGCCTTCCACCGATTTCGGTTGGTGATTTTAGCACATTTTTTGCCGTCTATGTACTTGATTCATGGCTTCCTTTCTTGGTATTTCAATTCTTCAACGCCCACTTGTAGACACCCCAAATTGCACAAACAATCATCAAAAATCATTATCTCCTGGAAAGCCAGCACAGAATTTGAAGAAAATATACTTTTACCTGTATCCGGATACTCAATCCGGCTACAAGTACTCTTTCCCGTATCCGGATACTCATACCGGATACGTGTGAGCCTTAGCGTATCCGGTACCATGTACCGGATACCTTAAGGCCCTTTGTTATCCGGTCTAATGTACCGGATACCTTAAGTTTGCTCAAAATTAGGGTTTTCCGAGAGCTTTTCACTTTTACCATCATGTCCCTCATTAAATGAGGGGAAATCGCGGAAATGACCTTAGGGTTTAGGTTGGAGTGGTTCTAGACATTAAGTTGTGTCTACCAATGACCTTAGCCCTTGCCTATAAATAGGAGCCTCCTCCTTGAGCAAATGACACACAACTCTTGTTTTGAATTCTCGCAAAGAAGAACTCCAAGAGAAGAAGGAAACCGCTGTGGAATCGCCTCCAGCACTCAGGTAAGCCTCAACTTTTCTTTTTATTTTCTGTCTTTACATTCCTAGATCTAGATCTCTTCTTCTACCTTTCTGTAGTGTAAAGCCTTGTTTGTATGTGTGGAAATCCTTCCCTGGCTCAAAGTATCTCAAGACTCCCCTAGCCGTAAAACGTGAAGGCGGATCTAGGAGAAACGAGACTAGGGATTGACCCTAGTGCTAGAACCCATGTAGCGTAAGGCTTTTTGATTGATTGTAAACCGTTCCATATTCAAAGTACCCTTGATTATCTTAAAGAGAACAGAGGGAAACGATAATGGAACGGAACCCTAGGCTATGCTAGAACCTATTTTATTGAATCTATATGCATGTGTATGGATCTTGCTAGGTTTTTTTTCACTTTTGCACACATATCACTATTTTGGCGGGGTAGGCTCATATTTGGGGTTTATTGCATTTATTGTGATAAATCTCAAATAAATGGCCTCAATCAATTCTGGAATGCCTTTCGGATGATTTTGAAGTATTTGTGTTCATTTTATACGAATTTCATTTTTTAATCAATTTTCGGATTTGGTTTTCTTCAAAAGTGGCTTAACTTGACAGCACCTGTACCCCTACTTCGGACGTCCGTAACTTCATCATCCGGATGAATTTTGGGACGATTCCAGAACCATGGGAAAGGTGAGGCTGTCTAGTTTATGTCCACCAAATTTCATGAATTTTCATCTAGCCGATTTTTGACACTTCTCTGTCGAATTTAAGTGGACAGTTCAGGTCCAAGTACAGAACTTGTCACTTCGACGGACCGCCATGTGTTCGTTTTAAGTTCGATTCGAGTGATTTTTGTTTCTGAGTACTCCTTTATGAGTCTATTTTCAAATCCAGTTGGTTTCATAATTTTTAAATTCCATTTGAATTATTGGTAGCCGATTTACTCAGAACTGCTCATTTGCATTTTTCTGGGTAAATCTGTGATCTTCGGGGCCTGTTCGGGAGACCACCCAAGGCACATCCGAAGGGATTTTTGTATGAGGCTAGTTTCTGTCGAAAGATGGCCATACAAACTTCAATCACACCAAATTTCACGGATTTCTATGTAGTGGATTTTTCTAGACAATTTTCCAAAGTTGCCCACTTATCACTTTTAAAAATCCCCAGCAGCAACTTCAAAGGAGCATAACTCCTAGATTTTTCATCGGAATGAAGTGAAATTTTGCATGAGACTCTTGTTTACCCTAATCTTTCAAACGGATTTGGTTTGGGTCAATTTAGAATTGGATTTGAATGATTTTAAGGCAAATGACATACTTTTTACCGAATTTTCCGGATTTGATTCAACTTGGTTTTTGAGCAACTTGTGCTTTGATTTCCATCTTTTGAGATATTCCAGAAATGATATTGACATAAGAGAGGATCTAAAATCCATTTAGATCTTCATGTGAAAATATCATACATTAATCCTTTTTCAAGGTTTTCTATGATTTTTAGCAAGCTTTCTTACTTTATTTTTTGCATGAACATACACTTGGCAACCACTTCGTGTGGATGAATGGGGGTGCCTAACATCTTCCCCCGTTCATAATCTAATCCCCTTACCCATCTCTGGATTTGATTTTCAAGTAGGATTATTTTTATCCTAGAATTTGTCTTTTGGCTATTTTTGCCTTATTTTGAATCTTTGGTGTCCATTCTCACCCCAAAATCATGAATGGTGGCGACTCTCCCAACTTTTGCGTTGAGCCCGTGTGCTGACGGAGGGAGGATCACTCCGGTGATTTTTTCCCATGTCTCACACCACTACATACGGGGATTTAATCAAGAATGGAGAGAGGGTGGAGAATTAAGGATACAAAAGATTCTTCAAGGAGGACAATTCCCTCCCAAAATATGACGATCAGATAAGCAGAAAGAGTTAGAGCAGAAAAAGGGATAAGATACAAGAGAAAAATCTTGCTTTAAGCGATTTAATTCTGATATATTTCAAATATAAAATCAATAAACAGCTCACCGTGTTATTACTACCTTGTTCTGAGGAGTGAAGGTTCTCCGAATGATTTTGGCAACGCTTCCGCACTCCCTTTGATTCTCCGAAATGGGTTTGAAAAGGGGTTCCCTTACTTTAGGTTGAGAGAGATAAGAGTGGGGACAATGGGTGGATTTTGGCAGCGCTTCTGCGCTCCTGTTGATTTCCCGAAATGGGTTTGAAAAGGGGCCCACTAGCTTCTTATGCTGAAAGAGATGAAAAGGATGGGTTTTGGCAGGGCTTAAGGGCAAAATGGGAATAAAATGGGGTCTAAAAATGACAAGAGGGTTTTGGGCAGAGTTTGGACATGACAAAACTCAAGGAAAGAGAGGGGGAGAGACTTGGTGGCAAGCTTCCACAAATGGGGGGGGGGGGGGGGGGGCGGCGCTGGACCCCTATTTATAGGCATTTTTTTCGTGCTCGTATTTGAAGTGCGGGCATGCCTTGCTCGTACTTCAATGCGGGCATGCCTTGCCCGTACTTCAAATGCGAGCGAAATAAACACGTTTTAAAATATCGCGAATTCGCCAGCTGTCGCCGTACGGGACGCGTGTCCTGCTTCTAGAAGGCTTGCCCGTATTTGAATTATGGGCATGCTTCGCCCGCACTTTAAATACGGGTGCGCATGTTTTTTAAATACTGGATTTGAAACACTTTATTAAATTTGATTTTTAATAAAGATTTTATCCGATTTTTTGATTATTATATTATAAAAACGAGATTTTTATTAAAATATTATTGAAAAATAAAGATATTTCTATTAAATGATTATTTATTTATTTTATTCATTTATTCTGCTTTTTTGCTACTGTTTTGCCACATGGGTAGCTTTCTTTGAAACTTCAACTGCCCATAATTTTTCCGTCTGAACTCCGATTTTAGCAAATTTGGTGTTGTTGGAATCAATTCGGAATGCTCTATCCAATGGGATCAAATTGGACAGTTGAATTTGGGTCAAGCGAAAAGTCAACTTTTGCTTCCCCAAAAATTTGACAAGCTAATAACTTTCTCATCCGGACTCCGATTCCAGCAAACTCAGTTGCGTTAGAACCGTGTTGAAATGCTCTTTTCAATTAGAGGAAGTTTGATGGCCAATTATTTTGGGATCAAAAATTTAAATTTTGGCCCCCTTAGGGTTTGACTTTTTAATTAAAATTTTTATTTTCTGCATTTTCGGGGGTGTAAAAATCAAGTGTCTACACAATGATTTATTAGGTTGGTCAAGTTTAATTGTTGGTTTAGTTTAATTGAACCGAATCAATTGATCAATGGTTCAATGGTTCAAGGGTTCCATTGGTTTAATGGTTTAGACCAAAAGAAAACAAAACAAAAGAGATTGACGATTTTGGCATTTGGGCATTAAGGGTTTCATCTAAGGGGCGTCAAGGGTTTGGAGGAAAAAAAAAAAAAGAAAACGCAGAAGGAGGAATCGCAGGAGGAAGAAGAAAGAAGAGGGGAAATCGTAGAAGCAGAGAAGGGGGACGAAGGAGAAGGAGAAGAGGAAGAAGAAGAAGAAGAAAAGAGGAAGAGAAGAAGAGGAAAAAGAGAAGGGGTGTCCATCCTGGTCGTTCGTGAGAAGAAGGAGAAATGAAAAAGGGGGAAAACGAGTGGAGGAGAAGGAGGAGAAAAGAGAGGAAAAAGAAGAAAGGAAGAAGACGCAGAGGAGAAGAGAGGGTTAGGCGTGGGATTTGCCAAATCTGGTAAGTGGCATTCGTTTTCTCGTTTCTTTTGATTTCTGGTTGGTTTCATATTATTCTAGTTGCTTGATAGATGACTGTTGGGGTTTCGATGAATTTTGGCTTTGATTGATTGCTGCTGTTTGTTGATTTCCGTTGATCGATGGCTTTGATCGTTTCTTTTGATTTCTGGTTGCTTGATAAACGACTATTGGGATTTCCATTGGTGGAGCATGAATTTATGTTGATCAATTTCTGTTGATTTCTGTTTGTTCTTTCTCTGTTGCAAACGAAAAGTCCAATCGGAGGTTATTCTACTCCGAAGGTAAATCTGATTTCTATTTGTTATTTCACACCGAAAACAAAAGACTGGCACCACCAGCTGATTTTGATTGCTTTAAAATATAGATTGAGATTTTATTTTACACCTGAGTTACAACTGTTGCCTTTACCGATTGACTCATAGATTTACAACTGAAAAAGATATCTCTAATTGAGTTAAAGTAAACTTTAGATTTTAGGTTAAGAAATCAGTAGCTGAACATACTCGATTTAGGTTCTGATTTTGGATTCTTTTAGAGATATTTGAGTTTAGGTTTGATTTTCCAAGAAAGTTGTAATTTAGGCTCAGATTCGTCTATGGTATCTTAGTTGCGATGAAAGTTGTAAATTAGGTTCAGATTTTAATTTAGGTGCAGAATTTTACTGTTCAGATTCTGGTTTCTTATTGTTGGGAAGTTGTAGTGATTCCATAAGTAAAGAGTAGTCTTATTCTTATTTGAAATTTGGGGTGACTAAAGCATGATTAGGATGGTTAGAGAGTCTTATCTTAGTGTTCTTATGCTACTACCATGAAGTGTCCTGTGGTTATCTAAATCAGAAAAATTCAGTTATGAAAAAGGTACACAATTTGGCATTTTATAGAGTTTCTATCTTGATTTGGGTGTTTGAAGGTTTGAATGAATATCTGATGGTTATATGGAAAGAACAATTAGTTGTAAAACTTTGTGAAATTGTTAGTTTGATAAGAGGTTTACAGGGAAGTTATTGGTGGTAAGAATGACATGGAATTGCAGGAAGAAGATCAATTCATAATTTGAAGTTTAAAAGCAAACTCATTTTGTTATCTGGTTTAAGCCTGTGTAAAGTTTCAGTGGCTTGCGAGGGCTAGGAATCTTCGCTTAAAAATTCATAATTGTAGTCCAAAATTTAGTTTAGAGTATTTGTAGTTGAATGGAATTGGTTTAGGACTAATCGGAATTCGAGGTATTGCAAGAAAAATCCAAAAAAGTTGATGATTTCCGTCCAGTAAGTTTCGCCGCTGTTTTAAACCACCTGTAAGAAAACAGCCATAACTTCATGTGGGAAACTCCGAATTATGAACCGTCTATTGCGTTGGAAACTAGATTCATAGATCTTTCCAACGCTATATGGCATACATACTAATTCCTTATATATTGGATCAGGTTTAGTATTCAATTCATTGGTTAAATGCAAATTTACATAGTAAGTAGCAACTGCAAACAAAGTGTAAATAATTTGTGTTAGCCTATAGTATTTAAATAGCCATGATATGGTATTATTATATCTATGGATAGTGGATTACCGTTCACCCTAGCTATTAAGAGCCGGGGGTAGTGAACCTACATCCACCACAGACATGGATTCTGGGGGTTGAAGACGGCAGTTCACCCTAGCTCATGAGGGGTTGTGGGTTGTGAACTTGCATCCTCCTTGGAATGTGCCACAGCAACCTGAAAAGTCAACTAGATGGTTTCAGTGAAATCACTAACTCGATGGTCTAATAGAGATCACTAACTCGATGGTCTGAAGAGACCACTAACTTGCTATGGTTGGACTGGGTTGTACTTGCCAGCTCATGCATGTCTCATGCTTGAGTGCTCTGCTTTGGAAGAGCGGTCCTAGCTAGATCTTTCCATTGTAAGTCGTGAGGTGGCGAATTGGACAAGTGAATTAAATCATTGTTATTACGTGAGATTTTGCTAAGATCGTGGTTTGGATTAATCTGATTTTATCAGTTTTATGATTCCACAGAGTTCAAAGTAATGTTATTACATGATATTGATATGGTTTTAGCATGAGTTGCCAGAGTTTGATTGTATATTACATTATCATGCTACTTTAATGTTTGAAACTACATAAAATGTTCTTATCATGCATTATGCTACTTACTGGGACGTTAGTCTCACGCGTTTTGCTTTAACGGTTTTGTTTTCAGATAGACCTACAGAGCGAGCGCAAACTGGGGTAGGCAGAAATAATGAACCTGATGACGACTACCACCCTGAGGATTATTATTATCCTGGATAGGGTTGGGCAGTATTTTTTTTTTTAGTCGTCTATTTTTTAGATCTTGTATAAATTGTAAATGAGAAAGTGAGAAAGAGAGTGAAAACCTTAGTGAACTTTATTTTAAATCTATAGATGTTGGATGGTTTAGTTTTTAGAATGATGTATATTATCTATATGTTTTTCTTGTGTTTATCAGATATTGGGGGCTTAGCCCATTCTTGTAAATACAGGCGTTATATAGCCGTTTTTCGAAAAATTTTAGGATTAGAATATAATTGCTTTGGTTAGTTTTTAAAACTTAGGAATGCGCTTCTGGGACCTCACCTAATGTCAAGGAATCGGCATATACCTTTAATGAACATGTCCAGGTCCGGGGCGTCACAATATATAACTACCTGCTCAAATGACTCTTTATCTTACGATGTAACCACTCAATGCCTCTTCTATAAAAGACTATAACCCCCAAATAGGTCCAAAGTGAACTATTCTATGTAGTAGTGCACGTGCCTCCTCTAGTATTATAGAAAGGGAAAAAAAGAAACAAAAAGATCATTGGACAGCCAATGTACCTGATGATCTTGATAAATATATATTCATTCATTTTGAGAAAAAGTTGATAGCCACCAGCAGCCCTAGACTTATGTGTGATTTATTAAGAGCTAAAGGTGGCATTCTCTAGTGAAACTGTAATGGCCAAGCCTGCAGGTTGTTACGTAAACATAGATTTCCTTATAAGATGCAGCCATTCCTCCAACAAAAGCCTTCCTAGGACCAGAAGGTTATAATAATGTATGAGTCTAAGAAATATTATTTTTGTTGGCTGTAACATTGAAGCGTCTTTTCAAGCCCTGGAATTAAGAAAACTACACAATTGGTTGTTTGTCGTTGTGTAACAACTCAGAATATTTGAAGAAGACTCAAAAGCGATCATCTCTCTACTGAAGAAACCAAATGGAGACTCTCCTTTGCGTTTAAGATCATTGCCAACAAATTGAAAGAGTGCATATCAGATTTAGTGGGTTCCCATCAAAGTGCCTTTGTACCGGGAAGATCAATGTCAAATTATATCCTTATTGCACAGGAGCTGCTCCACAATTACCACCTGAATAAAGGTAGTCCGAAATGCACACTAAAAGCAGATATCATGAAGGCATATGACTCAGTTCGATGGGAAGTGATTCCATGCATACTTAAAGCCATAAATGTTCCCCAACAATTTATATCTTGGATAATGGCTTGTGTGTCATCAACCTTGTTCTCTCTAGTTATGAATGGATGTGTGGTCGGATATTTCAAAGAAACAAGAGGCTTAAGGCAAGGAGACCCCATTTCCCCCTACATCTTTGTACTTGTTATGGAGATTTTTTCGGGTATACTCAATGAAAAGTCAAAGGAAGGATTTACCCATCATTTTAGATGCAAGAAGGTAGATATCAAAGCATTATACTTTGCGGATGATCTCATGGTATTTGCAAATGGTGATGAGAAATCAATGAGCATTGTATTTGATAGCCTTGAAGAGTTGGGGAGGATAACAGGACTTCGTATGAACCCAGAGAAAGTGTTATCTACTGTAGTGCAATACCTCACCAAGTACAAGAAAATATTTTGAATGGGGCAAAGGTGGCTGTAGGAGCTCTTCCTATGAGGTACTTGGGTTTGCCAATTATCACGAAAAGACTTAGAGCTGAGGACTGTGAACCACTCATCTTGAAAATCCAAGGGAAGATACAAAGCTGGAAAGCAAGGGTGTTATCATATGCAGAGCGTGTGCAATTGGTCAAATCTGTCCTATTTTCTACAGCAGTGAATTGGTTATCTACTTTTATTTTGCCGAGGAAGGTGATATCTGTTATGGAAAGATTATGTAGAACTTTCTTGTGGGCAGGCCCAGGTATGCAAAGGAAAGTAGTTCCAATTGCATGGGAGAAAGTTTGCAAACCACTTGAAGAGGGAGGACTGGGTTTAATTGACATACATCAATGGAACAAGGCAACAACAGCGAAGTACATTCAGAGGCTTCTTACACCTAATCACTCAATCTGGGCACAGTGGGTAAAGGCTTATTTGTTGAGAGGAAGAAACTTATGGCAAGTCCCAACCCCGTCTACAGCTACTTGGGTATGCAGAAAGATACTAAAGCAACGAGATGACACATTTCCTTTGATCAGGTACGAAATAGGAAATGGTGAAAACACGTGGTTGTGGCTGGATAATTGGCATCCTATGGGCTCGTTTCTAAGGATGTATGGCCACAGACTTTGTTATGTTGCAGGTATCCCGTTGAATTCAAAAGTTGCAACTATCATTGATGGACAAACATGGGTTCCACCTATTGCTCAAAGTCAGGTCTTAAATGAAGTATGGGAAGCATTATACTTGCTGCCACCTCCCAAGCAGGTACGATGTGATAAAGTAGTATGAAACCGTCACATTCAGGAATGTTCTCCATTAAATCAACTTACAATGCATGCATTGAGGATGGTCTTTCCGAAAGTGGTATGGAATAAGATAGTGTGGTTTAAGGACAATATTCCACGACATGCATTTATTCTTCGGACAGCCATTCACCGAAGGATTCTTACTCAAGATAGGCTCCAACATTTGAATATAATTGATAGATCTCGATGTATACTATGTCAAGCAACTCATGAGGACCTTAACCACCTCTTTTTCCAGTGTGATTATTCAAAACAAATTTGGTCAACAGTAATGGAAAAAAATGGAATTTCTGTTCAGCTACCTCATTGGGAACAGGTTATTGCATGGGCAAGTTTGAATCTTCAAGGTAAAGGTCTTATACCATCGATAAAGAAGGCATCACTTGCAGCAATGACTTATCATGTATGGAAAAAAAGGAAGAGAAGACTATTTCAAAGCAAAGCTACCCTGGTGGAAAATCTGGTGGGGTTAATTACCATGGATATAAGCATGAGATTTTTGTATACTCGTGAAGGAGTTAGAGACAATAGCTCAAACAGAATGTTTTGTACAAATTGGAATATACACCCAAATTTCATCTAGTTTGGGTGTTTAGAATTTTAATAGTGTCTCTCTTGAGTGGGAGCACTATGTTTTTTTTCATGTAACTCCTTGTAAATGTTTACTAATATTTATACATTGCTAACTTTCCAAAAAAAAAAAGGTCTGATTTCAAAAATTCAGAATGAATGTGCAAAGTTCCATAGTTTTTCTTTTACTCATGTCTATAAAGAAGTAAATTAGATTGTTGATTCCCTTGCAAATCATGCTTTTGACATGTTTTCTTGTACTTGGATCTTTTATCCTCCTTTTTATTTAATCTTCTCCTAGATGATGCCACGGGAAGAGCTTTTGCATGTAAAATTTCTTAATATATTATTTTCCTCTCTCCCAAAAAAGTTAGGGAAAATTGGTTTCTAGTGATACTTTATCAAAATAATTCAGATTCAGTCGGTTAACTCTTGGTAATTGGTTTTTAGTGATACTTTTTTTAAAAGAATTGAGAATCAATGTCATTTTTCTATTCATTAAGAGTTTCTTCCAAAAATGCTCTCAAAAGAATTGCAAACCTCACTTATAAAAGAATAAGTGAAAAAGTTTTCAAAGTCTTTCGAGGGCATTTTTAGAAGAAATTCTTAATGAACAGTAAAATAAAATCGATTCTCAATTATTTTAAAAATATCACTAAAAACTAATTACCAAGATTTGCCCGACTAAATCTGAATTATTTTGATAAAGTATCACTAAAAACCAATATACCCAAAAAGCTATGCAACAACTCAGAATATTTGACCGACAACTCAAACGTCAGTCCATCCTCAAAGTCTCATAAGGCGTTTCACCGGCCGTATACGTTAAAATTAAAGCTTCCACTGTGACGCGGGGATCTTCGTCTTCAGTTAATCCATGCAGTTACACCTTTTTTTAGCCGAAGAGAAGTTAGTCTACATCGAGTATTCATATCTATTCTGACATGACTCCCTTAATTTTCTTTTGTCTTTCCGTTCATTGCTTAATTTGCTAGATCTTTCAATCATGTCATTAAGCTCTTGCACCTTCTCACAGTTGCCAACCTAAATTTTTTCTTTTACATGTACAAACCACCTAAACTTATCTTCTTTTGTATATCTCATCACTTATTTGGTCCAATTCACTTTCTGGAGAACCAGTATCTATGATCCTCCACAGGATTGTGCCATTTACCCCATGAAGCACTTAAGAAAATTACATTTTCACTATTCAAGGGGCACATATCACAATCCTGTAGAGGATCCACATAAGATGTGTAGATAAAGGATCAACAGGATTTCAATTGGATTTGGTCGAGCCGCACCTAATGACTTTAACATATTCGTTCTAGTTTGTGAATGTGATGTTAAATAATCGTTGCACGTCCTCAAGAGTTTTTTTTTTTTTTTTTGAAAGGTAATTCAAAATTTTGTATTGATAAAGAGGAATATGTACAATGTGTAGATCAACACAAATACCTAACTATCTAAAGTAGTTAGCTATACAAAAACATCTACAAGAGGGTCCTCTAATCAAAGATCAAAGATACAAGAAGAGGTGGTGTGAAACAAGGAAAAATCACCTAGATGACTTCCTCATCGTCACACGGGCTCCATAAAAAGAAAGGAGTCACCACCATTCTTTTTAGGTGTGAATGGGCACCAAAACCATAAAAATACAATTCGAAGGCAAAAATTAAAGTAAAATAACAGTACTTTAAAAAAAAATAAAAAGAAACCAGAGATGGGTAAGGGGATTAGATTATGAATAGGAGAAGGTGTTATGCACCCCTATTTATCCACACAAGGTGGTTGCCAAGTATTGTTCATGTTCAAAATAAAGAAAGCTTGCTAGTTAAAATAATCAAAAAGGCTTGAAAAGAATTATACACATGTATGATCCCTCCACATAAGAAGTCCAATGAATTTTAGACCTTCTTTATGGAAGTATCACTTCTAGGACATCACCATTAATTGCAAATCAATATAAAATTTGAATGCAAGCAAGTTGAGGCAAATCCGGAGCATTCGGTAAAAGATGAATCCATTGACCATAAATCATTCAAATCGAATTCAAATTGAACAAGACCAAAACCATTTGAAAGATTATGATAAATAGAAGACCCAGGAAAATTTTCAAGTAAATCTGATTAAAATCCTAAGAGTTATGCTTGTTTGAAATTCACTGTTATAAGTTAATAAAAGTAGTAAGTGAGCAACTTTGAAAACCTATTTGTGGAGATTGGCTCCATATAAATCCTTGAAAACTTGCATGAATGAAGTATGAAGTACCATCTTTCACATAAAATAGGCCTCATACAAAACTCCATTCGGATGTGACTTGTGTGACCTCCTGAACATGCCTAGAGGATCACAGATTAACCCAGAATTCTGCTATTGAGCAGTTCTGAGTCAATCAAACACACAAGACACAAATGAAATCAAAAAGTTTTGAAACCAATTGGATTTGAAAGTAGACACATAAAGGAAAACACAGAAACAAAAATCACTTAAATTGGACTTAAAACGAGCAAATGGTACTCAGTCAAACTGACAGGTTCAGCAATCTAGCCTGAACTGACCTGTCAACTTTGATCAAGTGGTGTCAAAAATCTACTCCATAAAAATTGATGAAATTTTACAGACTTAAACTAGACAATCCCATCTATCAATGTCTTTAGAACCACTCCAAAATTCATCTGGAGGATGAAGTTATGAGTGTTTTAAAACAGGGTACAGGTACTGTCCTGATTTGAAAAGTTTAGGTAAAAATCAACCTAAAACAGTGAGCAAGTGTGTGCAATCTGTGAAATCCAAATCAAAATCATTTGAAAGAAATGAGAAAACCCACAGAAAGATATAAGGCATGAATTTGGCTCAAAAATCTCATTGGTTGGAGAGAAAGTGCTAAAATACCCAAAACAGAGCGAAAGTGCCCAAAACAGAGAGATTAGACCATGAGGTCTTCTCTATTCATAAATCAACTTGCTTGTATTCTTTGGAAAACATTAAAAAATGTTCAAGAACAATTTAGGTCAAGGAATCGGTTCATCAATCTCATTGATTAAGATAATGAACCGAACCTACCCGTAATGAGACAAAAGCCCTAACTTGAAAGGTTGGTGTAGAGACCCCAAATTTCACTTCAATGTGAGAGAACAATCAAAATGAATTTAAATGTTTTATTTGAGTTTTGACATGTGTTGAAAACTCAATAATACTCAAAAGGGTGCTAACCGCATTGTATATACGGTTTTTGAGAATTTGGTCTCAACCGCCCTATGTATGCGGTTGCGACCGCGCACACAGCACGGTTGAGGTTCATGCTTCTTGCGTGAGCTGCCACGTGGCTTCTAGAAGCTTAGGCCATTAGGCCACGTCGATAGCAATCATTAGGAGTGTAACTGAATTCAAACCGTTCTGTATCTGCAATTGAGGTGAATTTGCATTGAAACCGTATACAAAGTGATTGTTTGGATTAAACCGCACTATGTATATGGTTTTGCTTGTTTCATGCATTTGCGAAAAGGCTCGATTTCTGAGCCTTATTCACACATATTGCCTCTCTCTGAGGGACTTGAACTCCCTGTTTCACCCTCCGGAACCTGCGAAATTACTCCAATTCAAGCCTTTCACTTGAATTGGAATAATCTAGAAAGGTTTATGGGCATACCCTTGGGACTTTTCTACCCTTGGCTGTGCCTATAAATAGAGGGGTCCTCCTCTTGAAAAGGGCTGGCAATTTGAAGCATTGAAGCTGTAACGCCCCCAACCCGGGTCAGTGCAAACCGGCACCCGACCCGAACTCGGTTCGCTACCGTAACAACCCGAATTTAGTTCAACAACCAAATCCGAGGTGTTACTGGCCCATATCAAATATATCATCAATAATATACCAGACCCAAGTATTAAAATCCATTCAACTTTATTATACTATCAGAGTTGCGGAACAAGTATGTGCGGAAGTGGAGTTTAAAATCCTCAAATAACATATAGTTTGATCATCAATCATTAATATCAAAGTCTGGTAAAATAAACTGGTTACTATCTCTCTCTCATCTCTCTAATACATCAAATCCAAATGAATGATAATAATCTAATTAAAAGTGCTAAGTCTATATCATTCATCCACCTCACACAAGATCCGGATAATAGTAATCCTTCGGTGTGTACTCAGCTATCTCTCCCTGGAAATCACTAAGATCCCCCTCTCGCGTATCAGCTGAAAAATGAAATAAAAGTAGGGTGAGATACGAATATCCTAGTAAGTAACACATGCATGATTAAACAGTTCATATAAGTAAAGTAACAATTCATGCACGGTTAAGCAATAACGACTAATCAGGCTCGTATAATCATTCATATCATTCATGAATACAAAACAGTTTGATAAACAGTTCTAGAAATGAATTTCAACAAGTTTTAATATAAGAATCCAATATCAAGATCGATAACATAATTCACACTTTGCTAAGATGCACTAAGCAGTCACATCTGATCAATAACTCAATCACATGCCTCCAGCATGTATTCAATAATAATAATATCAAGTGTTGTGATTTCAGTGTCATTGTAGGACTCACAAAGATAGATAAACCTTTTGAGATGATTCTCAACCAATTGCTATACCACCGTGCGACTTAGGAGCAATGCTACTAATGATACTTAAGTCCCATGCAGCGCAGCTTAGACAAGAGCCGTAGTCACTGACTTATTGCACACGTACCCATCAGAGTTGGCATGTACCACCAGCATGCAGCACCAGAATCAATGCATGGAGATGGTCACTTATCCACATGTACAGGGAATCACCAGCGGCTCACTGGGGTGTCCCTCCAGACATAGGACCTTCCAAGACAAATTAACTTGCAAAGGAAGCGCGTCGCATATAAGAGTAACTTAACCCAAATGACATATCCCTCAGCTATCTAGCTACAACTATGGATCCATAACCAGCTATGCCCACTAGACTCCAAAATTCCCTAAAATATAATATTTCTATAAGGGTTGGTGCCTAGCGGCATATAAAGGTTAAATCTGTCAATTACTTCAATATTCGGTCATCTGAGTTCTGAATTCTATATATACAGTTTTCTGGTTTATAGTGTCATTTAGAAGATGTTCTAGTAATTAAATACAAGTTAGGTTTTCCAAAACTAGGTTCTTCCATTTTTTTCAAAGTTTGGCAACTAATGTCCTAAATACCTCCCTAATTTATTTTTCTGTAAAACAAGGAATTAGATAGTTTATTTTGGTCTTAAAACATCTTATTTAATCATTAAAATTATCTAAAAATAGTTTGGAATTGAATCAGGGTGTGAAATTATGAAAATCTGAACAGAGCGCCTAGGATCGCCCCGGCGGTCTATGGTCGGCGGTCGTTCAAAATCGAACGCCGACAATACGTCTTCAAGCGGTCTACGGTGGTCTGAAATTTATAACGAGCGCCGAAGATCGCCGATCATCGCCGAGAACAGTCGAGGTCAGCGGTTGTTCGAAAATGATCAAAATCAGTTCCAAATCATTATTTTTCTTGTCTAAACTCATTCTAACATATATATAACATGATTATCAACATATATACATCATTATATATCATAAAAACATGCTTTTGTCGATTAATCACATGTAAATACAAAAACAAAGGTAAACGGTGTCACCTACCTCTTGAACGAACGTTCCTTTTCCTCTCTTCTCTCAAAAACGATTCTCTATCACCCAGAAACACTCTGGACGATGAAGAACTCAAAACCAGACCTTTCCTCCTCCTCTTCTTCTTCTTCTCCTTCAATCGGGTTTGTCGCTTACGGCTGTCGAAGACAAACGAAATACGAGCGTATATGATTTAGGTTATTAAACTAATACTTATACTCTCCGATCCCATTTATCTCACATACACCAAATTCCATACACACGCCCAATCAGAATACATACCTCGATATCTCATGATCGGACGGTTAAATCTGCGTCTAATTCTGGATCTCCACTAATTACATCATCCCCTACAACAATAAATTAATTCCATCAATTATAACTCTCACTAATATTATTTATTAATTTAATTTATTATTTAAGGAAAATTTGGGGTTTTACAGAAGCTCTGCAAGAAGAAGGGAAACTCTGTTGGATTGTCTACTCAAGTGCTCAAGCTACCAAGGTAAAGCTCTATTTAGCTTTCTAGTATTCTCTTTACATTTCCAACTCTCATCTTCTACCTTTCTGTAGTGTAAGGTTTTGAGTGGTTGTTTGTTGCCCCAAACCTCTTCCAAAGTACCTAGGAATCCTCTCTATCCGTAAAACGTGAAGAGAGAACTTGGGGAAAAAGAAGATAGAATGGATCCTTTAAACTAGAACCCTTATGTGATGAAAAGCATGGAGTGGTTATTTTTCACCTATGGTTGCTTTTCTAAAGTGATTATTTTGAATCTGGAGAAAACATTATGATAAATGCTCTTTATAGCATTTGATCTTTGTTTGCTCCCATGAATGTGATTTTCACTATCACACACTTCTTTTCACTGTTTTTTTTAGTATAGGCTAGATTTTTTATTCTCCATGTTCCATATGGAAAATCTGATATTCTTGGACTTAGATTAAATTTTTAGGACTTCATGAGATTGTTTTAATGATTTTCAAGCTATTTGGTTGAGATCACTTGCACTGGTTTTTGGTCTCTTGTTCAAGGTTTTTTCAAAACAGGACAGCATCTGTAGCATGTCTTAGAATGCTCATAACTTCATCATCCGGATGAATTTTAAGTGATTCTAAAGATATGTGATAGATGAGACTGTCTAGTTTATATCTGGAAATTTTCATCAATTTTTATAGAGCCAATTTTTGATACCACCTATTCAAAGTCGGCAGGTCAGTTCATTCTAGATTGCTGAACTAGCCACTTTGATTGAGCACTATTTGCTCATTTTTAATCCATTTCAAGTGATTTCTATCTCTGTGTTTTCCTTGAAAAGTCTATTTTCAGTTCCAACAGGTTTCACAAGATTTTCTTTTGTTTTGTGGCTTGGGTGTTTGATTGACTCAGAGTTGCTCTGTAACAGAGTTCTGGGTTAATCTGTGATCCTCAAGGCATGTTCAAGAGGTCACACAAGTCACAAATGGATGGAGTTTGGTGCAAGGCCTATTTCGTCTGAAAGATAGCACCACATGCTTCATCCATGCAAGTTTTCATGGATTTATATGGAGTCAAACTCCACGAATAGAACTTCAAAAATGCCTACTCACCGCTTTTTCTTATTTATAGTAGCAGATTTCAATAGTGCATTTCTCTTTTGTTTTAAATCGGATCGAGCTAATTTTTTTTTACTGAATCTTCTAACTCATACCATTTTTCTAATGGCTTTGGTTTCATTTGATTTGGGTTTGGATCGAAGGATTTATGAATGTTTAAAGTCTTTAAGCTCTTATGGCTTGATTTTTCCAGATTTGCCTTAGCTTGATTTCTTTTCAAATTTTTACTTTGATTTTCATTCACTCATGAAGTTTTAGAAGTGATATGTCCATAAAGAGAGTCCAAATTTATTGGACTACTCACATGGAATAGTCACACACTTATTTGCTTGCTTTCGAGCAATTCTCTGTTCATTATGATTAGCAAACAGTTCTTTGAGCATGACAAGCATATGTTAACCGTCTTACACGGATGAGCGGGGGTGCCTAACACCTTCCCCTGCTCATAACTTATTCCCCTTACCTGATCTCTGGATTTTTCCTTGAATTAGAGCTACTTTGGCTCTATTTGGCATTTATGATCCCTTTGGTGTCCATTCATACCCTAACTTGAATGGTGGCGACTCTTTATTTTTATCAATCCCCGTGTGATGATATCGGAAGTTATCTAGGTGACATTTCCATGTCTCACAGTTGGACTATGAAAGCCTTCTCTTAAAGTTAGGATCACTGGAAAATCATCTAAAACAGCAAGAAAATGCTCAAGAAACATCTAGGGTAAAGATCCGATTCATGAATCCTATGGATTAAAGAATATGAATCGGAGGCACCCGTATTGGAACAAAAATCCCAACTTGAGAGATTAGGTTATGAAAACCTCCTCTCAATGATAGGATTGCATGAAATCCATTCAAGGATTATCAAAAGATTGATTTAAGGCCATGTATCTCAGATCTATCATAATGAACACGATAGATCCAAAATACAAGCCTATTTCAACAAAACAAGTGATATGTGTGCATGTGTAAAAAATCATGTTTTAGGAAAGAATGGAGATCCAATGCTATAAAGAGCATGGACCATGGTATTCTCTCCAGAAAATGAAACAAAACACATAATATTCATCCATACATCACAACATACAGCATTCAATCAAATGGGGGTTCTAGAACTAGGTTCCATTCCCATTCTCGTTTCCCCTAGCTTTCTCTTCGCATTTTATGGCTAGAGATAGTCTTGAGGTACTTTAAGAAGGGAATGGGGTTTCAATCACATTCAGGCCTTATTCTAAAGAAAGGGAGAAGAGGAAACTAACCCTAGAATTTAAAACAGAAAATAAAAAGGGGTTCCAGGCTTACCTGGATTCCTAGGAGCAATGCAGCAGCAGTTCCCTTCTTCACTTGGAGCTCTTCAATCTCCAATCTTCTGGCCCTTTGCTTGAGGAGAGGCCTCCTATTTATAGGCAAAGGCTAAGGCAAGGGGTGCCCTAATGGTAGACACAAAATTATGTCTCCACCAACTTAAACCCTAAGGCTATTTTTGAGAATTCCCACTCTTAGAATAGGGATAAGACAGTAAAAAGTGAAAACTTTCGGAATTTTCCAATTTCTGCAACAAAACATTAGTATCCGGCAACTCAGTTTGAATACTAATAAAACCTTTTGTATCCGACATTATCTGTCGGATACAAACAAATCAATTTGTATCCGACAATTACTGTCGGATACACAGGATAATGCATTTACATCGGATACCAAAGAAAAAAAGCTCTTTTAATGGTTTTGGCCAATTATTCATCTTTTCACAGTGCAATTTGGGGTGTCTACAGGTGGTTCTTTATATGGACGTTTATGCACACAATCTATATTTGAAACCTCCATGAAAGGTTCAATTTGTTTGCTATGCAGCGATTCCTAGCTGTGTTAGAAACCCGAATATCCTTGTCCCAAAATTTTGATCTGGTACCATTGTAACAAATCTAGTTACAGATTTTGCAGGTAAGTAGTTGTTTCTAAATGCCCTTCTGTTTCTTTCCAACCAAATATGTTAAACTGAAGCAACAAAGGAAACTTTGTAAACTGAAGCACGTCCTCAAGAGTTGAATACAAGACCTCCTGCTCTAAAACCATGTTAAACAATTGTTGTACCTAAAAGCTTAAGCTAATAGGTAAAGGTATATATAATTATGCGCATAAAAGGGCCCAAATAAAATATCATAACTCCCATTCCCTTTCATTTGATGAGGATGGGCTTTGAATGCAATCCTTGGAGAAAACTCTCCTAAGCCTTTTCTAGCATCACAAGAGGAAGAGCTATAGAAGAACTAAGTTTATCTTCTTAAAGTTTTTTGGGCCCAAACACGACCCATGCTCACCAATATTTCTTAAGCTTAGGTTTAACTTGCTAAAACTTAGCTTAACTGAAATTATAATTAGAGTAATGAATCTAAATTGCATAAATTATATGTTTACATGTATAAAGTTAGAAAAGAATTAAAAATTAAATAAATATGATATATAGTAAATTAAATGATCAATTAAACTTTATTTTAAGATGGCTTACCATGCAATCTCAGTTTTTAAAGCTCAAGCTCAATTTATCAGTCTAATTATCAAGCTCAAACACTATCTAGCTATAATAGTGTAAGCACCTCATTTTTGCGCTCCCGGAAGAGCCGAAAATGCAAACCCTGGACAAAAGTCAAACCCTAACGGGTGAAAAGTTGACTTTTTGATCAAGTGATAATTGGCCACCTCCCTTTATATCATAGGATAGAGAATCCCGACACGAGTCCAACACAACTGAGTTTGCAAGAATCGGAGTCCGGATGAAGGTTCTGCGGGCCAGTCAAACTTGAGGGGAGCCGAAAGTTGACTTTCTGCTAAAACCCGATCCAGATGCTTACCCCTATGTCATTCGATAGAGAATCTCAACACGGTTCCAACACAACTGAGTTTGCAGGAATCGGAGTCCGGATGAAGGTTCTGCGGGCAGGCAAACTTGAGGGGAGCCGAAAGTTAACTTTCTGCTAAAATCCGATCCAGATGCCTACCCCTCTGTCATTGGGTAGAGGGCTCCAATACGATTCTAACGCAACTGAGTTTGCCCAGATCGGAGTCCGGATGGAGAAAATATGAGCTGTCAAAGTTTCCGAGCAGGAAAACCAGCAAACTGCACACGTGGCAAAAAGCTGCATACGTGGCGAGTTGCGCAGAAAAATATCTCGGGGATCAAATCCGTGAATATCCAAACGTACAAAATATCCCAGGGACTAAATCTGTAAAAATCCAAAAATATCGGATTAAATCGAAAATACCCAGGGACTAAATCTAAAAAATCGGATTTTCCGACCATTTAGCGGCCGCATTAATGATTTTTCAATCATTTTGCCGCTCGCGCGAGTGGGGCAAGCACAAAACGCGCTCGGCGCAAGCTCAGCGCAAGCTTAGCGGATCCTTTTTTTCCTCTCCTATAAAACCGCGCAAGACTTCGTGCAAAAGGGTTGGAAAATTTTTTCGGTTGGCACTCCTTTGGTTAGGAAATTCTTCAGTCGATAACTTTTCTTGGTCGAGGGTTTTTCCTTTGGTTGGCTTCCTTAGGATCGCCGGACTGACTCCCTTCTCCCCTGCCTTACTTCACCCGAACACCTAACCGTGCCTTCGGACTCTCTCTTCTCTTCTTCTCCTTCATTCTTCTACCAAAGACCGTAGGAGCTACTTACAGTGGCTGTTGGAGAAGAAGCTTGCAGCGGTGTTTTTGCTTCGAGGAGGTCGCACGCTTCACAAAGGAGCTAAGAACCCTCAGGTATCATTCCCCACTAACTTTTACATCATATATATGAAATCGAGCTACCTTGCATTAAATTTGATGAAAGCATAGTACCTGCCATGTTTCGAGTCATTCTCGTATGGGATCCCCATACACGTACTCTTCCTTGGCCGTGAAAGGATCTCCAAGGCAGGAGATGATGTTCGTTTGGCTTCATGAGAGAGTGAGATTTGTTTCAAGAGGAGATACGTTCCTTTCCCGTCCTCTCATCTAATGTATCCCCATAAACCCCCCTTCCACTTCCCTTCTCCAAATGTTTGTGTGCATGCACAGGTCCAGTCCAGGCATAGGTGAAAGTTTTCTTTTTCTTTCTTTCTTGAGCATGCAATATCTGTCCGTTATTATCTTCTTCTCATTTTGCTAGACTTGCCAGCATGCTCCCATAACCCCCTGCTGTTTCCTTCTTGTGTGCCTGTGAACATGCTCCCAGCACCCCCACTCCCCATGCATCTGTTAATCTGTATCTATAGTTGGATTTTTTTTTAATCGAGCTTAGTTCTTTTAGGAGAGCTAGAGTCGTGTCTTTAAGTAGGTTAGAGTAATTTGATGCATGTTTAATGGTCTTCTGGAGTCTGGTAGAAGCACTGGGAGGTGTTACAGAGACTGGAAATCAAGCCAGTCTCTGAGAAAAAGAAAAAAAACAGAGCATTAGGGTGTCCACCGAGCCCGCGCGAAGCGTTTTCGCTCGCGCAAAGCTCACGCGAAGCTCAACGCTTTCGCTCGAGCGAGGCGCTTTTCGCGCAAGGGCCTTTTGTGTGTTTTCGCTTCCGCCTAGCGCCTGAGGTCAGCGCACCCTCTTAAAAATGCCGAATTGCTATTTTTTTTTTTGGAAACCCGAAAATGCCCTTTACCCCCCGCACCCCCTAACCCCTTTGTTCGCCACGCGCCCAACTCATTCCTTGGCGCGGGGAAGGACCTCACCCCGTGGGCTTTGCTCCGCCCACAGGGGCCCCAGGTCCCTCCCCTTAGACCCAAATTAGTGAGCTAGTTTCCCCTGGTAAATGTCTTGCTTTTTTTTTATATATTCTCTGTGATGCATGTATATTCTCTGTGACTTTTGCTGCTAAATGGGTGGCCTTCCCAAACCGAACCAAATAAACTAATAGGGTTTCCGGGTCACCCGGAAACCCAACATGGGACTTGGACCCCCGGTCCAACTTGATTTCCAGTGGGCCTTCCAATGGGGCCCACCAAGCCCAATAAACACAATGGAATGTATGCATGTAACTTAATCAAGATAAGTAAAATTAACTGATTAAACCGAGTGGGCCAAACCTAATGCGGCCCACCCGAACTTGTTAGTGAATTTATGTATAAATGTGTGGTTTGGCCAAGACCAAGGGCAAGGGCCTACCTGTAGACACCCCAAATTGCACAGTAAAAATGATGAATAATTGGCAAAAATCATTATCTCCTTTGAAACCAGCACAAAATTTTAGAAAATAAGCATTTTTCCTTGTATCCGACAACTCAGGTCGGATACAAGCGTATATCTTTATATCCGACATAAGTTGTCGGATATAAGCGGCTCTTAATGTATCCGACATCATATGTCGGATACATATAGGCACTCGTGTATCCGACCTGATATGTCGGATACATGATTTTTGATCAAAATTAGGGTTTTCCGAGAGTTTTCACTTTTTACCTTCATATCCCTGATTAAATGAGTGGAAATCTCGGAAATAGCCTTAGGGTTAAGGTTGGTGGGCTATAGACCTTATGTTGTGTCTACCATCCCACCAACCCTAACCCTAGCCTTTGCCTATAAATAGGAGGCTCCTCCTTAAGCAAATGGCGATTAATTCTTGTCATTAACTCTTGAGATCAAAGAGCTCCGAGTGAAGAGGGGAACCGCTGCAGTCTTGCTTCCAGAAGCCCAGGTAAGCCTCAAACCTCTCTTTAATTTTTCTGTTTTCTACATTCTAGATCTAGATCTCTTCTTCTACCTTTCTATAGAATAAGGCCTATGATGTGTGTATGAAAACCCTTCCTCTACTCAAAGTATCTCAAGACTCCCCCTAGCCGTAAAACGTGAAGGCGGGATCTAGTTGAAACGAGACTGAGGATTGACCTTAGAGTTAGAACCTATTTGAAATAAGCCTTGTGATTCTATGAAAACCGTTCCATATTCAAAGTATCCCAAGATTATCTTGAAGAACCGTGTTTAACGGGGAGAGAGAACTAAGGGAAACGATAATTGAACGGAACCCTAGGTTGTTCTAGAACCCTTTTTTTGTTGATCTAAATGTATGCTATTATGAAATAAGCCTTGTGATTCTATGAAGACCGTTCCATATTCAAAGTACCCCAACATTATCTTGAAGAATCGTGTTTAACGGGGAGAGAGAACTAAGGGAAACGATAATGGAACGGAACCCTAGGTTGTTTTTAGAACCCTATTTTGATTGATATGAATGCATGCTATCTTTGCTATGTTGTTGGAATGATTCTCACACCTACACATACATAACACGTGATTTTGGCGGTATAGGCTCATATTTTGGATTTATTGTATTTATTGTGATAAATCTGAAATAAATAGCCCCAAGCAATTCTGAGATGTTTTGAAATGATTTTCAAAAGATTTTGATTCATCTTGCACGGATCACACACCTCTTATCACTGTTTTGAGTTATTTTTATTCAAAAAAGGCTTAACCTGACAGCAACTGTACCCCAACTTCGGACACTCGTAACTTTATCGTCCGGATGAATTTTGGAGTGATTCCAGAGCCATGGGAAAGGTGAGGCTGTCTAGTATGTCTGTAAAATTTAATGAATTTTTATCTAACGGATTTTTTACATCTCTCTGTCGAAGTTGATAGGTCAGTTCTGGTCTGAATACGGAACCTGTCACTTCGACTGAGCGCCATGTGTTCGTTTTAAGTCCGATTCGAGTGATTCTTGTTTCTGATTTTTCCTATGGAAGTCTAGTTTTAAATCCAGTTGGTTTTATAATTGTTTGACTCCATTTGTGTCCTGAGCAACAGATTTACTCAGATCTATTCAACAGCACTTTTTTGGGTAAATCTGTTATCTTCGAGGACTGTTCGGGAGACCACCCAAGGCACATCCGAATGAATTTTTGTATGAGGCTAGTTTCATATGAAAGATGGCCATACAGACTTCATTCACACCAAATTTCATGGATTTATATGGAGCCGATTTTTTTAAATGATTTTTCAAAGTTGCCCACTTATCACTTTTAATCATCTCCAGCAGCATATTTTAAAGGAGCATAACTCCTAGGATTCCAACCGGATTTAATTGAAATTTTGCATGAGTCTCTTATTTACCATAATCTTTCAAATGAACTTGGTTTGATTCAATTTAAATTGGATTTGAATGATTTCAAAACAAAGGGTTCTTGCTTTTACCGAATTTTCCGGATTTAACTCAACTTGGTTTTGTACAACTTTTGCTTTGATTTCCATCTTTTGGTGATATTCCAGAAGTGATATTTACATAAAAGAAGATCTGGAATTCATTTGGATTTTCATGTGAAGATATCATACATTTGTCCTTTTTCAAGGTTTTTAATGATTTTTAGCAAGCTTTCTTATTTTTTAGCATGAACAACACTTGGCAACCACCTTGTGTGGGTGAATGGGGGTGCCTAACACCTTCCCCCATTCATAATCTAATCCCCTTACCCATCTCTGAATTTGATTTTCAAGTAGAGTTATTTTTACTCTAGAATATGCCTTTTAGCACTTTTTGATTATTTTGAATCTTTTGGTGTCCATTCATACCCCAAAATCTGAATGATGGCGACTCTCCCACTTTTTACGTTGAGCCCGTGTGATGACAGAGGGGAAATCATCCTGGTGATTTTTCCCATGTCTCACACTACCGGGCCCGCCAAAGCCCACCAACCGAACCAAGGAAGGGTGCAAACCCTAACTTCCCGTAACTTGGGCTTTCAAGCCCTAATCAGGACTACGGGCCCCAAGCCCAGTGTCGAACCCATTTTTAGAAACTCAAAAAGATAAATCCACTAAATTACTTGGCTACCATGTGGACCCATCTAAGGGGCCCACAAACCAATCCGGCCCACCATTACATGAAAACCACTTAAATCCAATTTGAAACCAAAAGTAAAATCAATTGAACTAACCAAAGCCCAAAGGGCCTCTCAGGCTAGACTGAAGCCCACAAGGGTACATGGGCTTGACTAAGCCCACCAAGGACACTGTGGGGGCCTTCCAACGGGGCCCACCTAACCAAACTCAGATTACCTAATTAATCAAGATAAAAGCAATTAAAGGGACCCACACCACTCAGGTGGTCCCACCAGACTTAACCAAGCTGCATATCAGATTAGGAATCGGGTGAGACCAAAGTAAGCTGACTCAAACCAAGATAAACCTAAGGGACTCGTCACCCAATAGGGTGGACCGGGGTGTCTACGAACTTCCCCAGACCACAACCGAGACCCTACTTAGAATCTCAAAAGCCGCTGACCCCAGCCTTAATAGACAAGATTAGGCACCCAGGTGTCCGCCTGCACCCCATCAAGCGGTGGCGACTCCAAACTTTCCCGTGCCACGTTTCCAACGCGCGCACAAATAGGTCTAATAGTTTTTATATATGTCTCATCAAGTTTACTTGTTAGATGTAGCCATGGACTTTTATACTGAGTACTGAAGTAATAATGGTGGTTAATTTAGACCATCCATTCTATGCGAAAGACCCTCTAAATAGGTTATGTGGATATATACCATTTTAACATTCATAAATGTAGAACACCATTCCTATTAACAACTCAAGCTAATAGTAGAGGTGAACTTTATATGTTTAATATATTCCATAACACTCACACTCACATGTGGGCCAGACTCGAACCCATTTTTAGGAAGGCCCTAGATATGTGGAATATTTTTTTCTTAACAGGTGGAGTGAAAGTTTGAACCCAAGACCTAAAAGCTCAAGCTAATAGTAAAGGTGAACTTTATATATTTAATATATTCCTTAACACTCCCCCTCACGTGTGGGCCAAACTCAAACCCATTTTTGGGAGGCTCTACACATGGAATTTTTTTTTTCTGAACGGGTGGAGTGGAGCTTTGAAACCAAGACCTTGGCATTTGCCTAAGGCTTTGATACCATATAAAACACCGTTCCTACTAAAAGTTCAAGGTAATATATGGTAGAGGTGAACTTTATAATTTAATTATATTCCTAGCACTCCCTATAAAACCCCAATTTTCTACATGACTATTATTTGTGAAAATTAATAAGCTGTGTATGTAGGAAACTTGGTGGGCGAGCGTTGCATCGAATCATGTGTTTTAAATTTCGTCGAGTAGCAAAGTATATAGGGTAAGTATAAATACTTAAGGTAGTTAGATTCGTAGGTTTCGATTACTCGCATACTTTGTGTTGAAGGTGATTTTGGCTGGTGATCTAGGGTTTTTGGAGAGAAGCAGACCATGTGTTTCCTGCCAATTATGTGTTCAAAGTCAAGGTGTTCAAAAGAAAACCTCTCACAAACAGAGGGAAACTGGGTGGCGATCGACTTGTTGGATTTGTTCTACTAGGAGTTGCCGTTGCAAGGCTTTGGAGTGTATAATTGTGAGTAGCATCGTTTCGATTTATGTTGGTTTTGATCTCTAAGTTTAGTTGAAAGCATGGTTTCTGAATAAGATATTTTCGAGCGTGAGTTATTCGATGGGTTTAGAGTCGTGATATAAAGTTGTTTGGATTAAATTCGATTCATGTCTAAATGTGTTTTGGGGATGGTAGAAGCATAGATAAGTAGTTTCAGAGGTCAAAAATATGGTCAGTCACGCAGTTTTGAGATTAACAGAGAGTCGCGAGTCGGAGGTAGTATCCGTCAACTTAGCGCCTACCTAGCGCCAAGAGGATTAGTAAGCGCGAGACATGATTTTTAGTCTCGCCGAGTTCGCGCTTATCTCACGCCAAGTACTTTTGGTTAGCACAAAAGGCATTTGGGTTACCGCCGAGTCCATGCTGACCTTGCGCCAAGCGCCAGAGGTCAGCGCACCCACTAAAATCTGCCGAAAGTTGGTTCTGACCAATCCAAGCCAATTTTTGAAACTTTGAGACTTCAACCTCTTACCCAAAGACTAGATTAGGATATTAGAAATATTATATCTGTTCAAAACAATTGGGAGAGCCTTAAATCAAATTCTTGGTATTTCTATAGGTTTCCGAAGTGAGAATTGAAAGAATCTGGGTAGGTTTACTGATCATGACACTATAAGCTAATGAGTTAGTCTTCTTTGTGTATTATATTTGTTTTCTGATTATGAATCTGTTTAATCTGGATTTGTTCGATATCAAAGGCTTGAATAGTATTTTAAATTTTCTTGTGTGAGTAAAAGGATTTTACTGCTAATGAGGTTTGTTGTTTTGGGGTTGGGATACCTATTGAAATTACATGAGTTGCTGTTCTGGTTGGAATGACTTGTAATGAGTATATTGGGATACACATGATGGTAATCAGTGTGGGTTTATTGTTTTGCAAATACTGAGTTTTATGAAATTGTTAAATTGGTTTTGATTTAGCTTCCCTTGGATCCATGTTAAGCTTAGTAATGTGATGGTATTGTTTGTTGGGGTAATTGTATAGCCTCGTGTGTTACCACGACCGGAGTAGAGTAGCCAGATACCCTGAGTAGGCCTGGTTGTCAATGCCGATACCCGGAGTAGGCCAACATTGGATGGCGATACCCTGAGTAGGCCATCATTTCAGAGTGTCCGAAACCCTGAGTAGGCTGGAACTGTATACATGGAAGTGTGGAGTGTCTCCTTGGCATGTGAATTAACCAATTTAAGCAATATGCATGACATTGACCTTTCGTTGTTTTATCGGTATCGTAGTTGATTCTTGATGGGAACTATTACTAGAATTCTGGATTTCCATATCTTATTTATCTCTATTGAACATATTGGTATTGGTTATTTATCGAGGCATGTTTATAACTGATGACAACTATTTTTGCATGCATATGCTACTCGCTGAGATATTCGTATCTCATTCCTTTGCTTTTGTTTTGTTTTCAGATACTTGCGGTGAGGCATCTACGAGGCTAGATCCGACTAACACATATAGGGAGGAAGATTATTACTACAATCCATAGACTAGTAGGTTTATTTTAGATTAGAACTTTGACTCATTTGATTTTGGGAAATGTAATAAAGTAGTTGATGTGGAATCGTTTGATTTTAATTAAAGATTATTTTAGACTTCTTAGATAAGAATTTAATTGTGCACTCTGATATGGTATTAATTGCATGATTATCCAGCGATCACACTTATTTTGGATCCTTACCTAACCCTCTGTGAGACGTGTTATATCTTTAATGAACAACACGGATCCAGGGCGTTACACTCCCATCACATGCAGATAATTATATATACCTTAAACCTATTAGCTTAAGCTTTTAGGTGCAACGGTTGTTTAACATGATATCAGAGCAGGACCTAAATAAAATATCTAACATTTTAAAAATAAAATATTTGAATGTGAATTTGTGTGAAAGTATATGTGGACTAATAGACTACTAAGTTTATTTAAATGTGCATCCAAACCACTCTTTTTTTCTGTCTTTAGCATGCGTCACATTGATGCTTTTGTTTGTTGGGTTTAAAACTAATTAAAAGTTGGGAAAATTATGGAAAGGAGTGCCTTTTCCCATGTATTTTCAAAAACATGTTTTGAAAAGTTAGATGTTAAAAAATGTGCAACTTTTTCTGTGTAATTGCGTTTTAGTCCAAAATCATTGTAACTCGATTAATGGCAAATTTTGCGATTAATCAACAAAATGTTCAATTACACCAATCGAACAATCAACATTGAAATTTGGCGATTAATTGAGCAATATTTTCGATTAACCAAAAAGTCGTGACAATTATCAAATATTCACAATGAACTAACGTGTATCTGTGGATTATTAAACTTGTATCTTTCGAAGATTTAACTTGTATCCTACGACGATTATGCTTGTTTCTATGATGGTCAACCTAATATTGTATGTATCTGTAGACACCCCAAAATTGCACGCTTTTTGCTAAATCTTGAAGGAGAGATATTTTATTGGAATTTTCAATTCTTAGCATTAGGTTTGAGATCCTTAACTCATTTGAATCCAAAACCACAAAGGAAAAGTCCCAAATTCAATCTTTTGCGCAAAGTCAAACCTTTTCGATTGAATTTTGTTGACTTTGACCACAAAAAATGAAATATTTTTTAAGGCAAGATTTCAAGATAATTTTTCCCGATAATCAAGTTTTTAGCAATGTTATTGCATAAATGAATTTTTTAAGCCTTTAAATCTTAACAAATACCTTAGTATTAATATGTTGAATCTTTTTACCAGACCTAAAAAACCGAAATTTAGCCTTGAACTGGAAAGTTGACTTTTTATTCACTTGGAATTCTCATTTGGAACTATTTTTAGTGGATTCAAATGAGGGGTGTTTACTTATTTACATGTAATATCTTAAGTAAATGGAGATTAAAAAATACGAGGACATTTACTTAAAAGATATTACATGTAAATAAGTACTGCCTATAGTAAGGGTCAAGGCTATGTAGAATCTATGCAGACAGGCCATTTTGGTCTTGTCCGCATATGGTATGCAGTTTGGACAAAACCACATATAGTATGCGGTTTGGTCTTGTCCACATATATAGTACGAACTGAACATGACCACATTGTATATGCGGTCACGTGCAATTTGCGCAAATTCGCAAATATTCGGTTTCTGAGCTATATTTACCACTCTTACCTATCTCTAGGAGATTCGTCCTCCCCTTTTTACCCTCCGTGGCTTTCAGATTTACTCCAACCCATGTTTTAAAACTGAGTTGGGACATTTTAGAACCCTAATTTGGCATACCCTTATGACCAACCATGCCCCTAGGTTCGCCTATAAATAGAGGGCATCACCTCAAGCAAATGTCTGAGAATTGAAGGTAGAAGAGCTCCAAGTGAATAAGGGAACTCCTGCCTTTCTGCTTTCTCAAACCTAGGTAAGCTTCTCTCCCCTTTTTCTTTTCTTAAATTCTAGAGTTAGTCTGATCTTCTCCCTTTCTGTAGAATAAGGCCTTTTTGTGTTTGTAACCCCATACCTAACTCCAAGTACCTCAAGCATCCTCTCTAGCCGTAAAACGTGAAGAGAAAGCTAGGGGAAAGGAGAACAAGAATGGATCCGTAGGATAAAATCCTATGTGTTATAATCCCTGATATGTGTCTTTTAATATTCTGTTTATGTTGTGTTCTTATTTTATTCTGAATCTGGAGGAATCTCATGGATCTATGCTGTTCATAGCATTAGATCCTCTTCTCCTCCTAGAGGTTTTGATTTTCCACACAACTACACCCACCTCACAATTTCCTTCTTTCTTTTGATTATTCTAGACTAGGATTCTGGATCTACCATGATCAATATGGTAGATCTGAAATCAAAAGCCTAAAAGTAATCTTTAGGGTTTCATGAAGTGATTTCAAAGCTGTTTTAATTTTGAGTGAGGGTCTTATGGTCTAAACTCTCCCTTTTTGAGGTTTTTTCTATCAACATGGGTAGATTTGGTTTCCATCTCTCAACTCATGAGAGATCTGGACCAGATCTGTACCCTAGATTTTTCAGGTTTATTCTTTAATATTTTGTCAAAATATTTCAATCTAAGTCATGTTGATTTAAAATATTTCAATGATTTAACCTAAGGCTATTTTTCCAAGTTTTACTTTAGGTTTGTTTTCTTTGATGTTCATCTTGATTCTTACTTAATTATGAAACCCTAAAGATGGCATATTCATATGAAGGGTCCAGAATAGATTGGGCCATTCATATAGAAAAAGCCATACATCTTTTTACTCTTTTTCTTTACTTTTGATTTGGTTTTTGCTAGCAAGCTTTTTTCAAAGCATGAACCACACTTGGCAACCACCTTGTGTGGATGAATAGGAGTACCTAACACCTTCCCTTATTCAGAACCTAATCTTTTTACCCATCTCTAGATTTGATTTTAAAGTAGAGTTACTTTTAACTCTAATTATCCCTTTTTATTGATTTGATTATTTTGGTGTCCATTTGTAGACACCCCAAAATTGCACAATTTTTTATAAACCTTGAAGGAGGGAAACATTTTATTGGAATTTTCAATTCTTAGAATTGGGTTTGAGATCCTTAATCTATTTGAATCCAAAACCATAAAGGAAAAGGCCAAAATTCAATCTTTTGGGCAAAGTCAAACTTTTTCCGGTTGAATTTTGTTGACTTTTGACCCCAAAAAATGAAATATTTTTTAAGGCAAGATTTCGAGATAATTTTTCCCGGCAATTAGGTTTTTAGCAATGTTATTGCATAAATGAATTTTTTGAGCCTTTAAATCTTGACAAATACCTTGGCATTAACAAGTTGAATCTTTTTACCGGACCTGAAAAACCAGAATTTAGCCTTGAACTGGAAAGTTGACTTTTTATTCACTGGGAAATTGGTCTGGAACTACTTTTAATGGATTCAAATGGGGGGTGTTTGCTTATTTCCATGTAATATCTTAAGTAAATGGAGATTAAAAAATACGAGGATATTTACTTAAATGATATTACATGTAAATAAGTATTGCCTATGCAGGTAAGGGTCAGTGCCATGCAGAAGCTGTGCAGAGAGTCATTTTTGCCCTGAATCGAAATTAAAGTTCGGATAAAAGCATTTTTCTTTGTATCCAAAATATATTTCGGATAAAAGCATTTTTCTTTGTATCCGAAATATAATTTCAGATACAAGCCTTTTTCTTTGTATCCGAAATATTATTTCGGATACAAAGATTTTTGTTTGTATCCGACCTGAGTTGTCGAATACAAGGGTTTTATTGCAAATTGGAAAATCCCGAGAGTTTTCACTTATTTACTGTTATACCTCTGTCTAAGAAATGGGAATTCCCGAATTTAGCCTTAGGGTTAAGTTGAAAGATTCTAGACACATTTTTGTGTCTACCATTAAGGCTCCCTTTACCTTAGCTCTTGCCTATAAATAGGGGGCCTCTCCTCAAGCAAAGGGCTAAGAATTGAAAGCTAGGAAAGCTCCAAGAGAAGAAGGGAACCCCTGCCTCTCTGCTTGCTCAAATCCAGGTAATGTGAGACATGGAAAATCAATTTAATGACTTCCTAATCATCACACGGGATTTATTAAAAACAAAGAGTCACCACCATTCTGTTTAGGTGTGAATGGACACCAAAATCTCAAATAAGCACAAAAAGGCAAATTTAGGATAAAAATAACCCTATTAAAAAAACAACCAGAGATGGGTAAGGGGATTAGGTTATGAACAAGGGAAGGTGTTAGGCACCCCTATTCATCCACACAAGGTGGTTGCCAGGCATTGTTCATGTTAAAAATAAAGAAGGCTTGCTACTAAAATCATAAAAAATCAAAAAAGACAAAAGTGTATGGTTTTTTCATACAAACAGCCTGATTGATTCAGAACTTTCAAATATGATCATAACATTCTAAAGGTTTCATGATTAAAATAAAATTGAGATAAAAAAATCAGATAAAACCAATCTAAAGAGAAACCTGAAAAACTAGTTTTAGGCTAAACCATTAAAAGGTTGAAAAACTAGACTGAAATCTCTTGATTTAAATCCTTGAAGAACAAAGTTATCTTGGAGTACAGATCTGATCCGGATCCCTCAATAGTGGGGATATAGAACCCCCACTCAACCCATATTGATGAAAAAACATCAAAAGGGAGAGTTTAGACCATAGGATCCTTTCTCCATGATCAAAAACAATTTTAAAATCATATCATGAAACCCTACAGGTTACTTTCAGGCTTGTGGTCTTAGATCTATCATATTGATCATGGTAGATCTAGAATCTTAGCCAAATATCACAAAAATTAAGAAAACAGTGCTGTATGTGCAAAGGTGTGAAAAATCCAAATTTTAGAAAAAAGTGGGAATCTCATGCTATAAACATCATGAACTCATAGGATTAATCCAGATTCAAAATAAAACCATTAAAACATTCACATGATAGTAAAAGCAACCACATCTCACAGATTAGAGCACATGGGGGTCTACCCTACGATCCACCTGTTCTCTTTTCCCCTAGCTCTCTCTTCACGTTTTACGGCTAGAGAGGATTCTTGAGGTACTTAGAGACAAGTTTGGGAATACAAACATAATCAAAGGCCTTATTCTATAAAAAAGGAGAAAAATAGATTATGGGGTTCTATTCTAGGGATCCACCTGTTCCCCTTTCCCCTAACTCTCTCTTCACGTTTTATGGCTAGATAGAATTCTTGAGGTACTTGGAGGCAAGTTTGGTAATACAAGTATAAGAAGGCCTTATTCTACAGCAATGAAGAAGATTAGATTATCTCTAGAATTGAAAACAGAAAATAAAAGGGAAAAGAGACTTACCTGGATTGAGCAAGCAGAGCAGCAAGGATTCCTTCCTTCACTTGGAGCTCTTCAGACTTCAAATTCATGGCCTTTTGCTTGAGGAGAGGCCCTCTATTTATAGGCAAACCCAGGGGTATGGCTGGTCCAGAAGGATATACTATGATCCCCTAGATTGGATTAAAATAAGGATAATGCCCATCCATGGCCAACAAGGATAAATAGGATAATTTGGACAAATAAATAAATGAATTCGCTTATCCAGAGAGATATTTGGATGCAGATAAAGCTCAGAAATCAAGCAAAGATAAAATTCGCACAAAAACCTTGTGCCCGTATATACATTGCGGGCAAGTGGTGTCTGCAATCTTAATACGGGCACTGCTTAAATGATTAAATTTTATGCATTTTGACCTGTTTTAAATCCCAATTACATGTTTTCAATTATTTTCTCATTTTTTAGTGCAATTTGGGGTGTCTACAAGTAAGCTTTCTTCCTCTTTTAGTTTCTATTTTTAAATTCTAGGATTAGTCTAATACTCTTCCTTTCTGTAGAATAAGGCCTACTTTGTGCTTGTACCCAAACCTGTCTCTAAGTACCTCAAGACTACTCTCTAGTCGTAAAACGTAGGAGAAAGCTAGGGGAAAGGGGAACAAATGGATCCGGAGGATAGACCCCTATGTATTGTAATCATCTCTTTTTCTTATTGTAATGTTTTTTTTTTATGATATGTGACTATTTATTTCTGTAATATGGAAGAATATCATGGATCTGTGTTGTTCATTGCATTAGATCCCATTTTCCTCCTAAAGCTTTGTTTTTATTGTTTTATTTTATTTTCTTTCTTTTGGTTATTAAGCAAGGATCTTGGATCTATCATGGTCAATATGGTAGATCTGAGATCGGAAGCCTTAGAGTAACCTAGTTTCATGAGGTGATTCACACATGGAAGAATACCATGGATCTATGCTGTTCATAGCATTAGATCTCATTTTCCTCCTAAAGCTTTGTTTTTATTGTGTTTATTTTATTTTTTTTCTTTTGGTTATTAGGCTAGGATTTTGGGTCTATCATGATCAATATGGTAGATCTGAAATCAAAAGCCTTAAAGTAACCCCTAGGGTCTCCTGCGGTGGTTTTTCAAGTTGTTTTGATCTTTGAGAGAGGATCCTATGATCTAAACTCTCTTTTGATGTTTTCATTGTTAGGCTAAGATTTTGGATCTATCATGATCAATATGGTAGATCTAAAATTAGAAGCCTTAAAGTAACCTCCAGGGTTTCATGAGGTAATTTTTGTGTTATTTTAATTTTGGAGAGAAGATCCTATAGTCTAAACTCTCCCTTTTAATGTTTTTTTGGGTGTATCTGGTTTAGGTCTCTCAACCAATGGGAAATCTGGACTAGATCTGTACCCTAGATGATTCAAATTTATTTTCCAATATTATGAGATGATTTTTTGTGCTATTTTAATTTTTGAGAGAAGGCCTTATGGTCTAAACTCTCCTTTTTGATGTTTTTCGAGTGAATCTGGTTTAGATCTCTCAACAAATGGGAAATCTGTACCCTAGAATTGTTTGGATTGGTTCTTCAATATTATGAGATTATTTTTGAGTTATTTTAATTTTTGAGAGAAGATCCTATGGTCTAAACTCTTCATTTTGATGTTTTTTCATCAACATGGGCGTATTCGGTTTGGATCTCTCAATTAATGAGAGATTTTGACTAGATCTGTACCCTAGATTGTTCAGGTTTAATTCCTCAATATTCTGATTTTAATTTTTATTTCAAGGACTTAACTTAAATCTAGTTTTTTTTTAATTTTTTACTCTAGGTTTGCTTTCTTTTATTTTTATCTTGTTCTTTTTACTCAATCATGAAACCCAAGAAATGGCTTGTTCATAGGAATGATCCAGAATTAATTGGATTATTCATATGAAGAAAACCATACATGTTTTTATTCTTTTTCTTTACTTTTAATTTGGTTTTTTATTAGCAAGCATTTTTCTAGCATGAACAACACTTGGCAACCACCTTGTGTGGATGAACAGGGGTGCCTAACACATTCCCTTATTCATAACCTAATCTCCTTACCCATCCCTGGTTTCTTTTGTTGTTTTTATTTTTTATTTTTATTTTTACTATAATTTTCCTTTTGTATTTTATTTTGTGATTTTGGTGTCCATTCACACCTAAACAGAATGGTGGCGACTCATTTTGTTTTATTGAGCCCGTGTGATGATAGGAAGTCATTTGGTTGATTTTCCATGTCTCACACCATTCACACCTAAAAAGAATGGTGGCGACTCCTTCTTTCTTTTAATCCTATGTGATGATAAAGAAGTCATTAAATTGATTTTCCATGTCTCACAGTATCCCACGAAGATCATACTTGTATCCATCGATGATTTGTCTGATATCCTTGAAAATCTAACATGTATCCTTTGATGATTTGAAATTTCAATTAGCCGGAATATTAAATCGTTATTTTGCTATTAATCGAAAGGTATCCGATTGATCAAAATTTATGGACGCATTATCAACACACGATTAATGCCCGATTCAACGTTCGAATGTTTATTCGGTTTCGAATCAAAGGGCAATTTTTTATTTTGATAAGTGTTACAGTGATTTCGATTTATCGTAAATTATGCGATTAATCGAGCTACAATGATTTCGGACTGAAACACAATTGCACGAGAAAAATTATACGTTTTCGAACATTTGACTTTTTCAAAGCATGTTTTTGTAAATACTTGGAAAAAGGCGGTCATTTCAATAATTTTCCTTAAAAGTAATCATCACTAATTGACAAAGAATTGAATCGTCTAATGTCTGTAAAATGGTCCAATCCAACCATAGCCAATGCCACATATCCAAATCATCTACGATTGAGCTCGTAAATTGGCTCAACCATAATCAATTGTTGCTTGCTAAGTAGGCAAGCAACATTCCCTAAAAAATTGAAAATCACTTTTTTCGTTTTCCCACGCAGGAGAGAGAAAGAAAAGAAAGTGTTGCTTAATTGGCTACGGTTGAGCCACCATAGATTATCTAAATCGAATGCCACGCAGCCCATGTGCCTATCTGTCAGGTCCTTGCCGAAAGCATTTCCTTTAAAGCTAAAATCCGGTAGTTCTGTGAAATCACCAGCTAGGGTGGAATTTGAATGTGTGGGCCCCCTCTTGACATGGACATCCATCCATGCGTTCTCTAACTACCGCATGGATTCATCTTTTCCTGAAGTTCTGAGCTTAATATATATGTATATATATAAAAGATTCGTTGCAAAAGTGTAGAGGAAAAGAAGACGGTTGTCAGGTCTGTGCCCATGTGCCCATCTGTCAAGTCCTTGCCTGCCGTAGCCAAATGGATTCCTCTTTTGCTGAAGTTCTGCGGTTAATATATATATATATATAAGATTCGTTGCAAGAGAAAAGTGTAGAGGACTACCAAAAAAAAAAGAGAAAAGAGAAAAGTGTAGAGGAAAAGAAGACGAAGTAGACCACTGTGAACTGCCGGAGTTGAAAGAACTGAACTGTGGAAGATTAACAAAGTCGCTGTATGTAGTCCACAGCTCAAGCTTACAGTGAGGTCAGTAGGGCTCTGCCCTCAACACGGTCACGTGATAACGCACCTAATGATCGCTACTTTCTATATTGTTAAGAAAAAGAGGAGATGACGGTCTTATGGGAAAAGGGAAAGGTAGACCATTCTTTTGATATTACATTGTGAAAAGAAGTGGATAGCATTGGACGGAGTAGTATTTATGAAGGGGATTCTCTGTGGACATAGTGGAATTCTTTCCAGTATCTGACCAACGTTCCTAGTTCCTTTTTCCATCTCCGTGTCAAAGAAAAGTGAAGAAGCTGTATATCTATGATGGCTCTGCTGGATCTGATGCTCCTGCTGATGATGGTGGTGTCGCTGGTGAAGGCAGCAACAGGAGCTGCAGCGGTGATCGCCAATCCTGGTTGTGATGACCACTGCGGAAACGTTAGCATCCCTTATCCATTTGGCATGGACCGACCTGGTTGTTACTTAAACGAGAACTTCCACATAACTTGCAACCGCGCCTTCAACGAAGCCACCCTGGACATAGGAAAGTACTATGTACCGGTCCAAGAAATAATACTGGTTGCCGGTGAAATACGCAGTAATAGTGACCTAGCCATCCATTGTTACGGCGAAAAGGGGAAGACAGCAGCCCCGCAGGTTTCTTCCTACCACTTGGAAAATTGGAGCGGATTTACCTTCTCAAATACCCGGAACAAGCTCACTGCTATTGGCTGTGACACTGAAGCTCTCATCAAGGGATCCAAGACCCGGGAAAGCAACTACACAGGTGGATGCGTGTCAATATGCAACAGCCTGGACGATGTGAGCAACCACTCTTGCACCGGAATTGGTTGCTGTCAGACCACCATCCCAAAGGGGCTAAACATTTTTGATATAGAAGTCAAGAGCTTCCGCAGACACGAAGGGATCTTAGACTTCAATCCATGCAGCTATACCTTTTTAGCTGAAGACAACTCGTACGACTTCTCTTCTGTAGATCTACTAGATTTCGAGAAGAGGTTTGAAGTTCCATTGGTGATTGATTGGACGATCGGGAACGAGACATGCGAGGAAGCTCCAAGACACGTTTGTGGAGAGAACAGTAACTGCTATAACAACATCAACGGACCTGGATATCGTTGCAATTGTCATAAAGGTTACCAAGGGAACCCCTATCTTGCACACGGTTGCCAAGGTCTGTATACATGCTTATGGTTTGGTTGATTCTCGGATCGTCTCCTATATTTGATGCTCTCCTAATCGTTTCGTCTTCCTTAAACTTGTGGTGATTGTCATTTGATCAGATATTAACGAGTGCCTTAAGCCCGAGCTCCATCAATGCTCAAGACAAAATTACTGCCGCAACAAAGTGGGGAACTATACCTGTAAGTGCCCCTGGGGACTCCATGGTGATGGCAGAAAAGATGGAACTGGCTGTACAGTTGATCCTCTAATAATCAAGATTTTTGTAGGTAAGTACAACTATAAGCAATTTTCCCAATATAAGTAAAATTCAGATCAAATTAACGCTTATAGAAATGAAGTTAATGAACTATGCAACACTACTGTTATAAAAAGGAAAAATTCATCATTTTTTAGAAGTCACAACACATACGAAATTTATACAGTTTTTGACGGGAGTCATTCCTCTTATATTTCAATCCTCCTCTTTATCTGTCTGAGACAAAAAACTGTGTACCTAAACCGCAGCCTTTAGTATCATCTATAAGTGGAATCTTTGTCTGTACAAAAATGGTAACGATCCAAGTGTGATGGGCAAGGTTGTGTAGTGCAGTTCCTCTGGCTCCGCCAAGTTCATGATATATCCTCATAATTTCTAGTTAGGAACTAAGATCAAATTCTAATCGATTTTAGTGCAGGTATCATCGCTGTCCTCACGATTCTAATTTTAGGCGGCTCCTGGTCATACTGGGTACTGCGGAAGAGAAAATCAATCAAACTCAAGGAGAAATTCTTCCAGCAAAATGGAGGGTTAGTGTTGCAACAACAACTCACTAAGTCAAAGCTCGATGGTCACGTCGTAACGACCAAAATTTTTACCGCTGAGGAGCTGGAGAGAGCAACCAACAACTACAGTGAAAATAGGATCCTGGGCCAAGGAGGCTTTGGCACTGTATATAAAGGAATTTTAGAAGACAAGAGGATAGTTGCCATTAAAAGGTCTAAAGTAATGGACAAATCCCAGATCGAGCAGTTCATTAACGAGGTGGTGGTACTCTCCTGGATCAACCACAGGAATGTTGTAAAGCTCCTGGGCTGTTGCTTGGAGATCCAAGTACCCTTACTGGTCTATGAATTCATCAACAATGGCACACTCTCCGACCATATACACATCAAGGGACCACAATATTCCATTATTTCATGGGAAGTTCGTCTCAGGATTGCAGCAGAAACTGCTGGTGCACTTGCCTACTTGCACTCTGCTTGTTCCGTACCCATCATTCATAGAGACATCAAGCCTGCCAACATACTCTTAGATGAGAATTACACAGCAAAAGTTTCTGACTTTGGAGCTTCAAGGTTGATTCCGGTGGATCAGACTCAACTAACCACGTTAGTACAAGGGACTTTCGGCTACCTAGACCCAGAGTATTTCCAAACAAGTCATTTGACTGAGAAGAGCGATGTTTACAGCTTTGGGGTCCTTCTAGTTGAGCTTTTAACAAGAATGAAGGCACTTAGCTTTGAGAGACCGGAAGAAGAGAGAAGTCTAGCCTTGTATTTCATTTTGTCGATGAAAGATGACCGGCTATTCCAAGTCTTAGATGAAGGATTGGTGAGTGAGGCACCCTGTGATCACCTTCTGGAGGTTGCTTTGCTTGACATGAGATGCTTGAAACTGAAGGGTGAAGAAAGACCGAACATGAAGGAAGTAGCATTGGAGCTAGAGGGATTGAGAAGGTCCCTGAAGCAGGAAGCTATCAATACTGAAAAAAATTCTGAAGATACTGATCAGTACCAAAATTACGCACCATGGGGCTATTATGGTGACTCCAAAGTTAGTTGTAGTGAAAGTAATTAGTGATGATGAGACTTTGGCCCTTGAAAAATTAGGACAGACTCTGATTGTCTTGTATATTATGGTATTGTCATTAGAGGATATATAAAGTGCTAGATATGTCATTTCCAAATTTTCCTTGAAAATTTAGGACAGACTCTGATTGTCTTGCATATTATGGTATTGTCATTAGAGGATATATATACAGTGCTAGATATGTCATTTCCAAATTTTCCATTTTTTTCGTAAATAACAAAAACATCCCTAAGGCCTATCCATATTACAGATTTCTCTTCTTATTACTTTTGTAAAATAAAACTGACTTCACTTTATGCTTTTAGGGTTTATATTGTTTACATCATTTCCATTACATCAAAATTTTAATGAATTATTGGAAGAATCTTTTACCTAGTTATTACTATAATTTGTACCTGTGAGACATGGAAAATCAAATCCAATGACTTCCTAATCATCACACGGGATTAAATAAAACAAAGAGTCGCCACCATTCAATTTAGGTGTGAATGGACACCAAAATATCAAATAAGCACAAAAGGCAATTTTAGGGTAAAAATAACCCTCCTAAAAAAACAACCAGAGATGGGTAAGGGGATTAGGTTATGAACAGGGGAAGGTGTTAGGTACCCCTATTCATCCACACAAGGTGGTTGCCAGGTATTGTTCATGTTTTACAAAGGAAAAAAGGCTTGCTATAAAATTCACAAAAAATCACAAAAAGACAAAATTGTATGGTTTTTTTTCATACGAATAGCCTGATTGATCCAGAACTTTCAAATATGATCATACCATTCCTAGGGTTTCATGATTAAAATAAAATTGAGATAAAATCAATTTAAAGTGAAAAATCCAAAAATCTGGCTTCAAGTCAAATTCTAGAAATCTAGAAAAATATGATTTTTATAAAATATTTCAAAATTGAACTTGAATAGTCCAGGACATTGTTATAGCCCAAATTTCACATTAAATCAAAAAATCAAAACCAAAAATACCCACGTTGATGAACATCAAAATGGGAGAACTTAGACCGTAGGGTCTTCTCTCAATAATGAAAAATGATTTAAAAACCACATCATGAAACCCTAGAATTTATTTTCAGGCTTCTAGATCTAGACCTACCATATTAATCATGATAAATCTAAGATCTTAGCCTAAAATCACAAAAATCACAAAAACAGTGCTGTAGGTGCAAAAGTGGTGAATCCAAATTTTATAAAAAAGTGGGGATCTCATGCTATAAACATCATAAATTCATGGATTCATTCAGATTCATCATAAAAACCATTAAAACATAATCAGGATATTCAAAGCAGCCACATCTCACAGATTAGAGCACATGGGGGTCTACCCTACGGATCCACCTGTTCTCTTTTCCCATAGCTCTCTCTTCACGTTTTACAGCTAGAGAGGATTCTTGAGGTACTTGGAGATAGGTTTGGGTATACAAACACAATCAAAGGCCTTATTCTAGAAAAAAGGAGAAAAACAGATATGGAGTCCTATTCTAGGGATCCACCTGTTCCCTTTTCCCCTAGCTTTCTTTTCATGTTTTACGGCTAGAGAGACTCTTGAGGTACTTAGAGACAAGTTTAGGAATACAGAATAAAAGGTGGCCTTATTCTACAGCAATGAAGAAGATTCTATTACTTCTAGAATTGAAGATAGAAAATAAAAGGGAAAAGGGACTTACCTGGATTGAGCAAGCAAGGCAGCAGGGGTTCCTTTCTTCTCTTGGAGCTTCTTGGACTTCAAATTTTCGTGGTCCTTTGCTTGAGGAAAGGCCCTCTATTTATAGGCGAACCCAGGGGTATGGTTGGTCCAAGGTTTGGCAAGATAGAGTTTCAGTTTGAGTTAAATACAAGATCATGCCCATCCTTTATCCACAAAGATATTTCGCACGAATAAAATATATAATTCGCTCATTTAAAGGGATATTGGACTAAAGATAAGGCTCAGAAATCGAGAGAAGAACAGAACTCACACGAGTCTGATGTGCCCGTAAATGATTTACGGTCCAAAGGTGTCCGTATATGTATTACGGGCGCTGCGTGCCCGTATATAAAATTTGGGCGCACTTAGCCCGTAGATACAATACGGTCCAGGCTTAAATTATTCATTTTCATGCATTTTTTGGCCTGTTTTGAATTCCAATTAATGTTTTCATTATTTTCTCATTTTGTAATGCAATTTGGGGTGTCTATAGTACCATATATAAAACTAGGGATGGCAATTGTGACCCGCCAACCTGCAACCCGTGGTTTGGGTTTGGGTTTGGAATTCTCAACCGGTAAATAATCGAACTGGGTTTAGGTTTGACTCCTCAACCCGAAATGATCCGATATAGTTCTAAAACATTACATTAACAATAGTTGTGGCTACTCAATCTTTTCTCTTGTAATATAGATAATGACAAAAGATGAAGTTAAGAAAGAATTTGTGCATATAAATATTTTAAATTTTGTAGCCTGAACTGATATAAATTGAGGCCTTTATGGCAAAAGTAAAGTCTTTTAAGACTTTCTTATTATGTTTAATTTTTTAGTTCTATTTTAATGATTGTTGTAATCTTATTATGCTTGTTAGGTGTGCTTTGAAATTAAAATGAATTAAACAATAAGAATTTGCATGAACTTGATAGTTTGGGATGCTAGGGGATTTGTTGTTTTAGGCCTTTCAGCTTGTATCAATTTTCAATTTTAGCAGTAATTTAAATTATTTTAATGGATTTAAATGGGTTGGCGGGTTAGAGTGGGTTGGGACATTCCAACCCATTTATTAAACGGGCACGAGGTTCCGGTTAATTCTTGATCTGTTAACCCCTAAATTAACCCGACCCATTTCCACCTCTAGTAAAATGAACAATCGCTTTAGAAAACGAGTCTGTGAACCAGCGTGCGAAACATATACCTTTTTTTTTCCTTGAAAGTAGCCTTCTAATGTCATTTAGTCTTATAAAATTACATGGGTATATAACATTGTTTTTTTTTCACTTTAAAAAATATATATTTTAACAACTAATAATATTCTTTCTTTCTTTCTTTGTAATGAATGCGTTGCTTAGGATGATATCGTATGCAGCCAATAACTATAGCAGGCAATGCTGCAGCCCTGAGTTGCTACCACGTGTAGCATCTCATGGCTGACATTTTTCACCTAGAAATGTCCTTTCACATTTTTCTAGGTGAAAAGATATCAGCCGTGAGATGCTCCACATGACATCTCATGGCTGAGGCATCATCTGCTGCAGTGAATGGCAGCAGACGATTTCAGCCCGTGTCGCTCTAGCTTATCATCTTCAATTTGCATACATTGATTGAGTGTCGGATCGTATGGATTCTTGGAAAAACATACAACAGCAGGATATCGACAAGGAGGCTAATGGAAATACAGCATCATGATCTTATCTAATGGATTCAAATGAAGATTATCTATGGATTCAAATGAAGATTATCTCCTCTATTTTAGGATCTCAAACCTCTGTATCTATTCTGTTGTAACTAGAATAGTTATTTGAATCTTGTATATGACTGTATATATACAACACCTGAATCAGTGAATAAACTAACAATTTCAAAAGTCTTTATGGTATCAGAGCACAAAAAACTCTAACGAGTCTGATCCTAGTTCTCCCATGGCTTCACAACAAAACCAGCCACGAATCATGGTTTCTACCTCCCAGCCCACCATGAATGAAACGCAGATTATCTCTATCAATGCTGCATCTCAACTTCCCCTCAAACTCACCCCGACCAACTACCCATCCTGGTGTGTTCAGTTGGTGTCCCTTCTTAGTGGTTACGACTTATTGGGATATTTTGATGGCTCCCACAAGTCTCCACCAAAGCACATCGGCACCAGCTCTTCAGCAACAGCGTCAATTTCTCCAAAGTATACATTGTGGTACCTGTGTGCATGGTTGCACGGCGGGGCACACGCGAGTTGTGCGTGCCTTCGGGAGGGTAAAACGGGAAATTTGGAGTCACCACCGCCTGATGGGGTGCAGGCGGACACCTGGGTGCCTAAATTTGTCTAATAGGCTGGTCTACAACTTGAGATTCTAGGTAGGTTCTCAGTTGTGGTCTGAGGAAGTCCGTAGACACCCAAGTCCACCCCATCGGATGACGGGTCCCATAGGTTTTCCTGGTGTTGACTCAACTTTGGTTTCTCACCCGATTCTTAATCAAGCATGCAATTCAATTAAGTCTGGCGGGACTACCTAAGTGATGTGGGTCCCTTTACTTGATTTTATCTTCTTGGCTTAGAGTGATCTGAGTCTGATTGGGCGGGCCCTGTTGGAAGGCCTGCGGATTCCCTGGTGGGCTTGGTTAAGCCCACATGCCTCTGGTTGGGCCTCGGCCAAAGCCTGAAAGGCCCTTTTGGACTTTGGTTCAATGAATTGATTTTATTTAAAGTTCAATTTTGAAGATTTAGTGATTTTCATGCCAAGTGGGTCGGGGTTGATTTGTGGGCCCCTGAGTGGGCCACATTATTGGTCGCCAAATGATTTTGAGATATCTTGATTAGTTGTACCAAAGTGGGCCAAGCTTTGGTCTTGGGGCCCTTTACCTGGGCTTGGGCTTGAAAGCCCAAGGCTACATAAGTTAGGGCTTGGGAGCCCTAACCTTGGCTGGTGAGTGGGCTTGGTGGGCCCGATAGGCCCTGCCCTTGGTCTCAGCCAAACCAATCCTAGCTTTAATCCAGCATGTTTCAAAATTGGGCTTTGGAGGGCCTCAATGGCTTTGGCCCACTTGATTGATTGATTGATTTACTTGTTTAAAACAAAGTGACTTGGTCGGGCTTGGTGGGCCCCATTGGAAGGCCCACTAGAAATAAAATTAGACCGGTTGGTCTCAGTCCCATTTTGGGTTTCCGGTTGACCCGGAAACCCTTTTGGTTCAGCTGGTTTGACCAAATAAAGCATGAAAATTGCACAAGATCATGAGATGTGGAAACTGACATTTCAACAGTGAAACCGACCTTGGATGTCAGCTATAAACAGAATGATGGTCGGATACAAAGGAAACCATGTTGATCCGACCTGAGTTGTCGAATCACCTCAACAAATGGTCTTTTCGTATTTTGCCAATGGGCTTGGGTTCCTGGGTCCTCTAGGATGCTCCAGTAGTCTTGTGGGCCCACAGTGGTTCGAATGAAAGCCACTTGGCTTCTCCCAAAAGGGGTTTCAAGACCAAGCTATGGGAGATGAATGGGGCTTCATCTTTCTTTATTTTGGGTAGATCCAGCAAAGGGACAGAGGTCATGTACCTCTGTTCCGGTTGTTTACAGCTGAGGTGAACAACAACCAAGACGAACGGCCAAAGAAAGCAAAAAAATGGAATCACTTAAAGCATGCTTCACTTGGGCATATTCCACATCAAGATGTGCATTGTGTGCTTATTGCGTCCAAGGACCAAAACTAATCCGTAGACATGAAAAATCCATGTAAATGATAGGGCATTTGAAACATCTGAGGACATTCCTAATAAGCACATGTGCTAACATACACCTAGAGCCCATGCATAAACCAAGTGGGGTGACCTTGTATGGTCGAAAACAGCAGCAAGGGTGGGGCGAAAATCATGATATGTCACCCGAAAATAATAACAGAAGTTGCATGCACATGGCCCCAAAAAACCCTAACAAGGTCACCAAGCAATGAGCATAGCAAGCATGCATACATGGAAGTGACCTATCATGCATAATCATACAAAATACAACTAAAGGAAACTAGCATGTATCACCCAAAAATCCTTCGCATAGCAGCACCCATGCGACCTATTTCCGTAGCCTTGGAAACACCTAAAGAAAGGTGAAGAAGGGGGATTACATGGGAGGTACATGAGAGAGGCTAGCATGAGGGAACAAGCTCCCTTTTAAAAGAATCAGGATAATGCACAGCAGTAGCTACAAGAATGCCCAAAACAACAACTTGGAAGACACAAAAGTATGTAAACATGACCCTCGTCCTCCCATGAAGTTACACATGAAGTCGCCCTTACCTTAAGAGACTTCCATGCTCATGGAGGTGGGACAATAACACATGCAAGCTACTAAAAAAAAACCAGATCTGATCCTGGGAGAGGCTTAGCGTTCTAAACATGGCAAAATGAATCCATTCTTATATGTGTGGTAAAGAATGTTTGCACCTAAAAAAATAGATGTATCTTTGATGACGTGGCATAAGTGCCACATCCCAAAGAAATCCTGTAGACACCTGATTTTTGCACCCCTGAAATGAAGAAAATTAAAAGTCAAACCTGAAGGGGTCAAAAATTTGACTTTTTGATCAGGTGCAAATTGACTACCAAACTTCATACCATTGGAAAGAGGATTCCGATACGGTTCTAACGCCACTAAGTTTGCTCAAATCGGAGTCTGGATAAAGAAGTTATGGGCTGGTCAAATATGGAAATAGCAGAAATCGGCTTTCTGCAAAACTCCAAATTAGCTGCTCAATTGGACATCAGCAGAAAGAACGCATCGACACGACTCTAACGCAACTGAGTTTGCTGGAATCGGAGTCCCGAATAAGGAGATATGAGCAAAACTGGCTCCGGGACGCGAATTCGCACTTCTGCTAAAAAGCCCGAATTTACTGCCAAACTTGATCTCAATAGATAGCTGGTTCCGAGCTGATTCCAACGACACTAAGTTTGCTCAATTCGGACACCAGATGAAAAAGTTATGAGCAGTCAAAAATTTTGGAAAATCTGCACATGTGGCAAGATTGAAGAAAGGGCAAAAAAATAAAAATCTAAGAATAAAGTAATAATATTTTGTAAATATCTAACAATTAAACTAAATCAAAAATAAAAAAGAAAAATACAAAAGACATGTGTCTTCTAACAAACTAGTCTTAAGGATAAAATAATATTAAAACCTAAAAGAATCTTTCAATTAAAATAAATAAAAATTGAACAAAAATTATTAACCACATACGTATGATAAGGGTGAGGTGGAAGGATAAGAATTAAAAATATTTAAGTTTTAGTTATGTCAAATATGAAATTAAAATTGAATTAAAAAAGGTGATTAAAATTCAAAAAAAGGTCATTTTTCCAACTATAAAAGGGGGGCCACCCCCCATTCATTCCATGGAAAAAACCTCTCCCTTTCTCCCCTCTAGCTCTCTCCCACTTCACCCCCTCCCTTTTCTCTCCCTCCTAGAGAAGCAACCCTCTTAACCTTTCCCCCTCTCCTTCCTTGGCTTTCCCATGTCCAAACCATGCCCAACTTCCATCTCTCCTAAAACCCAAACCCAAAATGCCTAAAATACCCTTAGGCTACACCCAAACCTTGCCCAAGCTCTGCCTTTGTGCATAAACAACCCAACAAGACCTTTTTCAAGTCCATTTCAGGAAATCAAAGGGAGTGCGGAAGCGCTGCCTGTTTTGCCCCAGAACCATTACCCTTTCTCCTCATTTTCAGTCCCTTTCAACCAAAACCAAGTGAACCTCTTTTCAAGTCCATTTCGGGAAATTCACCAGAGCGCGGAAGCGCTGCCAAAATTCTTGGAGAACCTCAACACATCTAAAGAAAGGAAGTGATAATACTGTAAGTATTGTTTACAACTTTCCATTCAATATAAATAAACATTGGATGGTTTTCATCTTTCAAAGTTTACTTTCTACATTTGTTCCTTCCCGTTTTTTTTTTTTTTTTTTGTGCTAATCTTTTTCTTGACTATTAAGAAACTTTATCCAAGGAGGTTAATTCCACACAAAGAAGAGGAGAGTTTCTATGGACTACTAAGGACAATTTAATCAACTCATTTTTGTTTCTTGTCACAAGGAATTTTAGGGCTTATGAAAGTTGGCTATACCCCTGTAATCGCCCTCTCATTCTCTCCTTAACAATGGCTACAAGTGGTTAAAAGGAGGCCTTAGTCATTCAGAAACTGCAAGAGAGAAGAAAAGTGGCTTTTTGAAGCCAAATGAAGCAAATGCATTCCGACAGAAAAGGTGGGAACTACCACGGAGGTCGCAGGAGCACCTAAGGAGCCCATCGGAATCGGAGCAAAACGGCAAAGTAGCGTAAAAACCGCATACTCAGAGCGGTTTAGGCGTGACCGCAGTTAATCTGCGGTCAAGTCTAAACCGCAGTACATCTGCGGTTTAGACCAAACCGCAGAGTAAGTGCAGTCAATGCATAAAGTGGCTAAAAAAAAAAGATTTTCGACCCGGTTGGATTTGTTCCGACCCGAGTCGGTTTAACCCGACCCAAATTGGAACTTTGGGCTATTTTTTGCCCAATAATAGACCATGGGCCTAGATGGGCCCACCAAGACCACCCTGGGCCCACTTGTGGGGCCCACCCTAGACCGGCCCAAACCAGGCCCGTTTTATTGAAAACGGGCCCAAGGCCACTTGATCCTAGGCTAATGGGCCAAATCCAAGCCCAAATAAAAATGTAAATAAATAAGCTAAGTAAATAACCAAAATAGGGTTACCCAATAACCCTACTGGGCCCCAGACCCAACCTTGGCCACCCACAGGTCTTCCAACGAGACCCGAATCCGACCCACATCACATAAATAAAAAAAATCAAATCAAATAAAAGGGACCCACACCTTAAGAGGGCCCCACAAGACCAAATAAGGTAGAATGCTGGCCTAGGAAAGGGTGAACTTGACTCAAAAATCAAGGAGACCCGAGGGACCCGTCAGACCGGCGGGGTGGACCGGGGTGTCTTTAGGACTTCCCCTGACCGTAACCGAGGACTTATCTAGAACTCTAATAAACCGCAGACCAGACTTAGACCCGGTTAGGGCAAACCCGTGTCTCCCTGCACTCTCAGGCAGTGGCGACTCCAAAAAGTCCCGTGGCACGCACTGAAAGTGCACCCGGTGTGCGATCTAGGCCAGATTTTTAGGTGCGCACAAATCCCAAAAAAAAAGAGGTTTCAAATGAAAAAGAAGATGCATGGTCGTGCACATGCACGACCATGTTATAAAAAAGGTTAAGATTTTTTGGGGGGGGACCACATGCCATGTGTCCTCCCCTCCCTCTTTCTCTTCTTAAAAAAAAAAAAAAGAACTTCAAATAAAATAATTGGCCTTGGACGTATCCTCCTTCTTGCTTTTTGTTTGAATGGGTCAAGTTTGTTTTAAGAGGTGGGGACCACGTGCCATGTGTCCCCCCCCCTCCTCCTTTAATTTAAAAAAAAAATGAGTCTTAAGATGGGTCATGTGTCTTGAGGCTAACAAAAAAGGAAGGAAGATAAAAGATCCAAAGGATTTGCACGACCCCTTTTCTAGGGGGTCGTGCAAAGAGAAGGGGGATGTAGAGGGAGAGCCAATGGCTCTCCCCTAAACTTTTGCTAACATGGGGGTGTGGGAAGTTGTAACTTCCCACACATGTTGCAACTAACTTATCTCTATAAAAGGCTAAGGAAAAAGAGGCAGGGGTTGGAAAATAGAGGGAGCAAAGAGAAAAAGGGTACGCAGGTTTTTGAAAGATAACAGAGAAGTTGATTTGAAGAGTCACAGAAGGTTATCACAAAGAAGATAAGGTAAGACTTAGATGAGGTTTATCTCTTCTCTTTCTTCCCCTAATCTTATCCTTATCTTTAATCTGTTCTCCGATTAATTTCAGAGAGTTAGGGACTCTTATTAGGGTCACCTGGACTCTGTATCCTAATTGGATTACGATTAAAGATAAGGAAATCTTCAATTTCTCCCGTGAAACAAATTCGAAGGGCCAGGGGTTCTTTTCAGGACCACCTGGACTTCATAAGATAAACCCCCCAAAAAAAGGGAGAGTTGGAGACTCATATTTGGGTCATCCGAACTCCAGCGTGAAAACTCCCTAAAATGATCTAAAATCATTAAAATAATTTTCTGGGTTAAAATCTGAGTTTATAGTCATGAAATTGGGCTAAAAATACCCAAAATCCGGCCAAAACGGATCTATAGGCGTATTGGGTTCGGCAGTGGCGGAAATCGCAAATTCAAAGGCTAAACAAGGGCAAAAAGGACTTCTTCAGCGTCCTGGGCCGTGTCCTGGGCTCCTGCGCGCGCCAGACAGCAAACTGGGCCTTGCATTGAGCCCAGGTGCTCTAAACCCAGGCGCCTCGGGCCTGGCCGTGCCCAAGACCCACGCGCCCATGTCTCTAGCCCAGATGCGACCCGCGCGGGTCCATTTCTCGGCCCGAGCCGTTCCGCCAGTTTCAAGACCCGCGCGCATGGACACAGGCCCAATTGCAGCCCGCGCATGGGTCAGGTCAATTCGCCCGGCCTGTTACGCTGGAATTGACCCAGCCGTGACCCATGGATTTAAAACAGGCCCAAATCGCCTGAACCGGCAGCAATTGAACCAAAAAATCAACCCGGTTTAACCCAGAAATGTGTATTTTACACAATTCAAGCCAAATTTGATCTCAGAAAAATTCCAGAAAATCCCTAAAAATCATTAGACCTTCCTGGAACCCAAACATCCCAAAATTACATCAAAATCCATGATGTAAAAATCAAATTGCTTCTCTTTTTCATGTAAAAGTGTTTAAATGCACCCAAAAGTGCTTTAAACCAACCTACAATGTGTTCCAAAAGTGTTCAATATTAGACCAAAAGGTCTCAAATCAATTGAACCATTAAATTGAACTAAGTTTAAATCCAAATTGGACCAAAATCGTCCTTAAACTAAAACTGAACTAACAATAATTCAAATTGGACCGAAATTGTCCCTAAACTAAAATAAATCAAGTTTAAATCCAAATTGGACCGAAATTGTCCCTAAACTAAAATAAATCAAGTTTAAATCCAAATTGGACCGGAATTGTCCTTAAACTAAAATGAACCAAATTTCAATTCAAATTGGACCGAAATCGTCCTTAAACTAAACTAAACCAAATTAAAACTCAAATTGGACCGAAATCGTCCTTAAACTAAAACTGAACTATAAATAATTCAAATTGGACCGAAATTGTCCTTAAACTAAATAAACCAAAAATCATCCTAAAATTGAACCAAATTATGCAATTAATGGCATCAAGCCAATTTAAAATAACATATTGCAATCAAGATGGTTCAAACCAGCCCCCAACAAATCAAAACCGTTTCCCCTTTTACGGTTCAAGTCATAAAAGTGGTTTAATTGAACTAATCCATCAAATCAAACCTTGTGGTTCAACCTAAGGTAGGATCTACGGTCTAATGCCTTGGGTTTAAACCACATCAAATTAAATTCCCTTAAATTGAATCGTTTTCCCCTTTCGGTTCAACTTAAATTAAATCAATTAAACGTCTTGGTCCAATTAAGGTATGACCTTCTATGGTCCAATGCCTTGGAAATTGAACCACTCAAATCAAATCTTTTCAAATCAAACCGTTTCCTCTTTGCGGTTTAACTCGAATTAAACTCTAATGGTTTAATCCAAGGTATGATCTTTTTACGGTCCAATGCCTTAAATATTAAATCATTCAAATTAAACCCAATTGAACCGGATCTTAATGGTCCAATTAATTAAAATAAACCAAATTAAATATAATATCTTAAATTCAAACTCAAATTATTCTTTTGAACTACGTTATGACTTGATCCCAAATAATTGGGTACGTAGGCAACCCGACAAATCAAACCAGGTTCAGTCGCAATTAAAACAAACCAAATCAATCCCAACCATACAAGTAATCAAGTCTTGTGAATTAAGTTAGCATCAAAGGGTTTTCTTTAATATTTTAGAGTTATAATTAAGGGGATTGTTCTGTAACCTAGACGCCCTGGATGGGTCCGTACCCCATGAAATAAAAACCCACATAATTGGGTGAGATCATGTTTGATTAGGAATTGATTAAGATTCAAATTTTTGGTCAACAAAGAACACGACAAGAAGTGATACCTGATGGTTTTGAGACCCTCTTGAGGTGTGTAGACTCCCCCTGGAGCTCCAACAACAGCTGGAGCCTTCCTCTTGCACCACTAACAGCAGCAAACCTCCTCCTTGCTTGGGGAAGAATGGAGAAGAAGAAGAAAATGGAGAGAGTGAGAGCCTTAAGGTGATGCTTGAAGGGTTTGGGGAGCCAAAGGGGGGCAAGAGGAGGGGATTTCGAAGCAGGAACAAAGGGGGAAGAAAGGGGAAAAACAGCAAAGAAAAGCCAACCCCCGAAATGGGGCTGCTGCTGCCTTTTTATAGACAATTTTTTGTATCCAGCATTTAGTGTCGGATACACTACACCTCCTTTGTATCCAACATAAAATGTCGGATACACTACACTTCCTTGTAGTGTATCCGCGCGAATTTTCTGAGCGAATCTGTCAACGAATCCGCGCGAATCCAGCAAGCGTATCTCTTGTATCCGACATTTAATGTCGGATATGAATAGTAAAAAGTGTATCTGACATGTATGGTCGGATACAAATCTGATATTTACAGATTTGGTCCCTGGATATTCGTAGATTCCCCCAATACACTTGGATATTCGCAGATTTGGTCCCTGCGAATTTTTTATTTGATCCCTGAGATATTTAGCATGTTTGGATATTTAAAGATTTTCCCCTAAGATATTTTCCTGCGCCTCTCGCCACGTGTGTAGCCTTTTGCCCCGTGTGCAGTTCTAGGCTTTTACTACCCAGAAACTTCAACAGCTCATATCTCCTTCATCGGACTCCGATTTGGGTAAACTCAGTTGCGTTAGAACCGTATCGAAGTCCTCTATCCATTGGGATAGGATTAAGCAATTGATTCAAGGTTTAGCAAAAAGTCAACTTTTGACTCCCCTCAAGTTTGACCAACTTATATCTTCATCTTCTTCATCCGAACCCCGATCTGAGCAAACTCAGTTGCGTTAGAATCATATTGGAATTTCCTAATCATTAGGAAGAATTATGGTGGCCAAATTGAACTTGATCAAAAAGTCAACTTTTGTCCCCTCAAGGTTTGACTTTTCTGCTGTCTTTTAGCACATTTTTTGTTTTCTTTTTTTCTTTTTGGTTTGATCAAAATTTGGGTGTTTACAGTACTGACAGGACCAGCTTCTACTCCATGCTATTCTCACCTCAATCTCTGAACAAGTAATCCCTCTGATTGCTACTTCAGAGACATCCCATGCAGCTTGGTTGAAGCTATTTTGTCTCTATGCAAATTGCTCTCGAACCCAAGTTATGCAGCTGAAGGAAGACCTAACCCTCATCCAACGAGGGTCACGCACTATCACCGAATTTCTGCATGCAGTAAAGGTGATTGCAGATGAACTTACAGTAATTGATCATCCCCTTTCGGAGGATGACATTACTCTTTATGTCCTTAACGGACTTGGCCGGAGTTTTGTGATATTGTGGCTCCTATTCGGGCTAGCGAAACCTCACTCAGTTTTGAAGAACTCCATGACATGCTTGTTGGTCATGAGAGCTATATTCGCCGCTTGGAGAATAATATAGCCACTCTTGTAGCCACGGCAAACACTGCTCAACGTAACACTCAAAATTCTTCCAAGAACAGAGGCAACTGGTCTAACCGAAATAATTCTGGCTTTTACAAATCCTCACCTATGCAGCAATAGGGGCATCGGTCTAATATCATTTGTCAGCTATGTAACAAGAAAGGTCATTCAGCAAAGAACTGTTATGGGCATTCCAAGAATGAAGTCTCTGCCAATTGTGCTTCACCATCAACAACCAATGACAATCAATGGCTTGTTGACTCTGCTACTTCACATCATATTACTTCTGATTTGAGCAATCTCTCCATTCACTCAGAATATGATGGAACGGATGAGGTTGTCATCGATAATGGTTCAGGTTTGCATATAACACATGTGGGCTCTAAAACACTACCTACTCATTCTCATTCCTTTCACTTATCCAATATTTTATGTGTTCCTTCAATTCACAAAAACTTTATATCTGTGCATAGCTTTACTAGAGACAATAATGTCTTTATTGAATTTCATCCTAATTTCTTTGTTGTGAAGGATCGGAGCACGAGGGTGAACGAACATCTTCTCATGGGTGGCATCAACGACTTGGACATCCGTCCAATCAAGTCGTTTCCCAAGTCATTACTCGGTTTTCTCTTCCTATTGCAACATCTCAAATCATTTCCAATTCATTATGTGCTTCATGTTCTTCTCATAAAAGTCACCATTTGCCTTTTACTTCTACATCTTTGAAAAGTTCTTGTGTTAGAATACATTTATGCCGATGTATGGGGACCTTCAAAATTTAGATCTATTGATGGGCATCGTCATTATGTTATTTTTGTTGACCATTTCACAAAATATTGTTGGCTCTTTCCCTTAATTAGTAAATCTGATTTTTTCCAATTTTTCGTCATCTAAAGACTCTTCTGGAAAAACAATTTAGTATGCGTATCAAAAATTTCTATTCTGATAATGGAGGTGAATTTGTCAAAATGAAGTCATTTCTTCTGGACAATGGCATTAGTTGGTACACTACTGCCCCTCACACTCCACAACAAAATGGCACTAGTGAGAGACGTCATCGTCACATTGTTGAAACTGGTCTCACTCTTCTTCATCAAGCATCATTACCAATGAGTTTTTGGACTTATGCCTTCCAAACAGCTGTATATCTCATTAATCGCATGCCCACCAAGGTACTCAAAAATATATCTCCTTTTGAATCATTGTTTCGTCGGCCACCTAATTATCACAAATTAAAGGTCTTTGGTTGTCAATGCTGCCCTTGGTTAAAACCTTACACCACCAGTAAATTTGAACCCAAATCTCGTCCATGTGTATTTCTTGGTTACTCTACATCTCAAAGTGCATATAAATGCCTAGATCTTGAATCCTTCAAATTATATATCTCAAGGCATGTCATTTTTTATGAAAAGTTGTTTCCCTTTGCTGTGGTCAATTTTGATACTCCATCAAGTTCACTAACAAGTAATGCTGCAATAGATTTTGGGGTCCCACCAATTCCACCAGTTGATATTCAACATTCTGACATGTTTTCTCTTGCAGGAGATAACCCCAATGCTTCATTACCAAAAAAAAAGATAACCCCAATGCTTTAGTTCCATCACAAGCTCCTCTATCAACCTCTGTTTCTGGAACAATGACATCACCTTCACCTAACCCAAATCCACCTTCAACTACCCCAAATTCCCAAATCACTTCTGATCAACAACCTCCACACGTACACACCCCATGACTACCCGCTCTATGAACAACATTAGAAAACCCAAGCAACTTTACTTAGTTACCAAACACCCACTCCCACCTCCTTTAGAGCCTACATGTGTTACCCAAGCACTCAAGGACACTCATTGGCGTCATGCTATGTCAACTGAGTTCAATGCTTTGCTTTGTCATGGAACCTGGGAGTTGGTTCCCAAAAGTACTTCCCAAAACTTAGTGGGTTGTAAATGGGTCTTCCGTATCAAGCGGCATGCTGATGGATCTATTGAACGCTACAAGGCTCGACTCGACTTGTAGCAAAAGGTTTCCACCAATGTCTAGGAGTGGACCATACAGAGACCTTCAATCCTGTTGTTAAAGCAGTTACTGTTCGAACTATTTTATCGATTGCAGTGTCTAAAGGATGGAGTTTGAGGCAACTAGATGTTAATAATGCCTTCCTGCATGGCACACTTACAGAAGCAGTATACATGGTGCAACCACCTGGTTTTGTTGACACTGCTTTTCCTTCTCATGCCTGTAGATTGAAGAAGTATATCTATGGGCTTAAACAAGCCCCACGAGCATGGTACCAGGCACTTAGTTCGTGTCTTTTACGCTTTGGATTTGTGAATTCAAAGTCAGGCACTTCCCTCTTTATCTACAACAAGGGTGATCTCATTATTTATTTTCTTATATATGTGGACGATTTAATTCTTACAGGAAATAATCAAAAGTTCATTGGCAAAGTTAATGATGAGTTGGGTCTTCAATTCTCTCTCAAGGATCTCGGTCCACTTCACTATTTTTTGGGTGTAGAGGTTATTCCTGTTCGTGATGGTTTGTTTCTCTCGCAACATAAATATGTGTGGGATCTTCTTGCTCGGACAAAAATGGTAGGTGCTAAGTCCGTAACTACTCCTATGGCCACCAAAGATAAATTGGCACTCGATGACGGATCTGGAGCTTTTGATTGCACCAAATATCGCAAAGTCATCGGGGCACTTCAATATCTTTCATTCACACGTCCAGATGTTGCCTTTGCGGTTAATAAATTGGCACAATTCATGCACCGACCCAGCCAACTTCATTGGACTATTACAAAGAGGGTGCTTCGTTATCTTAAGAACACCATTAATCATGGTATCCTCTTTCGGCACTCTACACTGCTCTCTCTCAAAGGTTACTCTAATGCTAACTGGGCCAGAAATCATGATAGAAAATCTACTTCTGCATATCTTATTTTTCTTGGAGATTCTCCTATTTCATGGAGTACTCGAAGGCAAAGAGCTGTTGCTCGATCATCTACCGAATCTGAATATAGAGCACTTGCTACAGCTACATCAGAATTGGTATGGATCTGCTCCCTTCTTCATGCACTCGATTTCTCTCTTCCTTCGGCTCCTACTCTATACTGTGATAACATTGGAGCAACTCAGTTAAGTCTCAATCCAGTTATGCACTCAAGAATGAAACACATTGCAATTGATTTACAATTTGTTCATGACCTGGTTGCAAAGGGTATTCTTCAAGTTTCTCATGTTAGCACAATTGATCAACTAGCTGACCTACTAACCAAAGCACTAAGCAGACAGAGATTCAATCAGTTAAGATCCAAGATCGGTGTTTCTGATGGCACACATGTCTTGCGGGGGCGTAATGGAAATACAGCATCATGATCTTATCTTAATGGATTCAAATGAAGATTATCTCCTCTATTTTAGGATCTCAAACCTCTGTATCTATTCTGTTGTAACTAGAATAGTTATTTGAATCTTGTATATGACTGTATATATACAACACCTGAATCAGTGAATAAACTAACAATTTCAAAAGTCTTTAGAGGCATACATACTCGTTCACTCCCACTATATATTGAGTCGAGATGTCGACCAAGCACTTCGTTCTCGATTATTTAAGACAACACTTGAATGCTTAGTCCAAATAACCTGGCAACCATGGTTCTTGTGAAGACAAGGACGCATTCCAATAGAAATATAGTCTTTCACGAGCAAACTATGCATTCAAGACATCAGATAATTTCACCCATTTTACTACAGGGACAAACTGCACAAGAAAATGCTTGATTAAACACTAGTGCAGGAAAAGCCCAGAATTAAAATTATTGCAATTAAAATAAATAAATTTGACTTGATTCAAATCAATCTTAGTGCTCTAGAAACTTATAAATAACTGAAATATTATATTAACCAAATAATTAAACAAACAAAACCCAAACAAGTATAAACAAAAGCTCACACAAAATAAATTAGGCAAATGCCGGATATTACAATCTAGGTTTAGGTTTATTTGCAAAAATTGTAGGTTTCAATATTTAAAAATTACTTTGATAGGTCCTCTAATGGCAATAACTACCACCGCTAAAGGCTTAAATAAAAAAATAAAAAAGGACTCTTGTACGGCAATTATTAAAAAAAAGAAAAAAATAAAGACAAAGACACGGAGAGAGAAAAGGAGGCTCAGAGAGAGATTTCAAGAAAGATATAATAGTTAGAGAAAGGGAGGAGAGAGTAAAGGAGTGGAGAGATAAAGAGCTAGTGAGAGAGATAAAAAGGGATACAAACATAAGATTAAAGATATTAAAGTGTAAAAAGAAGAAGATAAAGATACCTTAACAGTGAGGAAGAAGAAAAACAAATGAAGAAGCAGAACAAATGACATTGAGGAGGCTCAAGTGGAATATATAGAAGAGACTTTTCCGACGAAAATATATTGCCCGCCGGCAATTAAAGGTAAATCAAAATATTCCATGCAATGAGAACGAGGGAAAATTCGTGCTTTTTGTTTTCCTGGCGATACGTTACTACCAGTAAATCTAAAATGAAAATATGACAAATATGAGGCAATTACTGGCTGTATCCGAAAAATGCCAATAATTGTCTCATAATATACTATTTACAATAAAGATTGTATGTTTTTTCAAAAGAATAAATATCTTTACCGGCAATTATGATATGAGACAATTACTGGCGTTTCACAAAAACTGCCGATAATTATCTTATTTTAATTTTTTGAAAATAATTAAGTACAAACTACTTAATTTTATTTCCGTTTCTTAGTTTCAACGGAGGTAAATAAGTTACCGTCGGTAAAAGTTTCATTACCGGTGGCAATATACTCCCAAAACCTCGTATAAAGGGGGATTTGTTTGCCAAAAGAAAAAGTAGCTATCTCAACTATTTTCTTGTGTGTTACTTTTTATTGCTATTTAAAGGTCAATTGATTTGTTCTTCTTTGGCTTGTGCTGCCAACAGAAAATAAAGAAAGTCAATATGACAAAGCTTGTTATTGTTGTTGTGTGCTTCACAGCAACATATGTTGCCACAAGCATTGCTTCTACTATTCTTTATTCACAAAGGTTTTAATGTTTCATCTGAGAATAAAATATAGTTAGATTAATTTATACTCTTATCTGCTTTTTTTTTTAAACATGCGAATCAAAAAAAAAACTACTTTTTCTACATGTCTCTCAATAACTGTTGTGGGAGTATAAAAAACTTCTGTATTATGTTAATTATTCTTTGTGGTTATAACATTTTAATATTATCTCTCAATTTCATTATTGAATTTTGGAAATAGAAAAATATATTGGTAAGAAAAATCTTTACTTTTTTCTTCCTTCTTTAATTCACACAAAATATTATCGGAAAATTGGTTTTTAGTGATACTTTTCCTAAATAATTCAAATTCAAACATCAAATTCTTGTTAATTGAGAATTAGTTATACTTTTTAAAATAATTTGGAACCAATGTTATTTTACTCGTCATGAAACATTTCTCTCGAAAATACCCTCAAAAGACTTTAAACCTTCCCTTGTAACAAAATTAGTAAAAAGGTTTTCAAAGTCTTTTGATGGTATTATTCGAAGAAATTTTTATAAACAGTGTAGACACCCCAAAATTGCATGATTTTTGATAAATCTTGAAGGAGAGAAATATTTTTTAAAGCAAGATTTCAAGATAATTTTTCCCGGTAATCAGGTTTTTAGTCATGTTATTGCATAAAAGAATTTTTTGAGATTTTAAATCTCGACGAATACCTTGATTCTAATATATTGAATCTTTTTACCATACCTGAAAAACCAGAATTTAGCCTGGAACTGGAAAGTTGACTTTTTATTCACTTAGAATTTGGGTCTGGAAAACAATTTTTAATGGGTTCAAATAGGGTGGGGGTGTTTGCTTATTTACATGTAATATCTTAAGTAAATGGAGATTAAAAAATACGCGGACATTTACTTAAATGATATTACATGTAAATAAGTATTACCTGTGTTAAAATTCGGATAAAAGTTTCTTTTTTTGGCATCCGACAGATAATGTCAGATACAAAACATCTTTATTGTATCCAACAGATAATGTCGGATACAAAAGATCTTTATTGTATCCGACAGATAATGTCGGATACAAAGAGAATTGCTTGTATCCGACCTGAGTTTTTGGATACAAGATTTTTGCTCAAAATTAGGGTTTTCCGAAAGTTTTCACTTTTTACCATCATATCCTTCATTTAAGGAGTGGAAATCTCGGAAATAACCCTAGGGTTAAGAGTGGGGGATTCTAGACATCATTTTGTGTCTACCATTAGCGTTCCCCCTAACCCTAGCCTTTGCCTATAAATAGGAGGCCTCTCCTCAAGCAAATGGCCAAGAACTTTTGCTAAGAATTTTGGCCAATAAGTTGGAGATTTAAGAGCTCCGAGTGAAGAAAGGAACCGCTGCCGCCTTGCTTCCAAACACCCAGGTTAGCCTAAATCCCTCTTTATTTTTCTGTATTTACATTCTTGGGTTAGTTCTTTTCTTCTACCTTTCTGTAGAATAATAGCCTAATCTTTGTGTATGCAAACCCTTCCTCTACTCAAAGTACCTCAAGACTCCCCCTAGTCGTAAAATGTGAAGGCGGGATCTAGGGGAAACGAGACTGAGGATTGATCCTTAGTGTTAGAACCTTTTTGAAAAGCCTTTTGATTCTATGGAAACCGTTTCATACTCAAAGTACCCCAAGATTATCTCGAAGAACCGTTAAACGGGGAGAGAGAACTAAGGGAAACGAGAATGGAACGGAACCCTAGGTCTTTTTAGAACCACATTTGATTGATATGAATGCCATATGTGGTTTTGTTGTGGTTGAAGGAATGATTTGTACACATGCACATATTGCACTTGTTTTATCGGATTTGGCTTGTATTTTGGATCTATTGCCTTCATTGTGATAGATCTAAAACAAATAGCCCCAAGCATTTCTGGGATGTTTTTTATTGATTTCAAACAAGTTTATCTCGAGTATTGAAGATCTCTAGGTCTAAACTCTTGGTTTTGGGCATTTTGCTCCACTTTAGGGTTTTTGGCATATTCTTTTCAATCGAAGAGAATGGTGAGCTAAACTTGTGCCCTATTTCTTCCTAGAGATTCTTCAACACTTTTTCAAGTGGTTTTGATTTACATCGCACGGATCCCACACATCCAATCACTGATTTGAATTGATTTTACTTAAAAGTGGCAAAACGGGGACAGCATCTGTACCCTAACTTCGGACACTCATAACTTCATCATCCGGATGAATTTTGGAGTGATTCCAAAGCCATGGAAAAGTTGAGGCTGTATAGTTTATGCTTGAAAATTTTCATCAATTTTTATGTAGTGGATTTTTGACACCACTCAGTCGAAGTTGATAGGTCAGTTCAGGCCAGATTGCTGAACCTGTCACTTTGACTGAGCGCCGTGTGTTCGTTTTAAGTCCGATTCGAGTGATTTTTGTTTCTGTGTTTTCCTTTGGAAGTATAATTTTAAATCCAGTTGGTTTCATAATTTTTTGATTCCATTTGTGTCATGGGTGACCGATTTACTCAGAACTGCTCAACAGCACATTTCTAGGTTAATCTGTGATCTTCATGGCCTGTTCAGGAGGTCACCCAAGGCACATCCGGATGAATTTTTGTATGAGGCTAGTTTCATTTGAAATATGGCTCTACATACTTAATTCAAGCCAAATTTCATGGATTTACATGGAGCCAATGTTTCTAAATGAATTTCCAAAGTTGTCCGCTTGTTACTTTTACTGATTCCCAACAGCAGATTTCCAGGGAATATAACTCAAGGTTTTAACCGGATTTAATTGAAAATTTGCATGAGTCTTCTATTTATCATAATCTTTCAAATGGATTTGGTTTGATTCAATTTAAATTGGATTTGAATGATTTCAAGACAAATGGCTCTAGCTTTTACCGAATTTTCCGGATTCGTCTCAACTTGGTTTTATTCAAGTTTTGTTTTAATTTCCATCTAATGGTGATATCCCAGAAGTGATACTGACATAAAAGAAGATCTAAAATTCATTGGGTTTCTCATGTGAAAGTATCATACATTTATCCTTTATCAAGGTTTTTGATTATTTTAGCAAGCTTTCTTATTTTTTAACATGAACAACACTTGGCAACCACCTTGTGTAGGTGAGTGGGGGTGCCTAACACCTTCCCCTGTTCACAATCTAATCCCCTTACCTATCTCTGGATTTTATTTTTACTCTAGTTTTTGCCTTTTGCTTATTTGATTATTTTTGGTGTCCATTCACACCCTAAGATTGAATGGTGGCGACTCTCCCATTTTCGTTGAGCCCGTGTAATGATGGAGGGAATCATCTAGGTGATTTTTTCCATGTCTCACAACTGGCGACTCTGCTTGGGACTTGTGGATTTAAGCTGTGTTTTGTGTTTGTTCATGTTTTATTCTAATCTTGAAGGCTTGCTGTTTTGCTTAATTTATTTTGTGCGGATTGTTGTGTTTCAAATCTGATTGGGATACTTTGAAATTTACATGGATAAAGTCATGTATGTGTTGCTTGATGTTGTATAGAAATTTGTCTAGAAGAAGCCTATCTTGAAACATGATTTTGATGTATTTTGTGATAACATGCTCTAATTTGAGTTTTTATGCCATGAGTTGAACATAAAATTTAAAAGCATGAAATCTAGGAGTTTAATGGGTGTTTTTGGTGCCTTCAAGCATGTTTTCCCTAAATTAAAACTCTTTTTATACCATGTGATTAGTTGCTGTATTTTTAGGCTTTAATTTGGGTTTCAATACCATGTTGATCAAGAAAAATTGTGGCCATGAAATCTGGAAATTCAGTAGCTATTTTGGGGGTTTTCAAGCATGTTTTCCCCAAAAAAACACTTCTTGTACCATATTGTTAGTTGCTGAATTTTTAGGCTTCAATTTGGGGTATAAATGATGCTTTGAACATAAAATGGAGAGCATTGAAAACCATAAATTCAGCGGGAATGTGGGAATTTTCAAGCATGTTTTACCTAATCAAAACCCTTCTTGTACCATGTCAAGTAGTTGTTGGGTTTTTAGGCTTCAATTTGGGGTATAAATGATGCTTTGAACATAAAATGGAGAGCATTGAAACCTGGAAATTCAGTGGGAATGTGAGAATTGTCAAGCATGTTTTACCTAATCAAAACCCTTCTTGTACCATGTCAAGTAGTTGCTGTATTTTTTAGGCTTCAATTTGGGTAGAAATAATGCACTTTGAGCATGAAGAAAAAGCATGAAATTTGGAAATTTAGGTAATGCTTTTGGGGTTTCAAGCATGCTTTCCATGTTTTAATTGTTGTTGATACAATGTGATAACATGTTTTGGGTGCCACTTTTGTGTATATGATGGTCATGAGCATGTTTGGGTGTTTATTATCTTGTGCTTGTGTTTTCAATTCCAATACGATTGTCATATTTGCCTTGGCTTGAAATTGTATGCATGGCTATGAAAAGAGTGGCAAGGGGCTGGAACGTTATGAATTCACCCCAATTTTAAATGCATTTGAGCACTTTAAACACTTTGCACAGCCTACCCATTACCTATAGGAATTTGAACCCGAATGTGTGTAGCTTCACGCACCGAGGTCGATAATTCGGAAAGCGAAAGTGAAAACATTTATCTTAGAATTTGAGTCAATGATGTGATGACAATGGGATCTGTGATTCGATTCCGGACATCACTAGACTTGAGTTCTAAGTTGCCAGTTAAGCCAAAACCCAAAAACTATATGCTTGAAGGTGGAGAAACACGTTTTCAGCTAAAGTACACAATTGCATTTGGGGAATTTGGTGTAAATGTGGGAAGGGCGTTTGCATGTTTCACAAGCTAAGGTATAATATGAATACCATATTGAAGGTAACACAATGTGGCAAGGTAAAGCCATTTTTTTATTTATCTTCATGAAAATTAAAAGTCATGGTGTCCATATGCTTGGGATGAAATTTTTCCCAAAAGTGTCTATAGCCTAAGGTTGGTGTAACCTATAGGATGAGTTTCCAACTCAATTTAAAAGTCATCCTACCCAAAGTCCATGTAGGAGGCAACCAAGAGTACCAAAACCCATGAATGGGTATATAACTTTGGAGGGTACAAGTACCCTCATGAATTTGTGAATTTTTGCAAGTATGATGTCAAAGCCCAATTTGGGGCTGAATTTAGAGGCCAAGTCAAGGTGAACATCAAGTAGGAATGAAAATAACAGGTGTAAGCACCTCATTTTTGCGCTCCCAAAAAAAAACCAAAAATGCAAACCCTGGACAGAAAGTCAAACCCTAAGGGGTGAAAAGTTGACTTTTTTGATCAAATGAAAATGGAATACCTTGCTCTATATCATTGGATAGAGAATCTCGACACGGTTCCAACACAACTGAGTTTGCAGGAATCGGGGTCCGGATGAAGGTTCTGCGGGTGGTCAAACCTGAGCAGAGCCAAAAGTTGACTTTCTGCTAAAATCCGATCCAGAGGCCTACCCCTAGGTCATTGGATAGAGGATCTCGACACGGTTCCAACGCAACTGAGTTTGCAGGAATCGGGGTCCGGATGAAGGTTCTGCGGGCGGTCAAACCTGAGCAGAGCCAAAAGTTGACTTTCTGCTAAAATCCGATCCAGAGGCCTACCCCTAGGTCATTGGATAGAGAATCTCGACACGGTTCCAACGCAACTGAGTTTGCAGGAATCGGGGTCCGGATGAAGGTTCTGCGGGCGGTCAAACTTGAGCAGAGCCAAAAGTTGACTTTCTGCTAAAATCCGATCTGGAGGCCTACCCCTAGTTTATTGGATAGAGGGCGCCGATACAATTCTAACGCAACTGAGTTTGCCCAGATCAGAGCCCGGGTGAATAAAATATGATCTAACGAAATTCCCGAGTAGCAAAACCGGCAATCTGCGCACGTGGCAAAAAGCTGCACACGTGGCGAGTTGCGCAGGAAAATATCTCGGGGATCAAATCCGCAAATATCCAAATATACGAAATTTCCCAGGGACTAAATCTGTAAAAATCCGAGAATATCGGATTAAACCAAAAATTGCCAGGGACTAAATTCGAATTTTTTAGATTTTTACGACAAACGAGCGACCGCATTTAATGATTTCTCATCATGCGGTCGCTCAAGCCGAGGTGGCAAGCAAGTGGGCGCCCCTTGTTTTTTTTTCCTTATATAAGCCGCGCGAATTTTCGCGCAGAGGGTTGGAAGATTTTTCGAAAAAAAGCTAAGGGTTCGGACATTTTTTTTCTGGATTTTTGAGGGTGCGAAGGGTTTTTGGTTTGTTCTCTTCTTCCCTCACCCGAAGCCCCCCTCTCTTCATCCCTGCTTGCCCCTCAAAAAAAAACCCCCAAGAGGCTCACCCTTCTTTGGTTCTTCTTCATTTCCACCCAAGCAAGTGGAAGCTTGCTACTGTTAGTGCGGTGAAGTGGAGGATCCCGCTGCTGTCCGGTTTCGAGGAGGCTCCCACATTCGGCTCCAGAACTCAAGAACCACCAGGTGAGGATCCCTGTTACTTTGGGTTACAAATATATGAATATGCGATGTTCTTTTGTAAGCCGGTCTTATTCAGTGGTATGAAACCACTGCCATGAAAGCTTGCTATGTTTTTTCTTTCTTTTCACTTCCATCCGATGAAGACCGCCAAGTAAGGAAGAGGAAGATGCATGTTTTGCTCACGTCGAAAAGGGAGCATGATCCCCAAGTTCCCTTCATCTAATGTACCCCTGTAAACCCCCCTTCTCCTTCCCTTCTCTCCAAAAGTCTGCATGCATGCACAGAGCTTAGGGACATGCGTAGGTGAAAAGAAATTAGGTTTCCATGTTGCATAGGCAATCTCTGTTTATTAGTTTTTTGTTCCTCTTGTTGTTTTATTGCTTGCTATATTTGCTAACATGCCCCCCAACCCCCTGCTTATGCTGATTGCTCCTTGTGGTGTCCCTGTAAGCATGCTCCCATCACCCCATTAACTATCTGTAGTTAGGCCTGTGTTGTTTTGTGATAATCGGGCTTGGTTTTCCTTTTTTCAAGAGATATGGAGTGGTGTTTTTAAGTAGTTAGATTAAATCCAAAATTAGTTAGGAGGTGTTCTGGGCATGTTAGGAGGCTAGTGGAACAGTTACAGACCGAAAAAAATCGGCCAGAGATGGAGATCTCAAAATAACAGAGAGTTAAAAATCACAATGAGTCGCCACCCACTTGGCGCTCACTTGGCGCTCACTTAGGAAGTAGGCGCCCCTTTATCTCACTACCCGCCAAGCTAGCGCCCACTTGGCGCTCAGCTCGCGCCCAGCTCCCGCCCACTTAAAACCATGCACAAATTCTGGCGCCCATCTCGCGCTCACCTCCCGCCCAGCTCGCGCTCACTTAGTATCGAGTGAGCGCTAGGTCAAAATTTTGCCAAATTCTGGCGCCCAGCACAATGAGCCAGTTTTTTTTTTTTTTTTTTTTGACAGAGTGTTCATCTTGTGTTTTTTCTGTGATTATTGCTAGATGTGAATGCCATTTCCGAACCGGATAAACCAATAGGGTTTCTGGGTCACCCGGAAACCCAATGTGGGACTTGGACTCCCGGTCCAACTTGACTTCCAGTGGGCCTTCCAACGGGGCCCACCCAGCCCAATAAACACCAAAGCATGCCATTAAATAACTTAAGTAAAATGAACAATTTGAACCGGGCGGGCCAAACCCAATGCGGCCCACCCGAGCCTTGTTATGTGAAATTGATGCATGAATTGCGTGGTTTGGCCGAGACCAAGGGCAAGGGCCTACCGGGCCCGCCAAAGCCCACCAACCGAACCAAGGAAGGGTGCAAACCCTAATCTCTGGTAACTTGGGCTTACAAGCCCAGATTTGGACTACGGGCCCCAAGCCCAGTGTCCAACTCACTTTGGCAGATTAAAAAGATAAATCCAACAAAAATACTTGGCCACCATGTGGGCCCACCTTAGGGGCCCACAAACCAGTCCGGCCCATTTGTGCATGAAAAACACTTAATCTTCAAATCTGAACTTAACGTAAAATCAATTGAACTAACCAAAGGACCTCTCAGGCTAGACTGAGGTCCACAAGGGTACACGGGCTTGACTAAGTCCACCAAGGATACCGTGGGCCTTCCAACAGGGCCCACCCAACCAAACCCAGATCACCTAATTAAACAAAATAAAAGCAATTAAAGGGACTCACACCACTCAGGTGGTCCCGCCAGACTTAACCAAACTGCATATCAGATTAGGAATCGGGTGAGACCAATGGAAGCTGACTCAAACCAGGGAACCCAAGGGACCCGTCATCCGACGGGGCGGACTAGGGTGTCTACAGACTTCCCCAGACCGCAACCGAGAACAGACTTAGAATCTCAAAGCCGCAGACTAAAAGCCCTAATAGACAAGATTAGGCACCCAAGTGTCCGCCTGCACCCCATCAGGCGGTGGCGACTCCGAATTCCCACGTGTTGCGTTTCCCACGCGCGCACAACAGGATCTAGTGAAAAAATGAGTCAAAAAGGGCCATTTCGGCATTAACCGAGAACTCAGGTCGGTTAAACAGAGTTTCCTTCTTATCCGACATATTCCATCGGTTACAAAAGCTTATGCATGTATCCGATCATTTGTATCGGATACAATAAGGCATAGCCTTAGCCGATATGTCATGTCGGATACAGCCAGGAAATGTGCAAATTGACTTTTCATCCCAAATTCTGAGAATAAAATGCCTAAAGCACTGTAAATAATCTGTGGGTGTGCGCACCTGATTTCGGTTGCACAACGAAGCGCATGCAAAATGATGCGTGCCTCGGTATTTGTTTGGAGTCGCCACTGCCTGATGGGGTGCAGGCAGACACCTGAGTGCCTAAGTTCTTCTACTAAGGCTTGGTCTGCGGCTTGAGATTCTAAGCAAGTTCTCGATTACAGTCCGGGGAAGTCCGTAGACACCCCGGTTCGCCCCGTCAAAAGACGGGTCCCATAGGATTCCCTGGTTTGAGTCAACTTTTGGTCTCTCACTCACCCGATTCCTAATCCAGCATTCAATTCGGTTAAGTCTAGCGGGACCGCCAAAGTGGTGTGGGTCCCTTTACTTGATTTTATCCTTTTAGTTAAAGATGAGATGAGTCTGATTGGGCGGGCCTCGTTAGAAGGCCTGCAGATTCCTTGGTGGGCTTGGTTGAGCCCACGTGTCCCCTGGTGGGCCTCGATCTAGACTGAGAGGCCCTTTAGGCTTGGTTCAAATGAATTGATTTTATTTAAAGGTTCAAATTGAAAGGTTTAAGTGATTTCTATGCACAAGTAAGCCGGGACTGCTTTGTGGGCCCTTGGGTGGGCCACACAATGGTTTGCCAAGTGATTTGGTATTATCTTGATTAATTATACCAAAGCGGGCCAGGCATTGGGCTTGGGGCCCTTTACTTGGGCTTGGGCTTGAAAGCCCAAGGCTTCTTGAGTTTGGGTTTGGAAACCCTAACCTTGGCTGGGTTCAATGGGCTTAGTGGGCCTGACAGGCCTTGCCCTTGGTCTCGGCCAAACCATGCCTAAATCTAAACATCATGCTTCCAAAATGGGCTTTTGTGGGCCTCAATGGGTTTGGCCCACTCAATTAATTTAATTGTCTTCATTTAGCAAAAGTGGGTTTGTCGGGCTTCGTGGGCCCCTTTGGAAGGCCCACTGGAAATCAAATTTGACCGAGTTGGTCCATGGCCCATCTTGGGTCTCCGGTTGACCCGGAAACCCTTCTGGTTCATCCGGATTGGTCCACAAAGCACAAAAATAGCATTCTGGCAGTGTAGCCGACCTGAGATGCCGATTACACATAAGGACCATTGTATCCGGCATCCTTGGCCAGCTACGAACAAGACCCTGTTGATCCGACCTGAGTTGTCGGATCAACCTAAAAACTTGGTTTTTTGGATTTTTGCATTGGGCTTGGGTTCCTGGCTCTTCTAGGGTGTTCTAGCAATGATGTGGGCCCCCTGGGTGGGCCCACAATGGTTCAGATGAGAGCCACTTGGCTTCTCTTGAAGGGATTTTGAGAACCAAAGGGAAAAGATGGGGCTAGGATAGCAAAGGAGCTAGCTGGACAGCAAGCTACTGCAGGGGGTTAATGGGAATTGCTGGTGGCTCAACTCAATGGTGGAACAAGGACCAAATAGAGTCCTTGCTGTGGTTCCTTCCTTACCACGAGAACCAATGACCCAAACACCCGCATAAATTGGACTCATTATAGAATTTAAAGCACAAACTACCTACCAAAGTGTATGTGAGAGTGCACCTACCATTCCTACCTAAAGTGGACTTGGGAATCATGATAAACGCACAAAAACAGCAAAAGGGGATGGCAAGGTTATATGGCAATGACATGTGGCTCCCAAATGTAGATGGATGCTGGAGGATCTCATGCATGTCCAAAGCAGCAGCTAAGTCATGTGCAAGTGAGGTGGAAACAACCAAATCAGCATGCTCACCTCATTCTAACTCCACCAATCAATCTAAAAAGCTCTTAAAGAAAGGAAGAGAAGGGGGGTTACTCGTAGGGTACATTAGATTAGATGAGAGGAACATGCTCCTTTATCAAATAAGAGGATAATCATGGCCAAACAGAAATTCCAGCAGCTCAAATGACTTGATAGGGTGTCAAAAATCTCTCACCCTCTCTGGTGGAACCACACCTGTGAATCCTCTCACCTTGGAGAACTCCATGGGATACCAATGGAAAGAAAATACATGGAGATCATGCAAGAAAATAACTCAAAAGAAAAGAGAGAACATACTTTTTCTAAAAATCATGCTAGAGGCTCATTTTCATATATATTGTGTAAATGGTTATGGGGAATAATACCTTGGGGCTTTGAAGCCCTTGTATAATGTGGAGGTTCCCTTTGAAGCAAATACAGTTGCTGGAGCAACTTCTTCCCAAGATCACCAAGTTCCTCCTCCAAGCTTTTGTTTAATGGAGATGAAGAAGAAGAGGCAAGGAAGGGGTAGAACCGTCCTAGAAGGTTTTTTGGGTGGCTTTGGAGGCAAGGAGAGGTGAGAGGTAAGGGTTTCGTACCAGGGACAATGGGGAAGAAGAGGGGATAACAGCAAAAAAAAGAAGCCAACCCTTGAAATGGGGCTGCAGTTGCCTTTTTATAGATAAATTTTTGTATCCAGCATTTAATGTCGGATACACTACACTTCCTTTGTATCTGGCATTTTATGTCGGATACACTGCACTTCCTTTGTATCGGGCATATTATGTCGGATACAAACACAATTATTTCCAAAATTTAATTTTCTGCCCGTATCTGTCAGCGAATCCGCACGAATCTCGCAGGCAAATCTCTTGTATCCGGCAATATATGTCGGATATGAATAAAAGCATGTGTATCCGACATATTTGATAGGATACAAATCGAAAAAATTACAGATTTGCCCCTTGACTTGACCGATTTGACTGATTCGACCGATTTGACACTTTTGGATATCTGCAGATTGCCCCCTGCGAATTTTGGTTTAGTCCCTGAGATCTTTTGCAAAGTTTGGATTTTTGAGATTTAGTCCCTGAGATATTTTTCTGCGTTTGCTGCCACGTGTGTAGTTTTTTTTTTGCCACGTGTGCAGTTTCTGGGTTTGCTGCGTGGAAACTTCGACAGCTCGTATTCTTCATCCGGACTCCGATCTGGGAAAACTCAGTTGCGTTAGGACTGTATTGAAGCCCTCTATCCAATGGCATGGGGGTAAGCACCTGGTTTGGGGTTTAGCAGAAAGTCAACTTTTGGCTCCCCCTCAAGTTTGACTGGCCTGCAGAACCTTTATCCGGACTCCGATTCTAGCAAACTCAGTTGCGTTGGGACCGTGTCGGGATTCTCTATCCATTGAGACAAAGCAATGTGGCCAATTATCACTTGATCAAAAAGTCAATTTTAGTCCCCTAAGGGTTTGACTTTTCCGCCAGGGTTTTCATTTTCAGCACTTCCAGGGGTGCAAAAATAAGGTGCTTACAGTGGGCACCCAAAGAGGATATGAAAAGATAATTCAAGTGTTTAAAAAAAACAAAAAAATCTCACTAAGGATTTAACCTAATTTTGAACCACAAATCTACATTTTACCCTCAAGATTCATTAAAGGAAACTGAGGTATCATATTTCTTGATACCAACTCACCTCAAACATGTTTCAATCAAACTTTTAAACTTAAAAACTGAGAAAATTCAGCAAATAAAAAAAACAAAAAACCTTTGGTTGGTTATTTTTTCCAATCAAATCAAAAATTTTGGGACACTTGGAAGCCCTAGAATATTCCAAAAAAATCTTTTGTTGGTTATTTTTTCCAATCAAATCAAAAATTTGTGGGACACTTGGAAGCCCTAAAATATTCCAAAAAAACCTTTGATTGGTTATTTTTTCCAATCAAATCAAAATTTGTGGGACACTTGGAAGCCCTAGAATATTCCAAAAAAAAACCTTAGGTTGGTTTTTTTTCCAATCAAATCAAAAAATTGTGGGACACTTGGAAGCCCTAGAATATTACAAAAAAACCTTTGGTTAGTTATTTTTTCCAATCAAATCAAAAAATTTTGGGACACTTGGAAGCCCTAGAATATTCCAAAAAAAAAAAACCTTTTGTTGGTTTTATTTTCCAATCAAATCAAAATTTTGTGGGACACTTGGAAGCCCTAGAATATTCCAAAAAAACCTTTGGTTGGTTATTTTTTCCAATCAAATCAAAATTTTGTGGGACACTTGGAAGCCCTAAAATATTCCAAAAAAAAAAACCTTTGGTTAGTTATTTTTTCCAATCAAATCAAAATTTTGTGGGACACTTGGAAGCCCTAGAATATTCCAAAAAAACCTTTGGTTGGTTATTTTTTCCAATCAAATCAAAATTTTGTGAAACACTTGGAAGCCCTAGAATATTCCCAAAAAAAAAACTTTTGGTTGGTCTTTTTCATACCAATCAAGTTAAACGTTTATGGGCCGTCTAAAAGCCTCTGAATTTTAGACACAATCTTTTTGGGCCATTTGAAAGCCTCTGAATTTCAAACATCAACGTTTTTGGGCCGTCTAAAAGCCTCTGAATTTTAGACATAGTCTTTTTGGGCCATTTGAAAACCTCTGAATTTCATCAATCTCTTTGGGCCTTCTAAAAGCCTCTAAATTTTAGACACAATCTTTTTAGGCCATTTGAAAGCCTCTGAATTTCAAACATCAATTCCCTTGGGCGGTCTAAAAGCTTCTGAATTTTAGACACAATCTTTTTTTGGCCATTTGAAAGCCTCTGAATTTCAAACATCAACATATTTTGGGATATCTAAAAGCCTCGGAATTTTAGACACAACCTTTTTGGGCCTTTTGAAAGCCTCTGAATTTCAAACATCAATCTCTTTGGGCTGTCTATAAGTCTCTGAATTATAGACACATATCCTTCGGGCCGTCTAAAAGCCTATGAATTTTAGACATAATCTTTTTGGGCCATTTGAAAGCCTCTAAATTTCATCGATCTCTTTGGGCCTTCTAAAAGCCTCTGAATTTCAAACATCAATTCTCTTGGACCATCTAAAAGCCTCCGAATTTTAGGCATTTCTCATTTTTTTGGGACCTGTTGGAAGCCCTAAAATATTCCAACAACTCTTTGGTTGGTCTTTTTCATATCAATCAATTCATATTTTGTGGGATATGTTGGAAGCCCTAGAATATTCCAACAACTCAAAAAAAAAAAAAAAGATAGCAAAAAGGGAGGCTAAAGTTGAAAGGAAATGAAATGATGGGTGAAAAGGGCAAAAAGTGGCAAACAGAAGCATCAAAGCAGTGTAAGCTACAAGCCAATGAAAATGATGCAAAGGTGAAAGAAGGGTGTCAGAAAAAAAAGAAAGAGGCAAAGGTTGAATTCATTTTGCCACACATTAATTGGGCAGTCATTCAAGTTCCAGATCAAGTAACATCACTTCTTCCAAGGGCTGAGCATGATGTCCTAAATATGAAGGCAATGGCTGATCAAAGAAATGAATTCTTGCCTCAACCAGCAGAAGATGAAAATTTTTGCAAAAATGGAAAAAAATCAACTTTTTTTTTGAGAACAAGGACAATTTTTGAATTCCCATGTTCTCTGAAAAGAAACCCCCATAAAAAGAATGCACATTTCCTGAGGACTCTAAGGAGCCTTGTTCTCAGGAAGTGATTTCAATAAAGGCTCTTTCAAAAGCAAAAAAAAAGAAAGTTTTCCTTTAAGATTTTCGTAGAAAAAAAAAAGATTTTCCCCTTTAACATTTTTCTTTAAAAAAAAAATTCAACAAGGTCCTGTTTTACTTATGAGTTATATCTCCCATTGAATTTCATTAAGTTGAATATGACTTCAAAATTGGGCTCAATCTTGAGACCAAAATGGAAGAAAAAGACATTTTATATGAAAATTCAAATCCTTTTAAGTGTCATGACGAGAATATTCTGCAAAATTATGAAGTGACCAATTTTATGGCCTTTGGAACCAAAGATGACCCATAGTCTTCAACAGAAAAGATAGAAAAAGATTTGAAGTTTCTTCATTAGAATACAGAAAGGATCGCATCACTTGCTAATTCGTTCAAAGGGAAGTTGATAATATTGTTTGAAGAAATTTTGGGGCTTTGCACTTGAAAATATAGGAGAAGATTTGACATTTTCATTGGAAATAGAATTGGGCATCATCTAATGGAAAGAATCCAAATTCATAGGATTGATCAAAAGGTGAAGAACTTGTTCATAATAGAGGTTCTATTTGAAGAGGCTTTTATCTTGATAGAACTTGATTAAAAAAAAGAATAAAAAAAAAGGAAAGAAGGAAAAATCTTGAGCCAGTCATGTAGTGCAACTCTACCAAGTCTGAAAATTCAAACTTTTCTTAAAATGATAAGAGGCATTTCTTTCTTATATCCCCAAAATTTTTGAAATCCCTAGTTAGATCCTTTGAGCTTGATAAATTTTTCCAAGTAACCTAAACTGAGAATTGCAACCCCACACTGGGGCAAATTTATTAAGGCAAAAAAAAAAAGGAATGAAGGGACAATTTTTTTTCTTTTTAAAAAAAAAAAAAAGAAGAAGGGGGGCATTATTGAAGTTCAAAAAGGGATTTTAAAGATGTTTTCAGAAAAAGGGGGCAAAGAAAAGAAAAAAAAAAGAAGAAAGAAGAAAAAGAGATCATCAAATGTTATGGGATATTTGGAGAATGTCTTCAAAAGGGGTAAATAAAAATTATGAAGGGAAGAATGAGAAAAGAAGTTAAATACTGGGGAATAAGTTTCAAATGAACAAATCAAAGTAGGGGAAGAACTTCATTACTGGGGGCAATTTTGTATTCATTCCAAAGCAACAAAAAAAATGCCTTAAGAATTACAATTTCAATTAACCCATTTGATCATTTGGTATTTGAGCCTTTATTCCTTTTCTTTCTAAACAAACACCAAGCCTTCATTTCGTCACATTCATAAGTCCTCTTTGATTAAGAAATTTTGAATTAAAGTAGTTTTGACTACATAGTTGCTGGTGATGAAGGATTAAAAAAAATGAATGGAGAAAATGTAGTGAAAACCCGGAAGGGCGCTACATAGCAAATAATCAGCTATCTACAAGAAAAAAATCGTCAGAGAGGAAAGTCCAGAATTGGCATGGATCTAGGTGAAGTCCTCATGTTGGTGGTTATTTTGAGATACAGTCACTTTTCGAGTGATTGAGGAAAATTCTCTTTTCAAGACTGAAGCAACATAATCAGAACTATGATATGAATCATCTGTGAAAAAGTTGATGGCCATCAAAATTGCCATTAGGAAATTATTGCTGAAGTTGAAATCATAAATTCTCATATCATGGATACAATGGAGAAACAATTGCTCTTCAATTGGATGAAGGAAAATGTCTTTCTAGACTGGGGCAAAATAGTCAGATTGAAAGAGTGGTCATATCTGGAGCATCAATTGACAAGCCGATGGTCATGGGAATGATTCTAAAGGTTCTGAAGACTTATTTTGGTCTTTCTTCATTTTCTAAAATAATCTTCTCATTATTCAACTTGATTTTAATTCTTTTGGACTATATGCTAATAAGTGGTTGGATCATTTGTCAATATATATATAAACACAAAAAAGCAAAAAAAAAAATTTTTTGGCCTATGATGAGCATCTATGTCTTTTCATAAAAACATTGGTTTTGCAAGCATTAAAGAATTCTGAGGCCACTAGTATAAAACATATTTTCTGATTTTTGCATTTGCATTCTTTTATTAGGGTTTCTTTTTGGCAAAGGTATAAAAAAAAGGAGGAAAAGAAAAAAAAAAGGGATTATCTCTGCTAAGGGGCAAGTACTTCTTCAAGCAACCAAAAATCGGGGCATGCTCAGAGTCTTTCCCTCTGGGTTTTCATTGGAATAAATTACAGCATCTAGAGGAAGCAGTCAAGCCTTAGTCTTCGGATTTGAAAAAAAAAAAGAGAAGCTTCGAAGCAGTTCATGTTTTCTCCTTTAAACAAGGGTTTCCAATTTTGAAGAAGGATTTTACTGGGCCAGTAAGAAGGCATGAAGGAGAGATCATGCATAGTAAGAGCATGAGGTTAGATCAACAGATCATGATGTTCAAATCCATCAATCAAAGAGGAGGGGAGTCACTTGGGCAGTTGAAAAGAATAAAGGCAGGTTATGGGCAGCAACGGCACATACATCCTTGTTGAGAGAGCAAGAAGATGAAGAAGCAAAAGCAAGTTGAGAAATATTCAAGCACAGGTTTGGGCATCAAATGGCACCCAGGTATGTCAAATAAAAAAATCAATCAAGAAAATTCAATAAAATATTTCCTTCCTTATTGTTGAGCAGTAAAGTGAAAAACATCAAAAGCAATTGAGTTTGAAGAGGTCAATTTTAAATCCACATTCTTTTCAAAATTTGCTTGTCTCAGATTTCTTTTCATAGCCACGAGAGCTCAAAGAAATCTGAGATAAGGAAGAGATGCCACCCCATCAGACTCTAAGAAGCAGGGGTTTCGTTGGCTATCTTCAAATCCATGTTTTTTATCACTCATTTGTTTGACCAAAGCAAGTTCAATTAATGAGGTCTCTTTCAAACGTGCAATTTTGAGTTGTGTCTATTCTTTGCTGTTCATTGTGCTACAACTCCAGCAAACAGGGGTAGTTGTAGACACCCCAAAATTGCACGATTTTTGATAAATCTTGAAGGAGAGAAATATTTTATTGGAATTTTCAATTCTTTGCATTGGGTTTGAGATCCTTAACCCATTTGAATCCAAACCCGCAAAGGAAAAGGCCCGAATTCAATCTTCTCTGCAAAGTCAAACTTTTTCCGTGTGAATTTTGTTGACTTTTGACCCCAGAACATGAAATATTTTTTAAAGCAAGATTTCAAGATAATTTTTCCCGGTAATCAGGTTTTTAGTCATGTTATTGCATAAAAGAATTTTTTGAGATTTTAAATCTTGACGAATACCTTGGTTTTAATATATTGAATATTTTTACCATACCTGAAAAACCAGAATTTAGCCTGGAACTGGAAAGTTGACTTTTTATTCACTTAGAATTTGGGTCTGGAACAATTTTTAATGGGTTCAAATGGGGCGGTGTTTGCTTATTTACATGTAATATCTTAAGTAAATGGAGATTAAAAAATACAAGAACATTTACTTAAATGATATTACATGTAAATAAGTATTACCTGTGTTAAAATTCGGATAAAAGCTTCTTTTTTTGGTATCCGACAGATAATGTCGGATACAAAACATCTTTATTGTATCCAACAGATAATGTCGGATACAAAAAGAATTGCTTGTATCCGACCTGAGTTGTCGGATACAAGGTTTTTGCTCAAAATTAGGGTTTTCCGAAAGTTTTCACTTTTTACCATCATATCCTTCATTTAAGGAGTGGAAATCTCGGAAATAACCCTAGGGTTAAGTGTGGGGGATTCTAGACATCATTTTGTGTCTACCATTAGCGTTCCCCCTAACCCTAGCCTTTGCCTATAGATAGGAGGCCTCTCCTCAAGCAAATGGCCAAGAACTTTTGCTAAGAATTTTGGCCAATAAGTTGGAGATTTAAGAGCTCCGAGTGAAGAAAGGAACCGCTGCCGCCTTGCTTCCAAACACCCAGGTTAGCCTAAATCCCTCTTTATTTTTCTGTATTTACATTCTTGGGTTAGTTCTTTTCTTCTACCTTTCTGTAGAATAATAGCCTAATCTTTGTGTATGCAAACCCTTCCTCTACTCAAAGTACCTCAAGACTCCCCCTAGTCGTAAAATGTGAAGGCGGGATCTAGGGGAAACGAGACTGAGGATTGATCCTTAGTGTTAGAACCTTTTTGAAAAGCCTTTTGATTCTATGGAAACCGTTTCATACTCAAAGTACCCCAAGATTATCTCGAAGAACCGTTAAACGGGGAGAGAGAACTAAGGGAAACGAGAATGGAACGGAACCCTAGGTCTTTTTAGAACCACATTTGATTGATATGAATGCCATATGTGGTTTTGTTGTGGTTGAAGGAATGATTTGTACACATGCACATATTGCACTTGTTTTATCGGATTTGGCTTGTATTTTGGATCTATTGCCTTCATTGTGATAGATCTAAAAACAATAGCCCCAAGCATTTCTGGGATGTTTCTGATTGATTTCAAACAAGTTTATCTCGAGTATTGAAGATCTCTAGGTCTAAACTCTTGGTTTTGGGCATTTTGCTCCACTTTAGGGTTTTTGGCATATTCTTTTCAATCGAAGAGAATGATGAGCTAAACTTGTGCCCTATTTCTTCCTAGAGATTCTTCAACACTTTTTCAAGTGGTTTTGATTTACATCGCACGGATCCCACACATCCAATCACTGATTTGAATTGATTTTATTTAAAAGTGGCAAAACGGGGACAGCATCTGTACCCTAACTTCGGACACTCATAACTTCATCATCCGGATGAATTTTGGAGTGATTCCAAAGCCATGGAAAAGGTGAGGCTGTATAGTTTATGCTTGAAAATTTTCATCAATTTTTATGTAGTGGATTTTTGATACCACTCAGTCGAAGTTGATAGGTCAGTTCAGGCCAGATTGCTGAACTTGTCACTCTGACTGAGCGCCGTGTGTTCGTTTTAAGTCCGATTCGAGTGATTTTTGTTTCTGTGTTTTCCTTTGGAAGTGTAATTTTAAATCCAGTTGGTTTCATAATGTTTTGATTCCATTTGTGTCATGGATGATCAATTTACTCAGAACTGCTCAACAGCACATTTCTAAGTTAATCTGTGATCTTCGTGGCCTGTTCGGGAGGTCACCCAAGGCACATCCGGATGAATTTTTGTATGAGGCTAGTTTCATTTGAAATATGGCTTTACATACTTAATTCATGCCAAATTTCACGGATTTACATGGAGCCAATTTTTCTAAATGAATTTCCAAAGTTGCCCGCTTGTTACTTTTATTGATTCCCAACAACAGATTTCCAAGGAATATAACTCTTAGGCCCTGATTGGTTCAATGAATTGGAATTGGAATTAAGAATTATAATTCCAATTCTAATTCATCAAGAATTGGAATTCGAAAGAATTGAAATTATTGTGATTGGATGACAAGAGAATTGAAATTTGGAATTACAATTCCATAAAGAATTGATTTAAAATCCAATTCCACTGATTGGATGAACTTAGAATTGATTTGTATCATTCCCATGTTAATAATAACAACATAAGTGACTGGTTATCATGACTTATCAATTCTATATTTTAAAAACTGATAATAATATAAACTTTATCACTAAAATTAAAAGAACAATGTATTTGTCTGCATTGTTAATATTCATAAACTATCCAAAAAAAAAAAGAACAGTTTGATTACTAAATACTAATCTATATTTATATTATAAAATAAAAAACTATTTAAGTATGCATCTTTATCCACTCCTTCCTAAATTCAATTGGAAGTTCAATTGGAAGGCATGAGAAATACTCAAACTTCCGTGGATCTCTTGTCAGTAAATCACCCGCCTTGATAAGTTGTGACTTTTCAAGATCTGCAACCTTGGAGACCTCTTCAAATACTACTTGTGCACTCACTTTAGCAGGCTCATTATTTAAGGCCTTATCAATTGATTGGGCCATGTAGGAAACTGCAGCTGCCAATGTGTCACTTGTACGGTTTCTTTTCCTTAAGGATTGCAAAAGTGATACAGATGATGGCACCCGTCGACGAGATGAAGAACCAGATGTAGGAGAAGGTAAATCACTGATATCTATATCATCAAGACTAACATTATTATTAACGTCAGCTCCATCATGAGCCATAAAAGCTTGTTCTGCCTCTTCACCATGTTCTACACCTTCTCCATTACCATGATCTTGCCCGCAAATGATGCTCAAGTCATCCCAATTGTCAATCACTTTTGTCCGGTAACACTTTGCTTCCATATGAGATTGTTGAAAACAAAATATAAAAAAATTAGTACAAGGTAATATACTTTTGTAAAAATTTAAACATTAAACTAAATTATAATATACCTGACAAAAAACATTCCACACGTTTTCATCATCAACATGAACCATATTCTTGGTGTTGTCCCATCCAAAACCACTTTGCTTGATAATCTCACTAACAATGTGGTAGTGTTTGTCCCAAGTTTTGAGACGAGATTTAATGTTATCTTTAGAAATTGATACACCACATTGATCTTTTATGGCATTTATAGCTGCAATAAAGGTTGGAGCCTTCCATCCATTTGGTGTTTCATTTCCAAGGTTATGTTGATCAAGGAGAACAATAGTTAGAACACGATCCATTTCTGTTGTCTATTTAAAATATGATTTTCCTTTCTCTCTTACATTTTGAGCTTGGGACTGAGATCTACCACTTTCCATCTGTAATAATCTACACAAATATTAATACAATAGTTACTTGAAACCATATGCAATTGTAATTTCATAAATCATAATAAATATTGAGCCATACAACTTTTTGATAGCATACACAGGAAATGATATTTTTCAAAAATAAATTAAAACACCAAGTTTGATGAGATATAAACCAATAGCACAATTCAATTTAATTAACAAAAGGAATTTCTCATGTGTTCAAGAATTAAAAAAAAGATAGTTAAAAGACTACATAATGGTAAATAAATAAATGTTGACAGTGCCCTTTACCTAAAAGGAGTGACATCATTCTAGAAAACTAAGGTAATGAAGTAAAGTACCCTATAATGCACAAGATCTAAGATGTATACTAAATCAGAAGTTTTCAACTTTTAAATATTGAACTAACTAAAATCTTGTACTGTAAATAAAAAAGAAAATCATAATTGAAAAAAACAAAACAATCTCACACTCTGAAGTGGACATTGGACTTGGAGACTAAGAGCTTCAGTTTCTGAAGAGAAAGATAACCTGGAAAACGATAACATTGTTGAGAAGACCAATTTGAATGAAGAGTAGAAACACAAGCTTTATGAACTCTCTCAAGGTAGTAATGAATATCCAACCGATACCCTGTTACCAGTAATCTTTGCCTTGCCCAGAAAATAAAAGAAAGAAAACAGGTCAGTCAACTCTATGAAGACTAAAGAACCTAAAAAATTGGGCGAGGTAGGATAAGCTGTACAAAATTTGAATTTATGGTCTCATCAAAGATGGATAATGAGGAAGTTATGCTAATAATATATATGCTCAGATGACCATGACTCTATACCTAAAAGGAGGGTTTCAAAGCAACAGTAAGGCATTAGTAAGAGTGGACCAAAGTTTCAATTGGCCGGAGTAGACAGCGCAGCAAGCTATTGATTACATTGCATTTTGGACATATACACCTCATTCCATAGTATTAAAGATCATAGTTACCCAGAGCTCATCTGTATCAAGTATCACCTTTAGGATTAGTTTGGACATCGAATCTTTCAAAAAATAAAGTTCATTTTGTATTATGATTTTGAATGTCATTGCTTGTATATGGATACAATTACATGTACTGTGGGATACAGGTTGATGTCCAATGGTACTTTATAGAAAAGCAAGCTATTTTGTCAAGTCCTTCGCAGTACACTGTTGGTGTACAAATCTGTTTTCCTTCTCTTGGGCTCTTGCCACTATGAAATAAAATTCTTATTACCGATCAGAAAAAAAAGCAAAGCTATTTTGTAGTGTTGCACGAGCAAGGTTAATTGGAAAAATCAACAAATTGAGTCAGGTACATCTGTTCAAAAGGATTTAATACCATTTAGCAAAACCTTTGAATTAAACAAGTTTTATGCACTCTGAGTAGATACAGGGAACACAATCTGGTTTGAAGAACTCAAATACATAAAGAAAGTCAATTCATCAAACACATAGAATACATAGAAGAAGCATGTTAGACACATGCTTGTTAATATATAAAATCAAATAATAAATAAACTCTGTCCATGGAAACTTGACTCGTCTCTTGCAATTGCTTAGAGCGGAGAAGAGGGGAGATGACCTGCACGGTCACTTGTCCCCATCACCTCCGCCCAAATCACCGTTTCAAAAGTGGTGCAGGTCACCTGCCCCCATTAAAAAGAGAGAAGGGACGGAGAAAAAAAGAGGTCGCAGAGGGGTCTGTGCAGGGCGAGACCAAGAGAGTAAGAATCAAACGAGTGACCGGATTTCTCATCCTTTGTCTACGTCGCCAGCAATTAAGGAATGAAGTGCACAGGTTCAAGTTATTGGAAGAAAGAGGGGAGAGGGAGGAGAAGTGTACATACCTGTAATGAAGAAGGAAGTCGATAAGCTCCCGTTCTCTGCAGCACCACGAAATGTGAACAAAGAAGGAGGACTACGAAACGTGAACTAAGAAGGAAGACGATAGGCTTTCGTTCTCTGCAACACCACAAAACGTGAAAGAAGAAGGAAGCGACGATAGGCTTCCATTGTCTGCAGCTCCACGAAAGGTGAATGAGGAAGGAAGTTGATATGTATCGAGTTGCTAATTATTAATAATGAATCCCGAATTCTCCTCTAGGGAGTAGGGAATTCGGTGATTTAAGATATAGCGTAAAAGGCAATTCCGCAGATTTAAGCCACAATTCTATTTCCAATTTTAGAAACTCTAACCAATCAAAGGAATTGAAATTGAGAACCCAATTCCAATTCTTATCCCCAATTCCACCCCCAATTCCCCGAACCAATCGGGGCCTTAAGGTTTTAACCGGATTTAATTGAAAATTTGCATGAGTCTTCTATTTATCATAATCTTTCAAATGGATTTGGTTTGATTCAATTTAAATTGGATTTGAATGATTTCAAGACAAATGGCTCTAGCTTTTACCGAATTTTCCGGATTTGTCTCAACTTGGTTTTATTCAAGTTTTGCTTTGATTTCCATCTAATGGTGATATCCCAGAAGTGATACTGACATAAAAGAGGATCTGGAATTCATTGGGTTTCTCATGTGAAAGTATCATACATTTATCTTTTTTCAAGGTTTTTGATTATTTTAGCAAACTTTCTTATTTTTTAGCATGAACAACACTTGGCAACCACCTTGTGTAGGTGAGTGGGGGGTGCCTAACACCTTCCCCCGTTCATAATCTAATCCCCTTACCCATCTCTGGATTTTATTTTCAAGTAGAGTTATTTTTACTCTAGTTTTTGCCTTTTGCTTATTTGATGATTTTTAGTATCCATTCACACCCTAAGATTGAATGGTGGCGACTCTCCCATTTTCGTTGAGCCCGTGTGATGAGGAGGGAATCATCTAGGTGATTTTTTTCATGTCTCACAAACAGTAAAATAGCACTAATTCCTAATTATTTTTAAAAAACACTAATGCTCAATTAACAAAAATTTGACAACTGAATATAGATTATTCAGAAAAAGTATCACTAAAAACTAATTCTCTCAAATATTATTAGGATGATGTAGCTAGGCTAGGATTTGACTTATCTATAACGTTTATGGGCTTAACGTTCATTGTCCAAGCAAACCGAACTCTAAAGCTAACTCGACCGGCCCGTTGCCACCCACAATCTAAATTTCAAATTACTAGCATGGGTCTGACACATTGAGCCTTTGTAATAACAAGTCTCAATGTAACCCAAATCCATTTCAATGCATTATAATGTGTACTATACATGAAGTTTGCTCGGATTATCATCATAAGAGAGATATCACGTTGACCTAATCCTGTTCAACTATGAAGAATTTATGGGTCAGTTCATATTTTACCTAATCACATGCTGACTTATTTAAATTCAAGTGAAAAAGGATTGAATACAAAAATCAAGATTTGAATCTATTACTATTATGAATCCAGCGGTCTCTGTGTATTTATCCTTTGTAAATGATGTTAACAATATATAAACAACACTTACCTTTTTTCCCAAAAAAAAGCCAACCGTCTCTTTTCTAGCTGACATTTGATGCCCAAATTGCCCGACACATTTTATTAAATTCACTTTTATCTTCCTTTAACTAACTTATACTTATATAACTATATCTCATATTATCCAAAATTCCCTTCATTTCTAATTCCATTTACTTTTATATCCTTACACATATAACTACTTCTATTCCCCATAATGTTCTTCAATTTACTTTTTCTTTTATCTCCCAATTCATTTGCATCCACTTATTTAATTCTTTTGCTACGTGAATAGCTTGTGCATTTCCCTTAGTTAATATAAATTCATTATGTTAATCAAATATAGAAATTTTCTCAGATTAAATAATTCTTACTTAATTTCTTAGAAAGGCTCCAATATAAATTAAATTTGTGATAAGCCACAAGGAAATTCTTATAATTATATTGAAATTATAATAAGTACCTCCTAAGTATGAGTTATAGTTCTCGATCTAGAATTATGAGAATTGGATGACATTTTTTTTCACCTGAAATTTAATTCCTATAAAATTTGTCAACCAAACCCAAGAATTAAAATTTGAACTTGCCAATTCCAATTTCAACATAGATAGAATTCCTGAGATCTATTTTAAAACGCTTCACCAAACACCCGCCCATAAATGTGGGGGCTTGAAAAGTTAACTTCCTTCTTACATTGTAGAGAAAAACTCCATTTTTGCAATCACAAAAAGTTCATTCTTGAGTTTTGTAAATCTATTAAAGGAGATCATCGCGGTCACGATGTTCCTCCTTATTGCACAGTTTGTTCTCATCGTGGTCACGATGTTTCAAGTTGTAGAACTGCATTGAAGAAAAAATCAACAGAATTTCCACAGCAGCAGATTAGGCGTGTTGGGGCACTGGAAACACGTCCTTCATTAGAAGATGACCTTGAACTTCCTCAGCAGCAATATAGGCGTATTGGGGTCTTTGATAAATGGCCTTCTTTAGAGGATTCTCATGAGACCACCACATCTTGGAAAGAAGTTGTTGTGCACCAGCAAGAAAGTCCACCATCTGATTCAATGGAGAAGAATTCGCAGCAACAAATCCAATACTTTATGGCTCAAGTGGTACCGATCAGATTTCAGAAGGAATCCAAGAGGAGCAGATAATAAATCTTGAGAATGGTCTATTGGAACAATCCCACAAGGAAGGTGAAAAGGCTACAGAAACAACGCCAACTGTTGAAGAAGGAAGTTGTTCAAAGCAAAAAGGAGAGTTGGCTGAAGAAGGGAAGGAGGAATATACAAGTAGCAGGGTACAAAAAGGAAACTCTAAAATGAAGGAGCATTCAAACATATTAGAAGCAAATCTTATTGTGGATCTCTCGCAGTATGCATCTTCAGATTCTTTAATCCAAGCTCTTACTTTGGAATCGGTTAAGGCAAATTCTGTTAAGGGACATTTATCCTTGAATGAAGCAAAGATATCTTTATTAAGGGACCAAGTTGCCTTGTCAAAACGAGTGGATCTTGCCTTCAATTCTCTGGATCGTAATTTCGGAATTTCTCAAAGAGATAACAATCATTTGGCCCCACCAATTCAGACTCCAAAGAAAAATCATAGTAAATCTGCATCAGGCATTACCACAAGGTCCAAGGTAAAGACCTCCTCTTCTAATTTTATCAAATTGATTTAATGATTGACACAATGATATGGAATATAAGAGGGGTGGAAAACACAGATTCTATAAACATGTTAAAGTCTCATGTAGTCTCTAACAAAATTCAGCTTCTAGCAATTCTTGAGCCCATGTGTACAACTGACAGGTGCAAAAAGGTAGCAAAGAAGATTAAAATGAAGAACTATTTTTGTAGTCAAGATCATGTTAGCAAAATCTGGGTTTTCTGGTCTGATATCTTGAATTTGGATTTCATAACTGTTTCTGAACAATTCATTACTGCTCTTGTAAGTCCAGGGAACAATGTTTCTTTCTCTCCTTATTTAATATCCTTCATCTATGCTAAATGTGATGTGCTGGAGAGAAGACAACTTTGGCAAGAGATGCTGAGTTTCTCAAGTTCTGTGAGCCTTCCTTGGGTTCTTGGGGGAGACTTCAATGCAATTCTATCTGTGGACGATAAAAAAGGTGGGAGAAATCCAGAAAATAGATCGATGCAAGAGTTCCAAGACTTCATTCAATGTGCAGGATTAAAGGATATGGGTTTCCATGGGGCTAAATATACTTGGTGTAATGAGCAGGCCGGTCAAAGAAGAATTTGGGCTCGATTAGATAGATTTTTGATTAATCATCAGGGTCTTAATTTATTGGATTCTCTTAAGGTAATGCATCTTCCTCGGGTTTGCTCAGATCACAGCCCAATTCTTCTAACTGTTGCTCATGCATATGGGACTCAAGGACATTCTATGTTCAAATTCCAGAAAATGTGGATTTCTCACCATGATTTCTCAGATTTTGTGAAGTCCAATTGGCATGCTAATATTATGGGTTCTCCAATGCTTGTGTTCTCAAGAAAGTTGAAGCAATTGAGAGCAGCTCTCCGGAAATGGAATTGGGATGTATTTGGAGACGTTCATACAAGAATAAAGAATCTTTCTTTGAAAATTTCTGAGCTGGAAAATATCTTACAGATACAATGGAATCAGCAAAGTGCAGACTCTCTTCAACTCAATAAGAAAGATCTCATCAAAAGCATATCCCAACAAGAGATCCTTTATAGACAGCAATCCAGAGTTAAATGGTTACAAGACGAGGATAGGAACTCAAAATTTTTCCATGCCTCTCTTCAGATTCGGAAGCATAAACAGAGGATGAATGGTAGTGAGTGGTTTAATGATAACCCGAATATCAAAGATGAAGCAATCTCTTTTTTCTCTAACTGTTTCACCTCGTCTCCCCATTGCATAAATGACAGTTTGGGTTTCATCCCCAAAATTCTTAATGAGGATATGAACGAGAAACTCACTGCCAATCCTTCTAGGGAGGAAATTAAACAAGCAGTCTTTGAGCTTGATCCTGATAGTGCTCCAGTCCCTGACGGATTTACAGGATGGTTTTATCAGAGTTGTTGGGAAATCATTGCGGATGATCTAGAGGCGGTTGTTTCTGAGTTCTTCCACAATAGAATGCTTCCTACCTCCTTTACAGCTTCTCATATAGCTCTCATTCCCAAGGTGGATCACCCAGAATCTTTTTCTAATTTTCGTCCAATCAGTCTATGCAACTACTCTTACAAGGTAATCTCAAAAATTCTGGCAACAAGGCTTTCTGTTATTCTTCCTAACATTATAAGCAGAGAACAAAGTGCTTTTGTCAAAGGGAGAAGCATCTCGGATAGTATATCTCTTGCCCATGAACTATGCCAAGATATCAACAGAAAATGCCTGTGGAGTAATATTATTATCAAGCTTGATATGGCAAAGGCATTTGATAGAATGGAGTGGGATTTCCTTATAGAGGTTTGCAGAAGGTATGGATTCTCCGAATCATGGTGTAACCTTATTTCTCGGTGCTTAAACAATTGCTGGTTTAGTGTTCTTCTCAAAGGCTCGGCGTGTGGTTTCTTTAAATCCTCTAGAGGTCTTAGGCAAGGAGACCCTCTTTCTCCTTTGCTATTCATCATTGCAGAAGAAGTTTTTAGCAGAGGTTTGATCTCTATGGTTCGGGAAGGTTCTATTGGTTCCTATCACTCTGGCAGAATACCTCTCAAAGTGACTCATATCCTCTTTGCTGATGATATCCTTGTCTTTACAAATGGTAAGAAATCTTCCCTGGAAAACCTCTTGAATTGCATTAAGACTTACGAGGAAGCATCTGGTCAATTGGTGAACAAGTCCAAAAGCGGCTTGATTTCTTCTTCAAGAATTTCTAGTTCTCGGCTGGCCATGCTTCAATCATTGTCAGGAATCAGAAAAGTAAGTTTGCCTATCAAATATTTGGGTGCTCCTCTTTTCCATGGCCGCTCTTCCATGCCTATGTTTTCGGAAATCTTAGAAAAAATTCAAAAACGGATTAGTGGCTGGAAATCCAAAACTCTCTCCCATGGTGGGAGAGTGACACTAATACAAAGTGTCCTCTCAAGTATTCATATTCATTCATTGGCTGCTATTCCCTTCCCTAAAGTTGTCCTAAAAAGAATTGAAGGGTTATTTGCTAATTTTTTCTGGGGGGAGAGTATTGATCATGGTCCTAAGAAGCATTGGTTAAGATGGGAGAAGATTTGTCTTCCTAAATTAGAAGGTGGACTGGACATAAAATCGGTTTCAGATGTCATGAAAAGCTTGCAAATAAAAATGGATTGGAAGGCCTTGCATGGAGATAGCTTATGGTCTGATTTTATGAGGGCAAAGTATTGTGCTTCGGGGAGTCTTCAAAATCTTCAAGATAGAAGTGGCAGTTCTAAGATATGGAAATCAATCCTTAAGGTGAAAGAGGTCATTCTCGATAACACAGCCTGGTCTATAGAAGAAGGTAAAGTAAGCTTTTGGTACGATCATTGGTCCCACCTAGGAAAACTCTCTGAGTTTGTCCAAGATGAAGACATTCCTTTTGCTGAGGCAAGGGTCTCCGATATGCTCAGCCCGACTGGTTCTTTGAATGTGGGTATTCTAAACGGCGTCCTCCCTCCTGATATCAACTCTCAACTGTTGGATATTCAATTTCGGCTATCCAATCTCAAGGATAAGCCTCTTTGGAAGCCATCGTCATCAAGTATTTTTTTCCACTTCATCTGCTTGGAATCTCATCAGAAAATTTGGTAATAATTGTGCTTGGAGCAAAAGCATCTGGGTTAAGCACATTCCAAAAAGATATCAGTATTTTTTTGGAAGCTTTTGAATGGGGCGCTGCCCACAGATGACAGAATTACAGCTAGAGGTATTCAAATCTGTTCTCAATGCAATTGTTGCTCATCCAAAAATTTGGAGACTTTGAATCATCTTTTCTCGTCTGGGGAAATTGCAAGTTTTTGTTTGGGAATATTTTGCAAATCGTTTCAAAATCCAATTTCATCCTTTGCATGATCTTGCCACTAAAATTTCCTTCTGGCTTAGTAGGCATCTTGAGGATCAATATTGTCTTCTTTTAAAAGCAACTCCTCTTTTAATCTGTTGGGAGATTTGGCTATCCAGATGCAATAGCAGATTTGAAGAGGCACCGATGTTAAAAGAGCAAATAGCAAGCAAGGTTTGTCATTGGCTTCAAGAGATTGCTTATCTTACAAAACCTATTCGGAATTGCAAGCCCCAAGGAGTCTTAGTTCTTGAGCAGCTGCTGTTGTATTCCCCATATATCAGAGCCAGAAGATTTTAGATTGTTCGTTGGTTAAAGCAAAGAGCTTCAGCGTTTATCTTAAATGTGGACGGGGCATCTAAGGGGAACCCAGGAACTTCTGGTGGTGGAGGAGTAATTCGCAACAATTCAGGTATATTTCTGGTAGCTTTTTCTGCTAACTATGGGTTTCAATCTAACCTCATGGCTGAGTTACTTGCCTTGAGGGATGGTCTCCGATTGGCTGATAGATTCGGTTTACAAGAGCTGGTTATTGAGACAGATTCAAAAATTCTCGTCGACATGGTCAACAGTAAGGCTTCCATCCCATGGAAGTTTATGCTCTGGTGGCAAGAAATTAAAGGAAGACTTAGTATCCAAAATCGGATAGTGCACCACATTTATAGAGAAGCTAACACTGTTGCGGATGCACTTGCAAATGAAGGCTGTGAAAAAATCTCCAAATACATTTTTGAGCCACAAGGAACCCTTTCTTCTAAAGTTAAAGGTTGCTTGTTTCTGGATCGATCCGGATTGTATGCATTTAGGAAATAACTTTTTATGTTATTGTTTTCCAGGGATAAGGCTTTATATCCCCTTCCCCCCCCCCCCCCCCCCCCCCCCCCCCCGTGCTTGTGTAACAATTTTTTTGGAATTAATCTACAGGTCAGGGTCTGCCTCAGCCCTCCTCCCACCGTAGGAGTGCCACTAAGGTTATTCCTGCCTTAGTGGGTTTTTGCTAAAAAAAAAAAGATCATCGCGGTCTCAATCAATTACAGATTTTCACTTTTCTTTTCTTGCATGTCTTTCCAGGAAAAAAGTTGGTTTGATATTATACCATTAGTGCATGGATCCATCAGACAACCAAAACATTCGCTACACTAGTGGAACTCATTAAGCCAGCAACAAAACAACTTTAGTCATAACAGGACCCCATGAGTTTGGCTAAGCTAATGCTTTAACCCGATGGGCACCCTTGTCTGCTGAATGATTGCTAGCTCCACAAGTTTGGCCTCGTCTAGAAGATTTTTGAGGCTTTGGAACACAAAATTGTGTGGCCAGAGAAAACTGGCTTGGGAATATATGCTTTATAAAAGAAGGAACCATGGATCATCGCATTGCAATCATAGTGGCCTGATGTACCACCGTTATCAGACTTTAATGTTGTATGAGTGCTTCCTTTTTTAATCCAACGTGTGGTCGTGCTTCCTTTCTTTTATAAAAGAAGCTATGATTTGACTTGAATTCTATCAATAATTAGATACGCACCTTACTCTACACTCAGTACCAACTGTATGATGTATGTATTTTTTGTAATTTTGGGTATCTCTTGTATAAAGCCCAGAATTAGGGTTTTATGGTTATTCTGATGTAGAGAATTTGTGCAATGTTTTACCAGGAGAGGGCTGCGTAAGTGTAACCCTTATTTTTCACAGATCTAGTGAAGGCACCCTATATATCATCCATGGACGTAGAAATATTTACGGAACCACTTAAATCGCTTGTCTTCATTTTCTTCTACTTTCTGTTTTTGTTTTGCTCTGTTCGTTTTTTCAACACCACCAACTCGGTTTAACAAAGTGAAATGCCCAACTTCGGCCTAGATTTTTCTTTTTTTTTCACACACTAGTGTTAATAGACCAGCCTCCCTTCTAGCTCATTTGTTGACAGAAGATGTAGGAGGTTTAAATGGTCGTTCGTCCACAAGATCAATTAATAATTAATATTTACATCTATTTCTTTAAATTTTTTTTTTTTTTAGAAAAAGAGGAAAGGTTCATTTACTTAAAAGGCATAAACTACTCTCCAAGTTTATTATACAATACGTTTATAATTATTTTTAAAGATAAAATGTTATTAATTTGTGTGTTTATATCTTTTTCAACTTTATATAATGTACATACATGTGAGCGTATGTATACATTTACATGTGCAGTGTGTACATATACATCTTTTCTTTCTTTTTTTTTGGCTTGAAGAAGGTTAGTCTTTTCGACCTTTATCGACAATTTTAAACAGCTAGCCCTTAAAGGTCAAAATCAAAAAAATGAAGAAAATCCCTAAACCTTTGATTAATTGGCCACTCCTACTGTCGCGATAAAAGCTACAGTAAACTCCGAAAACCAAATTTTCAATCCCAAATCCACTTTCCTTCAAACCAAACCATTCCAAATCATTTAAAACCATGAAATCATACTTCTAGAATCCAAAATAAAGAATTTAGACAACTTCCAAAACTGAAAACTTTAGAGAAACCATCACCACAACTTGTAACTCGGATTCATAACATTGTGCAGATGTATTCTTCATGTAATACACATGATTGGAAAGCAAAATAGTTGACAAGTTACTGATTCTTGCAGATTCCATCCCAAACAACACCTCTAACCTTCTTCAAAACTCCCTACTCAGCTACAAGCCTCCAATCAGCCCTAAGAACAACTCGACACCTCCAAATAACTACTCCACAACATCGTCCACAACCAATCAAAACACAACTCTAAACTAAGGCCCCATGAGGTCCTAATCCTAAACACCATACAACCATCCTCAAGATCAGCAAAACAATCAAATAAATACAATTCATTAAAACTGTATAAATGCCAAATAATTCATATTAACTCCAATAAATCATCAAAATTAACAGAACATCTCCCCACTAATCCAAAACAACAAATATGAAAATTTTGGGATGTTACGCAAAGACTTAGGATATATAACTACCCACTCAAATGACTCTTTATCATACGACGTAACCACTCAATGCCTCTTCTATAAAAGACTATAACCCCCAAATAGGTTTAAAGTGAACTATTCTATGTATTAGTGCACGTGACTCCTCTAATATTATAAAAATGAAAAGAAGGGAACGAAAAGATCTGTAGACAGCCAACGTACCTGATGGTCTTGATAAATATTCATTCATTATGAGAAAAAGTTGATAGCCACCAGCAGCCCTGGACTTATGTGTGATTTATTAAGAACTGAAGGTGGCACTCTCTAGTGAAACTGTAATGGCCAAGCCTGCAGGCTGTTACGTAAAAAAAGATTTATTTATAACATGCAGCCATTCCTCCAACAAAAGCCTTCCTAGGACCAGAAGATTAATTATAATAATATATGAGTCCAAGAAACCTATTACTTTTGTTGGCTGTAACATTGAAGCGTCTTTTCAAGCCCTGGAATTAAGAAAACTACACAATTGGTTGTTTGTCGTTGCGCAACAACTCAGACTATTTGAAGAAGACTCAAAGCTATCATCTTTCTACTGAAGAAACCAAATGGAGACTCTCCTTTGCGTCTAAGAGGTCTGATTTCAGAAATTCAGAATGAATGTGCAAAGTTCCACAGCTTTTCTTTTGCTTATGTCTATATATATGGAAGCAAATCAGATTGCTGATTCCATTGCAAATCACGCTCTTGACATGTTTTCATGTACTTGGATCTGTCATCCTCCTTTTTTTATTTAATCTTCCCCTAGATGATGCCAGGGGAAGAGCTTTTGTATGTAAAATTTCTTAATATATTATTTTCCTTCCACCCAAAAAAGTTGTGCAACAACTCAGAATATTTGACCGACAACTAAAACGTCGGTCCATCATCAAAGTCTAATAAAGCGTTTCACCGGCCGTATACGTTAAAATTAAAGCTTCCACTGTGACGCGGGGGTCTTCGTCTTCAGTTAATCCATGCAGTTACACCTTTTTTAGCCGAAGAGAAGTTAGTCTACGTCTGAGTATTCACATCTATTCTGACATGAATCCCTTCATTTCCTTGTCTTTCCGTTCATTGCTTAATTTGCTAGATCTTCAAATCATGTCAATAAGCTCTTGCACCTTGTCATAGCTGCCGACCTAAACTTTTTCTTTTATATGTTGTGAGACATGGAAATGTCATCTACGATGACTTCCGATATCGTCACGCGGGGATCAATAAAAGCTAAGAGTCGCCACCATCCAAGTTAAGGTGTGAATGGACACCAAAGGGTTCATAGACGCCAAATAGAGCTAAAGTAGCTCTAAGATAAGGAAAAATCCAGAGATTAGGTAAGGGGAATTATTTATGAGTAGGGGAAGGTGTTAGGCACCCCCACTCATCCGTCTAAGACGGTTGCCAAATGCTTGCTAATGCTAAAATATTGTTTGCTAATAAAAATGAACAAAGAGGTGCTTACAATAAGCACAATGTGTGTGACCATTCCACATGAGAAATCTAATGAACTTAGACTCTCTTCGTGGATTCATCACTTCTAAAACTTCATAAGTGAATGGAAATCAAAGTAAAAAATGAAGAAAAATCAAGCTAAGGCAAATCTGGAAAATTCAGACCAAAAGAGCTTGAAAGCTTCCATTAACTATAACTCACTCAATTTAAATCCAAATCCAATGAAACTAAAGCCATTTGAAAACTGGTATATAGTAGAGTGTACAGTAAAACATTCAGCTCAATCCGATTTAAAACGAGAGAGAAATCCACATCTGAAATCTGCTGTTATAACTTGGAAAAAGTGTTAAGTAGGCATTTTCAAAATCCAATTCGTGGAGTTTGGCTCAATAAAAATCCATGAAAATTGGTATGGAGGAAGTATGTGGTGCCATCTTTCCAAAGAAAAAAACCTCACACCAAACTCTACCCAAATGTGGCTTGTGTGCTCTCTTGAACAGGCCTAGAAGACCACAAATTAGCTCTGGACTATGCCAGCGAGCATCTCTGAGTCAATTGAGCACCCAAGGCACAAAACAGATCAAAATCTGCTGAAACCAGTTGGAAATGAAAATAGACTTCTCAAGGAAAACTCAGGAATTGGAATCACTCAAAACGGATTAAAATTGAGCAAACGGTGCACCATCAAAGCGGCAAGTTCAGCAATCTGGGCTGAACTGACTTACAGACTTTGAACATATGGTGTCAAAAAATGGCTCTATAAAAGTGAACGAAATTTTCCAGATATGAATTAGGCCAACTCATCTATCACATGTCTTTGGAATCACCCAAAAATTCATCCGGAGGATGAAGTTATGAGCATTCTAAGACAGGCCACAGATGCTGCCCTCTTTTGAAATATTTGAAGAGAAAGCCCAAAACTAGTGCATGTGTGCAAGTGAATTCGACCAAAATAACTTGAAATCATGAAAAACAACTCATGAAGTCCTAAAAATTCATTCTAAGGCCAGAGATCTCAGATTTTCCATATTGAGCATGGAGAATCCAAGATCTAGCCTATTTGATGCAAAACAGTGAAAAAGTGTGTGATATTGGTGAAAACACATGTCTAGGAGAAAATTAAAATCCGTTGCTATAGATAGCATGGATCACATCTCTTCTCCAAATCTAAAACATGATCAAATCAGAAAAGCAACCATAGGTTCAAAATAACCATTAAACATGCTCTTCATCACATGTAGGTTCTAATCCTAAAGGATCCATCTCGTCTTCCTTTTCCCAAGGCTCTCTCTTCACGTTTTACGGCTAGAGAGGATTCCCAGGTACTTTGGAAGAGGTTTGGGGCTACAAAACAACACCCAAGGCCTTACACTACAGAAAGGTAGAAGTTGGGAGTTGGAAATGTAAAGAGGAAACAAGAAAATCAAATGGAGCTTTACCTTTGGTAGCTTGAACACTTGAGGCAGCAATCCAGCAGAGTTTTCCCTCTTCTTCCAGAGCTTCCAAGCTTCAAATTCTCAGCCATTTGCAAGATGAGAACCCCTTTATTTATAGGCAAAGCCAAGGGTAGAAGAGTCCCAAGGGTAGGCCAAAAAAAGCCTTCTAGATTATTCCAATTCTCCTCCAAGGCTTGAATTGGAGTAATTCAGCAAGTTTCGGAGGGTGAAATAGGGAGTTCAAGTCCCTGAGAGAGAGGTAATATGCGTAAATAAGGCTCAGAAATCGAGCCATTTCGCAAATCCCCGAAACAACCAAAATCGTATACTCAGTGCGGTTTCAACAGAACCGTCACTCTAATACGGTTTCCATGCAAATTCAACCAAACCGCACATACAGGGCGGTTCAATTCAGTTACGCTCGTCATGATTGCTGTCGACGTATCTCAACGGCCGAAGCTTCCAGAAGCCACGTGGCAGCTCACGCAACAAGCATGAATATCAACCGTGCTGTGTATACGGTTGTAACCGTACATACAGGGCGGTTGAGACCAAATTCTCAAAAACCGCACATATACTACAGTCAGCACATTTTTGGTTGGTTTTGAGCCTTATCTGCACAGGCCAGGCTTATTTACATGTAATATCGTTTAAGTAAATGTCCTCGTATTTTTTAATCTCCATTTACTTAAGATATTACATGTAAATAAGCAAACACCCCCCCCCCCCCATTTGAATCCATTAAAAATATTTCCAGACCCAAATTCCAAGTGGATAAAAAGTCAACTTTCCAGTTCCAGGCTAAATTCCGGTTTTTCAGGTCCGGTAAAAAGATTAAACATGTTAATACCAAGGTATTCGTCAAGATTTAAAATCTCAAAAAATTCATTTATGCAATAACATTGCTAAAAACCTAATTACCGAGAAAAATTATCTTCAAATCTTGCTTTAAAAAATATTTCATTTTCTGGGGTCAAAAGTCAACAAAATTCAACCCGAAAAAGTTTGACTTTGCATAAAATATTGAATTTGGGCCTTTTCCTTTGTGGCTTTGGATTCAAATGGGTTAAGGATCTCAAACCCAATGCTAAGAATTGAAATTCCCAATAAAATATCTCTCCTTCAAGACTTATCAAAAATCGTGCAATTTTGGGGTGTCTACACATGTACAAACCACTTAAATTTATCTTCTTTTGTATATCTCATCAATTATTTGGTCCAATTCACTTTCAGTAGACCCTTTATCTACACCCCTTATGTGGATCCTCCACAGAATTATGCCATTTACCCCTTGAAGCACTTAATAAAATTACATTTACATTATTCAAGGACTTATTATTATTAGGGTTGAGCTAGAAAATTAGCTCAAGAGGGGCAAATGATAAGTCAGAATAAATTCAACTATATTAACATTCAAATGATTAGAAAAATTACATTTAGAAAAAAAAATGGTAAAATTATGAAAAGAGTCTTGGCCGGCATAAGTAAAAACAATCTATCAAAAAAATTCTTTCCATAAAAGGGTCACTCTAGAAAAAAAAAATTAACTATAGGATAAATTTATTATAGTTATGTGGGATACAAACATAACCTACTTGGGACATGAGCACATTATGCGTGCCCCATGTAGGATGCGCTGGTATCCTACGTAGGGATATCCCACGTATAATACACTCGTGTCCCAAGTAGGCAGTGTTATACCCTATGCAATTATAATAAAGTGGCACTACTTTTAATTTATTTTTTTTTTAAATTGATCTTATATGTCTATTATTTATTAAAAGTGATCTTTTTTAGTAAATGAGATTTTTTATAGAAAGTTCTTATAAAGACAGGCAAAAAAGTGACCATTCTTCATATCTTTGGGAAGGGGGGAGGAGGGGCAATTGCTTCAAGTTTTGGGGATCTTAAGTAATATTTAAGAAATAATAATAATAAAATTTAGAAAAAAAATTTTGAGGGGGGACAATTTATAGACACCCCCAAATTGCACAATAAAAATAATGAATAATTGGCAAAAATCATTATCTCCTTTGAAACCAGCATAAAATTTGAGAAAACAGGCATTTTTCCTTCTATCCGACAACTCAGGTCGGATACAAGTATACTTCTTCATATCCGACAGAAGTTGTCGAATATGAGCAAGCATTAATGTATCCGACGACATATATCGAATACATATATATATGCTTGTGTAGCCGACCTGATATGTCGAATACATGATTTTTGCTCAAAATTAGGGTTTTCCGAGAGTTTTCACTTTTTACCATCATATCCTTCATTAGAGGAGTGGAAATCTCGGAAATGGCCTTAGGGTTAAGGTTGGTGGGCTCTAGACATTATTTTGTGTCTACCATCATGCAAACCCTAACCCTAGCCTTTGCCTATAAATAGGAGGCTCCTCCTCAAGCAAATGGCCAATAACTTCTGCAAAGAACTTTTGCCAAGAAGTTGGAGATCAAAGAGCTCCGAATGAAGAAGGGAACCGCTGCAGTATTGCTTCCAAAAGCCCAGGTAAGCCTCAAGCCTCTCTTTATTTTTCTGTTCTTACATTCAAGATTTAGTTCTCTTCTTCTACCTTTCTGTAGAATAAGGCCTATTCTATGTGTGTGAAAACCCTTCCTCTACTCAAAGTACCTCAAGACTCCCCCTAGCCGTAAAACGTGAAGGCGGGATCTAGGGGAAACGAGACTAAGGATTGATCCTAGTGTTAGAACCTTGTTGGAATAAGCCTTTTGATTCTATGAAAACCGTTTCATATTCAAAATACCCCAAGATTATCTCGAAGAACCGTTAAACGGGAAGAGAGAACTAAGGGAAACGATAATGGAACGGAACCCTAGGTTGTTCTAGAACCCCATTTGATTGATATGAATACATGCTATATGTTGTTATATTATTGAAGAATAGATTTTTACACATGCACACATAGCACTTTTTGTCGGATTCGGCTTATATTTCAGATTTATTGCATTCATTGTGATAGATCTGGAATAAATAGCCTGGGATATTTCTTGTTGGTTTTCAACATGATTTCAAGCAAGTTTTGTTGAGTATTGAAGGCCTCTAGGTCCAACCTCTCGGTTTTGGGCATTTTTGCTCATTTTTGGGGTTTTTGGCATATTCTTTCCAATCGGAGAGAATGGTGAGCCAAACTTGTGCCCCATTTCTTCCTAGGGGTTCTTTAATATCTTTTTAAAATGATTTTGATTTATCTTGCACGGATTCCACACACCTGTAGACACCCCAAATTGCACAAGCGATCATCAAAAATCACTATCTCCTTGAAAGCCAGCACAGAAATGGAAGAAAATGAATTTTTACCTGTATCCGGTAACTCAGGTCGGATACAAGCAGGCATTTTCGTATCCGGTAACAAGTACCGGATACAAGCAGTGCTTAATGTATCCGGTAGCATGTACCGGATACCTTAAGGTCCTTATGTATCCGGTTTGACATACCGGATACCTTAAGTTTGCTCAAAATTAGGGTTTTCCGAGAGCTTTTCACTTTTACCATCATGTCCCTCATTAAATGAGGGGAAATCGCAGAAATAACCTTAGGGTTAAGGTTGGGGGGTTCTAGACATTAAGTTGTGTCTACCAATGACCCTAGCCTTTGCCTATAAATAGGAGGCTCCTCCTCAAGCAAATGGCACTCAACTCTTGTTTTGAATTCTCGCAAAGAAGAACTCCAAGAGAAGAAGAAAACCGCTGCGGAATCGCCTCCAGAACTCAGGTAAGCCTCAACTTTTCTTTTTATTTTCTGTCTTTACATTCCTAGATCTAGATCTCTTCTTCTACCTTTCTGTAGTGTAAAGCCTTGTTTGTATGTGTGGAAATCCTTCCCCGGCTCAAAGTATCTCAAGACTCCCCTAGCCGTAAAACGTGAAGGCGGATCTAGGAGAAACGAGACTGGGGATTGACCCTAGTGCTAGAACCCATGTAGCATAAGGCCTTTTTGATTGATTGTAAACCGTTCCATATTCAAAGTACCCTTGATTATCTTGAAGAACCGTGTTTAACGAGAAGAGAGAACAGAGGGAAACGATAATGGAACGGAACCCTAGGCTGTCTTAGAACCCTATTTGGATGAATATTTATGCATGCTATTGATCTTGTTTGGTTTTTTTACACTTGCACATACATATCACTATTTTGGCGGGATAGGCTCATATTTGGGGTTTATTGCATTTATTGTGATAAATCTCAAATAAATGGCCTCAATCAATTCTGGAATGTCTTTTAGATGATTTTTAAAGTATTTGTGTTCATCTTGCACGAATCACACATTGTTATCAATTTTCGGATTTGATTTTCTTCAAAAGTGGCCTAACTGGACAGCACCTGTACCCCTACTTCGGACGCCCATAACTTCATCATCCGGATGAATTTTGGGGTGATTCTAGAACCATGGGAAAGGTGAGGCTGTCTAGTTTATGTCCACCAAATTTCATGAATTTCCATCGAACGGATTTTTGACACCTCTCTGTCGAAGTTAAGTGGACAGTTCAGGTTCAAATACAGAACTTGTCACTTCGACGGAGCGCCATGTGTTCGATTTAAGTCCGATTCGAGTGATTTTTGTTTTTTAGTATTCCTTTATGAGTCTATTTTCAAATCCAGTTGGTTTCATAATTTTTGAATTCCATTTGAATTATTGGTAGCCGATTTACTCAGAACTGTTCATTTGTACTTTTCTGGGTAAATCTGTGATCTTCGGGGCCTGTTCGGGAGACCACCCAAGGCACATCCGAAGGGATTTTTGTATGAGACTAGTTTCTATAGAAAGATGGCCATACAGACTTCAATCACACCAAATTTCGTGGACTTTTATGTAGTGGATTTTTCTAGACAATTTTCCCAAAGTTGCCCACTTACCACTTTTAAAAATCCCCAGCAGCAACTTCAAAGGAGCATAACTCCTAGATTTTTCATCGGAATGAAGTGAAATTTTGTATGAGACTCTTATTTACCCTAATCTTTCAAATGGATTTGGTTTGGTTCAATTTAATATTGGATTTGAATGATTTTAAGGCAAATGGCATGCTTTTTAACCAAACTTCCCGGATTTGATTTAACTTGGTTTTAAGCAACTTGAGATTTGGATTTCTATCTTTTGAGATATTCCAGAAATGATATTGACATAAGAGAGGATCTAAAATCCATTTAGATCTTCATGTGAAAATATCATACATTAGTCCTTTTTCAAGGTTTTCTATGATTTTAGCAAGCTTTCTATATTTTGCATGAACATACACTTGGCAACCACTTCGTGTGGATGAATGGGGGTGCTTAACACCTTCCCCCGTTCATAATCTAATCCCCTTACCCATCTCTGGATTTGATTTTCAAGTAGGGTTATTTTTACCCTAGAATTGGCATTTTTACACTTTTTGCATATTTTTTATCTCTTCTGGTGTCCATTCTCACCCCAAAATCATGAATGGTGGCGACTCTCCCATTTTTGCGTTGAACCCGTGTGTTGACGGAGGGATGATCACTCCGGTGATTTTTCCCATGTCTCACAACATCCGAGCACTGTTTCGAATTGATTTTCTTTAAAAAGGCTGAAACTGGGCAGCAGCTGTACCTCAACTTCGGACACTCGTAACTTCATCGTCCGGATGAATTTTGGAGTGATTCCAGAGCCATGGGAAAGGTGCGGCTGTATATGTATCAAGCGGATGTTTGACACCTCTCTGTCGAAGTTGATAGGTCAGTTCAGGTCTGATTGTAGAAGCTGTCACTTCAACTGAACGCCTTGTGTTCGTTTTAAGTCCGATTTGAGTGATTCTTGTTTCGGTGTTTCCCTTTTGAAGTCTAGTCTCAAACCCAATTGGTTTCATAATTTTTTGACTCCATTTGTGTCGTGGGTAACAGATTCACTCAGAACTGCTCAATAGCACTTTTCTGGGTAAATCTGTGATCTTCGGGGCCTGTTCGGAAGGTCACCCAAGGCACATCCGAATGAATTTTTGTATGAGGCTAGTTTCATTTGAAAGATGGCCATATAAACTTCATTCACACCAAATTTCATGGATTTATATGGAGCCGATGTTTCTAAATGATTTTCCGAACTTGCCCACTTGTCACTTTTTATTATCTCTAGCAGCAAATTTCAAATGAGAATAACTTCTTGGATTTTAACCGGAATTGATTGAAAATTTGCAGGAGTCTTCTATTTGTCATAATCTTTCAAATGGATTTGGTTTGATTTAATTTAAATTGGATTTGAATGATTTCAAGACAAATGTCACTATCTTTTACCGAATCTTCCGGATTTGACTCAACTTTGTTTTGTGCAATTTTTGCTTTGATTGCTATCTATTGGTAATATTCCAGAAGTGATATGGATATAAAAGAGGATCTGGAATTCATTTGGATTTCTCATGTGGACAAATCACATATTTGCTTAACCCTTTTCCAAGGTTTTTGATGATTTTAGCAAGCTTTCTCATTTTTTAGCATGAACAACACTTGGCAATCACTTTGTGTGGGTGAATGGGGGTGTCTAACACCTTCCTCCGTTCATAATCTAATCCCCTTACCTGTCTCTGGATTTAATTTTCAAGTAGAGTTATTTTTACTCTAGTATTTGCCTTTTAGCTCTTTTTGCTTATTTTGAATCTTTTGATGTCCATTCACACCCTAAAATTGGATGGTGGCGACTCTCCCATATTTTCGTTGAACCCGTGTGATGACAGAGAGGATCATCTCGGTGATTTTTCCATGTCTCACACAATTGCCCCTTATGCCCCCCTTGGCTCCGCCCTTGATTGTTATTATGATTATTATTATTAGTTCAAGCGGACACATGAATTAAACAAAGAACTCAAAAGCCCCTCTCCACTTAATCCATCTATCCCATATATGTATATAGACGCGCATAGAGTCTAACCACCCATGATTAATTGATGTTTCATTTGACAATCTACCATAATAGATGACATCTTTTTTTAATTGAGTACATGCGATATTATACCTCATGCAAATTCATTAGTTGATGAAAAATGCAAAAATTGGGCTTTAGTGATGCTTTATCAAAATAATGACATCTTTTGCTCTCTCACGTACCCATTTTGTGCAATTCACTTCCTATGGTGACTCTATCTACAGCCCTTAAGTGAAGCCTCCACAGAATGCAAACACGTATCATGTGGATGTAAACACGCAACTAACAGTTTTCAGCCACAAGACATGTGTTTGCATCCTGTGGAGGCTTCACTTAAGGACTGTAGATAAAGCCACCACAAGAAGTGATCCGCATTTGAGTAGCCGTTTCCACTCCTCAAAAGGTTACGTAACTCCTTACTTCCTACTTTTTCTCTAATAAATCATCCCTTAGTTTTCAAAGTCCATTCCATTCTTTCCATAAAATGGCCTTCAATAGTTTCTAAGTCGATCTACTAAGTACTTATTTATATCTAATTTCTTAATCATCGACATGCAGTATTGCACGTGTCACCCGCTAGTAATTTTTATTTGATCAACCAAATTCTCCCTTGATAATTTCGTCCTGATAAAGATTATAATAATAAACTGCCACTTGTTCTTAAGTTTTTTTTTTAAATATAACTATCTTTTAAATTATGTTGATAAAGTATCAATAGTAAACTTAATTTTCCGTATACGTACCAAATGTGGTACTACCATAAAGGCGGGAAGAAAAAAGGGCTGCGGACAGCCAACGTGTACTTCACGCCCTGGATTATAAATTATTAGAAAATGTCACCGGCTCACAGGGAAATATGTTGATACAGCCGAAACAATTGAGGGGTTTCAAATGATCCTTTCCTAGAGAATTAGATAGTCTTCGGAGCAGGACTTTTGACATGGTAAGTAACATCCATGAAGCTGCGCGCGGGAAGGCTATGAGCATAGAACCTTTTTTTTTTTTTTTTGGTGGGAAGACTATGAGCATAGAAGTAGAAAGCAAATTGAAGAAATGGCCTTAAATATGCGGGTACGGACCCAAAAATGTTATTGCCATGAGCTTTGGGCTAGTTTATGCTTTAAAGTTGAAAGGGTTTCTTTGTTTTCCCCAGCTGGGCATAGTGAAATTCTGTCCCGTATACAAGAATCCTTCATTTAGTTCCTTCACCGCTCTGTAAAAGAAATTAAAGAGATACATATTAAGCTATGGCTGTGCTGCATCTAGTTCTCCTGCGGCTGATGTTGGCGTCTTTGGTGAAAGCAGAAAGGGCAACAACAGCAGCAGTGATACACATGGCCATTAATCCTGGTTGTGATGCCTCCTGTGGAAACCTTAGCATCCCTTACCCATTTGGCATGAACCCTGATTGCTACTTAGACAAAGAGTTCCTCATAACATGCAACCACTCCTCCAACAAAGCCTTCCTAGGACCAGAAGAAAAACAAATATTGGTCCAAGAAATATCACTTGTTGACGGTGTACTGCGCACCCAAGGCATCCTAGCCAAAGATTGCTACAACCAAACGGGGTATTATACAGAGAAGAACAGAGACCACCCAAGCTTCAACTTAGACTGACTGGAAGGGATTCACCTTCTCAAATACCAGGAACAAGCTCACTGCCGTTGGTTGTAACACTGAAGCTTTTATCAAGGGATCCAAGACCCCGGAAAGAAACTACACATTTGGGTGTGCTTCAATATGCAATAGCCTGGTCGATGTGAGCAACCACTCTAGCATCGGAATTGGTTTCTGTCAGACTTCCATCCCAAAGGGGCTAAAGAAATTTGATATAGAAGTCAAGAGCTTCCGCAACCACACAGGGATCTTAGACTTCATTCCATGCAGCTATACCTTTTTAGCTGAAGAGAATTCATACAAATTCTCTTCTGTAGATCTACTGGATTTAGAGAACAGATTTGAAGTTCCACTGGTGATTGATTGGGCGATCGGGAACCAGACATGCGAGGAAGCTCGAACACGCGTTTGTGGAGAGAAGAGTTACTGCTATAACAACATCAACGGACCTGGATATCGTTGCAATTGTAAGGAAGGTTACGAAGGGAACCCCTATCTCCTACGCGGTTGCCAAGGTCTATTTATATATACATATATGCTTATATGGTTAATTTGGTTGCTTCTTCCATATTCTTCTTCTCCTATATTGCCTACTCCCGTTAATGGTTTTCGTCTTCCTTAAACGTGTGATGATTGACGTTTCAGATATTAACGAGTGCCTTAAGCCAGAGCTCCATCAGTGCGGAAAACAAGCTTACTGCCGTAACAAAGCGGCGAACCCTACCTGTAACTGCCCCTCGGGACCTGGTCGTGCCCTTAATCCTAAACAAATTAAGGTTTTTGAAGGTAAGTATCGTGTAATTGGAGTAATATATAACCTGATTAGTACAAATCCTCTGCTTCAATAGAATGTGCAAGGCCACACTCATTTATGCCGGCCCAACCAACCCTGTTGTTGAGAAAAGTGTGGTGAGGAGAGGAGGGCACGTTAATTCTGTTAAGAATATAATTAAATATATAAAATTGATGGTACTGTCAACTTAAGCTTTTAGTAGGAACAATTTTCTACATGGTATCAAATCCAGGTTTCGACCCTAGGACCTTATAGGCCAACCTCGCTTCCACTACGTGGTATTAGAGCAAGTTCTATTAAAAATATAATTAAATATATAAAAATTCACCCCTACTATAAGTTTGAGCTTTTAGTAGGAATAGTGTTCTATATAGTATGAGAGCTTTAGTCCAACACTGAGGTCCTAGATTCAAACCTCCACTCCACTCGTTAAAAAAATATTCCACCCTAGAGGGGGGAGTGTTAAGAATATAATTAAATATATAAAGTTCATCCCTACTGTTAGTTTAAGCTTTTAGTAGGAATGGTGTTCTATAAGTTCTAATGAATTTTAATGCAGGTATCATAGGTGTTGTCCTGCTTGTACTGTTAGGGAGCTCCTGCTTATACTGCGTGATCAGGAAGAGAAAATCAATGAAACTCAAAGAGAAATTCTTCCAGCAAAATGGTGGTTTGATGTTGCAGCAACTCCTCTCCAAGTCAAAGAGCGAAGGCTGCATCGGCGAAGATATTCACTGCGGAGGAGCTGGAGAGAGCAACCAACAACTACAGTGACGATAGGATCCTGGGCAGAGGTGGCTATGGTACTGTTTATATGGGAACTTTAGAAGACAACAGCACAATAGCCATTAAAAAGCCCAAACTGATAGACCAATCCCAGATCGAGCATTTCATTAATGAGGTGGAGGTCCTCTCCCGAATCAAGCACAGGAATGTGGTAAAGCTCCTAGGCTGTTGCTTAGAGACCCAAGTCCCCTTACTGGTCTATGAGTTCGTCAACAATGGAACACTCTACGACCATATACACAACAAGGGGCCTCAATCTTCCATTATTTCATGGGAAGTTCGTCTAAGAATTGCAGCAGAAACTGCTGCTGCACTTGCATATTTGCACTCTGCCTGCTCCATACCCATCATCCATAGAGACGTCAAGTCCTCAAACATACTCTTAGATGATCTTTACACAGCAAAAGTGTCTGACTTTGGAGCTTCAAGGTTTATTCCACTTGATCAGACTCAACTAACCACATTAGTACAGGGGACCTTTGGCTACATTGACCCACAGTACTTCCAAACAAGTCATTTGACCGAGAAGAGTGACGTTTATAGCTTTGGAGTCCTTCTGGTTGAGCTTTTAACGGGAATGAAGGTTCTTTGCTTTGATAGACCCGAAGAAGAGAGAAATCTAGCTATGTATTTCATATTGTCGATTAGAGAGGACCGGCTATTCGAAATCTTAGCTGATGGAGTGGTGAGTGAAGCACCTACTGATCACCTTATGCAGGTTGCTAAGCTTTCCATGAGATGCCTTGATCTGAAGGGTGATAACAGACCAACGATGAAAGAAGTAGCAATGGAGCTAGAGGGATTGAGAAGGTCTAGGATCCATCCATGCGAAGAAATTGAACAAAACCCCCAAGACACTCAGTACCAAAACTTCAAATCATGGGGGTTTTTTAGTGAAGCTACTTCAACTACTTGTAGCCACAGCAGCCAGGAGATTTTGCCATTTCATATCACTCTATGATCCTTTTGCATGTAACGATATATTCACAGAAAAATTATTGTTCAGTTATCTTTTGAATGACATATGATGCATTTGTCATACCATTTCCGTGAATGAGCAAATGAGTTTGCGAATAAGAAAATATAGACCATTTGATCCTAGATAATTGCAAGTCCATTGATGGGGTATAACATGTCAGTTGATGAGAATTACAAGTCAATTGATGGGGAATTATAAGTCTATTGATGGGGAATTACAAGTCTGTTGATTGGGATTACTCCCACCATCTGACTTGTAATTCACTTTCAACGGACTTGTTATTTTCTTGGGTCATATGTCATCTAAAAGGTCAATGAACATTAATTTTCCCTTTTTTCATTAGGTATAGTGCTAGCTTTGCCGTTTCCAAATTTTCCTTTGTTTTTTCTTTTTTTTTTTTTTTTTTTTGTGCTTGTTCTTCCATTTCAGTCGTCATTTTTTCTTGTTTACACTTTCATTGTTGTTAACTGCATTGTGTTAGACATACATTTTACATGTTTTTAACATTCACATCGCCATGGCATCATCAAATGATACAAGTCTTTCTTCACTACAAAAAGAAAGATATTGTCGCGACCTAATACAATGGCACTTATACAGAAGTGCCGTTACAAATGCCTTAATACGGCATTTCATCTCCAGAAAATAATCTATTACGGCATTTTATAAGAAATGCTGTTATAAAACAAATTATTACAACATTTTATGAAAAAATGCCGCAACAAAATAACTTATTACGGTATCTTATAGACAAATGCCATTATAAAAAAATTTTATTAAAATACTTATTACAGCATTTTAGAGAAAATGCCATTATAAAATAATTTATTATGGCATTTTATAGAAATATGCTACTGTAAAATTATTTATTACAGCATTTATAGAAAAATTCTGCTATAGCATAATTAATTAAAATGTCGTATTAAGGCATTTGTAATGGCACTTTTGTATTTAGTGCCATTATATTAGGTGTTGTTACATCACGTTCCTTTTTCCCTTTTTTTTTTTTTTTTTTTTTTTTTGGTGCTTTCATAAGAATGTACGATGCTCTAGAACACCCTTGTTGATGATCTTTTGCTCCAATGACATCTGGGGTTCCTCGAATAATTTGATATCTCGCAATGGGTAAATCCTTAAGTCTTCCTCCCCTTGGTTGGACTACAGAATGTTGTTGTGAATTAATTATACATCCTCAACACCGGGTATGTATATAACCAATGATTTTAAATCTAGATGTTAATCATACTCCTAATCTAATGCAAGGAAAAGTTTGGTTGTGATATCGAATCACCCTGACTATCATTCTGGAGAACAGTGTACGGCTTTTTGTTCAATTCTTTCGAAGATGATGGATTTTTTCTCCTCGTTCAAGAATCTCTTCCCTTCTTCCACTCCGCGCAAAGAGTAACTAAAACCATTTCAGTCAAGCTTTTATCTTCTAAATGAAAACTTTTGATCTATTTTATTTATTCACAAAAAGTGGAAGATTCTTCTTTTTACCAAACATTCCTATATTACTTAATCGTTTTTTCCCTTTTCAAATTTTATAGGAAACAAACACACCTGCCGTTTTTTCTTTCTATTTTTCCTTTCATAAAAACCAAAATAAAATGTACAAGGTGACATATTGAAAGTAGAGGATTTTTCCTTCTAATTAATCTAGTTCACATTGTTAGATAAGCTCAATCTCAAGCCAATTTTTTATGTACTTGGAATATATAGTTGAGAATTGCTATGTGGTTTTACAATCCCTTCATGTTTTGGTTAAGAAAAAAAATTAAGTTGTGTAAATTAATAAATATAATGAACATTCATTTCACACCATGTAACTCCCATGAACAATGACTGATGTATATATTCAAAAGCAATTAAACCTTGTTGGCTTACCCACCAATCAAGACAATTTATTGTCATGACAAGATAGCCTCCATTTGCAAGAAAACAAGACATTAAAATGATAACTACAGATAAATCTATTAATGCCATGTTTTGATATATAGAACTAATATTTTCAAACAAATTATACTATAATGTATCAGAAGTTAGAACAAGCTCCCACATATGGATTTAGCCTATGAATCTTTTGTGCCCAAAACTTAACACTGACAATCTCATCAAGATCAAAGAGTGGGCGTGGCTACGTAATTATGTTACAAGAGGCAGGTTTCACTTACAAAGCCGAGTAAATGTTCTTCATAGGGATCACACAAGAGCATGTACAGCGTATTTCGTTACCAAAGTATGCTGCACTCTTTGAGAAGCTCGGCTGGGATCGGCATGACTCGCTCTATATATAGAACTTTCCAAATCCTGAATGCCTCCTCTGATAATAATTAAAGGGTCGAGCCTGCACTTGCAGTACTACCTAGTGTCTCAGAGCTATGTGAATGTCACATTCTTCAAATCCTTAACCTTCCCATCAGATGAAGGGATGTGTCTGTCAGGTTTCATGGCTGAGGAAGATGACATAGGAGCAGAATTGGAGCCTTTGGAGGGAGCAGAAGGAGGAAGAGGAAAGTGCTTGGGCAACATTTGCTCCCAGTACTCCCTAGGCAATCTTGATGACTCTGAAAGAACAATGCAGGCAAGGAGACTCAACAGAAAGGCTTTAATCCACCAAGGCCCTAGCATCTTGTACACTCAATACTGACTCCCACAGACCTCCTTTAACTTTCAAACATAGCTTTGAAGACCCACTTTAGTATTTGTGGCAGCAAACATACCCATTATTGCACTAAGGCTGCCAACTATTTTGTTTAAAGAAAGATGTCTCAATGGCAGACAATGAACTATTTGATAATTGGAAGCACTCAGCAACTCATGTTTGGTTATCATAATTTCTAATTGAAGAATGAGTCTGTGTTTATTAGTTTAAGGATTTGGTAGTTTAATTATAGCCCTCCTTTGGTTGGTTCAATCCTCAACTTCTTGTAAAGAAATCCATATCTCTGTAACTTTTCAAGTTCTTAGACTTTGTTCTCAGACATGAGAAAGTGATCTTTCAACTTCAGTTAATAAGACCATTTAAATAAATTTGTGGCACAAAAATCCATGTCTTCTGTAACTTTTCAAGTTCTTAGAATTTGTTCTCAGGCATGATAAAGTGATCTTTCAACTTTAGTTAGTAATACCAATTAAATAAATTTGTGGCACAAAAATCCATGAACATTTTATTAAATTGGATATGATGATTTCATGTGCAAGGCATAGAATAGCCTCAAACAATGACCATGTATTGGCAGGCATGGTTCAACCAAACCTGCTTTCAAGGCTAACAGCTGCATTGCGTGTCATTCATACACATCATCTGAACCCAATCCTTACATGTATGTGTTATTAATTAAAAACCAAATTACTGAACAATATATAAAATCATTAGTTGGAAAACCCCACCTAAACCTGAATTCCTTTATTCTTACATCTCAATCATTCAACATGAGCAGAGAGCTGCTTCATCATTTTTATCTGTGAGAAGCCAGCAAGCCACATTAGAAAAGTGAAGGAAAAGCTAAAAGAGTCCCCCAGACAAGCATCTAGGACACTTTGTGTAGACAGTTCTACCAACAAAGAGGAATGTTTACTGCACAAATAAATATTACAAAAAATCAGTTTGTCAGGTGAAGTGAGATACTACCATGTCTTTTTAATTGATCCGATTGAAATCTGTCGGATGAAAAATATATGTTATGTTTGTGGTGGTGTCTCTTGAGACAGGATGAGCTGGGGAGCGGCACTTGGTGCCCCTGTTGAAAGTAATTATCTGGTTCTTCCAAAATCTGGACTTAATTAAACATCTGTTTCTCCATGGCTACTTGAGGAAGATTTGTCTATATCTACTCTCTATTTTCTGGTGAGAGAACTCCTTTACAGTATTTGGAGTCTTTATCAGGCTTGAGTAAACTTTGAGTTGAACACAAGTAAACATAAATAATATACAAACCGTTTACACCAAGAGTACTGGAATAGACATACAGGCCTAAAGCAGGTTATATTTTGGAGCATGAAATAGCAGCGAACCGACCCGATACAAAAGCATTTTCAGTGGATTCGAGTCTGGTACTTTGACCGATTCAGGTAAAATCATGGATTCAATAATTAATCAGACGATTGTCTCAATGATCTGAAATTTAGAGCGGCTTACCAAAAAAAATCTTAAATTTAGAGCGGTAAGTTTTGCCCAGCCCGCCCAATCCAACCCAAATAACAACCCGAACTAAGACTTTAGTTTGGGTTTGAGTTTGGGTTGGGCTTGGGTTTTATGCTTTAAAGCCTAAAATGTCCGAAAAGCCCTAACTCGAGAAGAGACAAATGAGTTACATCTAAACATAACTACATCCAAATATAGGTTTTTTGTAACATCTTTTTCTCTAATACTTCAAGATATAGGAGTAATTTTTACCCAAAATTCCATGAGGAAAATGGTAGTACTATTGCTTTGTCTATGTTAGTCTTCTAGAACTTTCAAGAGAGGTTATTGACCATGTTAAAGTGGAATCTACAAGGATGGTATGGTTTAATACAAACCATGGATGGTTTAATACATACCATAGGAATGGTAAAGTTAATTAATCGGGTAGAATATACTCACTTACACACCTAGGAATGACAAACTTAATTAATTAAATAGAGTATCCTCACTTTTACATAGAAAAGACAAATATTTATATGAGCTGATTGATTTTAAGGAAAATACCTCGTCTATTATAATATTTGGTTTTTACTTTTTAAGATACTCATATAAACATGTGGATTGTATTTTATCTCTTTTGATTTACATTTATTGAATAATTTGCTATCACTATTGCATCCTACCTAATATTTTACTTCATAATTTCTAATTTTATTTTGTTGTAAAATGCAATTATCATTGAGTGTGCATTTAATTTGGGTTGGCCCAAACCCAACCCTAACTCAAGAAAAAGTTTTAAAGTTGGGTTTGGGATTAAGGAGTTTGGGTTTAGGATGGGCAAAGGTAAGTTTGGACCAAATAATTTTATTTTGGGTTGAGCCGAAACTCATAAAAACTTGGCCCAACCTGCGCTACTTACAGCTCTACTTAAATCCAAATCTAGTCCTTCAAATGTGTTACCCGACCTCTATAGGGTTTGGTTGAAGAGAGAATTCCATTTGGACGATGAAAGGGCAGTAATTGAAAACTCAGGATCTGCGGATTTACTTCTAAGCCTCCTTTTATTAGGGTGCAACTCGGTTCATTTCGACCAAGTTGATCTCAATCCAAGACCAAACCGAAGTTATTGAGAGTCAACCCGAAATGAAACCAAATCAAATTGAAACCAATCTTCTCAATTCAAAAGCCAAACCAAATAAAAATTGCAAGTTTGGTTCAGCTCAGTTTGGGTTACGCCAATTTTACAAATATTTAATTACATTTCAATTCAAAAACCAAACAATAACATATTTAAACGGCTTTCTAATTCTTCCAAAATTTATTACACTGCATCAGAGGTATGATCTAGTGCCTACAAATGTATAATTACCGGCACTTAAATGCATAAAACATGTACATTCGGTTCGGTTCAGAATGAAATTCATGTTTTTGGGTTTCAGGTTAGTTCGGTTTAAACTGAGCCTTCAACGAAAAACGTACAGAATTAATTGGGCTTAATACCTTTAGAATTAAAACCAAACCAAAAATATTAAAACCCAACCCAAAGTTGATTTGGGTTGGGTGGTTTCAGGTTTACCCAACCCAAGTTGCATCCCTAAGATTCTCTTACAGCGCTAGCAGCTTGGATCTGGATCCGAATCTATGTAGACCCCCTGTTTCCCCTCAACTTTCTAGGCTTATAGCCCCCATTTTACTTTCAACATGTAATTCACAACTTTCCAGGTCTATCAATATTTGAAAACTGCTTTTTCTGGTCTTGTTGACATTTCTTCTGAATAATTATAATGACAAAAAAAAAAACCATGAAAAAAAGATTATTGATAGAAAGAGAGGAAAAAGAAGACAAAAAAAAAAGAGAGATGAGAATGATACTATAATAGTATAATTGAGCCAACTGATAATTACAATTATCATAAATTGATGAACTTTGATAACAAGAAAAGCTGAGAATAACCAATGTTGCTAGTAAGGCAGCCGAGGAGCCTAATATTGAAGACTGAAGCATGCTTTAAGCTATGGCAGATGCAATCGTTTCTACCTCTGTAGGCCGCCACATGGTCTTCTCAATACAGAGCAAGCCCTCCTTGTTGTTGGAGTAAGTCAAGCGGATCTCCCATCGGAGAGACCTCGCCAGCATCTCCACAGCACTAATGATCTCATCATGGTCGCGCACAATCAGCTTTCCTCCTGGCCTAAGGATCCGATCAACCTCTGCCATCATGGCTACCAAATTGCACCTGCAGGCCAGTAAAATCACCAAATTAGATCACAGTGTAAAGAAGTAATGACCGGAGTATCAAGCTTTAAACATGTTTCTAATGGAACACACACACACTTCTCCTTATCACCACAATATATATGTATGAAAGTTATAACAGACCTCTTTAAAAGTTTGGAGAAGAGATGATCAGCATGGAGGAGATCATAAGATCTAGGGTACGTGCTGAATGATTCGCACCAATCATGATAAATACCAAACAGTCCTCGCTCATAAATTATGGGAAGTGTATCTGGTGAATCTATCGGGACTACGTTCATAACCCACACCTTCATGTCTCTCAAGGCTGCAGCAAAACTGAATGAAATAACAACCACAAAAAATACACAATTAGTATAACAGGAAGAAAAGGGTAATGCCCCATTTGCAAACTGAAAAATAAAAAATATGCAACTTGAAGTAATAATAAAAGGGCAGCATTGAAGTGGGGAAGGCAAACATAAAAAAATGGAGGCTTTTTTGCCTCATTAGAAGATAATGGCTAGCCCAAACGACCAAGGAATTGCATTCTCTCAAGCCTAACTACAGAAACCAGCCAGAACCGAAATATTTACCCTCCATATAATGATCTCATGTCCATTACATTCCTCACTGAAGACCAGTTAATACCCATTCCATTCAGATATGAATTGCTAACAACATGTTTCCAATGCTCATAGTCAGCCACAAAATCCTCAGGTGCTGATTTGCCATAAACACCAACTTGAGAACTCTTCAACCAGTAAGGTGGTGTATTCAACCTTGCTGGCCATTCCTTTGGCCAGTGAGACCAACGCTCTGATTCCTCTACAGGCACTTTGTGCATACATGCTTGTAGTGCAACATTCCTGCATATAAACATGCGATCCTTTAAGAAAACCATATAGGGAAGTTCTTGGTTGTGCTTAGGATTTCAACATAGAAATATACTCAAGACACAGCATTTTAGAAGTGGTAAGAAATTCCCTTCTTTATCCTTTTTTATCCTTTTTTTTCTGAAAAAGAAATTAAAAAAGACTCAGATTATATAGAACCATAAACAATTTTCTTCTTGCAAGAAAAATTTATCCTTTGCCCGGTTCAACAAAAGGAGAAAGAGTAAGAAATCAAGAAAACATATTCCCCATATGAATCATCTAAAATGGAATCTAGAAGAAAAGTAAGAACACAAATAAATTAACTTTGTTATATTCTACGTTCTGGTAATATTTTGAGGGGATCAAATGAAATAATACCCCTACAAGACTAGTAAGATGAATACATTATAATTCTGCTAAAGAAAAGAGGTACCAGGCTGCATTCAGGTCATCAGATTCTTGGCAGAGGGGAGGTTCATTTTGTTCTCTCCTCTCATAGCAATCATTGGAAGTCGGCTTTCTATATATTGCTGCACCTACTCCATTTACTTTATCCTTTTTAATCGTAAGCAGCTCCCAGCACATTGATTTTGTTAGTTCAGACATTGCTGTAATCAATTACCCCCAAAAACAGATGGGAAAATTGTTAGATCCAATGCCCACATAAGCCAAAAATACACTTCCTGCAAAAGTAATTTACCTTTCCAGATCTCAACATCTTCTTCTTTACGTTTTTGATAAACTGGAGTAGCCGACCACACAAAGAAACCACCAGGTCGCAACAAACGATTCAACTCTAATAGAAGTTTACCACCTGTATATCGTAGAACACAATGAATTACAAATCACAATAAAAAATTTAATCAAGAAACACCATCAGAAAAGGTTTTCAGATAATACCTTCAATATGCCATGGGACTCTACATCGGGCACAGTGCACAATGTCAAAGACCATACTGGGGAAGGGAAGTCTCTTGGTTCCCATCACAGCAGATATAGCCGGGATCCCCCTTTCAAGAGCGAATTGTACTTGGGCTTCATGTTCATCCTTAGGAGCAAATGACATGGTAAGCACGTCTCTTTCAAAGAGAAACCCTCCAAAGCTGGCAACCCCACATCCGACATCCAATATCACACGACTCCGTTTTCCCCATGCAATATCAGGCACAGACTGCAGAAACAGAAAATATATCCATGTAACAAATATATGAATTTTAAAAATGGAGCATAGAAACCACCAATGCAGGTATTGGATCTCGTCTGGCCTGGAAAAATAAACCATTCGGATGATGAAACAAGGTCAAAACAGTGGACGTAACACTCAGAAAAGATTAATCATGACTTTAAAAATGTCACATCATCACAGGATAACATTTGAGATGTGATGTAAATCACAAAGGCCTCGATTGGATGGCAAGAGAATGCGAGGAAGTGAAAGAAAATAAGCTTTTCTCAGATCTGGGATGCGTTTGGATAGTGAGAAAGAGTGGACCCCACGGTTTCTTGAGAGAAAAACGGACGGCAACCGTCCTATTTTTTTTCATGCACCAAATAGTCGGATTCTGCATCGTGAGAAATGCAATGCACACAACGTACCGAAGATGACCTCATCTCGATAACAACTATCTTCAAAGACTGATTATCTTCTGAGAGACTCTTCATTGACGATTAGCTTCATTAACAACATCTACTATTCATCCACAGAGATTATCTTTTGAGAAGCTTCAACGGAGGCAACATCTACTCGTAGCTTCATCAACAACATCTACTCTTCATCAACATCTACTATTCATTAACAGAGATTATCTTTTGAGAAGCTTCAACGGAAGCAACATCTACTCGTCATCAACGTCTGATCTGTCTGTTGGGACAAAATTTCAAGGTGAGAAGCAGAGAGAAGCAAATCATTGAAGGGTTTTTCTGCAAAACGTTGAAGGGTCTCTCTTTGTCTCTCTATGAACAAGTAAGTTTTGATACCCTTTTTCGCAGATCCTTCTCTTTCTCTTTGTATCTCTGTGAACTGAAGGATCATCATCGGTACCTTTGCCCTTTCCTGAAATTTGATTTTGGTTTTTGGGGGTATTCCCAACAGTTCTCTTAAATTTTATTTTTCCCGAATTTTTGTGATTCCGGGATTAATATGCAAATCAATATCTACGTGATTTGGTTGTGGTTTCTTAGGTGGCGACAATATGAACCTAGTCTGTATGTTGGTTGAAAAATCTCAATTCTTAACTGGAGCTTAAAACGTGAGCTTCAACCATCAAAATATGCATCGGTTTTAGTCAGTTTACAACACAAAATTTTCTTCCAAGCCATATTGATCAAAGGATTTAAGCTCAAATTGCTTCTCTGCCACAATCAGTTGTTTAGAGTACAGGGGCCACTTTCAATTGTAGAAAAGGAAAATTTGGCTTCATACAAAACAGAAATATAATGGACTTGATGTTGAAACATAGAAGTATAAAGAATCATAATCTTAATAAAGACTCATCGCTCTCTTCTAATCTCTGTTGCTGCCACTCCCTCCTTTATCAAAATCCCCCACCAATCCTGCTCTCTTCATCTTCTCCTCTTTAGATTTCCTACAAAACACCACCCATGCATTCACCTCCATTGCTACACAAACACAAATCAATGTAGATAGATTGAAAGAATAAATTTTTTTTTTTTTTTTTGTTTTGTTTTTCTTGTTTTTGTTATTGCATCAGCAAAGTGAGTACTTAATAGTTTGGTTCTCTCTTAAATGCCTTTTTTTAAAGTGCTTATATATAACATGACTCATGGAGTTAGATTTTCATATTTAAGGAAGTTATGGGCCTTTCAAATTATCTAAAAGTGGCAATTATAATCTGTTTATTTTCAGTGTCAGGAGGAAGAGGTGAGGAGAAGATTCATTCATCTTAATTGTTTTTTTTTTTTGTTTTTGTTTTTTAAATAATGCTGATTAATTGCGTGGGGACTCATGAAATCAATTGGTTTAGCTGCTATATGATTCCAAGTTATGTACTCTAAATCTTCCGGGGAAAAGAATAGAAAAGCTGATAGGAAACGTAGCCTGCACTAGTGACCATATACTTGTTGCTTATTTGCAATCTCAATTTCTTTTGAACAACTTTCAGAAGTCTGGCTTAATCTGAACAGGGGAGGAACATTAGGTATTCAATTTCAATTTTGCAATCTAAACGTGGCTTTTAAATTCCAGAGAATGCAATGTGTTTTGTTGCTGGTTTTGTATCTTAATTCCTAAGTAGTGGTTCCATGGGATTCTAACCTCCAAATCATAGACCATATGATCCATTATTGTTTACCGAAGGTATCCCTTAATGGTGCGTTGTCTTAAATTAGATTATATTGAATATGAATCTGTTTGAGCACAAGTTGGTTTTAAAGGAATGAGAGGAGAGTTAATTTAGAGTGGGTTATTGGGTTGATCTGGGGGGATTTGCTTTAATTGGATGCTAAAATGCAACTTTATTTTTGGAGTAGATTAAGTTGTCATCACTGTGTGTTAATGTAACCTCTATTATATATTTGTAGTTAAGTACATCATTAATGTTACTTGTATTGCTGTATTTTGTGGATTGTCTTTTCCAAAGCCTGGATAAAGGACGGTTGCAATAGGTTGGTAGGCTGGTAGCCTGTTAAAACTTTTGATAGATATATATTTTATAGCACAAATTTTAAACAACAGTTGGCTAGAGCATTCTCCAGAAAAAAATATGCTGCAATACATCCATTTTAATTGTAAATAGGTATGAGTGGCAGAAGTGTAAAGAAACTAGTCTAAGAAATAAGGGTTTGCTTAGCTAATTGAAATATAGGTGGCAATACGTCCATTTTAATTGTAAATAGGTATGGGTGACAGAAGTGTAAAAAAACTAGTCTACAAAATAAGGGTTTGCTTAGCTAATTGAAATATAGGTGGCAATACATCCATTGGCAAAGATGTTGGAGTTGGAAGATTTGATGAAGAGATGGATAATGGTATAAAATGAGTTGGTAGATGTGATGAAGAGATGGATAATGATATAAACTGTGTAACTGTGTACATGAGAGTAAATGAAAGATATAGATTGATTGAAGATTTGGCTTCGTGACCAGGTTTTCAAAGACCAATATGTTTTTATTCTCATCTACTTCTTGTTAAAATACCATACTCATAAGGCAAAAGACTCTTCAGATACTGTTTTTTCTTAAAACTTTTAGGCCAAATTACAGCCCCTTATTTCCAATGACTTGCCTCCTATCTAACTCTGGTGGTTATTTTAGGGTGATGAACAAGAATCAGTAATAATGAAAGATTTTGTCCACTGATTGATATGTCTTGGGCTGAGCCCATTTCTACAGAAGTAAATCATATCTGACCAAACAGTGAGGAACAAATTTGAGGTGAGGCACAAGCTGAGGTTTTTGCATAACCATGTGCCATGGGCTTTGTAATCACATAATTAATGGTTTTAATGTGTCATGGGCTTTGTAATGTCGTTCTTAATGAGAATATTAAGACCAAAACAGAGAAAAATGAGTATCCAGAGCATGAAATGAGAATATTCTGCCATGTTCAACTACTTTGGTATGGGAGGCTCCCCCAACCATTTGGCTCTAAAGCCAGTTCCCTTGGATGAAGCATGAAGCAGTTGTGGTTTGTTCATTCTTTCTTTCTTTTTTTATATTATATAAGTGATATGGAGGTGGTGCTTGTAGAGTTGATTTGGGGTAAGCTTCAGCATTATTTGGATACATTGCAGAACAGAAGACCGGAGTCCAGGTGAGGGAAAGAAACAGAGAATGAGAGGCATGTGACTGCCTTTAGTTAGGGAGTTTGTCTTAAATAGCAGAGGTTTATGGGTTTTCATTGACTAATCAATTTATGTATGATTGATTAGGTGGAGTTTATGCTGTAGCATGTTTAAGAAAATGATTACATTATTCCATATGACCATTTTAAAAACAGAATATATATCCCCATGCTAGGCTGGATAGCTATAAGTCTAAAACATGTTTTTTTGTTTGACAAACCTTGTTGAAGTAGTGTGTTAATTCTATTCTTTCCTTTTCTTTAAATTCTGAGGATTTCATGCTGTTTTGAGATTTATGGATTATATAAGTATCAGACTGGTTCAGTGACATATGGTAATGGCAACAGCAAGGAATTCAGCAAAGGGGGAGGAAGAACAATTACCAAAGACATGAAAGTGACCAGGTTTGTGGGGAACAAAAGGAGGTCTTGGAGGATAAGAGTGGTTCTGAAGCTGCGATTCTTCAAGTTGGTGTCACCGATCGATGAAGCTTCTTTCAAGGCTGCGGGATGCTCATGTAGATATGATGCTGAATTTGGCTGGCAATGTGGTGCCAATGACTGGTGGGAATTTCTTCAAAGCTAAGACTCCTCCAAAGCCTCGGCAATCCCGAATGTTTTCTGCTTATGATAACTTAGACAGCAGATTTGTTTTTGAGATTTATAAGGCCTTGATGTCTTCTCAAGAATTAGCTAAAGAAGATTGATTTATTATTAGTTTTTTTCCTTCTTTTTGGGGTTCTTGGATAACTGTGTTATGTGGTCTCTCTCTCTCTTGTCTCATCTTATAACTTTTATGGTCGTCAATTTCCTGATAGTACAAGGGATGTAATTGGGTAGTGTTTAGATTTTTGTTTTTGTGTTTAAAGAGGCTTATGGAATGAAGAAGCCTTGTGAACATGCAATTGTAAGATTAATATTGCAATTTTGTTCAACTTCAAATAATTACTCAAATAATTATTGATTATCATTTCTCTTTAATTAATTTACTCAAATAATTATATCCATTTTTATGATCAACTTCAACAATTTTGTTCATTTTACTGTCAAAAAATTTCAGATCCACATTAGGGTTGGCAAAATCCGACCAGTCTACCTTCATTCAAACCTTCTACTTGACCAGGTACAGATGAGAAAAAAGTGATAAAAAAAAAAAAAAAGAGCGGCTAAATTTGATTTATACACCAATGGACACTAAAAATGAGTTCGCTTCATTCTACATCAAGAAGGGCTTATTTGATTACTTAACACACTTGGAGTTAGCACCTATCTTTGACCATTCTATTCAACAGGATCACCATTCTAACAAATACAAAGTATTGTATTTTTGAGATTCTATTATATATGCATACAGTTCTCCAAGGTAACATTCCTTTTGAGATGTTAATCCAATTGTAGCTCTGAAATTTCTTCTGTAACACAGCAACCATATTGTCAAAATGGTTGCCATGTACTCATTATAGCAACAAGAATGATTTAAATAATGGACATTTATGCTAGCTATTATTTAACAATAAAACAAAGTCAAGGCCATGCATACATGTGAGGGTATAATTGGAAATTGCATTCAAGATTCTATTAACTTTCTCGCTATCCAAACACAAAATTATAGATTTTCAATTAAAACCATAAAATTTTCTTGCAACATCCAAACAGTATCAAGAAAACTACTTTTCAGTTTCTTTTACTTCACTTTTCTTTCATTTTCTTTTCTCACATGTCTTTCTCGCATTCTCTCGGTATCCAAACAGAGCCAAAAGAAATACTAGGATTGATGATATAAAAACGAATGCCAGGTGATGATTTATATCACATGATTTATACTAACTCTATGAATGAAATGCGGAATCCACTAAAGTGATTTTATCTTCATTGTCCTCTCAAGACTGGGCAAGCATGCAGACCATTGTTGAGACATGTTTTTTAGTTTTGACTAGCGTTTGCCTTTTCTCTTCGTACACTTTTATCAGGTAATTATGATATAATACAGCAGCCAAAGAATATTAGTGAACCAGCTAAGATGATTCAGTTAAGTGCAACAGATGCCATTGATAGTACTAAAAAAACTGTACATATATGATCCAGGTACAAATCACAAAGCAGGTATGGAAAGGATAAAAAAACAGCACAAATTGAAGCACCAATAGGCAATTCATAGAAGATAACATACACAGAAAAAGGTTGTTGAATTGTGAATTGAATTGGAAATCATAAAGACTATCCTAGGATTGAGCTGGAGTTTTGACCCATATATCTGGAATATATAGCATTCACTTAATATTCATAAAAAATCTGAAAATGAAAAAAAGATACATTAAATTGAGATTTTGAAATGTAATGATAAAGTGCTAGAAATGCATAATTAAGCACTTCTAATGAAGTGAAAAATAGAGAAAATTCCCATAAAAGTGCTTAATTATGCAATGGGATACACAAGAGAGCCTAAACATTAAATTGAAATCATCTTGGGATTAGTAGGCTTAATTATGCATTGGTTTGTGCTTAATGTTTTGTTAGCAATGCCTCTGATTTCTTTGTATAAAATGTCACAATTTACTTTCTTACCCCTTAACTATTAATTGGTTTTGTTTTGTTAGCAGGGGGTAAAATAGAGAATTAGAACATTGAAGGAGCATTGCTTTGGTGCTGATGTGGCTAACGACCGTGCTGATTTGGAGAACAGAATGTCAGAAACCGTTGGCCATGAACGAATGGGGCATTGAGGAGTTGGAGGATGAGGATTCGAGGGGGATTGAAGAGCTAGGGGTCGTTCAAGAGAGAGGTATTCAGCATTGGAGAGATTGGATCGAGCGGCTGAGGAGATCATTGTGTTTTGGCTTCTGTAGTTTCCATTTTTTTTTCTTTTCCTTCAGCCGGTTTTGAGATGCTGCATTGATTGCTTCCAAGGTGATTTCCATTATCTAAGATCAAAGATTATTGGAGACGAATCAGGGAGTTATTTTTGGAGTTTTTTTTAGTTCTCTTTACTGGTTCCTTTCATTGAAGAAAACTCTGTTCCTCTACAACCTTTACTTCTCTCAGTCATTTTTATGAATTCTGAATTGATCAATCTTAGTTTTTTTTTTTTTTTTTTTTCTGATTGCACGATTGGTAGATTGAGCAATGTTGGATAGGATTATTTCTTTTAGAGTTGTTCCTCTATTTTTTATTTCTGCCGTTAAACACTACCTGTAATAATTCGTTTTTTTCTCCTTTATTGCTGATTTTAATGGGGCCTATGATGGCCGAATGGGTGGTCTCCTCTATGCGTGAGTGAACGTGAATCTGAGCTCAGGTGGAGCTCTGAAATGAGCTGTATTCTCTACCTTCGTTGATCTTCATGCTGGTTTACACGTTTAATCCTTTTGATGTTTCAAATCTGTTCATATTAGAAAGATAGGATTTCTTCAATTTAATTTCTGATCCATTGTAGACATCAGGCACAGTGGATGCTTGAATTATAAATTAGGTTTTCCTAATTAGATGCACATTGCAAATCTAATTTGATTCTCATAAGGTATCTTAGATGGTTTAGATATAGATTTGCATTGATATATCACCCGAATGCCAATCTCATGACTGAATTGGTATTTGTAGAAGAGAGGATCTAAGTTGGAAGAGGAGTACAGTCCATGATTGAGCAAAACCTGTAGCTCAGGTGTTTGATTAAATTGTCCTTAGAATTGTTTCATTTTTAGCTTAAATTTACTCTTAAATTTAACCTCTGTTTCTCCCAAGTTTGTTAAGTGATTTCTTTCTTGGTAATTCAGATTTACTTAGATAATTAGATTTGGGAGTTATGCAAGCATCTTCAGGTTACTAGGATAATACATCTTAGGGTGTTTAAAAAATTCAGTTTAGCTCACTTAGGTGTTTAATAAACTTGCACTTAGATCAATTTTATTTCAGCTTGATTTCCATGTTGAAAATTAGAATTTGGCTCCTTTAATTTTTGTTAAGTTTCTTCAATTTTTCTTCATGCATATAGGTGATCTGATTTGGGTTTCCTCCTCAATTTATCTTACTAGTGTAGTATAGCTAGTTTTTTGTTAATTGGACTGTTTAGGTTTGGATTTATTCATTTCCTTTGTTTAATTTAGCAATTTTAACACTTAACATTTCTGGTTTGCTTCTAATCATCGTGTCCCTGTGGAAATCAAACTTGGGGCTCACCCAAGTAATACAACTTGACACTCCTATGCTTGGGAGCAGCACTTTTGCAAACACATCATGTAACGCCTTTGCAATCTGCATAATTCATTTCATTACACAATCCTCCGTGCCCTGTAAACCATTCTTACTATTTTTAAGATCAAAACAACAAACTGAATAAAATAAAATGAGAAAAAATAGAACAAATCTACCGATTTTTGGCCAAGGTGATCAATGATGCTGGAGAAACACCACTTGAGAATCCAACAAATATCATAAGCATCTTAAAGGTTTTTGATGTAGGAGAAAAACCTAACAAATGGAATCAAATTCCAGCAGCCTAGAAAAAGTAATGTTTGAATGTTAACAGAAATATTGTTCTCAGATTTCTCCTATGAGAGAGTTTTTGTGCTAAAACAAAGAGTGGTGACACAGGTTGGTGTACTTAAATGTGTGTGTGCACGTGTATTTATATGTATGCATATGAATAAGGCATACAGATTTCTACTAAATCATTATATTTAACATAGAATATGATCAGAGTAGGGAAAAAAAGGAAAAAGAAGATTTTTGTATTATGGAAACAAGGGTGAGTGCTGTCATGCCGACTTTGTTAAGTCACTTGACTCCCATAATGCAAATATGCAATACATATATGAATCGTAGTATTCAAGCAGAAAACAACATTAACCATTACAATTTGAATCATTAGCCTTGATTATGACAAGATTCTTGTTAAAAACCATATTGCCCTGGATAAAATGGAATAGCATATAAAAATTGGGGGACCAACCCCAACAATTGGGATGATGATTCTCATAATAAAGACTTAAAGTTTTCTAATAGGAAGGTAAACACCTGCAATGGTTATCCTTATAAGGAGAAAAGTCAGAAAAACCGAAGTTACGTATATTTAGTTACCATTTACAAACAAGTTGAAGAAACATGCATGGTTGTGGGCAGATATGTAGTGTGCATAAATGGATAAATACACAAAGAGATAAACACACATTAAATGCATATGATTTACACAAATATAAATATATATATATATATATATATATATATATCTACAAGTTTATAAGCATAATTAACAAGTAATGGACACACAAAATAATAAACAAATAAATAAATAAGGGGAGGGGAGGGGAGGAGTGGGTTAACTCATGGAGCAAATAGAACTTCTTCAATGAAATTATACTTAAGAAATTAAATATAAATTTTAACTTTGATGGGATACAAAATAAGCTTAGCAAGTGAGATTCAAAAATAAAAGGAATTATCAGAGTTTAAAATGGTAAACGAACGGATAAAGATAGTTAACAGGGCAAAAGTTGGTGAACTGCTCACCCCTTGAATGAAATCAATGTAACGAAGAGCACCGTGCTTAAACTGAGTTCCACCACCAGGAAATGTAAGATAATTGCCAGTAACTTTCACCCAATTTTGGTGCCCTTTAAATTCTGCAAGCTTAGTGTGTGGAACATTGTAGTACCATATCTGCAGTACACATAATCATGGTCCACCTTAACTAGAGACAATTTAACCGAACTTGACTTGAGTTGGATTAGGAAATACATTGCATACCTTTTCCCTGCTTTCAGGCCACTCAATTGGGCGCTTGTACTTTTCAGGAAGAGGAACAAGGCAGGTTGGGGATTCCTCAGGGCAGTGTCTCTCTCTGTGTTCATAATGCATAGTACTTGGAAGCTTCCTGATAGCTTGGATATTGTCAAGGCATGGAATATAATCAGACCCTGAAGTGACATTGCACAGTTTCCAGTTGTACTCATTTTGGTGCTTATTTTTTAAAGATTGTTGTTCTTCTTTTTCATTCTTTGACTCCACAGACTGAGTAGACCATCCCCCAAGTTGAGCCATAGTTTCATTGAGCAGCTCTGACTGTGCCCCAGAAGGGAATACCTCATTCAATACCTGATCTTGTTTTGACCCCTTCTCTTGGTTTTGCTCCACCTCCTCTCTGTGGTCCTCCACTTTATCCTCCTGATGAATTTCACCTGACTTCTCCATGTCTGATTTCCTCTCGCCCTTATCCAACTTTGATTTCTCACCTAAGCCCTCTTTGAATTCCTTCTCTTCACCAGTATTTGTGGTTTCACCACCACCACCCTTGTTTTCTGTTTCGGCAGCTGCGGAGATCTCCTTTTTATCCTCTATGTTTGTTTCCTCATTTTCAGAGTTTCTGTTTCTATCATTTTCATTCTTATTGTTGGATGACTCCTCTGACCTAGTATTTCTATCCACACTCTCCTTCACAGACTTCTCTTCCTGACTTTCCTCAATGGCATTTTCATTTGTTTTCTCAGGTAGGTTTTGTTTCTTCTTAACATCAGAGTTGCTTTCATGCTGAGCAGCCACTGTGATGCCAGCTCCTTTCATTGCATCTTCCAACAAATCACCCCGATTATCTTCAAATTGTTGAGAATCATTCTCAGTCATTTTTTTCAACTCAGTTTCACTTTCCTGAGATGAAAAATCCAAATATTGAAAAGGAACCATGGATGAAGATTTCATCATCCAAACCCCAACCAGGCAAAGTGCCACAAACATAATCAAGGTGACTATTGAACAGTAATTTGATGATGGTTTCCTACCATCCACTCTGGCATATTTTCCTAATGCCATTTTTCAACTACAAATAGCCGTCCAAGGTGTAAATCTGGATAGAAACATACAGAGATGGTCATTTAAAACAATGGGAAAGCAAAGTCTGCAACTCAACTGCAACCCCAACCCAATTCAACAATTCTAAAAATATAGGTACAACATGCGAACCAGATGACAAGGTATTAACAGATTTTTCAAGAAGGCACAGAATGTAATTTTTCAGAGCGTCTACTTCATAAACCAAAGTGGTCAAGTTCACATGGACATGAAACATGAGAGACCAGATCCATTTAAGACAGTATTTTCATAAATTACTTCTTTTTAATTGAAAAATGTTATTTGCCTGAAACTTAGGAAAACTGTTGAAATTGATAGCTTGAAAATGAAAAAAGAAAAAATAATCGCTATCTTGTATGACTAAATTATGGTTTTTTGATGAATTGCAATGTCAGAATAGGATTAACATGGCGGACAACAACTAATTAGGATAAGGCCTTTGATTTTTATTTTTTTTTTGGTAATAAGGATAAGGCCTTTGATGATTGATTGATTAATCAGTAAAAATAAAAGCTAATACCATTAGAACTTGGATGCATGTATCTCTCAATCAAAACCTCAGGCTGCAAGTATGGAAATGAAGTTTCAACACCATGCTCATCCATGTTGCAAGAAAATGCCAAAGGTCTCTTGCCAATCCACCCCTCACCTTGCTCTGATAGGACCTACATAAGCTTATGGATCTTACCCCAATTCTCAATTAATTTTGACCTGCAGGATATACTTCCTTGAGACCTTTCTAATAATATCCATTATCATATAATTTCATTAAACCATTCATTAATCTCATACAGTGTGTAGAAGTTAAAATCTGTAGCTAAAAATTAAAAAAAAACAAAATACTAGGTTCACTTAATGAAGATGCATAGGTGTGCATACCAGATTCCTACAACTAATATTACTAGAATAAAAAAATAAAAAATAGAAAAATAACCTAGTATCTTAAGGCCATAAATGTAAGGTTGTGAACAGAAAACATACAAAAGAAATAAATTGCCATCCAAACTACTTTCATCTGTTCAATTACTATTTACTGCTAATAGAGTCAACGCTTACAAAAAGACAAAAACAAAAGTTTGACACCTATTTCAAGGGCTTGAGAGGAGAAATGCTAACAACACTGACCAAATTTTTGAATGACATTCACAAGGAGATAAATACAAAAATGGAAAGGAATTAGAAACACATCATACCTACATGGGAGAAGGGAATCAAGGGATAACAAAACGAAACTGAAATAATAACAAGAACAATCTCAAATCCATAAATAAAACTACAACAGAGAATACCAGACTACAACTGGAATCTGCAAAGTACAATGTATAACTGTATATGGAACCAATTAAGTCAGATTGATCAAACGAACAAAATAAATAAACATTATGCATTTTTTTTTTAATTGCATGACATCATAAGATGAAATGAAATGCAGAGTACACACAACTAACGAAAAGTTACAGCAAAAAAGTTTCAAACTAGAAACCAACCGAAGAACTTGTAATCGGTCCAATCCACAGAAAACTCTCAGAAGAACACATAAAATGGGATATTCAGAGAAACTAAAAAATCAAAATCGCTAACTTCTCCAAAACAAAAAGGGGGGAAATTCGTAACGAACTACACTGCATTTCGCATTGGAGTCACACCATACAGAAAGATTAACCAACTACTTCCAATCAAAAAAAAAACCAATAGAAGCACTAAAACCTCAGCTCAAAAGCAAGAAACAGAACAAGAAAAATCTCAGACCATGATATGAAAACCACACATGATCTGTACTGGCAAAAAGAAGCGCTGTAAGTAAGATTCTGTTGAGTTCGATGAGAACTTACGTACCCTTATCGCTTGGCCAAGAACTAGGGTTCTTCACTCAATAAGGTGGCGTGGTACCAGCTGAAACAGAGTGAGCGGAGCATTTCAGTTCTTCATCCATTTATTATTATTCCACTCGATCACAATAAAGGGATAATAATATCATTTTAATCCATGGCAACAACGAGGCCGTGAGAACTGATAGCAGTCAGTGAAGAAGATCGGGAAAATGAAGAAATAGAGATGTACGGAGAAAACACTCCGTAATGCGGCAAATAAAGGGTATTATTGTAATAATATCATTTAAATAATGAACAAAAAGCATAAAATAATATATAGTAGACCTAGTACATCTCAAAAAACCAAAAACAAAAAACTTCCAAAAAAAACCTCCATAAAATCCAATTCCCAGCCCAAGTAAATAATCATTTGGTATTATTTGAATGCTTCAAAAATTAAAACAGGGGCAAGCCGTTTTGATTCGAAGCCTTCTGATACATGAGGAATCAAGTCAAAATATCATTGCTCAATCTTGGAATCAAGACAACACACAAATAACATCAACGCCACTCATTTCAAAGCTTAGTGTAATATCCTATAATTTTGATTATGTAATTTAGTGTTAATGACAAGGGTATTATGGTCTTTGTATATTTTAATTGTGTGTGTTTAATTGTAACCAATAGCGTGTTTTATTTCAGTTTGAATTAGCGTGTGCGTTGGTGAGATTTAATTAGTGATGTATTTGGGTTCGATGGTGTGACGCCACACCGAATCGAGAAAAGCTTATATAAACCCAAGCAAGCAGGTGAGGGTTTATATGTTTGTATATAAAGATAGTTGAAAAGAAAAGAAAGAGTTCCAAAAAAGAGAAAGAAAAAGAAAGGAAAAAGAGGTAAGGGAGTCTTACTAAATTGTAATTGTGCAGCGAACTGTTTGGCGTGTCTATGGTTGATACTTCATCTCTGTGTGATGAATTATACTTACTCAAAAGTGCTTGATAATTTATTAAAAAGTTAGATGATAAGTGTCTTAAGTGGTTGTGTAGAATTTCTAGTTTTGAATACTTGTCGGTATTAGTTAAGAAATATGCAAATAAAATTGCATATGGTTGTTGAATGTAGAATTCATATTTGATTCTTTATTTGTACGATTGAAATGAATTATGTAAATCCAATTATGATTGTAAGATTAATCATGTTAACTAATTGTGTCTTGTCGATTAATCATGGATGACATACGATTAATCCTAAGAGCAAGACAGTGCTCTGGAGAGGAAATCGTGGTAGACGATTAATTGTTAGACTACTTTGTGTATATATTTGTTTTGACTTTAATGGCGAATAAGTACTCTGTTATTTGATTATTCCTTGAGCGTGAAATGATGATGTAAAGCATGTAATTGTGATATAATTTTATAGCATCTGTTGTGCTTTATGAATTGTCAAATGATAATTATGTTAATGATTAATTAGAATGATAACTACCTAATAGTCGTGCACGATATTGCATCACCTGACGTAATGGGGTTTTCTGAGTGACCTGATAGAGTGCATGGCATTGTCTAGGGTGTTAAGATGTGACTCTCAATGGATAATAACCCATGTTGCTCTAGAAAATAGTCGGGGAAGAGAAAAGTACCCCTAGGGTTGAAAGTCCCCTAAACCCTGTGAGTGGCCACACAGGATGTAGTTGAGGAGTGCTCCCACAACCCCCAACTAGTCATAATCAGTCTGGTTTTATAATCATTCCCAGACCACCTTAACAAAGGGTAAGGTGATTGGCTTCTTTGTGAAGTCCTACATCACCGCCTAGTCAAAAGGAGCATGGACTGTACATGAGGGGTAGAGGGAAGACCTCTGTGAGACATGGAAATGTCATCTAGGATGACTTCTGATATCGTCACACGGGAATCGATAAAAGTTAAGAGTCGCCACCATCCATCTTAAGGTGTGAATGGACACCAAAGGGTTCATAGAAGCCAAATAGAGCCAAAGTAGCTCTAATACAAGGAGAAAATCCAGAGATCAGGTAAGGGGAATTATTTCTGAGCGGGGGAAGGTGTTAGGCACCCCCACTCATCCGTCTAAGACGGTTGCCACATGCTTGCTTATGCTAAGGATTGTTTGCTAATCAAAAGGGACAAGGATTGCTTAAAAGTAAGCAAAATGTGAGTGATTATTCCACATGAGTAGTCCAATAAATATGAACTCTCTCCATGGATATATCACCTCTTAGAACTTCATGAGTGAATAAAAATCAAGGTGAAAATTGAAGCAAAACCAATTCAAGGCAAATTTGGAAAAATCTGGCTAAAAGAGCTTGAAAGCTTCGATTAACCATAACTCATTCAATTTAACTTCAAATCCATTGAAAACAAAGCCATTTGAAAACTGGTATATAGTAGAGTATACAGTAAAAAATTCAGCTCAATCCGACTTAAAATGAGAGAGAAATCCACATCTAAAATCTACTGTTATAACTCAGAAAAAGCGATGAGTAGGCATTTTCAAAGTCCTATTCGTGGAGTTTGGCTCAATAAAAGTCCATGAAAATTGGTATGGAGGAAGTATGTGGTGCCAGCTTTCCAAAGAGATAAGTTTCACCTCAAACTCTATCCGGATGTGGCTTGTGTGCTCTCTTGAACAGGCCTAGAAGACCACAGATTAGCTCTGGACTATGCCAGCAAGCAGCTCTGAGTCCATCAAGCACACAAGCCTCAAATAAAATCGAAATCTGCTGAAACTAGTTGGAAATGAAAATAGACTTCTTAAGGAAAACTCAGAAGCTGGAATCACTCAAAACAGATTAAAATTGAGCAAATGGTGGACCATCAAAGCGGCAAGTTCAGCAATCTGGGCTGAACTGACTTACAGACTTTGAACAAATGGTGTCAAAAATTGGCTCCCTAAAAGTAAACGAAATTTTCCAAATATAAACTAGACATATTCATCTATCACATGTTTTTGGAATCACTCAAAAATTCATCCGGAGGATGAAGTTATAAGTATTCTAAGACAAGCCACAGATGCTGCCCTGTTGTGCGCGCCATATTTCGGCCGCACGACGAGGCACACACAAAACGATGCGTGGCTCGGGGTTTGGTTTGGAGTCGCCACTGCCTGATGGGGTGCAGGCAGACACCTGGGTGCCTAAGTTCTTCTACTAAGGCTTGGTCTGCGGCTTGAGATTCTAAGTAGGTTCTCGGTTGCGGTCTGGGGAAGTCCGTAGACACCCCAGTCCACCCCGTCAAATGACGGGTCCCATAAGTTTCCCTGGTTTGAGTCAACTCGGGTCTCTCACTCACCCGATTCCTATTCCAGCATGTAATTTTGATTAAGTCTGGCGGGACCGCCAAAGTGGTGTGGGTCCCTTTACTTGGTTTTATCTTTCTTAGCTTAAAGTGGTGTGAGTCTGATTGGGCGGGCCCCGTTGGAAGGCCCGCGGATTCCTTGGTGGGCTTGGTTGAGCCCACGTGTCCCTTGTGGGCCTCAGTCTAGCCTAAGAGGCCCTTTGGGCTTTGGTTGGTGCATTGATTTTACTTTAGGTTCAGATTTGAAGGTTAAGTGTTTTTCATGCACAAGTGGGCCGGACTGGTTTGTGGGCCCACATGGTGGCCAAGTAATTTTTATTGGATTTATCTTTTTAATCTACCAAAGTGAGTTGGACACTGGGCTTGGGGCCCGTAGTCCAAATCTGGGCTTGTAAGCCCGAGTTACCAGAAGTTAGGGCTTGCACCCTTCCTTGGTTCGGTTGGTGGGCTTTGGTGGACCCGGTAGGCCCTTGCCCTTGGTCTCGGCCAAACCACGCAGTTCATGCATCAATTTCACTAATTTGGTTCGGGTGGACCGCCTTAGGTTTGGCCCGCCCGGTTTAATTGGTTAATTTTGCTCATCTTGATTAAGTTGCATGCATACATGTTTATTGGGCAGGGTGGGCCCCGTTGGAAGGCCCACTGGAAATCAGGTTGGACCGGGGGTCCAAGTCCCATGTCGGGTTTCCGGGTGACCCGGAAACCCTGTTGGTTTATCCGGTTCGGTTCGGAAATGCCACCCATATCTAGCAAAAGTTACAGCATATAAGTCACAGGAACATATCAAAATCAACATTTATCAAGGAGAGATTAGCTCATTATGCTGGGTCCAAGGCCAAGGAACTAGTTGGATGCGCAGCGAACAAAGGGGGTGGGGGTGCGGGGGGGCGTACAGTAAAGGGTATTTTCGGAATTTTCCAAAAATCTAGCAATTCGGCATGTTTTAGGGGTATGCGCTCACTTCCTGAAGTGAGCGCCAGTAGGCGGCTAAGAACCAGACAAAATTCGGACCTAATGCTCACTCAATACTAAGTGAGCGCGAGCTGGGCGGGAAATGAGCGCGAGCTGAGCGCGAGATGGGCGCCAGAATTGCGCATGGTTTTAAGTGAGTGCGAGCTGGGCGCCAAGTGGGCGCCAGCTCGGCAGGCAATGAAATAAAAGGGGTGCCTACTTCCTAAGTGAGCGCAAGTGAGCGCCAAGTGGGCGGCTACTCACTGCGATTTTCAACTCTCTGTTATTTCGAGATGTCCATCTCTGGCCGAATTTTTTCGGCCTGTAATTGTTCCATTAGTCTCCTAATATGCCCAGAACACTTCCCAACTAGTTTTGGATTTAATCTAAACACATTTTGTGAAGATCAAACCTCCTTGCAAACCTACAAGTCCGAACACCCGAACTCTAACAGAACATACAAGGAAGGGAACTGAGGGCTTTATCGGGATACAACAGAGAGGGAGAACTCATGGGGGAACATGCTCCCCCTTCGAATCAATCAAACAAGTAATAGCAGTGAAGAACAAAAATGCTAGAAAACAGGATATCGCAATGGACTTATTTATTTTGGACAAGAGTTCGTCAGGAACATTACCTGGGTGTTTCAACACCTATCCGAAGTGGGTGGAGCCTCCTTGTGTGAGCAGCCGCCGGAGCAACACCTCTCCACGCCCACAGCAAGATCTCCTTAGGGTTTGATCTCCTTCGGGTTTGATGAGGAAGAAGAGGAAGAGAGGAATGGGGGGGGGGGGGGGGGTCTGTTTTTTTCTTTGGGGAAGATAATGGTCAAGACCACCTTCGGATGCCTCCAAAAAATGTCCAACCTCAACTCTCCGAACCAAAAATCCGAACCCAAAAATCCCGAACCCCTGCAAATGAAGGAGGATGCTGCTTTTATAGAAGAGGGCGGGGTCTCCGCCGACTTCGGCGCCCAGCTCGCGCCCACTTGCTGTCGCTGGGCGCGAGCGACAAAATCATTAAAACATTAAATGCCGCCGCGGGTTTGTTTAAAAAATCCGAAAATTAAGATATAGTCCCTGGGATATTTAGGTTTAATAATATTTTATTCAGATATTTCTAGATATTTTCAGATTGGTCCCTGGGATCTTTTGAATGTTTGGATATTTACGGATTTGATCCCCGAGATATTTCCCTGCGCAACTCGCCACGTGTGCAGCTTTTTGTCACGTGCGCAAATTGCCGGTTTTGCTGCTCGGGAATTTTGTCAGCTCATATTTTCTTCATCCGGGCTCCGATCTGGGCAAACTCAGTTGCGTTAGAATCGTATCGGGGCCCTCTATCCAATGGCATGGGGGTAAGCACCTGGATCGGATTTTAGCAGAAAGTCAACTTTTGGCTTCGCCCAAGTTTGACTGCCCGCAGAACCTTCATCCGGACTCCGATTCCTGCAAACTCAGTTGCGTTGGAATCGTGTCGAGATTCTCTATCCAATGATATAAAGCAAGGTGGTCAAATATCACTTAATCAAAAAGTCAACTTTTTGTCCCCTCGGGGTTTGACTTTCTGCCAGGGTTTGAGCTGTTTTGCTGTCTTTTAGCACATTTTTTTGTTTTCTTATTTTCTTTTCTTTTATTTTTTTTTCTTTTTTTTTTTTTTGGTTTGATCAAAATTTGGGTGCTTACACCTGTTTTGAAGTTTTTGAAGAGGAAAGCCAAACTAGTGTATGTGTGCAAGTGAATTCGACCAAAACTCTTAAAAATCAACAAAAACCATCTCATGAAGTTCTAAAATTCATTCTGAAGCCAATAATTTCAGATTTCCCGTATTAAACATGGAAATCCAAGATCTAGCTTATTTGATGAAAAATGGTGAAAAGTGTGTGGATATGTAGAAATCCATTCCCTAGGAGAAGGATGGAATCCATTGCTATTGAGAGCAAGGATTCACATACTCTCTCCATACACAAGTGCAAAAACATCAGAAAAAATCATCCATAGGTTCAAAATAACCACATAGCATGCTCTTCATCACTTGTAGGTTCTAAGCCTAGAGGATCCATTCCTTCTTCTTTTTCCCAAGGCTCTGTCTTCACGTTTTACAGCTAGAGAGGATTCCCAGGTACTTTGGAAGAGGTTTGGGATTGCAAAAATGCACACAAGGCCTTACACTACAGAAAGGTAGAAGATGAGAGTGTAAATTTAAAGGAGAAGCAAGAAATGTAAATAAGGCTTTACCTTAGGTAGCTTGAATACTTGAGGCAGCAATCCAGCAGAGTTTTCCTTCTTCTTGCAGAGCTTCCAAGCTTCAAATTATCAGCCCTTTGCAAGAGGAGGGCCCTTCTATTTATAGGCCAAGCCAAGGGTAGAAAGGTCCTAAGGGTAGGCTTAAAAGCTCTTTTAGATTATTCCAATTCTCCTCAAAGGCTTGAATTTGAGTAATTTAGCAAGTTTCGGAGGGTGAAATAGGGAGTTCAAGTCCCTGAGAGAGAGGTAATATGCGTAAATAAGGCTCAGAGATTGAGCCATTTCGTAAATCCCCGAAATAGCCAAAACCGCATACTCAATGCGGTTTCTATGCAAATTCATCTCAACCGTACATACAGGGCGGTTCCAATTCAGTTATGCTCGTCATGATTACTGTCGACGTGTCCCAACGGCCGAAGCTTCCGGAAGCCACATGGCAACCTGCGCGATAAGCATGAATATCAACCGTGCTGTGTATACGGTTACAACCGCACATACAGAGCAGTTGAGACCAAAATAACAAAAACCGCTCATTCAGTATGGTTAGCACCATTTTTGAGAGTTTTTGAGTTTTTGACAAATGTCAATGCTCAAATAAGGCATTTAATGTTCTTTTTGAGAGTTCTCTTATATTGAGGTGAAATTTGGGGTGTCTACAACCTCTGCTTGCTCCATCATATCAGACATGGACAGTGTGTGCGTAGGAAGCATGTCATACATGCATTACATATCTGATTGAGATGTATATCTTGTTATAACTGTTATTCATGATACTCAACATGATTTGATGAAATGTGATGAGATATCTTGAATGCATTACATAATTATTATACCTGATTGTATTAGTTGTATGATTGTGATTTAGTGGGATTTCCTTACTGGACTGTGAGCTCATTATTCCATTTTAACATTTCACGTTAAAGATTAGCTGGCTTTCACCAGTATAGCTAGGAAGAGAGAGAGAGTGAGGACAAGAGGAAAACCTTGTAAATTTATATATATGAGTCTTTTACATTTTTCCTGTATTGTAATATTGTGAGAATAGTACATGTTACTTTGTCTTTAGTGCACAACTAGTCGCCATATTCCGCTGTATTATATTTTTATGTACTCCGATGCCCAGTTGTCTCGATGTGGGAAAGTCAGTACCTATTGAAATAATGTGGTAACTATTGTATCCCTAATTAACTTTAATTAATGAAAGGGGATGTGACAAAAAGTGGTATCGGAGCAATGTTGTGCCTTAGACTAAAGTGACATTGGAAGAGTGAAACGAGTAGTTGTAATTAGGAAGGGTAAATTAGGATTAGAGTTAGGATTTGTTTGCATTATGTGATGAATTCTTGTATGTGAAATTCTTGGATATAATGCATTAGTTATTAGGTTGTGTGCTATATTATTAATTTATGTGTTTTCTTGTTATTAAGATCGAGAATGTCGAGAAGGAAAGGAAAGCAAGTACAAGCTGCCAGCAATTCTAGTGCTGGAAGGGAACCTGAGGATATTGAGAAGCAGAGTGATGTGTGTAACGCCCCGAACCCGGGTCAATGCAAAACCAACACTACAAAACAACATACTTTTACCAGCGGCCGGAAAACCGCCGGCAAAGTTTTCCGGCAAAAGTTTTGCCGGCGGCTGCTGGAGCCGTCTGCAAGGGGGTCGCTGGCAATAACTTTTGCCTGCGGCTTTTCTGGCGGTTATACCGACCGCCGACAAATACAATCTTTGCTGGCGGTTAAATTAGCTGCGGCAAAAACCGAGTTTTACCGACGGTCATAAAACCGTCGGTAAAAATTTTTACGGGCGGTTTTTGCCGCCGGTAATAATCTTGCCACAAACACCTTCACAAGCCTTCACCGGCGGTTCTAAAAACCACCGATAAAAGTTTCTCCATGTTTTTTACTAAATCTTTCTTGTTTTTCATACGAACCTAATTTTTTTTTAACACCTAGTTTTACACCTGTGAGAAAGAAAGATCTACACACCTGCATATATACCTTATATTAAAAATCCAACACAATACATTAAAATCCTTGAACAATTAGGAAAAAATTACAACATAATACATTAAAATCGTTGAAAAATTACACCACAATACATTAACAGTTACTTTCTATTACAACATGAACTTCAATCTTTAATACTTGTTAAAAAAACTTAAATAAATACTGCAAATACATTTAGTCAAATTTGAAAAACATGCAAGCTGCGCCATATCCTTCTACATGCACATTGTCGGACCGTCACGGCTTCATTCCTGCTAAAAAAGTAAAAAAATCTTGACATGCACATCATCGGACCATGTTAGGATTCATTCCTACATAAAAAAGAACAAAGCAAAATTAGTATCTAAACGCACATTAATTTAAACATAGCTAGCTAGATAAAATCATGTTTTGTAACTACATATAAGGAAAGGGTGACCAAGCCTAAATAGGTCCCAAAATCAGATAACCTGCAATAAAAAATCTAATTCCCACCCCCAATCATTGTCAAATATCTCTGTTTTTCTCTAAACCATATCGAGGTCAAAATACTATGTTCTTTTCAATTGGCTTCACTCCAAGCATCTAATAGATATTTGCTCTCTGAAATCTCTAATGGGTTTTTTTTGTTTAATGGGCATGCCATCACCCACTAGCTAGGCATAACCAGAAGGTTCTTCACTTCATAAAAGCTAGATATATTGAAGTTAAAACTACTATCTGCCGGGTTAGGTAGACTGGTTCAACTTTAGATCACTCTAATACCATGATTAGTTTTCTTATCCTAAATGGATTACAAAGAGATATTGAGAATTCTTCTAACCATATTAAGGACTTAAGGATACATAACCACTTACATTGAGCTCACTAAAATTAAATTAGTTACTAAAAATCAGATTAATGGACAAACAGAACCCTTTTGCATGCATCATATGACTCTGTGTGAAAGAGAGAGTGGAGACTATATTTAGACACATGATTCAGAATCTTTATGCTTTTGGTTGCTAGTGGAGGATTCTGCAGAAAGGGGAAGATCAGAGTGAGTGCTCTCTTTGCCTCAGAATGTAGAAAAGTAGCAGGGGACAAGGAAGTTAACATAGAGCCATTCTCTTAGGATTTCCCACACCCCCATGCATGATGCAAACCTTTCAAACATGGCATCGATCATATATACATCTAAATCACCTTTCTTAATTAATTCGGTACATATGATATACAGAAACAAGGGGGGTGGTAAGGTTACATCAACTTACAAATACGAAAACAGATGAACAAATGAATCAATGAGGTCACAAGCCAGAAAGGTTTGCAATGAATAGGGATTTTAACATGTAAAAGCATATAGTGAATGCTGACAAGGAAATAAAATTCGTAATACCTGTTGAAAGATACTCTGGAGCTACATATCCATAGGTACCCATGACCCTAGTAGAGACATGGCTCTTATCACCTGATGGCCCATCCTTGGCCAACCCAAAATCAAAAAGCTTTGAATTGTAGTTCTACAACATCAAAGAAAAAGACTACCCATTAGAATCTAAATGAACTCTTGGATAATTCATCAAATTTAAAAGCATCACAAGAAAGACAATTTATTTTAAAAAAATAAAAATTCCTCACAGATATAACTTACTGAATCGAGAAGGATATTAGATGTTTTGAAGTCCCGATATATAACTCCTGTTTCAGCACTGTGAAGGAAAGCAAGTCCCTTGTGGAAGAGTTTGAGCTAAGTGAGGCGAAAATAACAAGAAAGAAGTGAGATTTGGTGTACCCTATTTGTAAGGTGGTCTCACTATCCATGGTGTTAGCACCTGATTTTTGCACTTCCAAAATGAAGAAAAATGAAAAGTCAAACCCTGAAGGGGCCAAAAAAATTGACTTCTTGATTCATGTGAATTTGACCATCAAACTTTATCTCACTAAAAAGAGCATTTCGACACGGTTCCAACGCAACTGAGTTTGCTGAAATCGAAGTCCGAATGAGAAAGTTATGAGCTGATCAAACTTTTGGGGAGCGAAAAGATTGACTTTTTGCTCGACCCCAATCAGCTGCCAAAATTGATCCCAGTCGATAGCTGGTTCCGAGCTGGTTCCAACGACACTAAGTTTGCTGAAATCGGACACCGGACGAAGAAGTTATGGATAGTTGAAGTTTCAAAAAAACTGCCCATGTGGCAAAACAATAGCAAAAAGGCAGAATAAATGAATAAAATAATAAAATAATTGTTTATAAAAAATATCTTAACTTTTAATAATATTTTAATAAATATCTAAAGATATTTTAATATAATAATCATTAAAAACGAATAAAATACGTTTAAAAATCAAATTTAATAAAGTGTTTCAGATCCGGCATTTAAAAAACGTGCTTAACCGCACTTGAAGTACGGTTTAGTCTGAACCGCATTTCAAATATGATTTTGATCTTCTAGAAGGTGGACGCGTGTCCTGTACAGCGACAGCTGGCAGATTCGCGCAGATTTGCACTTGTTGAATGCCAACCGCACTTAAAGTGCGGTTTTTGATTTTTTAGTGCAATTTTGTCACAACATCACTTGAAGTGCGGTTGTGACCAAACCGCACTTCAAGTGCGGTTCTGGCACTTTTTTGCCTATAAATAGAGGGCCAGCCCCCATTTGGAGCAAGCCGGTCCCTCAGGCCTCTCCCCCTCTCCTTCCTTGCCATTTTTACGCCCAACCCCTGTCCAGGCTCTGTCGCTCTCAATACTAAACCCTGAAATACCCAAAATACCCCTGAATAGCTGTTTAGCCTTTCCATTTCATCCCTTTCAAATCAAAAGAGGAGGAATCCCTTTTCCATTCCCTTTCGGAGAAACAAGGAGAGTGCGGAAGCACTACCAAAATTCTCGGAGAACTACAACATAACCAAATCGAGAAGGTAGTGATGGGATAACACTTCTGGTAACTTTTTTCTTTGACATATGTAAGATTTTTCTTCTTTGAACAACTTTAAATTCTTCTTATTTTATCATCTTGTCATTAACATGTTTGTTATGTTTGGTAAACCATGAGAAATCCCATATGAGATGGGTGTCTAGATGCAAAGTTGGGAGGAGTGTAGTTTATAATGCTCATTAAAGGAGAAGTTTGTCCTCCTTAGGAAATCTCATGTAACCCCATCCTCTTCCCTCATTCCATTCTCGTTTTACCGAAAATGAAAGAAGAAGAGAAGGTGAATTGAATACCATTGCTAAAGAAAGAGGAAAAATGGCTTTCCAAGCCAAAATGAAGAGAATGGAGAATATTGAAGGCACTGGAACTCCTACAGAAGCTACTGGAATCCCCAGGAGACCAATCAAACTGATCCAAAGCAAAATCAAAACAAGACTGCAAGTTCGGGAGACAACCGCACTTACAGAGCGGTTTGGGCAGAACCGCACAATAAGTGCGGTCAAATTAAGAAATTGGTTTAAAATTTGATTTTTCGGCCCGGTTGGACTTGACCCGACCTGAACTGGCTTGAACCGACCTTTTGGATAATTTGGGATATTTTAAGCCCATTTGTGGATTGTGGACCTAAAAAGGCCCACCAAAGCATCCTGGGCCCACTTGTGAGGCCCACCAAGCCCAAAGATTTGTAAATATTATAAAATTTAATAAATGACCAAATAGGGTTACCCAATAACCCTACTGAGCCTCCGACCCAACCCTGGCAAACCCACGGATCTTCCAACGGGACCCGGATCCGACCCACATCACCTAAATAAAAGATAAAATCAAATAAAAAGGGACCCACACCTTCAGAGGGCCCCGCCAGACCAAATAAGGTATAATGCTGGCCTAGGAAAGGGTGAGACTGACTCAAAAACCAGGGAGACCCGAGGGACCCGTCAGACCAACGAGGCGGACCGGGGTGTCTTCGGACTTCCCTGGATCGTAACCAAGGATTTAGCTAGAACTCTAGAAAAGCCGCAGACCAGACTTAGACCCGAATAGGGCAAAACCGTGTCTGCTTGCACCTCTCAGGCAGTGGCGACTCCGAAAGACCCGAGGCACGCACGAACACCACGTGCGCCTCGTGTGCGATCTAGATCGATTTTAGGTGCGCACACATGGGGTCAGATTGAGGAGGGCGCAGAGAGAAACTGGTGTCTCCAACTATGTCCCATGAGCTTTGCATTATTCTGAAGCCAAGTCCTTCTTCAAGCTGAAATGCCAAACATTAGAAAATACAGATTGTCACTTACAGGTGAAAAAAGTACAATGATTTCTTAAGTTCTGGCGAAAATTAATTTAAAAAAACAAAAACCAAAATGCGAAATTCATTGATTAGAGCAAAATACTCCTCAATATCCTACAAGTGCAAAAAAAAAAGTAAATAGACAAGCTAACAGTTCATATCTCATATTAAAATTAGCTCAAGTAATGCATATACAGCTTTCTTTTTTGATTCCCCATATGATTCAGAAGAACCCATTTGAATAGCCATAAAAAGATGAGAAATAAAGCATTAGAAATTCAGAAAAGAGGAACACGTATGGAGCCCATTTGTTCTTTGCCTAAATCCAACTATCCCTTTTTTTGGGGGGGGGGGGGGGGTGGGCGGGCGCGGGTGGGCAGGCGGGCGGGCGCAAGGTAAGTTTATATTAATAACAAGTATAGAATGATCCCCTTTACAAATAATCACCAATTTGCCTACTACAGTTTTTCTAGTTAGAAAAAATAATCCATTACCAATCTGAAATAGAACCATTTCAGATCTGACATATGTCCTAATTTAGCACAGTTTCAAAAGGATTACAGAGTCTTCTTCACGTGAGTAACGAACCCAGTCTTGTTTCTCATCATGAAGATTCTCCCCTGATACTTAACAACATCATGGCCACTACGATCAAATGAGATACCAACTACCAATCAGACAAGTTGTGTGCAACTGGGAGATTGAAATTCAATGGATTCAAGCCAAGTTTGTTGGCGATGGAATCATATCTGTGCTAAGGAAACTGAATTTTGCTGCTGTAATTTTTAATATTTGAAAGGAAAGAAACGATAGAGTGTTCAAGAATAAGTTCTCCAATTAATCAGAAGTTCAACACAGTATGTCTACAAGTTGTAAACAGAATCAAAGCTTATAAATGGACATTGAAGGACTCAGATTACAACAGGAAAATCTTGGAGGATTGGGGAATCAATGTGCAGTGGAAGCTTTCTTGATGGCTGGTAAGTGATTGAAGACCAACAGCACATGGTTTTATTTGAATTTTGAAGATAAATCCAACTATCCTTATTTGAATTTTGAAGATAAATCCAACTATCCTTGTTCATACAGAAAAATACCAACAAAATAAGAAAGTGAAATATCCTGTTTGTAACTCCTATATGACGAATTGAGCCTAGCTTAACCTATGTAACAAGATGTATGGGTATAAATGTATAAGGAATATGATTATGCAGGGAATGACTTTCACCCTCTTGTTCATAGGGAATGACTTTCACCCTCTTCCACCACATACAAATATCAAACGTGATCAAATTTATATATGAGAACTTAATCTGTCACTCATTATAAACATCATGATTATGCAGGGCATGGTTTCTCTGCTGTGTCTCTGCGGTGTCCATTCATGTAACCAAGTGAATATTTCTATAAAGCAGTTAAGAAGACCATTTTCTTAGCAGAAAACATAAATTAAAACTTTTTGAAGAAGCACCATAAATTTCTGTAAATCCAAATTTCTTTAAATCCATGCATGTACCCTATGCTGCCTTGCTTTTGCAAGAGCTCCCTCAACCTGTCTCTCAAGATCTTGCAACTCTTTCACACTAAGGGTTCCAAGGTCTTCTCCAAGTAAATGCCTTTAAAATACATTTCCAATGAAAAATCAGTACTTTTGAATGTAGCAGCTGTGAAATTTATGCAATGGCTGCCGGCCATAAGAGGATGGTGCCAGTGGGTACAGTCAAAATAATTCATTGAAACTCGAGTCCAGAATTACCTCTGTGAGCGCTGAAGAGAGTCATATTTTGCCTTTAACTTTGAGACCTCTTGATACCAGTTCTGAATTACAAAACCAAAGAGCACAAAATAAAATGAAGGAAAATGAAACAGCACAATGTTAGCTACTGATGCAAGAATAAAGCTGTTCCTTCAGTCTATACGATTATATAGGCATTTATTATGGATATTTGTTACCATGCGGGAGGACCTACTCCAATGCTTCAGAAAAAAAAATGACCTACTTCAATGCTTCAAGATTTCTCAAGATTTTTGCTTCACGCAATAAATTAAGTGAACATAAGTGCCTTGCGTGGAAGAATATTCTATTCCAATGTAAATACGTTCTAGCTATTCCCTATTAAAAGTTGTTCTAGCGTAACAATTTTGAAGATTTATTTATTTCCCAATTTATTGTGAGAATTTATTGGATAATACAATAAAACAAAACAAAGAAGATGAATGAAGGATTCAACCATAAAGAACGAAAGCTCAATCTAGTGGAGAAATATTCAAATTTCATTGCAGAAACCATCTTTCAAGAGAGGAATTTTGCAGAACTTACATGTGTTTCACGGTCAATGAGAATGTTGTCTTGTGGAGTGTAACTGCAACGTTGGTAGCTTTCAAGGTTTTTGTTCATTCTGCGGAACAAAGCAAAAATGGAAAAAGGTAAGTAAACAAAAAGTAAATAAAAAATTCACGACGACCTCCGGTGGCTTCACTGTGTCTATCTGTGAGACATGGGAAAAAATCAATTCAATGACTTCCTCATCATCACACGGGATTGGTTAAAAACACAGAGTCGCCACCATTCTGTTTAGGTGTGAATGGACACCAAAATATCAAATAGCACAAAAGGCAAATTTAGGGTAAAAATAACCCTCTAAAAAAAACAACCAGAGATGGGTAAGGGGATTAGGTTATGAACAGTTAGGCACCCCTATTCATCCACACAAGGTGGTTGCCAGGCATTGTTCATGTTAAAATAAAGGAAAAAGGGCTTGCTACAAAAATCACAAAAAATCACAAAAAAGACACAAGTGTATGGTTTTTTTCATACGAATAGCCTGCTTGATCCAGAACTTTCAAATATGATCGTACCATTCCTAGGGTTTCATGATCAAAACAAAATTGAGATAAAATCAAATAAAATCAATCTAAAGTGAAAACTTAAAAAATCTAGCTTCAAGTTAAATTCTAGAAATCTAGAAAAATATGATTTTTATAAAATATTGTAAAATTGAACTTGAACATTCCAGGACATAGGTATAGCCCAAATTTCACATTAAATCAAGAAATCAAAACCAAAAATACCCACGTTGATGAAGAACATCAGAAGGGGAGAACTTAGACCGTAGGGTCTTCTCTCAATAATGAAAAAACGATTCAAAAACCACATCATGAAACCCTAGAATTTACTTTCAGGCTTCTGAATCCAGATCTATCATATAGATCATGATAGATCCAGGATCTTAGCCTAATATCACAAAAATCACGAAAACAGTGCTGTAGGTGCAAAAGTGTGAAAAATCCAAATTTTAGAAAAAAGTGGGGATTTCTTGCTATAATCATCATGGATTCATATGATTCATCTAGATTCAAAATAAAACCATTAAAACATCAGCAGGATATCCAAATCAACCACATCTCACAAATTAGAGCACATGGGGGTCTACCCTACGGATCCACCTGTTCTCTTTTCCCCTAGCTCTCTCTTCACGTTTTACGGCTAGAGAGGATTCTTGAGGTGCTTGGAGATAGGTTTGGTGATACAAACACAATTAAAGGCTTTATTCTAAAAAAAAGGAGAAAAACAGATTTGGGGTTCTATTCTAGGGATCCACCTGTTCCCCTTTCCCCTAGCTCTCTCTTCACATTTTACTGCTAGAGAGACTCTTGAGGTACTTAGAAGCAGGTTTAGGAATACAGAATAAAAGATGGCCTTATTCTATAGCAATAGAGAAGATCCTATTACATCTAGAATTGAAGACAGAAAATAAAAGGGAAAAGGGACTTACCTGGATTGAGCAATCAAAGCAGCAGGGATTCCTCTCTTCTCTTGGAGCTCCTTGGACTTCAAAATTTCGTGGCCTTTTGCTTGAGGAGAGGCCCTCTATTTATAAGCAAACACAGGGGTATGGTTGGTCCAGAAGGATATACCAGGATCTCCCCAGATTGGGTTAAAAATAAGGATAATGCCAATCCATTGCCAAATAGGATAAATAAGAGATTTCGAAGGGATAAATGAGAGAATTCGAATCTCTCAGAGAGATATTTGGGTGCAGATAAGGCTCCAAAATCGAGAAAGGATAAATTCGCACAAAAACCCCTGTGCCCGTATTATTAATACGGGCACACCGTGCCCGTATATCAACTGCGGGCATGACCAAACCGTAAACAAAATACGGGCATGACCAGTTTGGCCAGATTTTATACTTTTTTGACCTTTTTCAAATCCCAATTAATATTTTCAATTATTTTCTCATTTTGTAGTGCAATTTGGGGTGTCTACACTATCAGCTAACCTTCACTGAACAGTTAACAGAAGAGAAGTAAAAGAGAGGTATTTGAATGGCTTCACGGCAACCTCCGGCAGCTTCACAGCGCGCTCTCATCTAGCCTTCACTGAACCATCGACAGAAGTCGAGCAAAAAAATAAAAAAAAGAGATTTGTTTCATTGTTTCGGTCCCTTGGAAGCAGAGGATTCTGTTTATCACTGGAGGGTTCGAGCGAGAAGACGATGCACGGCAATGGAGGAGGGCGCGCAGCGTCAGTGGTGACCAGAGTAGGAGGAGGTAACGCGCGGCGGCAGTGGAGGACGATCGGTGCGCGACAACAGTGGAGAGCAGTGGAGGACGATCGAGGGCGCCAAAAATCCACAGAGCGCGAAACCCCGCTCGAAAACCGCTGGAAGAAAAGTGAGAAAAGACGAATAGAGGCCGAAAGAAAAGGAGGGATCAAGAGTTTTGCCGGCGGCTTTTAAAAAGCCATCGGCAAAAGTAACATTTGCCGGCGGTTTTCAGACCGCCGGCAAAATTTGCCCTCCTTGACTCTTTTTTTTGTAGTGCAACATCCGACCCGAACCCGGTTCTCTATTGTAACAACCCGAATTCAGTGCAACAACCAAATCCAAGATGTTACTAGCCCATATCAAATAAACATCAAGAATATACCAGACTAAAAAAATAAGTAATCTATTCATTAATTAACTATCAGAGTACGGAACATGTATGTGCGGAAGTATAGTCTAAAATCCTCATGGAACTAATATAGTTAACCATTAAAATCAATATTTAAGTCTGGTAAAATAAAAAGGTCACTAATCTCTCAGCTCTCTAATACATCACACCAAAATGAATATAATAATATGACAAAATAACTAAATCCATGACAATCCACAACCTCAGACAAAATCCGGGTAATAGTAATCCTCCGGTGAGTAATCAGCTATCTCTCCCTGGAAATCAATATTATGATCCCTCTCTCGTGTATCAGCTGAAAAATGAAATAAAGGTAGGGTGAGATACGAATATCCCAGTAGGTAACACATGCATGTTTAAACAGTTCATATAAGTAAAATAACAGTTCATGCACGATTAAGCAATCTCGACTAAGCAGGCTCGTATAACTATTCGTATCGATCATGAATACAAAACAATATAATAAACAGTTCTAAATATGAATTTCAGCATGTTATATTATAGGAATCCAATATCAGAAATCAATAGCATAATCCACAAGTTACTAGGATGCACTAAACAGTTACATCCAACCAATATACCAATTATATGCCTCCAGCATGTATGCAACAGTAACAACAAGTGTTTATGATTTTAGTGTCATTGTAGGACTCACAAAGATAGATAAACCTTTTGATATAACTCTCGACCAATCGCTATACCACCGTGCGGCTTAGGAACAATGCTACTAATGATACTCAAGTCCCATGCAGCGCAGCTTAGACAAAAGCCGTAGTCACTGACTTATTGCACACGTACCCATCAGAGTTGGCATATACCACCAGCATGCAGCATCAGAATCAATACATGTAGATGGTCGCTTATCTACATGTACAGGGAATCACCAGCGGCTCACCGGGGTGTCCCTCTAGACATAGGACCTTCCCAAACAAACCAACTTGCAAAGGAAGTACGCTCGCACAAGGGAGAAACTCAACCCAAATGAAATATCCCTTAGCTATCTAGCCACAACTATGGATCCATAACCAGCTATGCCCACTAGACTCCAAATATCCCTAAAGTCTAATAATTCTATAAGGGTTGGTGCCTAGCGGCGTATAAAGGGTAAATCTGACATTTCCTTCAATATTCGGGTTAACTGAGTTGAACTTATGATCTAAAATCTCTTTATATAATTATTTGGTTTATAGTGTAATTTAGAGATGTTCTAGTAATCAAATAATAGGTCAAATCTTCCAAATACTAGATTTCACAGCTTCATACAAAGTTTGGCAACTAGTGTCCTAAATATCTCCATAATTTATTTTTCTGTAAAACAGGGAATTTGATAAATTATTTTGGTCTTAAAACATCTTAATTAATGATTAAAATTTACTAAAAATAGTTTAGAATTGAATCAGGGTTTGAAATTTTGAAATTTTGCATTTTCTGCACAGAGCGTCTAGGATCGCCTAGGATAGCCCCGGCGGTCTAAGGTAAGCGGTAGTTCATTTTAGGTCACCGACGATAAGTCGTCTCGCGGTCTTGGGCGGTCTCAAATTTTACACTTGTGCCTAGGAGCACTGAGGATCACCAAGCACAGTAAGGTCGGCGGTCCCTCGAAAACGTTCAAAAACAATTCAAAAATGTGATTTTTCCTATTCTAAGCAATCCCACAATACTTATAACGATTATATCATGCATTATACATATATCTACATCCTAAAAACATGGTTTGGAGATTAAACACACGTAAATACAAAACAAACGATCAAACGGTGTCACCTACCTCTGTTTACTTTGTTTCTCCTTCTCTTCTCTAAACAACGACGACCACTATCACCCAGCAATGCTCTGGATGATGAAGAACACAAGACACGAGTCCTCTCTTCCTCCTCCTTCTTCTTCTCTTCCGGTCGCACAGTCGTTCTCGGTTTTGTCTCTTGCGGCTGTTGAATACGCACGAAAATACAATAGGTATTCCAAGCGTATAGAATTAGGTTATTAAACTTGTATATATACTCTCTGATCCCACGCAACCCACGCACAAAACTAAACGTACATCGCCCAATCAGAATACATCTAAATTAGCGTATCGATCATACCTCAATATCTCAAGATCAGACGGTCGGATCTGCGCCCAACTCTGGATCTCCGCTATTTATATCATCCCCTACATTAATAAAATATTTCCATCAGTTATAACTCTCAAGGATATTATTTATTAATTTATTATATTATTTAAGGAAAATTCGAGGTTTTACAATGTGTACCAGATCCTTGAGGCTATAACTTCTACAATGCAAAAGCAGCAAGAGAGGGATGGTAGGAGGGAGTTGAAGGCTGTAAAGGAGCCTCAATAGAGCAAATGGATGGATTTGTTCAAGAAGATGAAGCCACCATCATTTGAAGAAGGAGCCGATTCCATGGCTGCTTTGAGGTGGATTGAGAAGATAGAAAAGATCTTCAGATCCATTAATTGCATAGAGGAAAAGAAGGTGCAGTTAGCTATGTTTACTCTGGAAGGGGATGCTAAATTCTGGTGGAAAACTGTGATTGAGAATGATGATGCTGAGGGAATGACTTGGGAAGCTTTCAAACAACTTTTCTTTGGCCGATACTTTCCAGAGAGTTTTTTAGATCAAAAATTTGAGGCATTTATCCGCCTAGAGCAAGGACAGATGTTAGTAGCTCAATATGATGCTAAGTTTGTGGAGCTGTCTCGATTTGCTCATAATGTGATTGATTCTGAGGTGAGGAAGGCCAAGAAGTTTGTGCAAGGCCTTAAACCTGGAATTAGGAGCAGATTGATTCCCCTAAAGATCAATGAGTATTTTGAAGCGGTTGATGTGGCTCTCAGGGTGGAAAGAGATACGGAAGAATTCTTCAAGTCAAGGGAGCAGAAGAAGTCTGAGCAAAGGAAAGGAAGATCTAAGATGAAAGCACCAGTTGGGAGTTCTGCGACTCAGTCTTAGAGGAGTGGAGACAGTGGAAAGAGGTCCAAGTTTAGGATTCCATTCTATACTTCACCTCCGAGGTTAGCAGATACTGGCAGTGTGCAGTCTGGTGTTGGTGGAGCTGGCAGGGGTAGCCAGCAGCAGCAGAGTTTTAGGGGTTCTTTTGGCAGATTCCAGCAAGGGCAGAGATATTTTTCTAGAGGTGTGCAATGTTATGAGTGTGGTGAATTTGGTCATATCAGAAGAGATTGTCCTAGAGCTATGGAGGGACAAGCAGAGCAACCCTTGGGCAGCAGTGTTTCTGAGTCTCTTAAATCTTCAGCTAGGCAACCCCAGAGGAAGATGCATACCATGAAGTCTAAGAAGGAGGGTGCTTCTCCATCTGTGATGGAAGGTATGTTGTTATGCTATCATACACCAGCACATGCCTTATTTGACTCTGGAGCATCCCATTCATTTATATCTGCTGCATTTGTGTCTTCCTTGGGCTTAGAATGTGATGAGTTACCTATGGGTGTGGCAGTTGGTAATCCTTTAGGGAGTCAGAAACCTTTGAGGAAAATTTGTAGGAAATATCAGATAAGGGTAGAGGAATATGTACCAGAGTTTGATTTGCTTGTGCTTGGTTTGAATGAGTTTGATATCATATTGGGTATGGATTGGTCGACTACCGACCATGTTCGATTGGACTGTTTCCGGAGGATAATTGTTTGTGATTTGCCTTCTAGTGAGATAGTCATGTTTGATATTAAGCTCAGAGATGCTTTAGAATTGTATTGTTTGTTTGCTATGTGGGAAAAGGAGAAAAGTCAGATAGAAATGGTTCCTATGGTGGGAGAGTATCTGGATGTATTTCAGGATATATCTGGGTTACCTTCGAGAAGAGAAGTAGATTTTTGTATAGAGTTGTTACCTGGGATACAACCTATCTCTTTACATACTTATCGAATGGCTCCGATTTAATTGAAAGAGTTAAAGGAGCAACTAGATAAGTTATCGACATTGGGATTCATTAGATGCAGTACTTCCCCCTGGGCTACACTTGTGTTATTTGTGAAGAAGAAGGATGGATCCCTGAGGTTGTGTGTGGATTACAGAAAGTTGAATGAAGTAACTGTTAAGAATAAGTATCCACTTCCTAGGATTGATGATCTATTTGACCAGTTGAGAGGAGTTCAATACTTCTCTAAAATAGATCTGAGGTTAGGATATCATCAGTTAAGGATTAGAGAAGAAGATATTCTTAAGACTGCTTTTATAACCAGATATGGGTTGTATGAATTTGTGGTGATGCCATTTGGTTTGACAAATGCACCTGCAGTCTTTATGGACTTGATGCATAGGGTGTTTAGACCATATTTGGATCAATTTGTGATTATTTTTGTCGATGATATTTTGATCTACTCTTGTAAAATCCTAGATTTTAGTAATAAATAAAATAGACTAATTGGGTAAAAAATATGCAAGAGATGAGACCTTGGTTCAACCCGGAGGAGTCCAAGGTGAACCGGAGGAAAATGAAGAACCTATATAAGGTGAGTTCATGATTTTAGACTAAATAGAATTTTAATATAAATAATTGTTAGTTATTGCTATGGTTTAAATTAGTAAGAGCTAATTAAAAATAAAAGATAAACAATAAGGGAGTTGGTCGAACCCAAAGAGAGTGGGTTGACTCAAAGCTTTGTTTGGTTTAAGGCTCCAAGGTTTGAGTGGTTTGGCTTAAAGAAGGAGGGCAATATGGTAAAAGAAAATAAATAATAAACAAACCTAATTATGCATGAGTAACTCACGTCCAAACCTAAAGAGAACAGCCATCCACTTTAGTTGTTCTTCTCCTATTCTTCTCTCTTCTTCCTAAAGTAAAACCATAGTATTCAAGACTTGTTGGAGCCGTCTTAAAGAAGGAGGAACGATTATTTTCGTGCATAGAAACTCAAGTAAGAGATAAGATAGAAATCAGTTCTGTTTTGTGAGTTAAAGCATGTTTGAGAGTTTTAAAAGAGTGATTTTTGGAGCAAGGCATGTTCGAGATCAAGGCTTTGTGAGATTGTTGGAGCATATTTGTAGTGATATTTTGTTGCTTTTAGGAGAGGATTTAGTTCCCAAAACCAGGTAAGTAGTCCCTTTAAATCCCGCACAACAATAAATTCGTGTTTAGTCAATATTCATGGTTATTCGGTGATTTGATGAGTTGTATTCGTTATTTATGATGTTTTCCTTATTGGAAATTGTTCTAACATGTTTATAAAGTGTTTTAGAATGATTTAGAGTGGATTTGATGCATTGGATATTGAGTTATGGAATTTTTACAAAATTTCGTAAACTTTCGGATTTTTAACGTATTGGGCCACTTGAGTAGTCGCTCAAACACCCTTTGTGTGTTGTCAAAACCCGAGAGCAATTTTTCTAGAATGAACTATCGCCCGACCATTCGCTCGAGCGATCTATTGAGCGACCAACCCTGAAACGACCTATTATGTAAGGCCGTTTGAGCACCCTTGGCCGCTCGAGTGCCCTGTCTGTCAGATTTTTTGAAATTGACCTTTCAACCTAATTTTTCACTATGGAATTGTTTTTATTCAATTTTAACCTACGTACCATCAAATTTAAGGTATTTGGGAAGTGTTTACATTGGCGGATGTTCAAAATTCAATCTTATCAAGACTTTGGGTAGATTTGACCAAAGAGACACTTTTACTTGATACCGTTGTTCCAAATGATTCTATTTTAAACCAAAGTTGATTTTGTGAGTTCATATACCTGTATTTGGGTGATATGAAGGTATTTTGTGCATCGATGGAGTCGATACACATTCGGGACATATTTGCCCATTGAAACTTGGAGTTTTGGACATATGACTTGGTGCATTTTGTTTTGGTTTTTGGATCACAGTTGTGACAAGGCAGGTGCCTGATTTATTATTTCCGCAGGACGAATTTGGTTATACAGATAAGGTTCTGTATTTGTGGGTGTTATTGAGAAGTATGTCCATTCCCTGATTTGTTTTCTCACTATTGAATGTGCTTAGCAGTTATATGGATCCATAGAATATCTAGTAAGTGAGATATTTATTAGAGGGGTTGGAATTCTGTGTCATAGGCATTCCATCATCTCGAGGATAGTACCGCTCCTGGATAGGTCGGACACTACGTTACCCACTCCTGGATAGGTTGGGCCATACATGCTAACTCATGGTTGGGTTCTTCCATTAGTGTTGAATAGCCAGACTGCAGGGCAGCTGGTCTATCATAATTCAGTTAGGTAGCATATTGGCGCATGTCTACTTTCTTTCTCTGATATTCTATTTCATGAGTCCCATGAGGTGGACAATTGTATTTCATTGTTGTCTTGTATCTTATTGTGATTATCCTGATTAAGCGTTGCATATGTTATTGTGGTCAACTATTTGCATGACTGTTTACTGAGATGTTTCTCACATTATTGTTTTATTAGTTTTGTTTTCAGATATTCCTGGAGAGGACGTTGCTGGGGTAGAGACTCCAGGAGATTACTATGATTACCAGGAAGAAGACTATTTCATTCTTGTGTAGGTCCAGGTGGACATTGAGAGATGATTAGTTTATTTTGAGGGATTGACTTTAGTTATGTTATTTGAGGATTTTGATGTTAATTAAAGGATTATTGGTATCTTAATTATACACCTTTGATGGATGTTAATTATTTTATTTAGATGAACCCTTTCCAGACTTTATAGATGAAATATTAATGGATTATTTTGATGGTTTAATTCCGCGCTTCTTGAAAGATGTCTTTTATTTCCGCACTCTAATATAATAAATGAAATTGTTTAAGTCTGGATTAGTTGTTTGGGTCATTTTCCCTAACAAACCAAATTTGGGTTTATGTTTTTAAATAAACCTGGATCCCGGGCGTTACAACTCTCATAGTAAGGAAGCACATGTCCAACATTTAAGGATAGTGCTGCAAACTTTGAGAGAACATGTTTTATACGCTAAGTTTGAGAAATGTGATTTTTCGAAGAAGGAAGTGAAATTCCTAGGTCATGTGGTGACTAAGAATGGAATTTCTGTGGATCCGAAGAAAGTAGAAGCTGTCCTAGATTGGTCAGTGCCCAGAAATGTCAATGAAGTCAGAAGTTTTGTGGAAATGGTTGGTTATTATAGAAGGTTCATTAAGGGATTTTCTAAAATTGCAGCTCCCACTACAAAAAAACATGGATTTAGCGGCGGGGTATACTAGACCTTTAGCAGTGGTCTTTTAATGATCGCCGCTAAAAGCTACACAAACTACTTCTGACCCATCTCTTTCCCTGACCATTTCTCTTTCGCCCTAGGGTTGCTGACATTTCTCTTCCACCTCTCTTGCGAACACCATTTCTTCCACCCTGTTTTCTGTCTCGCGAACGCCATCTCTCTCGCCTTAATCTCTCTTCCCACCTGTTCTCTGCCACGCCATCTTCTCTCCATCTCTCTCGCCCTAATCTCTCGCTCCAAATCCCTTTTGTGTTTCACTCGCGGCATGGACGCTACATCTCCTTGGTAAGAGATGTGTTTCTTTATTCTGATTTTTAGAATTTCTCCTTTTGTATTTTTATTTTATGAATTTATGTTCTCTATTGATAGAAACCGATTGATTGGAGGAAGATAGAGGCATACGGTGGTGGTTCATTTCAGATGTGCATTTTGGTTTCATTATTTCTTATTATTTGTTGTGGCGATTTATTTTATGTAGGTCTGCAGGAGTTGGGAAGAAGAAGAAATGAGGCGTACATTAGATGTAACTCTTCTAGTTTTTTTCCCCTTTAAATAGAAAGATTAGCTGGAGAAGTTTGTCTTCTCAGTCTCTCTCTTCCATCTCCCCTTTCTTTTGCGATTCCCTTTCTAATGTCATTCTTTCTCTCCATCTCTCTCTAATCTCTCTTTCTTTTCTAGTCCATGCAAAATTGAAGAATCTGTGTTCTTCAGATCTGAAGCAAGTTTGGATGGTCTTCTTAAGCTAATCATTGGATTTTATTGTCAATTTCATATCGGTCTTGGTGTTTGACAAATGGATGAACGGTAACTTCCGATCTCTTCTTCTTTGTTGAACTTTCTAATTCTACAATGAAATAAGTCGTAGATTTTAGGCTTTTTGTTTAAGATTGTTTGAAACTATAGTAGAATTTCATTTGATTAACGTTTTGATGTACTTAATCTTGAAATTTTGGCTTCATTTAAACTAATTTTTGTCCAATCTGAACATCTCTTTTTTTTATCTACATATCTTCCGGTCTCCTGATCTTTAACATCTCAATCTCTCTGCAGATCTCGTTGAAATCACTATGCTTTTGGTTCAAAGGGATGTCGGAGCGTCTCAGGTAGATCTCGCGCTCTCTATCTCTCGTGTTTTGTTTTTTGAAACCCTCTCTTTCTCTCCCTTTCGTTCTAAGGCAGATCTATTTATTTGAATTATCTTCTCTCTCTGTCGTTCTTTCTCTCAGACATTTTAGTCAGAGAAGACTTTGATACAACCGCATCGAAGTGAAAATAAGAAATCTGGATCTCTTTGCATCTATAGTCACTGGTATTCCTCCTCCTTTTATTTGAACATCTTAGAATGAATTGAAATTTATGGATTAGGGTTCAAGCCGTGCCTTACTTTTACTTGCAATAATTTTTTTGAATTGTTGATCAATGCTTCCAAAGGTGTGCTGATAATTGTTGCTGTGGATGCTGTTTTTCTTTCTTTTAGGTAAATAAAAAGATCTTTTATTTTCAAATGTCTACTATATTTCTGTTCTTGTTTCTATCAGTGGATAGATCTATTGTATTACAGTAACTTGGTTGCTATGCAACATGCTTTCATCTAAGGCATGTGCAAGGCTTCTTAATGGGAGGAAGCAATTCTGTTTCTGTTGGTAAGGCTTCTTAATTAATGGGAGGAAGCAGATCCGTTTCTGTTAAATGGGGTGCCACCATGCAATAAGTTCTTATTTGGGTTTATTTTGCTCTGACTTATTTTTATGTCGAGTAACCTGATTTGATGTCATTGATTTATGCAAGGATAGCAGTTAAAAGCCCAAGGTAAACATATTTCCTTTGATAAATTTATATAAATATCTTTCATTCGCCTTGCTATGAACATATTTATTTTATTTATTGATTATGTGATAATTCATGCACTATTTGGAAGATGTAAAAATACTGGTTGAAATTAATTTTGTTGCTTTGCTTGAGTTCAAGAAAAAGTGGTTTTAACAAGCAGGTGCTAATTATTATTTAAAAAAAAATTTAGGAGTTGTAGATTTCCATCCATGTATTCTAGGTTGTGTGTTTTCCCCCAGTTCTTAAGAATCTTCTTGGAAATTTAAGCCTTGGTAAATGAATGTTTTACTTGTTGTAGTGCCTAAGAGACCTAGCATCCTAGGCAAGTCTTAGTTTAATCCTCTTGTCTCCTCTTATTAATTTATATCTAACTATCTTCAATACATAAAACAAAAGGATATAATCTTACAAAGCTTTATATCTGCAGGCTTTATACTTGCCTAGTAGGAGATATAATTATATCATGATGTACTTTCCGTATAATATTTGTTGGGGTCAATTGGTCCACTGCACAATGCACATGTCGTTTTGTCTAGAACTAGTTAGGCTCTCCCATAACCATGCCAACCACAAGTCTTCTCCCTGCTTTATTCACAAACATTGTTTCTTGGTAATATACATTGACTCAGAGGTTTGCCATCCTATCAATGTTCCCTAAGTCGATGGCACAACAATGGCCCACAAACTCTGCTTTCATGGTTGTTCACTTGGTGGGATCTCTTCTTGTGGGGTTGACCCTGCAGGCTACAACTCAATATCTAGATAACCTTAATATATGGTTCATCAACTGTGGATGCATCTCACTTTTCAGATCATTTGTTTAACTGGTGACTACTTGGTCCAATCATGGCTAAACCCCATCTAAGATGTGGCTGCAACTCTTAATTAACTAGTACAGTGAATCGGGTTTATTAGTTGAAATCACTAATTTAAATACGGACTTGGTGTCACAGTGCTTATTATAATTTCACTGGCCAATGTTTCAAGAAATTGCAATTTTTAACATGTTAGAAGATGCCTTACTCATATTTTACAGAGACTGACAGGCCGATTGCAGATATTGTTATTGTCTTTATAGATACTTGGAATGGCCATAAAATTAGAATATGATTGTTATCTTGACCTCCGCAAACGTGTCTTTCCAATTACTTGGCATTAACCTTTTTTTCTTTTATTAATTGAGCACTACAATTTCATGATCAGGCTTGCTGGTGCAAGCCATGGAAACCAGTTAAAGCTCACCAACCTCAACGAGCACGACCACCTGACGAGCATTGTCATAACCAATATTAGCGTGCTCGAAGTCCAAACCAGGAATGTTCGAAACTCCATTCCCATCTCCCTTCCAAAAAGTGAGAACCATCTTATGGGGTTCTGGCAAAAGGTCAGAACACTGCCTTGTTATGCGATTTTCTTTATCACACTTTGCAAGAAACTAGATATTTTACCAGACCTATTGGTCGAGCATGGCCTAGCTCAATTCCCTCATGTTTCTTCTTTTTTCTTTTTTTTGTATCTGTAAGCACCTTATTTTTGCACCCCTAGAAGTGCTGAAAATAAAAACTCTAGCAGAAAAGTCAAACCCTGAGGGGTCGAAATTTGACCTTTTGATTAAGTGATAATTGGCCGCCTTGCTTTATCTCAATGGATAGAGAATCCCGACACGAGTCCGACGCAACTGAGTTTGCTGGAATCGGAGTCCGGATGAAGGTTCTGTGGGCCAGTCAAACTTGAGGGAGAGCCGAAAGTTGACTTTTCCTCGAACCCCGTACCAAGTGCTTAGCCCTATGTCATTGGATAGAGGGCTCCGATACGAGTCTAATGCAATTGAGTTTGATCGAATCGGAGTTCGGATAAAGGAGATATGAGCTGTCGAAGTTTCCGAGCAGCAAAACCGGAAACTGCACACGTGGCGCAGCAACTGCCCACGTGGCAGCCAACGCAGCAAAATATCTCAGGGACTAAATCTTAAATATCCAAAATTCGTAGGGGCAATCCGTAGACATTCAAAAGTGTCAAATCGGTCGAATCGGTCAAGTCGAGGGGCAAATCCGTAATTTTTTGATTTGTATCCGGTCAAATATACCGGATACACATACCCTTGTGTATATCCGGACTCCAATACCGGATACAAAAAGATTTTCGCGCGAGATTCTCGCCGATCGCCCGACAAATTCGCGGCGGCATTAATTTTCTGAATGATTATGTTTTGTATCCGGCATTGAAGACCCGGATACAAAGAAGCCTCTGTGTAACCGGCCATGAAGGCCGGATATGAAGAGCACTTAGTGTATCCGGCCTGAGTTGCCGGATACATTAAGTTGCCTATAAAAAGGAAACAGCAGCCTGATTTCCGGGGTTGACTTCCCATTTCTGTTTTTCCCCTTCCTTCCCCCTCTGAGCCAGCTCCGAAACCTCCAACCTTTGCCCCTCCTTGCATCCCAAACCCAACAACCTCCTTGCTTGACCATTTTACCCCTCCCTATTCCCTTCTTTCCCTCACTCAAGAACTTGAAGAAGGAGAAGAGGCTACTGTTGGTGGGGGGAGGTGCTGCTCCAGCTATTGTCCGGCCTCCAAGAGGAGGCTCCACCTTGCACAAGGGCTCAATAACCCTCAGGTATTGTTTCTCACCAACTTTTGTTTCACATATATGAAAATGGGGTGTTTTTAAGCATGTTAATGGGCATGGTTTTCTCTCTTACTGTGAGTCTATTCAAGTGACTATATGGCATGTATTGGCTCTCTTTTCCATGTCATGGGGACCTTCGAAGGTAAGAGGTCCGTGGAGGCCCATCAAGGCCCAACTTGGGGAATGCATGTTTAGTTAAGTTGTGGTTTGGCCGAGACCACGGGTAGGGCCTATCGGGCCCACTAAGCCCATTGAACCCAACAAAGATTAGGGTTTCCCAACCCTAACTCAAGAAGCCTTGGGCTTTCAAGCCCAAGCCCAGGTAAAGGGCCCCAAGCCCAAAGCCTGGCCCACTTTGGCATAGGTTAAGCAAGATAACTCAACAAACTTGGCAACCAACTATGTGGCCCGCTCAAGGGCCCACAAAGCAATCCCGGCCCGCTTTGGCATGAAATCCACTTAAATACACAAACTTAAACTTCAAATAAAAATCAATTCATTTGAACCAAAGCCCAAAGGGCCTCTCAGGTTTAGACTCAGGCCCACCAAGGGGACATATGGGCCACACTTGGCCCACCAAGGGATCCGTGGGCCTTCCAACGGGGCCCACCCAATCAGACTCACTTCATTCAATAATAAGAAGATAAAATCAAGTAAAGGGATCCACACCACTTTGGCGGTCCCGTCAGACTTAACCAAAATTGAATGCTGGATTAGGAATCGGGTGAGTGAGAGACCAACTGAGTTGACTCAAACCAGGGAAACCTATGGGACCCGTCGCTTGACGGGGTGGACTGGGGTGTCTACGGACTTCCCCAGACCGCAACCGAGAACCTACTTAGAATCTCAAGCCGCAGACCACGCCTTAGTAGAAGAACTTAGGCACCCAGGTGTCTGCCTGCACCCCATCAGGCAGTGGCGACTCCAAACAATCCCGAGACCCGCATCGTTTTGCGTGCGCCTCGTCGTGCACCAAAATCAGGTGCGCATAGTATCTAAGAAGCTTTGTGTTTCTGAGAATTTTATTATGTAAAGGTTAGCATTCTTGAAGGAGTTCTACAGGTTCTATGGTTGTAGGGGTTGGTGATGCAGGCAGTCCCCTTATGCTCTTTTAAAGTAGTATTAGTTTATTGTTTTCTTTTCACTATCTTGATATCATCTGGGCCTTCTTTGTTACTTGAAATTTGAACTAAAATGTCTTATACTTTGTTCAAGGTAGTATTAGTTTTTATTGATTTGTTCTGATGGAGGGAACTTGTCTTTTTTCAGGTCTGCATGAATAAAGATGTTTTCATTGTTTTTTGTTGCTACCCATTGCTCCAGTTGTTGCTATTGGAAGATATGAAATTTTTTTGTAGATTTTATGTAAAAATTCAGAGACATCAGATTTTTTTCTGTTATTTGTTTGAATTTCTGTTTTATTACATTTAATATGGATTAGTATGAAGCCTTTTTTGGGTTCTTAATTCGTAGGGGCAAGGGGTAGCGGAGAGGGGCAGTAGGGGTAGGGCAGCGGGCATGAGGGCAGCCTGGGCAGGGGTAGCAGGGGGCAGCTAGAGAGAGGAACGAGATAAAATTTTTTTAAACAAGATGATCCTTTTGCGGGGGTCACAAAACCGCCGCTAAAACCCAAAAGTGACTGCCGCTAAATGATTTAGCGACAGGACTTTTTGTGGCGGGCCTCCATCAGGCCCATAGCTTTTTTGTGGCAGTTTTTAATGATTTAGTGGCAGTCTTTGACCGCCGCTAAAAGTCCTTATTCTCATAGTGTCCATTAACTAAGTTAACCAGGAAGAATGAACAATTTGTTTGGACTGAGGAGTGTAATGAAGCATTTGAGGAATTGAAAAGCAGATTGACTCAAGCTCCAGTGTTGACTCTTCCGAAGAGTGGAGAGAGGTTTACACTGTATACAGATGAATCATTACAAGGGTTGGGAGCTGTATTGATGCAAGATAGGAAAGTGATTGCTTATGCATCTAGGCAATTGAAAACTCATGAGAGAAATTATCCCACTCATGACCTAGAGTTAGCTGCTATAGTCTTTGCATTCAAGATTAGGCAAAATTACCTATATGGGGAGACTATAGATATTTTCTTTGATCACAAGAGTTTGAAATATCTGGTTTCCCAGAAAGAGCTTAATCTGAGGCAGAGAAGGTGGATGGAATTGCTACAGGATTATGATTTTTCATTGCAATACCATCTGTGCGCACCTAAAACCTGCCTGGTTCCTAGATCGCACACCGGGCGCACTTTTCGTGCGTGCCACGGGACATTCGGAGTCGCCACTGCCTGAGAGGTGCAGGCAGACACTGTTTTGCCCTAACCGGGTCTAAGTCTGATCTGCGGCTTATTAGAGATCTAGCTAAGTCCTCGGTTACGTCCGGGGAAGCCCTAAGACACCCCGGCCCGCCCCGTCAGTTTGACAGGTCCCTCGGGTCTCCCTGGTTTTTGAGTCAATTTCACCCTTTTCCTAGACCAGCATGCTACCTTATTAGGTCTGGCGGGGCCCTCTGGAGGTGTGGGTCCCTTTTTATTTGATTTTATCTTTTTATTTATTTAAGTGAAGTGGGTCGGACCCGGGCCCCGTTGGAAGACCCGTGGGTTGCCATGGTTGGGCCATGGGCCCAGTTGGGTTATTGGGTAACCCATTTGGTTATTTTATTAAGTTTTATTTATTTACAATTTTTGTTTGGGCTTAGTGGGCTTGGAATGGGCCCATTAGCCAAAGCCCAGTGGCCTGGGCCTGTTTATTGAAAACAGGCCTGGTATAGGCCAGTCTAAGGTGGGCCCCACAAGTGGGCCCAGGGTGGTCTTGGTGGGCCCATCTAGGCCCACAGTCTTTGATTGGGCTTGAGATAGCCCAAATTATTTAAGAGGCTATTTTAAGCCAGTCCGGGTCGAATTGGGTTCAACCGGATCAAATGAATTAATTTTTAAGTTATTTTTCTAATCTAACCGCACTCTCAGTGCGGTTTGGCCAGAACCGTTCTGTGTGTACGGTTGCAGCTCAGTTTCACTTGTTTATACCGATTCCAATTGGGATCATTCCGGTGACCTTCCTGGGACTTCCAGCAACCTCCGTCAAGTTTCCAGCACCTCTGTGGTTCTCCATTTTCTCCATTTGACTTGAAAAGCCATCTTTCTCCTTCTTTTTGTTTCTTAAGGAAACCAGATCTTTGCTTGGTTGTTCCCAGCTAAATTTGAGAGTGGGAAAGGGGAAATTACAGGGGTGTCACATGCCTTCAAAGGAATCAAGTCCTTCTTTGCTAAAGGATGAAATAGATCCATGAAATTGGTTGATTAAAGTGTCTTTAAGACACTTTCTTCCCATTCTCTTTTTTAGATGATCACATCCTTGAAGTTAGATTCTCACATCATTTCAAAACACCAATTGGATTAGTAGTAAAAAGCAAAGTAAAAAATAAAAATGGAATAGAACTTGAAAATGACAAGGTATTATAAAACTTAGTATACTTACAATGAGATTATTAGTTGGTTAAGGTTCTTTCGAGCAAATTTGGCAGCGCTTCCGCGTCCCGTTGGTTTTCACAAGATAATTTGAACAGGGTTTTGCTAGGTGCTTTGGTCACAATGGTGGAAGAAGAGGGTTTAGGCAAGGTTTAAGTAGGGGTATTTTAGGGATTTGAGGTTAGGTATTGAGAGAGACAGGGTGTGGGCAGAGTTTCGGACAAGTTGGAGACAGAGGGAGAGAGTGGGGACCAAAGGAGGAAGGCTTGTTTCAAATGGGGGGGCTGGCCCTCTATTTATAGGCAAAAAAGTTCCGGAACCGTACTTTAAGTGCGGTTTGGTCACAACCGTACTTAAAGTGCGGTTGTGACAAAATTGCACTAAAAAAACAAAAACCGTACTTTAAGTGCGGTTGGCATTCAACACGTGCAAATCGGCGCGAATCTGCCAGCTGTCGCCGTACAGGACACGCGTCCACCTTCTAGAAGATCGAACCGTATCTGAAGTGCGGTTCGGACCAAACCGTTCTTCAAGTGCGGTTTCGCACGTTTTTTAAATGCCGGATTTCAAACAGTTTATGAAATTTGATTTTTAATAACGATTTTATTCGATTTTATTATTATTTTATTATAAAATCCGAGATTCTTTATAACTATATTATTAAAATATTCAAAATATCTAAAATTATTTTATTAAAACATTAATATATGATTATTTTATTTATTTGTTCATTTATTTTGCTTTATTCTGCTGTTTTTGCCAAACGGGCAGTTTTCTTGAAATTTCAACTGCCCATAACTTCTTCATCTGGTGTCCGATTTGAGCAAACTTAATGTCGTTGGAATCATCTCGGAACCAGTTATCTATTGAGATCAATTTTGGCAGTTGGATTGGGGCCGAGCAAAAAGTCAACTTTTTGCTCCCCAAAAGTTTGACCAGCTCATATCTTTTTCATCTGGACTCCGATCTCAGCAAATTCAGTTGCGTTGGAATCATGTCGAAATGCTCTTTTCAATTAGATGAAGTTTGATGGCCAAATTTACTTGAATCAAAAGTCAATTTTTTGACCCCCTCAGGGTTTGACTGAAAGTTTGACTTTTCATTTTTTGCCATTTTAGGGGTGCAAAAATCAGGTGTCTACACCATCCAGGCAAAGCTAATATATTGCTGGTGCATTAAGTAGGAAGTTTAGAAGCTTGATGATTCATTTGATGGTAAAGGAGTGGAAGTTGCTGGAAAAGATGGCTGAGAGCACTGTAGAGTGGACAGTGGCAGGAGGTCCTATTACAGTGATTTTCAATAATCTCTTAGTTAAGCCTGCATTCATTGAACAGGCCATAGCAGGCCAGAGAATGAATAAGCAAATAAGAAAGATGATGAGTACAAGAATTGCAGTTGATTAGTCTAGGGGTAATGATGGAAGTTTGATATATCAGGGCAGATTGTGCATTCCTTGTGTTCCTGCATTAAGGGATGAGATCTTAGAAGAGGCGCATAAGTCTAGGTACACAGTTCATCCTGGTAGTACAAAGATATATAGAGATTTGAGAACGATTTACTGGTGGCCTAGAATGAAGAGAGACATTGTAGCCTATGTGTCTCGATGTGCTACTTGTCAACAAGTAAAGGCAAAGTATAGGAAACCTCCAGGGTTGTTGCAGCTTTTACCAGTACCCAGATGGAAATGGGAGAGCATTTCCATGGATTTTATTTCAGGCTTATGAAGGAGTAAGTCAAGTTTTGATACTATTTGGGTAATTGTTGACAGGTTGACTAAAACAGCTCATTTTCTGCCTACTCATAAAAATACACCTCATAATGAGTTAGCAAGATTGTATATTAAAGAAGTGGTCCGATTGCATGGAGTGCCATTTAGTATAGTGTCTGAAAGAGATACCAGATTTGTTTCTGGATTCTGGAAGAGTCTGCATAAGGCTTTAGGAACTAGATTGGATTTCAATACAGCCTTTCATCCTCAGACAGATGGTCAGACATAGAGGGTGAATCAGATATTAGAAGATATGTTAAGGGCTTGTATTCTAGAATTTAAGGGCAGTTGGGTGAGTCATCTACTACTGGTTGAATTTGCTTATAATAACAGTTTTCATACCAGTATTGGGATGACACTTTATGAAGCTTTGTATGATAGACCCTGTCGTTCACCTTTTTGTTGGACTGAAATGAATGAAGATAGAGCTTTAGGTCCAGCAATGATCAGTGAGATGTCAGAACAAGTCAAGATAATTAGAGAGAAGTTGATGATTGCCCAGAGTCATCAGAAAAGTTATGTAGACAATAGAAGAAGGCCTCTGGAGTTTGAAGAAGGAGATAAGGTGTTTCTGAAAGTGTCTTCTATGAAGGGTGTCCTTAGATTTGGGAAGAAAGGAAAATTAGCACCGAGGTTTATTGGTCCATTTATAATTAATAGGAAGCTTAGCACCATTGCATATGAGCTGAACTTGCCTCCTCAGTTATCCAAGGTGCATAATGTATTTCATGTATCTATGCTAATGAAATGTTTAGCTGATACAGAGCTAGTAGTGGATTGGAGAACCATCAGAATCAAAGAAAATGCCACTTATGACGAGCAACCAATGGCTATTATGTACAGAAAAGATCAAATGTTGCGTCATAAAACCATTCCTTTAGTTAAAGTATGGTAGGGAGGTCAAGGAGATGTGTCTTGGGAAACTGAAGAAGAAATGAGAAAGACTTATCCTTATCTTTTTTCTTAGTGTGTATGTAAATTTCGAGGGCGAAATTTTGTTAAGGGGGTAGATTGTAATATCCTGTAATTTTGATTATCTAATTTAGTGTTAATGACAAGGGTATTATGGTCTTTGTATATTTTAATTGTGTGTGCTTAATTGTAACCAATAGCATGTTTTATTTCAGTTTGAATTAGCGTGTGTGTTGGTGAGATTTAATTAGCGGTGTATTTGGGTTTGGTAGTGTGATGCCACACCAAATCGAGAAAAGCTTATATAAACCCAAGCAAGCTGGTGAGGGTTTATATGTTCGTGTATAAAGATAGTTGAAGAGAAAAGAAAGAGAGCTCCGGAAGAGAGAAAGAAGAAGAAAGGAAAAGGAGGTAAGGGAGTCTTACTAAATTGTAATTGTACAACGAACTGTTTGGTGTGTCTATGGTTGATACTTCACCTCCGTGTGATGAATTATACTTCCTCAAAAGTGCTTGATAATTTGTTAAAAATTTAGATGATAAGTGTCTTAAGTGGTTGTGTAGAATTTCTAGTTTTAAATACTTGTCGGTATTAGTTGAGAGATATGCAAATAAAATTGTATATGGTTGTTGAATGCAGAATTCATGTTTGATTCTTTATTTATACAATTGAAATGAATTCTGTAAATCCAATTATGATTGTAAGATTAATCATGATAACTAATTGTATCTTGTTGATTAATCATGGATGATGTACAATTAATCCTAAGAGCAAGACAATGCTCTGGAGAGGAAATTGTAGTGGACAATTAATTGTTAGACTACTTTGTGTATATATTTGTTATGACTTTAATGGTGAATAAGTACTCTGTTATTTGATTATTCCTTGAGCGTGAAATGATGATGTAAATCATGTAACTGTGATATAATTCTATAGCATCTGTTGTGCTTTATGAATTGTCAAATGATAATTATGTTGATGATTAATTAGAATGATAACTGCCTAGTGGTCGTGCATGATATTGCATCACCTGACGTAATGGGGTTTTCTGAGATAGAGTGTATGGCACTATCTAGGGTGTTAAGATGTGACTCCCAATGGGTAGTAACCCGTGTTGCTTTGGAAAATAGTGGGGAAAGAGAAAAAGTACCCCTGGGGTTGAAAGTCCCCTAAACCCTGTGAGTGGCCACACAAGATGTGGTTGGGGGATGTGGTTGGGGAGTGCTCCCACAACCTCTAGCTAGCCATAGTCAGTCTGGTTGTATAATCAGTCCCAGACCACCTTGATGGAGGGTAAGATGACTGGCTTCTCTATGAGATCCTACACCACCGCTTAGTCGAAAAGAGCATGGACTGTACACGAGGTGTAGAAGGAAGACCTCCGCTTGCTCCATCATGTCAAACATGGAGAGTGTGTGCGTGGGAAGCATGTCATACATGCATTGCATATCTGATTGAGATGTATATCTTGTTATAACTGTTATTCACGATACTCAGCATGATTTGATGAAATGTGATGAGATATCTTGAATGCATTACATAATTATTTTACCTGATTGTATTGGTTGTATGATTGTGATTTAGTGGGATTTCCTTACTGGGGCGTGAGCTCATGATCCCATTTTAACATTTCAGGTTAAAGATTGGCTGCCTTCCACCAGTATAGCTGGGAAGAGAAAGAGTGAGGACAAGAGGAAAACCTTGTAAATTTATGTATATAAGTCTTTTACATTTCCTGTATTGTAAATATTGTGAGAATAGTACATGTTACTTTGTCTTTGGTGCACAACTAGTCTCCATGTTCCGCTGTATTATATTCCCATGCTTTTAAACTTTCCAAGGTATGCAAGTTATTTCAAAATAATTCTTCACTGGAATCTCACACTATTACAGCAGTTCTGGGATGTAGAAACTGTCCAGAGAATCTTACAAACTCCTACAAACCCGCTTCTATATGAAGATAAAAGAGAATGGGCACTATCTTCCTTGAGGCAGTTCACTGTAACATCTACTTATCAGTTACTGCTGTCAACACAGGTAAACTTAATAAAACTTGTATGGAATATAATCTGGAGACTTTCATGCCCCATTAGAGTTCGGCTTTTTATGTCGAAATGCTTGCAAATTGGAGTACCAACAGCAGATTTTCTTGCTAAGCAATTGGGAGGTATACATTCCACTTTTAATCTATGTAGGGAGCAGATTAAAACCTTGGAACATCTATGGCTCAAATGCTCCTTTAGTAGGGCTTTTTGGTTTAAATATATTGGCGGCACCTTGTAGCAATATGGTTCCCAAAATGATTTTAAAGCTTGGTTCTGCAATTTATTATCAATTAATCCTCCTTATCCTTCTTTTGATTTGTTGGAATTCTTAGGATTTGTGGCATGTTTTGGTTAGGCGATATGGAAGTCAACGAATGCAACCATCTTTAATGACAGGTCCCCATTCATTGATTGCACTGGTAGAATGTTTAGGTGATTCCAATATGATTCACAATTGATCAGGAAACCAACTTTAAGTCCTCTAGATTCTCCATCCTACAGGGAAGTTGTTTGGATGTCACCTGAAGAGTTGTTTATTAAAGTCAATTTTGACAGAGCATATAGACAAATGACAATGCAAGTTGGTGTAGGTGGAGTTTGTAGAGATTCAATGGCCATTTTTTAGCTACCTTCTCTCTTCAAGTACAGGTTTCCTCTTCAATTCAGGCTTAGGCCTTAGCTGCCTTGGAGAGTTTAAAGCTTGCTCAATTTCTGTGCTACTCACATGTTATTCTTGAGGGGGACACACTACTCCTGGTTCAACAATTGTCTAATCCAACTCAAGATGGACTATGGTGTATCATTGAAATAATTGGGAGCATTCGACAGCTGTGTGCCTCCTTTATGTGCTTTAAAATTCTTCATATCCTTCGAGAAGGAAATCAGATAGCGAACAAGTTAGCAAGCCATGCTATTGATTCTTATCAGTGTACTTGGATTCATACCCCTCTCCCTATGTTATCTCCTCTTCTTTTTGATGATGCTCATGGAAGTGTACATGTAAGAAGATGTTAATAATAATAAATACACCTTATCGTTTTTTCCATTAAAAAAAATAAAAGTTAAAACAGTTAAACCAATATGTCGGGCCAAAATCTAAAAAATATATATATTTTGTATATATTCATCACATACAAGCAATTTCTTACTACCATGCTCTTTAAAGCTAAGTATGGTTATATTTGTGGCCTCAAAATCAAAGGGATCCTTCGCTAACTCATCTTACCTATTTATCTATACTATATATAACGAGAATAGGCCCTTGGAAGCATGCCAACAACTAGGATTGACTTCCCTAAAAAGCAGTTCGCATCCTGTAGGGCCTTTATCTATAACCTTATTTGCAGGATTTTATAAGATTGCTTAAAAATTTATAGTTATACCATTGATAGTACACATGGCATGATCCCTATGCAGGCACAAATAAGGTTATAGATAAAGGCCCTATAGGATCTCAATTGCCTAAAAAGCTCTTACTGTTCACAAAATTGTTCTTTCGTCTATATGCAGCACTGCACGTGCGCCCAGTTAGTGCTCATTATGACATCCACCTACACCAAAAAATTGTAAAGCCTCGTGAGATTTCTGTAAGACCTTTTGCACCATGGCTGGACGCATGCTCAATCCATCCAAGTCATCCTTTACTACCAACACCCTTGTTAATCCTTAATTTAATCAAATACAATCCATCAAGTCTTGCCTAAAACTCAGAATAATCATGGGCAAACATGCCATGCCCGTGCTAGCCCATGTTCAAGTTGGGCCAAGCCTTGTTAGGCTGTGGCTCGCAATGCTCGACCCGACATAGTACAGCCATAGTGCAAGGGCCGTGTAGTGCCTCAGCACGATTTAAATGGACTGGGACCATGTTGTGTTGTGAGCATGGTTTACCGGTCTGGATCGGAATTGCCCCTGTCCCGGTCCAGTATTCTGGTCGGGACAAGGTTCTTTAATGGAGGTGTTGGACTTGGGCGGTCCAACTTGATACCGCCCGAGTCTAAATGATACTGGACAGTTTTCATTTAGACTTGGCCGGTCCAACTCGGGACCGCTTGAGCTTACCTTGATACATACTTTAAACTTTGCAAGCTTTGCTACAAAGTTACCTGCAAAAGGTGTAATCGGAGTGAATAAAAAAATAAAAAGCAAAAGTATTTGTTTGCAAAAGTCTAATCAGGAGTGAATTAAAAAAATAAACAAAAACAAGGAAAGAGAGAGAAAGAGTGAGAGAGAGAAGGGGGGACGGGTACTTCGTCAAGTCCAAGTATCCAATCAAGTGAATGAAAAAAAAAGGAAAAAGAAATACTGAAAAAAAGAAATACTGAAAGAGAGAGAGAGAGAGAGAGGAGGGGCGGGTGAGGTGGTTTTCTGCAACTTTCTGACGGATCGTCTGGGACCGATCCTGTTTGTACTGGGACCGGACCAGACCGGTCCGATACCTGGTCCCGATGCATTCAACCATGCCCATGAGTGGCCAAACCCTTACATCCCTAGAGAATAACGTCTCATTTTGCGAATTTTAGGAGTAGAAATTGTTTGCACCCAATTTATTGTGCACCAATCATTTGTGATCGATGCATCCCACTTAAGAAAATCATTTATTTTTTCTTGAAATGATTGAATGCACCAATCATAGCGAATGGGTGCATGGATTTGTGAGAAATTGGGTGCAGACAATACATGCTCCAATTTTAGCCGGTTTAAGAAAAGCTACTGAATCAATGATAAATTATGGGTTTGAGTCTTTGAGACTTTTAACATGCATAAAGCGTAAAACCTTAGCTTCTGCTTCGTGAAACCCTCTCCCAAGGGTGATTTCGAAGCCTAAAACCCTCACTAGAGGTCGATTCGAAGCGATTCTTCTGCGGACTCAAGGATGGCTTCTTTTGTAGTTTCAGTGGTTGCCGCTGGTTTTGAGGTTTGGCTGTCCTCTCCCCAAGGTTTCCACTTCCGTCTAACGAATTGGGACTAATGGTTTGGCTTCTCTCCCTCCATTCCCTGGTCGCTCTTTGCATATTCCTACAGGTCCTGTTTCTATCATATGTCTCTACTCTATTTGATCTTGATTAGCTTTGGTATGGCTGTGGATTTGGCTTATAGGTTCACCTCCTCGGATTTTTTGGGCTCTAGCGAATAAGAAGGGTTTATGTTTGTACGGATTTGGTGGTCGCGGATTGCTTCCTTACAAATGGCTGAGGGGACGGAGGATGAATCGGACAACCCTGACGGGGATGATGAAGGGATGTTGCAGATGGTAAAACTTTGGGGGTTCGTCAGGTTTGTGATTGCACTAAAGAGGCTGTGAATCTTGCAGGAGTCCCTACCACTGTACCTTTTCTTATTCTCCAGTGGGGGTCGGTGGTGGTTTTTGGCAATGGGCTTGGTCATCTCAAGCAGTGTTCGTTGGTGGTTTTTGGATTCTCTTGGTGATAATGTATTTGTTTTTGATCTTTTTGGTTGGGTATATAGCAAATTATAATGCGCTGTTTTTAGTTTGGTTTTGTATCGTTAGGTACCGAAGGGCCTTGACCCTGTAGTCCAAGTGTAGTTCTGGGTCTGGATGTGTCTCGGTTCATCAAGCATTCATTTTCTGGATATCTTGTCTTCGACGAAACCTTTTCTCCCATTAATGGGATTTGCAATTTGTGTTTCAACGAACCCATCGTCCGACTTTACCCTTGTTTTTCAGGTGGTTTCATGCTGCTTCAGTGCAGGGTCGGACACCATCGTTCAGAACTGCAACTAGACTATTGGGGTTTATGTTTTCAGAGTATCCTGGCTTTTTTTGCTTCTATGCTTATATGGGTATATTATCTGTTTATATTGACTCGAGGCCTTAGTTCTTGTAACAATATTTTCATCTAACGAAGAAAGAGCTCAACTTTGGCTTTCCATTTAGAAAAAAAAAAAAAAAAAACAAAAGAGGCATAAAGCGTAAAATCTCTTCCGAGACAGATAATGGGCCAAGAATTTTTATTTTTATTTTTTGGATAATGATAATGGTCCAAGAATTGGTCCATCCTAAAATTTCCGTTCACAGGTCGATACTCGATGCCCGAAAGTTCTAGGGTTTGGATAGATTTGACCCTTTTCTCATCTTCCGCGCAGTTTAATTTCAGAAAACATGACGTTAACCAACAGATTATTGGAGGGTGCCACTGGGGACGGTGATGTTTTTGTCCAAAACACGCCCTCACAATTAGATTTTGCCATTTTTGACGAACCATTTCTTCTCCCAGAGAGACGCCAACGGCTGCGATGCTGTTGGCAGGCTCTTCCTTTCGAAGCTATCGTATCTTCACCTTCTTCGGCAAAACACCGCTAATGTTATTCCGTCAGAGCAGCCATGCTCACCGTCCTATCCTCCAGTACGCTTCTTTCCTATCTGTTAAACCCATTTACAGTGTCAACGTCAATTGCTTCTTCATGAGCAGAGCGTCACATCTCTCAACGTCAGCTCGCACTGCTAGAGTAACCGCTCATGAATCCCCAACGGGAAACCCAATCAAGCTTTCCAACAAAGCAAAGAGGATCAAGCTTTCCAACAAAGCAAAGAGGAAAGCTAATCGAGAGTGTCCAGAAAGGGTGCTTCAACATAAGCTGGGTATCTGCTCAAAGCATGGGGATGTCGTTGAAGCCCTTCGTCTTTACGACGATGCTCGGAGTAAAGGAGTCCGACTTAATCTGCACCATTACAATGTCTTGCTCTATCTCTGTTCGTCCTCTCATGCTTCAGGAGAACCTGGTAGCGGTGAGAAGGATGTGAAAATCTTGAATTTGTGGTTGAAAAGGGGTTTTGAGATTTTTCAGCAAATGGGTATTGACAAAATTGCTCCAAATGAGGCTACATTGACAAGTGCGGCGAGGTTAGCAGCTGCAGTGGAAGACCCAGAAATGGCTTTTGATTTGGTGAAGAAGATGGTCAATTTTGATATCCCTCCTAAGTTAAGATCATATGGGCCTGCATTATTTGGGTTCTGTAAGAAGGGGGAGGCAGAGAAAGCGTATGAGGTTGATGCGCATATGATAGCCTCTGGGGTTGTTGCGGAGGAGCCGGAGCTTTCTGCACTATTGAAGCTGAGTGCGAATTCAGTTAGAGGGGACAGAGTGTATCAGATGTTGCATCGGTTACGAGCAACTGTGAGGCACGTATCAGAATCAACGGCTGATATTGTGGAGCAATGGTTTAATTCTTGTGCGGCTGCAGAGATTGGGGAGGAGAATTGGGATGTGAGCAAGGTGAAAGATGGGGTTGTGAAAGGAGGAGGTGGGTGGCATGGGCAAGGGTGGTTGGGAAAGGGGAAATGGAGAGTGGTAAGGTCTGAGGTGGATGAGACGGGCGTATGTCGTTGTTGTGGGGAAAAGCTTGTGTGCATTGATATTGATCCTTTGGAGACTGAGAATTTTGCTCGCTCATTGTCCAAATTAGCATGCCAAAAAGAGGCCAAGTTGGAGTTTAACTGCTTTCAGGTGCGTTTGTTTTACCAATTTTGGATTGTTGAATATTTTGATTGTTATTGATATAATATGTTTGGAATGCGATGTTTGTTAGATTATTATGATTTCTTTACCATATTGCTTTCTAAGTTTCTATTTCTTTGGTTTCTGGGAAATTTGCAAAATCCATTTTTAACATCTTAAAAGAGCTGTACTTGATGCAGCAGTAGTAGCAGGCAATGTTCTGAAGTAGGTTCTGCGCATTTCTTTGGCATGTAAAATCTTCTGCTTTGCTCTCGTGAGAAGCACAGGATAATCTTTTGCTTGGGAAATTTCAGTTTATCATATGGTATGCCACAAGCTTCTTCATTGGACCCAAGTAAGAACCTATTTTGCATGTGGTGTGAGGGTATCTGGTGCCACCACCAATAGAAAAAGGTTGCATGTTCTAATCTATGTAGGGGTTTCTGTCCCAAACATTCATAGTGGAATATATATATAGATATGTAAGACACCTCCCCCAGCTCGGTTTCTGTTGCAATCCTTTCCTTGACTGCCATGAATTTAATACCAAACACAGTACCCAAAACGAAAAGAAGAAAAGCCCCAGTTGCTTTCCTCTGTAGAATTCCCTAGTCGCGTGCCTCATGTAGGGCCCCCATAAAAGAAACATTTGGGGTCCAACAGGAAATCATACAGGGTCTAAATTCTCCAAGTTTTGAGTAGAAAATCTGACTGTATGTTGGTGCTATGTTCGATCATAGAAGACATTATAACTTGGATTCAATTATCTGCAAGTTGCAGTGTGCATATGTCATTTGGAGAAAATTACCATCAGCATGGAGTGAATATTTCACTTATTAGTTCTTATATCTTATTATTCCAAAAAACTAAAAGTAGTTTGGTGACTTCAGGTAGAAAATATCTATTTTGGTGATAGTGAGATTGGGTTTGGTAAATTGCAGAAGTTTTGAGCTAGGATAATTGTCTTGGACAAGCTGTGATGCTTACTTCTAAAATAGAGTTTTTATTTTTTATTTTTTCCTCTTCCTGAAGTACTAAACTGCAATATAAATTTATTATTATTATTATTATTTTTCATTATGTTTCACTGTTTATTGGAGAATAAATTCGCAACTAAGTAAAATGGATAATGCCAGCTCACTCGTCTTGCAAATTTATTATCAAAACTGTGTTGACTTTCTTACTGGATGATGATTACTTGTTCCTTCTATATGTTCCCAATACTACATGAAAGGCCTGCCACTTAACAATCTGAATAATTAAAATTTTAAATAATTCAGGAGTGGCTTCTTCGGCATGGTCCATTTGATGCTGTCATAGATGGTGCAAATGCTGGTCTTATCAATCAACGAACTTTCAGCTTTCCCCAGGTAAGAAACAGATTGAAGATAATCTCCACTAAAACTTCTACTTATATATACATATAAATATATATATAGGTGTGTTGCTGAATGAGTTCAGTTTGTGGCAGCTTCATTCTGTTGTAAATCGGGTACGTCAAATGAGCCCATCAAAGAAACTACCTCTTATTATTTTGTACAATCGTCGTGTGAAGGATGTTATGGCTGGCAACCCAAATAAGAGGAGGATTTTAGAGAACTGGCAAAAGGCTGGTTCGCTTTATGCAACCCCTTGTGGATCAAATGATGATTGGTAGAATCTCATCTTCTAACACGAGATGTTTTTTACAGAATCCTGCTTAAACTATCTGTTATTGTGTTTACTTCCTTGCATCAACACTATTTATTTTCTTTACTTGTGTGGTATCATTATAGCCGGTATGCTGTTTAGCTCCTGCTAGCCCTTTTTGTATATTTTATGCTTACGTGAATTGTTGTTGTGGTTATTGATTGTACGCGGGGTTTTGATTCCCTTTGATCTTTCTTTATGTGTGTGTGTGGTTTATGTGTATATGCATTTAATATTTAAGAAAATCTAGGATTAATTTACTATAATATTCTACTAATTTTGTTTGTTTCCCAACAATTACCAGTGTAGTGCAATTTTGCAATCAATATCTAAGATTAATTTACTAGAGTTGTCTGCTAGTTTGGTTTGTTTCCCAACAATACCAGTGTAGTGCAATTGTGCAATCAATATTGGTAAAAATAATTGTAAAATGATGTTTCTACCTTTCGACTTTATTCATTATGAAATTTGGTTCCTTGTTTTAAAGCAGGAATCTTCATCATGATATTAACATTCTTGCACTTAGTTGTATTAGAGTGGTGTAGAGATTCTTAGCAAGTTGATCTAATATGCTTAAATTTCATCTGACTTTGAAATCCATGCCCATGCTTCCAAGAGTTTGAGATTATTTTTTTTAGGCTTATGCTTCATTGATATCCACAATCAGCGTGCTATGGCAATAGGGTCCAGTCAGACACTCTGTCCATTAAATTTATCCTGACTCTCAAATCCATGTTCTAAGAGCTCGAGATTATATTTTTTAGGGTACTAACTTGTTGATGAAGAACAAACCATTGGATAAGTGCCCTCATCAGAAAACCAAGAAATAAAGTTTGGATAGACAGTTCCTCACATGAACCAGATTCCCATAGTGTGTTGATCGTGATATCCAGTTGATTTGATATTGGGATGTATGATTTTGCAGAAATTATGATTTAACCAATGACAAACAATCCCTTAAAATTATCATAAAGACTAGGTCTCATGTGCAACCTGTCTATTAACTGTTCATTGTTTTGGAGATTATGTTAGAATCATCTTTTGGAAGACAAGTTAGTGAGAATGGATTGATTGGGATAGTTTGAGCTTGTTAATTATGGCAAAGGCATGAGTTGGTGCCCATAAAGACACTTTAAGGTGAGGGGTAAACTCTATAGGATATAGATAGATTTAGTGACTTATGATTTGAAAAAGTGATTGAGTTGAAAGGTGGTTATTGATAGGGGATAGAGGTGTTTTTGCTGCCTACCCCAGCTAATTTACTGGTTATTTTCGCATTAGTAAGATAGTTTGTACTTTTGATTTGTGAACTAGCGCTTCATTTTAGAGTGAAAGTGTATATCGTGTAAGTTTTCCCTTTTTTCTCTTTTTGCTGTTTTGGGATTTAAGGTCTTCCTAATAGTCACTGGACCTCCCATAGACTCTTAGTTGTTCATTTGTTAAAATAAATTTGTTTAGTTTTCTTAATTGTTTCTAACCCTTGTTAGAGTCTCTTTAAGGCTACGGATTCTTTGGATTGAAACCTGCAGGATGTCCTATCTAATAATTAGATTGTTCTTAATAACCAATTATTGATCACTGAGATCTGATATATTGTAGTGATTATTCTCATTCTTTCTCCACCATATTCTACCGAGATATGTTTCTTTTCATTGCTTCATTATTTATTGGTTACTTGATGCCACAGGTGATTTATTTCTCACACAGATGCCACTTGGTTGATCGGAATTTTTTTTTTACTAATCTTGAGGTTGGGATAGTGTCTGATCCTTATCTCAGGTCAATAATGCCATACGAGAAGTGCCTTTGCAGATGTGGCAGGGAATTTTTAATTTATGATGTAAAATTATGGACAACAAGTAGTAAATAATAATTATCAGAGCGTTAATCCTTTTTCACTTACCTGTGACTGTGGTATATAGATTTGAATCATGAACTCATACAAAGAGTCACGCTTTGATTATGTACAGAAGATAAGTTGTTTGACATATGTTTTCCCTCTTCTTTTCTTTATCGTGGACGACTAGCAACTGACTAATGGGTTTACCTTGTTACCAATGATCAAGAAGCAGGCTAGTTCATTTATTACTTTGTTTTAGAAGAGATGTCTGTTTTGATATTTGGAAAGTTGGATGCCAATGGGATGAGGCTTAAAGATTTGTCCAAATATACATTTGACCAAAATGCATCAGTTTCTGAGGGTGTTGATACAAAAAGTATTGTCTGATTTGTACAAATCCATAGGAGGGTTATGCTGCAGTCAAAACTCAAAATTTTTCAGTCACATTTTTTAGTTTCAGCTAGGACTGTTAAATTGATCTAAGCATCAGTATTTATTAGTGACATGCTACAAGTAGATAAATCCTGTTCTTTTCAGTCATTTTGATATTTCTTCTTCTCCTTTCTTTTTCGGGGTTATAAGGGTTAAGAAGAGTTTATGATAATCTGCTTTTCAACTAGAAGTCTCTAGAAGCTTGTACCTGAATTCTTAACTATTCATGAATTGATCCATGGATATGTTGGTTCTGAATAGCTGTATTTTCAAGGTTGAATGTGTCTCTGGCAGGAGTAGGTGGTTGTTCATTAGCCTCATCCACAGTGATCTCTTGGATGACCAAGGGGGTTGATAGCCATTGGTCCCTTTTGCATCTTGTCCAGTTGGCTCGGATCTTAGCTAGTGGGTTGAATTCCTCATTCCACCACGTGCCAAGATCAGCCAATGGAGTGGCATATGGGCTTGCAAGAGAGGGTGGGGGTAGAGCTTCAGTTCTTTCCGGTCTTTTTTATCTGTTGTAATGTGCTTTGATCTTCTAGCTTTTTTGCAGGTCCTGTAACCCACTGTTGTACTTCCCTTTTATTATATCTAATGTAATAGTGACTTTCATAAATTAAAAAAAAAAAAAATTCCTCATGTCTTCAATTTAAAGGATTCAAGAGGCTTAAAGCTTGGTGACTTCCATTTAATATTTCTGGAGCCGTCCTTTTTTCCTTTTGTATTCCACTCATAATGCTATTAATTTACTGCTGTGTTGTTGGCAAGGGATCGTATTGGCAGTCATTGGACTTGGGATATTTTCTTTCCATATTTATTGTTCTGTTTATTTGTATCTTACACATTTGTAGCCAATGATAATTTTGGGAATGTTGTGCTTTTAAGGAGTTGTATTACATGGACATGGATACATAAATTCATCTTTTATTAAATTTTAATTATTACTTTCTTATGAGTGAACTTGCCATATGTATCATTAGTTATATCTAGTACAGAAAGCATTCAAATATAAAAGAGAGCAATTATAACCTTGAAACATGGAAATATAAAAGCAAAATTTTAATAATGCAGTAAAGTTATATGTGTGAATACTCATTGTAGCCATTTTGAATGGCTCTCTAATGGTTTGGATGTGTCAGGAAATCCATTTTAAAAAGATTCCAACCATAGAAGTGGACATAAATTTGAAGCATTGGATGCATATATTAGTACTTATATCGATGAAATGTTATGTAGGAAATGGGTGTGGTGGGTAAGGAGAACAGTCGGATATTACTGCTAAATAGCCAGTTTAATGTTGTAAAAATACATTGCATTAAATCTGTAAGCATGGTGGTTTGGGTCAGGTTGTGACAAGTTTGGACTCAGCCCAATTTAAAATTTACTTGGCCAAACTCACCCTTGGCCTACCCTAACCCAAACTCCTTAAACCCAAACTTAACGCAAATTTATTATTTGAGTTTAGGCTGGGTTTGGGTTGGCTCAAACAAAATGTAAATTTTTGAATATTTCTTTCATTTTTTGCTATGAATGTAAATGTTGGAACATGACATTCATTATAGCATAAAGTGTTTATGTGTAAGATCATTTTAGATTATTTCTCTGAGAAAAGAAATTCACTAGTTTGTACCGTATGTTAATAAATTTATATTTTATAGTTATAATTACATAATGAGAAAGACACTGTAAAAGGAAAATAAAAAGGCAATAACAATGGTACATATGCATTCATACATACTTATATATATGTATGCATTTGCACATAAATGTATGTATGTTTATGCATATAACTCAGTCCAGGCAGGGCTTTTCGGGTTGTATAACATGAGCCCGAACTTAACCCAAACTCAACTTGGGCCACAAATGAAGCCCGATAAAATATAAACATAAACTTAAATGTTCAGTTCAGGCTCTTTTTTGGGTTGCATTAGGTGGTGGGTTAGATTTGCAGCTCTAATTGTCATTAAAATATGGGAGTCTGGTGCAATTATAAGGCCCCCATCTTCTAGTAAATTGGTGATTATCTTTTTTTCTTTTTTTTTAAAAGTTGTCTAAGATTTCCATTTGTCTTTTGGCAATTGACTGATTAAACTGATCCATCCAACTATTTATATGATATTTAACTTGGTCTCTCCATCAAAATTTAGGAGTATGAGTATAATTTTGGTCTAATTAATTTTCCATATAATGGCAGGTACTGGTTGTATGCTGCTGTTAGTTGTAAATGTTTGTTGGTTTCCAATGATGAAATGAGGGATCATCTGTTCGAACTGCTAGGGACCAGCTTTTTTCCCAGATGGAAAGAAAAGCATCAGGTCATTTTATTTTTATTCTTAATCAGTGAGATTAATTTTAGAATTTCAGCATCAAGAGGATTTCTTTTCTTGCAGAAGCATTCATTTTATTGTTCTGAGTCCTCATTTAGTGCAGTTTCCTGAAGACCGGGAACTGCTTATTGGCACTGAAAGATCTTCCCCGTTGAGGCTACTGAGCTTGGGGTTGGTTAAATAGTTGCTTTTACTATTTTGTAGTTGATTGCATGCAAGTGAACAATTGAATTAGGTCTTTTGGTGGATAATTTGAAAAGTACACATTTTCAATTCTTTTTTTCAAACATTTAAAAGTTACATACATACAAGTCATTTCTTTAAAAGAGAAATCTCTACCAAACACTTTTTCACTCCCATGAAAGCTCTTGCTGTGGAAGAGGTCCTTAGTAAGCACTGACAAGTGTGGCTTAACTGCTTCACTTTCATTTAGAAAATGATATATGATAGAAGGCCTAGGCACCAGTGTGTCAGAAATGGGCCTCTAGAAGCTCCAGAAAGAAACTCTCTGTTGCTGTAAAATACAGTTGCACATGGCAAGAATTATCCAAAAAATGTTGGATGATTCTCTATATCTCATTGAATTCCGAAAAAGGAAATCTGTTGGTCAAAAGTATTGATATGTTAAAATGGGATGAAATTGTCTGCTGCAGCTACCTGCCGAGGTAGCTGCAGCCGACAATTTCATCCCGTTCATATGGTGAAATAAGTAGAAAGAACAGGAAGTAACTGTGCATGGAATTATGTGGTTTGACAGTATGCCTGCATCCATGACAGAGAAGAAAGTTTTCCATTCTGGTTAAATGAAATTAAAACTAATATCCTCAATCCCCCAGTTACAACCTCAGTCCAGTATCTCTAACAAAATCATGTAACTGTCGATACAATATTTAATAATCAGAGAAAATCACACTAACACAATGCTTGGACAGTGTCAAGACATAAATTGATTGTTGCTTATGGACAGAGCATAAGCTTGTGTTGATATTAGCAGGTTCGAGTAACCATTTCTGGGCGTGGACCTACCCTCCATATGCCTCCACCATATTCAATTGTCATACAGGTGACTGACTTTTCGCATCTGAATCACCATATAACTTCTTCATTGATGAGCCATTTTTTTAATTTGTTTTCAGCTTTTTTAATCCCCTTCTCCTACCTATTTTTGAGGATGAATAATTTAATTGCAGGAGTCAGAAAGGGGGAGTTGGCATGTACCTACAGTAATCGGTGATGACATTGAGAACCCAAGGCAATGGGTTTGTGCCACAAGAGCCTCGACAACTTCCTCAAGCTGAATATTCTCAAATCTGCTCAAGTGGAAGTACTCATTGGATGCCTCCTTCCAGGGAGAAAATTTTGTAAACTAGTTTTCTAGGAAAAGCCTTCCTAATTTCTTTTCTTAGTTATATTTGTTATTGGATTTGATTTCCAAGGCAAGAAGTGGGAACCTCAATTTATTGGGAGAATTCCTAAATATGAGAAGCAACTATAATTTTGTTGAGGAATTGAACTGGTAATAAAACCATTGAATATATAGGGGAGTCTATTATTTTGTTAAAGTTATTATGATCATCCCTTTTATGGGAGCCTTGATAATGTGATATATGCATACATCAAAATTTCAAAATTCTGAGCATCTGATTGCCTCTGGGTTCAATCATCAGGGCTAAATATAATCCCCTTTTTAATAATTCGATCAATTTCAGAGAACCCCAGTTACAAACCAAAAATGGATCTAATGGCTTTGAATCTAGTGGAAGAAACTGAACTGTTTCTTAAAAGCTACAAGGCACTGATTTGGTCAGATGATGGACGATAATGCTGCCTCATCAGATATGGTCTCTTTATTTGTTTAGTCTCATAGCTGCTTGAGACTCTGATAATGGGACTAATCCCATGTTATCTGCTTTCCTCATCACATTATCCACAAAGCCATTGAAAGACAAAGATCCACGGCAAGGATGTTGACGTGTCGCACTGTCTACCTCTACCACCAATCAAAAACTTTCAAGAATAAAATAAGAAACATAGCAAGAAAATATTGCAGTCTGAAGCATCTGTGGTGCAAAGAAGCAGGAATACATTTGGAGGTACTGGTGGGCTCTCAATTTGAGTCCACAAGACCACATTGTGCATTTCAATTCTTCTCGTCTGATATCCACAGCACCTCTGTTCTGTTCTTCTCTTCTGTTCTCTTCTTTCACACTCACGAACGCATAGAGGAGAGAATTTACGATGTTGAAGTGTCCATGGAAATGGGGAATAGTGGCAGCGGCAGATAAATGTGGAAGATGAGAAGGAAAAGGAGAAAGAGTTGATATTGAATAATTTCCATGGCCTGTTGTTCTTCTTCTCCTTCTCCATCTTCACCCAAAGGGGATCTTTTCATTAGAAACAAGTTCGGCAGCTTTTCCAGGAGAACCAAACTAGTGTCGGTCTCTTCTATTGGCGATCGAGGAGTCTCTTACAACCCACTTGTCTTTGAGGTACTTTTTCTTCCTTTTATCTTTACTTCCATGTTTATCACTCTCTTTCACCCACATTTTTGCTCATCCCTAAAGAAAGAGGGAATGTGAAAGATGGGTTGGTGAGAAAACTATTTAAATGGTTAAGGAGATCTTCTTGGTCGGACTCAATTGAGTGGTGTGTTCTTACCGTCCTGCATTTCCACTGGATTCAATAATTTTCAGCCCTGTTAATATAAAATTGTTCAAGGGCTAGCTTAGTTTTCACTATTTCAACGCAATAAGCAAAATGTACATGGTTATTTGTTCAGTTAGTTGCTTAGTGTTGAAATGCATAGTCAAAATAAGGTTGCGCATCTGCAGTCTAACTAATACAGGAATTGCAGGGATAAATGGTGCAGCTAACAGTTGGAAAATTCAGAATATATCCGCAGGAATAATTTACATTGGGTTACATATACTGGGATCATACTTGTGAGGAGAAACAAACTTGAGGGGACCTATCCCCCCAATCCAAGGTTGACTTTATGCTCTAGCCAATAAGCAGGGCGAATATGCAAATGAGTTTCTGCAAAATCCATTACAGTGAATGACATATTGAACATGTTTTGGACCGAAAAACTAAATGCTAATCTTAACCTAGTATATGCTTTCCAAACAGAGAACACTATATCTTACCTTTTTTTCTTTTTAATCACATCTCATGCAAGACTTGGTTAAATGTATTTTTAAGGTATTGCTCACTCTCGTCCTGTGTTTTTGGGATCGAAGAAAATTTGTACTCTCAGCAGAAACAAAAACTCTTCACTTCTAATATCTGTTTTAACTACATTTCCTTTATACCTCTATGACACAACACTCTTAGCAATTAGTGGCATTTCTCTAATATAACTTTCAGCATTCTTGTAATTGTCAAAATTTAATTAATGCATTTCATTTTCACTTCCGATTTATAATTACTAAAATGCTATCCATAAATGTTCTCTGTTCTTTTCAAGAATTTTAAATGCTATTTACATTGTCTGGGACATGAAATACATATCTTAAAATCTATCTACAAAGAATTCTGTTTTCTTTATTATGAAAATGTAAGGTGATTCTGTTTTAGGTTTGATAAAGAAATGTTGCATGTACTCCAGATTTTATTATTGCAATTTATTTTTACAGGTTTTGTATTCGAACTTATATATTGAAAAAAGTTTTTATTTCTAATTGTGAGAAATCATGAGGAGCTTATGAAGCCTCAAATTTCGATTGGACCCTATGTTACAACAGTAACAACACCATGGGTGGCCACAGATTGTGTGATCTGTGTGCTGCAACTTCTGAAACTATTAGAAAAGGAAAATTACTTGTGGCTGGATCGGGTTTCATACTACAACACTTTGTCTTTAGGCTGCCAAGTTGTTGGGCCCTCCAGCAAGATTTGAAGCTTCAAAGTTGAAAGTGGTTGTCATGGGAGAAGAGATAGAGAAGGGCATTGGAATTGTCCCAAGAATGTACACCCTCTCCCATTCTGATATTACGGCCAACCTAACCCTGAGCATCACCAATTCCATCAATCTTGATCAGGTGTGCAATCTTTATCTTTTGAAGTCTTAGCATATTAAACATTTATGATATGATGCATTAGAGGTTAATATATATATAAGACATCCAAAAGAAGGATTATCGTGCTGCTTTTGGTATAAAATAACTTCTTGATGCCAAATCTTATCATATTGATCAGAAAAGGCTCCAACCTTAATGTGGACATAATGATATAAGCTTTTCTGTATTGGGACTTCATCATATATTTTGCTGAGCAGAATTTTGCATTTTTCTAATCAGCTATTTGCATTTTTGCATTTATTTTTCAGTTGAAAGGGTGGTATAACAAAGACGATGTTATAGCAGAGTTGAAGAAAGTGAAGGATGAGATGTGTCTACATGTTCACTGCCATGTGAGCGGTCCTAACCTCTTGTTAGACTTAGTAGCTGAGTTTAGATACCATATCTTTACAAAGGAGTTACCTTTGGTGAGCTCATCTTCTGTGTTTCCAATGGTTAATTTCATTTATTTGATTATTATTATTTTACACATTCATTTAATGGTTGTATTAATTGGCAGTTCATCATATATTCCCTCCATTACTGATCATGACTAGTAACCTTTGCAATCATTAGAATTGAGATGAATATGATGATGAGAGTGGATCATCTCTCACTATTTTCTGGATGCATACTTAATAGGTACTTAAGTCTGTGATTTATGGAGACTCAATTGTTTTTGAAGAGCATCCTGAACTTATGGAGGCTTCAGTTTGGGTGTATTTCCATTCTAGTACAAAGAAGTACAATTGTGTCGAATGCTGGGGGCCCCTCAAGAACGCTGCACAGGTAATACTACACGAAGGTGCATTTGAGCTCTCTGCATGAGATACATGTTTAGACTGATCTCTCGGAGATGTCTTTGAGCAGTGTTTCAAATCCGAGGTTCAAACTGAGTAGAACTTTGCCTTTATTATATTGGATCTTCTCTATTATAATCTTTCCTAGACTCCAAGCTGCACAGAACTCATGCAAAATGATATAGAATGTGAAGTCTGTGTTTGCAGTTTTGAATTGCATTGAATTGAGATTGAGGTTCAAATGTTTCAGGTAACTCAAGGAGATCAAGCTCATAGAGGATTAAGCACATGGGTGGATCACATTGTTAAGAAGTGGGGAGGTCCAAAAGCCATATTCCAGGCCCTTGTTGCATTCCTTCTCTGACATGCATTCTTTGGCCAATAGCGTGATCTCAATTCTCAAAGACTTGGAATAGCATCAAAACAAGGATTATATCTGGGATCATTTCATTCTTCTTGCATTGACATATTTCTGTTTCAAATGGGGGGATTTGACGCATTGTACATGCGCAACTTGTACATGCGCAACGACACAATTCATTCATTTATTAACCAATGGTTGCTGTCAATTTTGCTTTCCATTTGCCTGGCTCACTTCTATATCCCACAGTAATACAGATTCAGGCAACTAGGGCTGGAGATTGCACAGAGAGCCCTACCTTTCATCACCTTTGCAGGCTCTAAATTTCGATACCTGGTTTTATTTGGGGCAGCAGTTGGGTTTGCCTAGATCCTCAATCCATTTCAATCTATTAGCAGACTGGACGGTCTTCCAGCCAAAGCCCACTCCATGGTGTACAGCAATTTTTTTATTCAAGATTAGGACCGGCCACTTGGGCCGTGAGAACCTTGAACCATTATTTAATGATGTTAACATTGAGGTTTTCTTTCTGTTAGGCCAATCCAATTTGTAGGCATGAGAACAAAATCATGAGGAACCTCAATGGGTTAGGTTAAGCATGTAGTGTTCTACCAAAGAAGAAAAACAAAAAAACGAAAAAACAAAAAAACAAAAAAACAAAAAACAAAAAAACAAAAAACAAAAAAACAAAAAAATTAAAATAAATATGGTTAAACATATATTGGAGTCGGTCTGAACTGGATTGATACTTGACTGATACTATTGATACCGAACGTTACTGTAACTGCCGAACACTGAATACAACCCATAATCCATCATACATTTTGTTGGGTTGGGGAACCCGGGTTGAGCTAAACCCTAGACATTTAAGTCTATATGTGTATGTATATCTATATCTATACTATATATAATGCAAGGTGCCCCCTTGGGAATTGCATCAACTAAAATGTACAAGTTTCCAAAACAACCCTTACATATTATTATGAAGATTCATTAATAAAGGGGTATAATAATAAAAAATGCCTCACTTTTTTTAAAACATAATAATTAGTCCCAAAGGGTTGGCCTGGTGGTCAAGGCTTGAGGCTTGCGGTGTGCTTCCTCCAATTTTTTTTTCTTTATATAAAATCCCAAAAACTTAAAGCAATTGCCCCTCACCCGCACTCCACAAGAAATTATTAAAAGGGTTAATTTTCAGCTTGTATTATAGAAATAGTCCATCAAATAAATCTCATTTATAGAAAAAGGATTACTTTTCAAAAATAATTGACTAGCAATGTCACTTTTCAAAATGAAATTAAAAAGTAGTGTCAGTTTTAGATTGGGGTACGAGCCACAATCTACTTGTGATAGGAGCACATTATATGTGAGACATGAGCGCATCCTACATGCAGCATGAGTGCATCATACGCTCATATCCCATGTATAATGCGCTTGCCCCTCCCAAGCAAAAATCATCTAAATGATTTTCTAATCATCACACGGGATTTATAAAAGGTCAGAGTCACCACCATTCAAGTTTAGGTGTGAATGGACACCAAAGTGATCATAAAAAAAGGCAAGATAGAGCTAAGTAGCTCTAAATCGTGGTTTTGTCTAGAGATTGGGTAAAGGGATTAATTTATGAATAAGGGAAGGTGTTAGGCACCCCTATTCATCCACACGAGGTGGTTGCCAAATGCCGTTCATGCTTTAAATAGTTGCTTGCAAGCAAAAATCAAATAAAAGTACTTATAAAAGACAAAAATATGTATGGTTTCTCCATATGAGTGGTGCAATTAATTATGGACTCTCTATATAGATATACCTTTTCTAGGGATTCATGAAAAATCAAAATAAACTCAACGAAAAATAAGTTTAAAGCCAAACTTCGAAAATCAACTTAAGGTTAAATTATTAAAGCTTTGAAAATTCAACCGATCAAAAGTCTTCTAATCCAAAGCCAAGCCGACTAACCCCAAAACCATTTCAAGGTTTTCATGAAGTAGAAAATGTAGTAGAAATTCCACTCAAATATGATAAAAACCAAAGAAAATACATTTGCTGAATTTTACTGTTATAAAACCAGCAAAACAGAGAGTGACCATGTAATATGAATTGAGATCACTTGGAATATGTTGAAGAACAAACTCATGATCATTTAGGGTACAGATTTGGCTTAGATCTCTCATTAATTGGAGAGAGGAAGCCAAATCCACCTAAGTTGATAAAAAAACATCAAAATAATAGAGATTAGATCATAAGGTCCTCTCTAAAAGATTGAAGCCATTTGAAACCATTTCATAAAACCCTAAGATATTGTTCTAAGGCTTTTGATCTCAGATCTACCATATTGAATATGGTAAATCTAAGATCTATGCCTATTTCAACCAGAAATCCAGTGAGGTATGTGTAGTTGTGTGAGAAATCAGCATTTTAGGAGGAAAATGAGGATCTAATGCTATGGATAGTATAGATTTGTATGATTCCTCCAGACTTGAAACCAGATCACAAAATTCAACCACATACAGAATATCAAAAGACATGCAAAAGGATCATCACAAAGAGGGTTCTAACCTAAGGATCCATTCCTGTTCTCGTTTCCCCTAGCTCTCTCTTTACATTTTACGGCTAGAGAGGGTGCTTAAGGTACTTAGAGAGAGGTTTGGGGTTACAAACATATCCAGGTCTCTATATTACAAAAAGGTAGAAGAAGAGATTGTAACGCACTAGATCCGAGTTACGTAGTGAAAACCGTAACTCTTCACCAAAGGTTAATTTTTCATACAAGATCGATATATCAGAGTGAAGGGAAACATGAACAAAACAATAACCACATAATCAGAGTGCACTATAATCCCAAGCTCAAATAAAAAAATACAGTAATACAACTCTCAATTCACATAAACCAAGCATCTACCCGTCAGTATCGTCCTCTCCAAGATCTGAAAACAAAACAAAACGGATTGAGATACGACTATCCCAGTAAGTAGCACATGTATGCTCAAATATATTTTATACAGTTTTAAAACATGAATCGAATATAAACCATATATCGATAGCGATAATACAATTAATCCACAAAATCCAGCAAATATAAATTCAAACAACAATATCGTTTTCAAACAATATATTATGGTGGGACTCGTGAGATTTGACTACTTTGAAAGTTAAGGTCTAGCCTCCAAACAATCCAGTCAAGAACATCTGCTAAATCTGTACTAGTGCCATATCTGATTCCAATGTTATCATCTCTCGGGGTATACACAAGACCTCACTATCATGGTGGAAACGGATAAAAATCCAGTCTGAGAACCTCATTCCAATATCATTACCCTCATGGTGGTATACACAAGACCTCACTCTCATGGTGGAAACGGATTAAAATCCAGTCTGAGAATCTCTGTCATATCTGATACAAAAGACCTCACCCTCAAGGTGGAAATGGAGTTGCTGCAGCACTTCACTCATGGAAGGCGTCTCCATCATGGAGGAAACGCATTAAGGAGACTAGGCTTAATCCAACAAAGATAGACATACTTCACTTCTAGCTAGACTATGGATCCATAACCAACTAAGCCCTAAATAGCTTAAGATAAAACAAACAAGTAAAATAAAATAATCGATTCAAAACAATATGTATTCCAACGTGTAAAGCAACATATAGCCCAAGGTGATCAATACATAACTTGGGTCACTCAGGACCAACTCACTCCATCATGGAGGTTCTCAAATACACATTTCAAAGTAAAATTCCTAAAACAGAATGTTGTGAATTCCAATTCACCCATAAACCATATTTATTTAAAATGTCCAAATTTTCCTTAAATAAGTAAACTCGGGCCAAACCACAATAATATTCAAGTCTGTATTTTCAGAAGCTAAACACAACAAACAGAAACCAAAACGAGAATAGAAAACCACGAATAAACATAATCCAGAATACCAAGCTCCTAGATCATCAACTTATATTTGTTAAAAATTGGACCCAATTCTAATTATCCCTTAATCCATATCATTAAATTAATCCTCCATAGATTTCTATCAGCACCTGAATACAAATTAACCTTTGTTTAACTCAACTGAAATGATATAATAGGTCAGAACCCAAGAATATGCTCAAAAGAAGAATAGCCGCATATTGCAGAACATAAAAGGGGCGCCTACTACTGGGCGCCTAGGCTGACCCTGGGCGCTTAGCCAAAATTGGGAAATTTTGGCATGGGCTCCTACCACAGGGCACTGGGCGATCCCTAGGCGCCCAGCCATTTTCTAAACAACCATTAAACGCAACTCTTTGCAATTCGAAATTTAGACCTTCTGAACTCAAACCAATCACTCACAACATTTAAAATTCTCTTTTCTAGATGATATAGAACATGATTAAAGCCTTGAAACAAATTATCTTCCACATCTATGCATTAATTCACGAAAACACACCAGAATACTTGCGGACGACTACTGAACTCTTCAAACAAGAATTTTAAATTTATCAAACTAACAATTAAATTCCAAAACAGAAAATCGATGGTGCTACTTACCTGAATTCGCTGGAAAATCCAAACACAACAGAATTAAGAATGGCCGATCTAATCCTCAACGCTTGAACTCCTCTTGACCTCCTGAATTTCGCAGCACACAACCTCAAACGTTTAATCCTCAATCTCTGCTAGACTTAAAGCAAAACCTATCTGAAAATTTAGCTAAATTCACCCTCACGAACTCACTTGACCTATGCGATCTGAATTGGCCGAGTTCCTTCAGATACTCAATCGTCAATCCTCTAGTGACGCAAGCTCACCTCCGACCGACAGTCTCCACTTCAATTCCGATTCAAAACACAGAGAATTCTCTTTCTCCCTTTGAAGATCTCCTTCTCAGCCACTCCGATCCAACCTTTGCTGCTCAGTATTCTCCGGCGACAAATCAAATGAAACTCCATTAGCGCATAGTGCACAATTTATAGTCTGCTCACTTGCCGCTTCAACTCCCTTGAATTCATGATCCGCTGAAACGCTTCTCCACCGAGCTTCCAACACCATCCACCATAACCAATGCTATTTACACTAACACCTCAAGTATATTTATTTAGTTCAATTTATACTATTTATTAAATTTCGAACTGTGGTATAACAACTGCTTACCTTAAATATTAACTCTCTTCAATTTAATTTCTGAATTTCCCAAAATGCCCTTGTTCTTCGCTTCCCTGAAATATCCACCAAAGATAATAATTAATATTACTAATGAATTTTTTTTTCCAATTCCATAAATAAAAAATTCGGGGTTTTACAGAGACTATCCTAAGATTAAAAAAAGAAAAGAGAAGAGCAGAGACTTACATTGGTTGCTTGAGAGAGTTGAGAGGCAATGGTTCCTTTCTTCTCCAAGAGCTCTTCAAGTTTCAATTTCCAGCCCTTTGCTTGAGGAGAGACCCTCTATTTATAGGCAAAGCCAAGGATATAGGAGGTCACAAGGGTAGGCCAAAGTTTCTTTCTAGATTCTTCCAACTCAATTTTAAGGCACGAGTTAGAGTAAATCTATAAACTTCGGAGGATAATTAGGGGAGATCAAGTCTCCTAGAGAGAGGCAAGAATGGTAAATAAGACTTAAACCCCGAGCCTTTGCGAATTGGCCAAATTTGTGCGTGTCTGCATATAGCATGCGGTTTTGTTCAAACCACATTATATATGCGGGCACAGTAAAACAGCACAAATTCTGCGAAAAAAGGCAAATTCGCACAATCTATGCGGGCAGCACATGTATTACCAATTTTTGAGGTTCCGACATGTGTCAAAACACAGTTAAGGTGCTTTAAACATAGTTTCATTTATTTTCTCATATTGTAGTGCAATTTGGGGTGTCTACAATCCCATGCATAGTGCGCTTGCCCCTCCTAAGCGAATTTTTTTTGATAAAAATAATTTTTCTAAAACATTTGAATATTAAAGTAGTTGAATTTGTTATAATTTATTGTTTGTCCCTCCTAAGCTAATTTTCTAAATTCGCCCCTGCTCTTAGGTGCTATCAATTCTTTCAGGCTACCTGCATAAGGTCTATGAGTCTTAGACTTACCCGGTTATGTGGGTTGCAGGGTCTTACATGGGCCATTAGGGTTTAGTTGGTTGAGTGTAAGTGGGCCCGGAAACCTGATTTCCAAATAAAAAAAAAGAAAAAGAAATTAAAAAACTGTTCCTCGCTTACTTTATATGTACAATACTTTCACGTGCACGGGCTAGTTAACATAACTGGATCTAAGTAGGCGATCAGTGTCTGACTTTCAGGTTGGGAACGGGGCCCACAAGTGAAGGATGATTCAAAATTTCCAAAAAGTGGATTCGGACATCATGGACAGAGCATAAACTTGTGTTGATATTTTATTACCTAAAAAAAAAAAAAGACTTGTGTTGATATTTCTACCCAAAAAAAAAAAACTTGTGTTAATATTAGCAGGTTCGACTAACCCTTTCTGGGCGTGGACCTACCCTCCATATGCCTCCACCATATTCAATTGTCATACAGGTGACTGACTTTTCACATCTGAATCACCATTTTTTTTTTGGGTAGTGATCTGAATCACCATATAACATCTTCATTGACGAGTCATTTCTTTAATTTGTTCTCAGCTTTTTTAATTTCCTTCTCCTACCTATTTTTGCAAATCGGTTCTTGCAGAGGCTCTATTTATAGTCCGGAATAGAGCCTCTATAAGATGGTGACATCTGTCCCACTTAAACCACTTAAAACTCCGTTTTGTTAAAGCTCCGTTTTGTTAAACCACTTAAAGTTCCGTTCTGTCCCATTTTAAGTGGTTTAAGTGGGATAGATGTCATAATCCTGTAGAGGCTCTATTCCGGACTGTAGATAGAGCCTCTACAGGAACCGGTTTGTTTTGTTTTTGAGGATGAATAATTTAATTACAGGAGTTAGAAAGGGGGAGTTGCATATACCTACAGTAATCGGTGATGACATTGAGAACCTGAGGCAATGGGTTTGTGCCACAAGAGCCTCGACAACTTCCTCAAGCTGAATCTTCTCAAATCTGCTCAAGTAGAAGTACTCATTGGATGCCTCCTTCCAGGGAGAAAATTTTGTAAACTAGTTTTCTAGGAAAAGTCTTCCTAATTTCTTTTCTAAGTTGTATTTGTTATTAAATTTGATTTCCAAGGCAAGAAGTGGGTACCTCAATTTATTGGGAAAATTCCTAATTATGAGGAGCAACTGAAATTTTGTTGAGGAACTGAACTGGTAATAAAACCATTGAATATATAAGGGAGTCTATTATTTTGTTCAAGTTATTATGATCATCCCTTTCATGGGAGTCTTGATAATGTGATATATACTGATAATGTGACATATACATACATCATATTTTCAAAATTCTGAGCATCTGATTGCCTCTGGGTGCAGTCATCAGGGCTAAATATAATCCCCTTTTTAATATTTTGATCAATTTCAGAGAACCCCAGTTACAAACCAAAAATGGATCTAATGGCTTTGAATCTAGTGGAAGAAACTGAACTGTTTCTTAAAAGCTACAAGGCACTAAGTTGGTCAGATGATGGACGATAATGCTGCCTCATCATATATGGTCTCTTTATTTGTTTAGTCCCGGCCACAACTGCTTGAGACTCTGATGACGGGAGTAATCCCACGTGATCTGCTTTCCTCATCACATCATCCACAAAAGCCATTGAAAGACAAAGATCCACAGCAAGGATGTTGTCGTGTCACACTGTCTTTTTACCAAAAAAAAAAAACGTGTCACACACACTGTCTACCTCTATCCCCACCAGTGAAAGTATTGCAGTCTGAAGCATCTGTGGTGCAAAGAAGCAGGAGAACATTTGGTGGTACTGGTGGGGTCTCAATTTGAGTCCACAAGACCACATTGCGCATTTCATGGAAATGGGGAATAGTGGCAGTGGCAGTGGCTGATAAATGTGGAAGATGAGAAGGAAAAGGAGAAACAGTTGATATTGAATAATTTTCATGGCCTGTTGCTCCCTTTCTCTTTCTCCATCTTCTCCCAAAGGGGATTTTTTCATTAGAAACAAGCTCAGCAGCTTTTCCAGGAGAACCAAACTAGTTTTGCTCTCTTCTATTAGCGACCGAGGAGTCTCTTATAACCCACTTGTCTTTGAGGTATTTTCTTTATTTTCTCTTTACTTCCATACATATCACTCTCTTTCGCCCACATTTTTGCTCATCCCTAAGAGAAAGAGGGAATGTTAAAGATGGGTTGGTGAGAAAACGATTTAAATGGTTAAGGTTGCACATCTGCAATCTAACTAATACAGGAATTGCAGGGATAAATGGTGCAGATAACAGTTGGAAAATTCAGAATATATCCGCAGGAGTTATTTACATTGGGTTATATATACTGGGATCATACTTGTGAGGAGAAACATACTTGAGGGGACCTATCCCCCCAACCCAAGGTTGGCTTTATGCTCTAGCCAATAAGCAGGGCGAATATGCAAATGAGTTTCTGCAAAATCCATTACTGTGAATGATGATGTATTGAGCATGTTTTGGACCGAAAAACTAAATGCTAATCTTAACCTAGTATATGAATTCCAAACAGTGAACACTATATCTTACCTTTTTTCTTTTTAATTACATCTCATGCAAGACTTGGTGAAATGCATTTTTAAGGTATTGCTCACTCTCTTGTCCTGTGTTTTTGGGATCAAAGAAAATTTGTACTCTCAGCAGAAACTAAAACTCTTCACTTCTAATATCTGTTCTAACTACATGTCCTTTATACCTCTATGACACAACACTCTTAGCAATTAGTGGCATTTCTCTAATATAACTTTCAGCATTCTTGTAATTGTCAAAATTTAATTAATGCATTACATTTTCATTTCCGATTTATAATTACTCAAATGCTATCCATAAATGTTCTCTGTTCTTTTCAAGAATTTTAAATGCTATTTACATTGTCTGGGACGTGAAATACATATCTTAAAATCTATCTACAAAGAATTCTGTTTTCTTTATTATGAAAATGTAAGGTGATTCTGTTTTAGGTTTGATAAAGAAATTTTGCATGTACTCCAGATTTTATTATTGCAATTTATTTTTACAGGTTTTGTATTCTAACTTATATATTGAAAAAAGTTTTTATTTCTAATTGTGAGAAATCATGAGGAGCTTATGAAGCCTCAAATTTCGATTGGACCCTATGTTACAACAGTAACAACACCATGGGTGGCCACAGATTGTGTGATCTGTGTGCTGCAACTTCTGAAACTATTAGAAAAGGAAAATTACTTGTGGCTGGATTGGGTTTCATACTACAAAACTTTGTCTTTAGGCTGCCAAGTTGTTGGGCCCTCCAGCAAGATTTGAAGCTTCAAAGTTGAAAGTGGTTGTCATGGGAGAAGAGATAGAGAAGGGCATTGGAATTGTCCCAAGAATGTACACCCTCTCCCATTCTGATATTACGGCCAACCTAACCCTGAGCATCACCAATTCCATCAATCTTGATCAGGTGTGCAATCTTTATCTTTTGAAGTCTTAGCATATTAAACATTTATGATATGATGCATTAGAGGTTAATATAGATATAAGACATCCAAAAGCAGGATTATCGTGCTGCTTTTGGTATAAAATAACTTCTTGATGCCAAATCTTATCATATTGATCAGAAAAGGCTCCAACCTTAATGTGGACATAATGATATAAGCTTTTCTGTATTGGGACTTCATCATATATTTTGCTGAGCCGAATTTTGCGTTTTTCTAATCAGCTATTTGCATTTTTGCATTTATTTTTCAGTTGAAAGGGTGGTATAACAAAGACGATGTTATAGCAGAGTGGAATAAAGTGAAGGATGAGATGTGTCTACATGTTCACTGCCATGTGAGCGGTCCTAACCTCTTGTTAGACTTAGTAGCCGAGTTTAGATACCATATCTTTACAAAGGAGTTACCTTTGGTGAGCTCATCTTCTGTGTTTCCAATGGTTAATGTCATTTATTTGATTATTATTATTTTACACATTCATTTAATGGTTGTATTAATTGGCAGTTCATCATATATTCCCTCCATTACTGATCATGACTAGTAACCTTTGCAATCATTAGAATTGAGATGAATATGATGATGAGAGTGGATCATCTCTCACTATTTTCTGGATGCATACTTAATAGGTACTTAAGTCTGTGATTTATGGAGACTCAATTGTTTTTGAAGAGCATCCTGAACTTATGGAGGCTTCAGTTTGGGTGTATTTCCATTCTAGTACAAAGAAGTACAATTGTGTCGAATGCTGGGGGCCCCTCAAGAACGCTGCACAGGTAATACTACACGAAGGTGCATTTGAGCTCTCTGCATGAGATACATGTTTAGACTGATCTCTCGGAGATGTCTTTGAGCAGTGTTTCAAATCCGAGGTTCAAACTGAGTAGAACTTTGCCTTTATTATATTGGATCTTCTCTATTATAATCTTTCCTAGACTCCAAGCTGCACAGAACTCATGCAAAATGATATAGAATGTGAAGTCTGTTTTTGCAGTTTTGAATTGCATTGAATTTAGATTGAGGTTCAAATGTTTCAGGTAACTCAAGGAGATCAAGCTCATAGAGGATTAAGCATATGGGTGGATCACATTGTTGAGAAGTGGGGAGGTCCAAAAGCCATATTCCAGGCCCTTGTTGCATTCCTTCTCTGGCATGCATTCTTTGGCCAATAATGTGATCTCAATTCTCAAAGACAATCTTCATAACCAACCACCCCAATCAAAACAAGACTTGGAATAGCATCAAAACAAGGATTATATCTGGGATCATTTCATTCTTCTTGCATTGACATATTTCTGTTTCAAATGGGGGATTTGGCTCATTGTACGTGCGCAACGACATAATTAATTCATTTATTAACCAATGGTTGCTGTCAATTTTGCTTTCCATTTGCCTGGCTCACTTCTATATCCCACAGTAATACAGGTTCAGGCAACTAGGCTGGAGATTGCACGGACAGCCCTACCTTTCATCACCTTTGCAGGCTCTAAATTTTGATACCTGGTTTCATTTGGGGCAGCAGTTGGGTTTGCCTAAATCCTCAATCCATATCAATCTATTAGCAGACTGGACAATGGTCTACCAGCCAAAGCCCTCTCCATGGTGTACAAACATTTTTTTATTCAAGATTTGGACCGGCCACTTGGACCATGAGAACCTTGAACCATTATTTAATGATGTTAACATTGAGGTTTTCTTTCTGTTAGGCCAATCCAATTTGTAGGCATGAGAACAAAATCACGAGGAACCTCAATGGGTTAGGTTAAGCATGTAGTGTTTTACCAAAGAAGAAAAACAAAAAAAAAAAAAAAAAAATGGTTAAACATATATTGGAGTCGGTCTGAACTGGATTGATACTTGACTGATACTGGTTCGTATTGATGCCGAACGTTACTGTAACTACCGAACACTGAATACAACCCATAATCCATCATACATTTTGTTGGGTTGGGGAACCCGGGTTGAGCTAAACCCTAGACATTTAAGTCTATATCTATATCTATACTATATATAACGTTGATTTCTCAATTCTGGAAGTGGAATCCCTTGTCTATATATCCTGAAGATTATCTCTACTTCTTTAACTCCTTCATTGGGTTCAGATAGACGTGTTTGGGCTCTCACATCTTCGGGAGACTTCACTGTGTCATCAGCTTATAGACTTCTCACTAATGTAGCTTCTCATTCATCTCATAGTATTTGGAGGAAATGTTGGCACCTCCATTGTCCACACCGTATTAAATTCTTTCTTTGGAAATGCTTATCAGGTGCTTTACCTACAGCTAAGTTTCTTGCCCAGTGCATTCACGGTCTTGATCCTACTTGTTGCTTGTGTCAAAATCATGAGGAATCTTTAGAGCATTTGTTGCTTCAATACCCTTACTCCAGAGCAATTTGGTTCCAGACTCTAGGTGGTGCAACAACATCAATGGGCCTCAAGATTCATTCTTCAACTGATTCAACTTCATAGCAAAGCTATCTCCACCCTCTTCTGATATAAATATTACTGATTTTCTTTTGGTAGTGGCAAATTTTGGATGGGTGGTTTGGTATTCTCGAAATAAGAAGACTTTTGAAGGAAAAGAGATTTCAATTATGGAGGCTTGCACTCATCTCAGATGACTTCTACAGGAATCCCAGATCATTTCCTCTTTTTCCTCTCTTTCAAATGTTCCGACTCGAGTTCGAGAGGTTCGCTGGTGCCCACCTGAATTTTCAGAAGTCAAAATCAACTTTGATGGAGCTCTGAGACTCTATGAATTGTGCTGGCGCTGGTGGTATCTGCAGGGATCACCTTGGGAGATTTTGTAGAGGGTTTGCATTGGAGGTTAATGCCACAATGGCACTAAAAGTTGAAGCATGGGCTGCATTAGAAGGTTTGAAACTTGCATTTTTTCTGGTTTTCAGAGAGTTATAGTTGAACGAGATTCCAAGATGCTAATTAATTTGATTAAGACCCATGTTTCCAAAGTTCCATGGCGTTTAGTCGGTCTGATTATGGATATTAAATTTTGGTGTTCTAGATTTCAATATATTAGATTCTCCCATGTGTTGCGGGAGGGAAATAGGGCTGCTGATTATCTTGCAAACTTCTCTTTGGATACTTACTCTTGTACCTGGCTTAGAACTCCACCGTGTGGCATCCTTCCCCTGTTAATGGACGATGCTCGGGGTAGAGTGTATGTAAAGACTTCATTAATAATAAAGTTTTTTGTTTTCCTACCAAAAAATATATATATATATATAGCGCAAGGCGCCCCCTTGGGAATCGCATCAACTAAAATGTACAAGTTTCCAAACAACCCTCACATATTATTATGAAGATTCATTAATAAAAGGGTATAATAATAAAAAAAATGCCTCAATCTTTTAAAAACATAATAATCAATCCCAAAGGTTGGCCTGGTGGTCAAGGCTTGGGGCTTGCGGTGTGCTTCCTCCAAGTTCAAAGCCTCTTAGGCATGGGTAGATCCAAGAATTGCCCCCCCTCAATTTTTTTTATCTAATAAATAATTTTATTATTATTTTTTAAATATTATATAAAATCCCAAAAACTTAAAACAATTGTGCGCCCCCCCCCCCCCCCCCCCCCCCCCACAAAAGAATTTATTAAAAGGGTTAATTTTTCAGCTTGTATTATGAAAATAGTCCATCAAATAAATCTAATTTACAACAACGGATTACTTTTCAAAAATAATTGACCAGCAAGGTCACTTTTCAAAATTAAATTAAAAATTAGTGTCACTTTTAGATTCGGGTTCGTGCTGCAATTTACTTGTGATAGGAGCACATTATATGTGAGGCATGAGTGCATCCTACATGCAACATCAGTGCATCATACACTCATATCCTACGTATAATGGGCTTACCCCTCCTAAGCAATTTTTTTTTTATAAAAATAAATTTTCTAAAATATTTGAATATTAATGTAGTTGAATTTGTTATAACTTATTGTTTGCCCCTCCTAAGCTAATTTTCTAGATTCACTCCTGTTCTTTGGTGCTATTAATTCTTTTGGACTACCTGCATAAGGTTTATGAGTCTTAGACTTACCCGGTTAAGTGAGTTGCAAGGTCTTACATGGGTCATCAAGTTGGTTGAGCCTAAGTGGGCCCGAAAACCTGAGTTCCAAAAAAACAAAAAAAATTACAAAAGTGGCCCTCCCATACTTCATATGTACAATAGTTTCACGTGCACCGGCTAGTTAACATAACTGGATCTAAGTAGGCGATCAGTGTATGACTTTCAGGTTGGGAACGGGGCCCACACATATGAACTTGGATTGGATGATTCAAAATTACCAAAAAGTGGATTCGGAGGGTAGAAGTTCATTTCAGACGGATACCATAAATAAAGGATTTAAATCCCCTGCTGGGTGCCCAGCACTGCTGGGCATCCAGCAGCCAATGGGAATCCCCCAGACAGGGCCACATCACCGGCAGCCCCGACTTGGGTCGGGGCTGCCGGTGATGTGGCCCTGTCCCATTGGCTGCTGGATGCCCAGCACTGCTGGGCACCCAGCAGAGGATTTGAATCTAAATAAATAATTCTCATGATCTAATCAATATTTGATTTCCATAAAATAAAAAAAAAAAAAAAAGATTTCTCGGCACCAGTTTTATCAAAAACATAACGATAATAAATAAAAAAGATAAAAAGGGATTTCTCTACACCAGGATCTCAAATTCAAAAAAGCCAACCTGAGAACACGTCCGGCGTTTGTATCTGGATCTAAACGAGGAAGAGAAACGAGAATTGTCTGGTTTGAGCAGATAAAAATGAGAAGATAAAAAGGTACCCAGAGGAGGTCTCTCTTTCTATCTCTTATCTTGGTTTTGCTTTCTCATCTCCGAAGCTTCTTGTATGAAAAATTTCTTCGTTGATGTCTCCTGGGATCTATTTATTAGAGATATTGTATTCTTAGTTCGTTCAAAAGCATCATTCTGTTGTCACAGCTTGGTTTCCGATTTCGAAGATACCCTTTTTAATGTCATTTTATATTTTTCTTTTCTATAGAATTAGTGTGGATTTTGATTTAGAGTTATCGTTTCGATCTGAACGAGAAAATAGAAAATTATCATACCGAAGTTGGGATTTCTTTCAATGTGAGGAAATTCCTGTTTGTTACAAACGCTTCTTGTCTTCTTTTTCCCCCCTTTTTTTGGGGGTAATTTTGGTTTGTAAATTGAAGATCCAAATGGATTTTTCTTTCTTATGTCCGGAGAATTTTTTACGCACATGCTTTTTATAAGTTAATGAAGGGGTGTATTTCGAATTCAGGTGCAGTGGAAGATTATCTGTTCTTGGGGCTCACAACAATATCGGTCTATCTATACCCGTTTTTACAATTTCTAGCTTTTATGCAAGGGCGATAATTTTAGCATCTCATGAACATGAATGTCAGAGCTTAGACTTGGCGTCGTTAGTTTTCACGTTAATGTCGCTACAAATCCAGATAGTAAACGTTCACAAATTCATTATTCTGTCTTACGAAATGGGTGTTTTATTCTTAACTAGTAGAAGGACACAGATGGTATCTGTATGGATTTTAATGTAGCTTTATTGATACTTTTACGGATTTCAAAATAGTTGTTTTCGGTCCCACATTTTTCTTTTTTGAATTGGTATATGATATATAATAAGCATTTGAATGAAGAAATAGATTTTCATTCCAATGCAGCTGTGTTCCATCTATCTAATTCAAAATGGTTTGAATTTATTTTTTTATAACATTCAAAAAGGAAAAAAAAAAAAAGAATAGGAAAAGTGCCTTGGACCGCATGTGGGTTACTTGTCTTTCTCTGTTTGGGTACTTAAGAAATATTTTATTCCATTTGAATTAATTTTTTATTTATTTTTAAATATTGTTGATAATTTATTTATAAATTAGATGTTGTACTGATTTGACAACAGTTCAATTTTCTGTACTAGCTCTTGAATAATTGTGATTGATCTCTATACTTCATCTGGAAGTTAGTTGTGGTTGATGCAGCAATGGAAAAGTTAATCTATCCTTCAATCTTCCTTCTCATAACTTTATTGGCGGAAAAAACCTTGAAACTTCAAGAGATGGACTAGAAATGCTTAGGTAATAAGCATATGCTAGCTACTTAGTCGTTATACAGCGGCAGGTACACAAATGTAGGCTTCAATGCTGGGGAGTTGGAGGCCAAAGCCATCATATATGAATGCATGTACCAATGAACACACATTTTACATTCTCTTTCTTGAAGATTAAGTATTATGCATGAGCTTTTTGGAGTGAGTTTCTAGGAAGGCTCATTTGGGCCTATACTCATTCCTTGGAAAATAGCTTCTGCAAACTGAGTAATTAATAAAGTTGCCAGGAACATGTACATAATTTTTATAGAGGATCTCAATAACAAGCTATCCCTTACCCGATTGTAATTTCTCTACTTTATTTATCTCAATGAATTATCATTAATCACCAAAAAAGAAAAAAAAAATCAAAAGCAATCCCCAATCTTTTCTTCACTGGAAAACGTAAACAGATATTAGTGTTTTAGATATAAATATTCTCCTTCTGCATCATTTATCTACATCAATTTTAACATTGTTCCTTTCTTTTCAAGTTGTTGCTGAATTTTAAAGGAATGCTAAAATAAAATTTTCTTTTTTATCTTATTGGATCAAAGGCACCTACATTCAATTATAAATAAATTGTTGCCATAGAGTCCACCAATAATTTTACTTTTCTATTCTCTTCTGTTAACTCTTACTTTTTATTCTTTCATATTTGCTGTTATCATCTATGGTGGAAGTAGCAAAGGTTTACATATGGAAATAGATTCATACGCAACATATTTCATTGCAGAACAATGCCCTTGAAGTGAAACTTGGACAGAAATCTGGATCTTTACCGCTGTACTGGAAGGGATGAAAGGAGGCTATTTTAACAGATTTAGGGGTAGACAACTTTCTTTTATTCCCATTGCTCTTATTTTGACTACCATTTTCCTCTGGGCATGGGAGAAAAGCCCACTTGTTAGTACTCTGCTGTCAGCTCAAGAGCAGTTTGTGATGCCTTCTTCAGGTTTGTCTCTGGATGTTTGTTTCCGAGATTGTTACCTTAGCATGGTTTTTTTTTCTCCATTTTGTAATAAACATAAAATCTCATTTGAATTATTATAATCCCACTCTTACTTATACAATAATTATAATAAGACATTTAGAAAATGTAGGCATTTATTTTCCAGTTCTTTTTTTCCTTTGCTAAGGCATTAAAAGAACTATCAAGAATAAATTAGAGATGAAAGAAAAAGTTAGTCTGCTGAAATATCGCTTGAACCATCATTCCTAATAGCCATGTTGCTGATATGATATAGGTTTTGTATACTTAATACTAGTGTTTGACACAGGTGCAGGTGCTGTCCCGGTGGCTATTATTTTCAAGCTGCCTGACTGCTTTACTGTTTTTTTTTTCTCCTTACTGTGTCACAGAGATCCTAATTAGTGCTCATAATAATCCTTCGGTATCTATAAGCCAAAAGGAGTACAATGAAAAGGATATTTTGCACTCATTTGTTACGGAAAAAGCAAGCAAGAAAAAAATGGATCAGGGTTTTGATAAGGAGCAGATGAAAAAGGATATTTCACCTTTATTCATAACAGAAGAAACAAGTAAAGGGCAAAAAGAATCTGGTCTTGATGTAGAGCCACTTCGTTCTACAGTGACAAGCACTACCGAGAGGAAAGCTGATGGGAGAGATTCAATGCCATTGTCTTCTGAAACCAAAGGTGCTGTTATTCTTTTATTCTTGACTTCTAGCTTGGTAATTTTTGAGCAATTTTTTTAGAACTTCTTGTGGGTGAGGTGAAAATTAGGTCTGAATGCAAAAAGTCAACCTACTGGTCAAAGCCTGCAGCTGAATATTGAACAATTTGATAAAATGGCATATTATCCCTAAGTTGTCGTATAAAACAGGCTGTTCTATTGCTTGATGCACAACAAGAACGTGCTCATCCACTCATTTTTTCTACAACTCAGAGGCCACTCTTTTAAAAAAAGAAGAAGGTAAATTGACTTTTTTCTTGAAAAAAGATGAAAGAGTGCAAAGATTATTCCTAAAGGGCTAAATGTCCTATTCTCCATCTTAAAATAAATCCCTTATCCAAAATTTCCTTCTATGGGTTGCCAACATATATTTCTGTTCTTTCTGTACCAGTCTTGGCTAATCTATCAGGAACGTTATTGGATGATCTTGGCATTGTCATGAATGAAATGTTCACTTTAGGGATTTACTCAGAGGCCACTTTAGGGTGTCTACAATTGAGCAACCACTTTACGGATTTATACCTTATCTATCAACAACAAACATTTATATTGGCAAAATGTTCCCTAAAATGGCCTCTACAACGGAAAGGCCATTTAAGGGATTTACACCTGTTCAATCGCTACAAATATTTATATAAACGAAACTAGTAGAATTAATTTACCATGGAGGTTTACTTAAGTTTCATTTTTCTTGGATGCTGATGTTTTAGCATATAAAGGTGATATTCCGGTGGCTTGAAATAGTACATTATCAGCATAAAGATGTAGTCTGCAGCTTGAGATATCATTCTTAATGAGGGAAATCTATCTCAAGCTCGTGATTCTAAAGCCAAAGCCCAAAATTAATTTAAAAGAAATCAACGCCGATGTGGCTCTTAGAATAATGTGTCAGAAAACATTCCTCTAGTATATTTGCTAGATTAATTTAAAGGCATAAAGCAGTGTGAAATCATTGAATGCTACATCTGTAGTTCTTCATCTGGGAAAAGAAAACATTGCAGAAGAAAATGGAAATTTTTGTAACTTGAAGGTGAAAGATGCTTGATTCAGTCCCAGGCTTGGAGGATAAAAATTTCACCCAATTGTTATATGTTTTCCTATGGGATAATATCTATCATGGTGACAGTAATATAATGCCAAACCCTGGGAAATGCAGTCACATTGTTTCTCTGACAAAATGGATAAATGTATTATCAGTTCAAAACATAGATGGTGCAAATTATTTTCCTCCTTGTCATTGGAAGTATTAATGAGATCTCTTCTTCTATTTCACTTCATCAGATTATCCTTATTTATGAGATGTGCATCTAATTTGTGTTTTGACTTCATGGTATGGATTTTCGCTGTAACTCCATCTGTTGTCACTAATTTTTGTGTACTAAAATTTATCAATTTTGTTGTCTTGATGGTAAGTTTTTAGCTACTAGAAATCTGACTCGTTCTTCTGCAGCTTGTTATGCAGAAATTTTTTATGTACTTTAAGGTTTGTTAATTTCTTCTATTTTATCTTTTTTTTTTTTACCACCATTGCAGTTTGTAATTATGCCAAAGGTAGATGGGTTGCAGATACCAATCGTCCATTATATTCTGGATTTGGATGCAAACGATGGTTATCAGAAATGTGGGCATGTAGGTTAACCCAACGAATGGATTTTTCCTATGAGGGATTCAGATGGCAGCCTGAAAACTGCAAGATGCCAGAATTTGAGGGGGCAGCATTCTTGGAAAGGTAACATTTTTTACTCTCTCTCTCATTTTCTTTTCTTTTTTCTTTTTAACCTTATTTTGCCATTGGAATTGATTGACCTTACAACTGTCTAAAAAAATTTTATGAAGCGTTTTGCTATGTTAAATATTCATTCTTAATTTGCCAAAACTGGGACTGTTCTGATGATTTATGCTGCTCTAAGTTTTGATTATGAATTACAGAATGCAGGACAAGACTGTTGCATTTATAGGAGACTCCTTGGGAAGACAACAATTCCAATCCCTCATGTGTATGATCACAGGTGGTGCAGAGAGTCCAGAGGTTGAAGACGTGGGAAGAGAGTATGGTCTTGTCAAAGCTCGTGGTGCTATTCGTCCTGATGGTTGGGCTTATCGGTTCCCAAGCACTAATACCACAGTACTTTATTATTGGTCTGCCACTCTCTGCAACTTGGAGCCCTTGAACATGACAAATCCATCCACTGAGTATGCTATGCATCTTGACCGTCCAGCGGCCTTTTTGAGACAGTACCTTCACAGGTTTAATGTCTTGGTTCTTAATACAGGACATCACTGGAATGGAGGAAAACTAAGAGCTAATAGATGGGTGATGCATGTGAATGGCATGCTCAGCGAAGATAAGAAACTTGCAGAGATTGGGAATGCCAAGAACTTTACAGTTCACAGTGTTGCCAAGTGGCTTGATTCACAGCTTCCTCTACATCCCCAACTCAAGGCTTTCTTCAGGACTATTTCACCTCGGCATTTTGTCAATGGAGATTGGAACACCGGGGGTAGCTGCGATAACACCATTCCATTGGCTGGAGGGAGTGAGGTTTGGCAAGATGGATCCAATGACCCTGTTATTGAGGGTGCTGTGAAGGGCACTAAAGTTAAAATCTTGGATATAACTGCTATATCTCAACTGAGAGATGAGGGGCACATATCCCGTTATACTATTAGACCCACAGAAGGCATGCAGGATTGTCTGCATTGGTGTTTACCTGGAATTCCTGACACATGGAATGAACTACTATATGCACAGCTATAGGGAGTGCTTTTCCGTCCAGTAAGTCTTGATCTAGCCTATCGGACATCTTTTCTGCATGAGACGCAACATTTCTCTAGTGCATGCTGACCAAAGTATCACACTAAATTGACCTCCTGTTTATGGTTTATTCTTGGATGCAATTGAAGTCTCTTACTGATTGGTGATGAGAAGCACCGAGCTCAAATAAAGGAGAATTTTGACAATCTCTTACATTACAATAGAAACAGCTTTTTCTTGAATGAGTTTAACCTCCCAAAGGGATGATACACAATGAGGCTGCTAGAATTGTGAAAAACTTGGAGAGAGATTTGATTCGTGTTGGTAACGAAGCAAAGTCTATTGCCCTCAACTGGCCTTTTCTGTTGCATGATGTTGTCGATTAATGTACCAAAGATAATATCACCACAACTGCTCTTCAAGTATCCTATCATGTGAGTTTACATGTACTTTTTGCTTTACATAGAAATAGCCCATTCTTTGACAATTTGCTTATAAAATGTATCTCCCAAATGGTTTCTTTATTTCCTTTCCTCCTATACTTGTAGCTCTAGTTATAAGCGTGATGCCCATGCACATTGTTTTGAATGATTTCATGAACACAGGACCAGCATAAATTTAAACAAGAAGACGAAAAAAAATCAAGCATATCTTAAATAAGAAAAAGTTAAATAGAAAATCACTGATGGAAATTTTCTTTTCTGAGGCAGTTGGAGATAGTAGCAACTAAACAAAAACCTCATCTCTAGCTTAGCTGGAGTGAGCTTCAGATCTGTATCAATGATTGAACTACCAAAGTACTGAATAGGTCTGCCTTACTTCTCTCATGAATGATCAGTCTGTTGGTTAATTTAGTGTGTTGATGTGAATCCTTTTACGAAAAATCAGGCCGCCATATTAGAGAAACCTGCTAGGGCTACCTCACAAAACATAATGAATTTGTTATTGCAGAGAAAAGTTATGTTTCAATGCCTTGGAGATGCAATATTGTGTTCCTTAGTTTTATGGTTATGTGGGTATTATCACATGATATTGCAAATTTCTGCTTGTTAAATATTGTATTTATATTTCTTTTAATCATAATCTATATTTGTCATTTTTGCTACTCAGTTCTATGCCTTTAATTTGTTAACTTCTTCAGGCATGTCTTTTTTCTACTTTTAGAACTAGAGCAGCAGAAAACAAAGAAAAGGTTGTTTTGATTATTGGGAAGAAAATACTTCCAAATGTATCAAATTTTACTTGTGATTAGCTATGAAAAGAAAAGAACCATCTGAGTGTTGAAATGGGCAAAGAGCCAACTGTAGAAGTTCGTGCTACATAATATAATCAGGTTCTGTAACTAGTTATGTGCCACAGGTTTTGTGAGGAATTGTGAAGCATGATTAAAGAAATTTCATGGTTGAATTTTCAGAGAAAGAATGAAGGTGGGGCTTATTGTTTTGCTTTATATTTTTTGTTTTGTTTGTTTGAAGTTGGTCTAGTTGGGTAGTTAGATCCCTATTTCAATTATAGAGGGCTACGTGGCAAATTAAATGGACCCTACTGAGCAGCCATCTGAGTAAGAAATTGAGTTATAACATATTGTAGTGCTCGACTGGCCTTTGAGTAAACCATGCCGATCTGTGAACAATTGGCCGAAGAAGATTAGTTAATGAGGGTAGATCATGCATGGAAGTAAAACATGGCAGAATTGTAGATCTTATAAGAGCTGAAGAATTGCAAAAATATCAATCAGAAACTCTTGACCAGGTTTATTACATAAATAAAAACTATTAATCTTCACTTTAATCACTCCAAAGATTGTAAAATACACTCAGTGAATGGGAAAATCATGTATATTTTAACAACGCTCCGATGTAACATGTTAACATGTTTTCGCAGAATTCTAGATCCAAATTTTCATGATTCCCAATTTCCTTGGTGTGCGTAATTATCATAATTAATTGAATGCATATAATTAGAATAAAATGGAATATTCACCTACCCTAATTTAATCTAGACATCTTTGAATTTTGTTTTGAGTGAAATCTAGACATCACTGATGAATATCTTTAAACTCACATCCAGTCTTGTATCCTGTATTTAACTTCGTGTGCATCGCACATAGGAAGGTTTCTCTCGCTTTACCCTAATCCAATTGAGAATTGAATTCTGTAAAAGGAAGAAGCATTAGTATTTATTTCTCATTAACAAAATCATCAATTAAAATTCAAATTAACCGATCAATCGTATATTTTAAGTAATATGGGTTATAAAATAAAACATGAAGAATGTAACAGGGGTTTGAATCGGATTGCTCATCTTATTGCGGGGTGATTGCCAACATGGCAATCATTGATGAGCCATGGACGAGCACCTTTACGAGATCATCCATAGATGATTTAAATCCATTGAAAACACTTGAAACTTCTTCCTGCATTAGATTCTGTTATTGGTTAGAGATTTTGTCATGTGGATAATATGTGGAGCATTTTACGATTATTGTTTTTGATATTTATAAATCTTTCACTTAGACTCACTTAACCGTGAGATGTCTCACATTGCCGCAGCTCTCAGGACCACCGTCCAATTCTGCAAAGAAATAAAAAAATAGAAAAAAGAATATAAAAATTGTCAGGTGGTGTCACCCAATGGTGTGGATACGAAGACGTCCGAGGCCGCCGAAATCGAGTCCTTTTCAAAGTCTTCCCTGTACGCGGTTTGTGCAAAAGTCGTGTCTTGTGCGGCCGTGATCCTGCGTGGATAAATCCGACAAACTGCCATCGCCGGAATCCCACAAGGCATTAACCTAAAGGTATGACACCAAAGTCTTCCGATTCCGCTCGAACCAATCGCAAAGAAACGCGTATAAAACAGTTAAAGGCCCACAACCTAGTACCGCCGACGCCAAATTACAACGTAACTTCCTCCCTCCTTCATTGTCTGTTCAGCTATTATAAGTACGTGGACGGAACTCGAAGTGTGCCCTTGTATTTTGGTTCTGGTTTTTCAATTTTGTCCTTGAACTTGGTCTCCACCTCTCCTCCTGCTTCTCTTTCTGAAACTCTTATCATCATGGCGGAGATGGAGCAGTCCGGTGGATCTGGGATGTCCGAGTCGCCTCAGCCAAAAGCGCCAGCGCTTAGAAAGATGGAAAGCACTTTAGTCTCACAATTCCCTCCCCGTAGAGGTCAAATCAAGCGGAGGATATTCCAGTGTTTAGTAAAGAAGATGACGATCGGCATCAAAACACTGCTCAGTTAGTTCGCTCTTTCCAACCGCAAAGGACCCCTCATAGTTCTAAAACTTGTGTTACTGATGCTATGCTACTTGATCTCTTGTCGTCAAGATGCTGTTCATCATTGTTTAGCTAATAACAAATGCACCATTTCATGTTATACTCTATTTTATTATAGAATGATGTATGCATTTGAATGAATTCTCTTCGATTCCGGTTGGATGATCGAATTGTGTATTTGTTAAATGACCGTTGGACTTAAGAACTTAAGCTACTGCACATGAGAGAGATTTAATTAAACACAAGACCTCCGTTCTGATACTATATTAAACTACCATTGAACCTAAAAAGGTAAGTTAATAAACGAAAGCTATGAATATCAAAGGGCCAAATACATTATCTCAACTGGTTTTGGGATTCCCAACAGTGTTAAGAATACCTGAATCCGACTTCACAGCAACAGCCGGCAATGTCTCCGGCAGCTCCAACCACGTGATGCGACCTATACACGTACGTGTGAAATAACATGTAATCAGCGATGGATCTAAAAACCCCCAAAGCCACATTGAACCCTAAACCAGCACGGCCTTAACCGGGAGAAAAAAATGCGTTATCTGTTGGTGCCCTGGACACATCAGAGCGACTTACCGCAGCGATTTCTATATACGGTATTCTCAAAACGAGCAGCTTTGAGTAAAGTGGTATCCAGGAGACGATGACAAGACCCAGAGATGTTTACACCTTCGCATGCTGGGAAATGAGCAGCAAAAGAGAGCTGGACCATTGGAGTCCGTCCGTCCGTCAATCAAACAAGGACGCGTGTGCGTCCCGCTAATGGCGGCTGCTTTTCGGCGCTTTTTATAATCCTTGTGTTCTCATTACTTCTGTTTCCAAGTTTCGGACTGCAACTAAAGTACTAAACTGACATCATAAAGAGAAACCCCAAAACAGTGCCGTACAGCGACACCAAGACATCGGTTGACCGACCGATTTCTTCTACGACATGTCCTCTTACGAAACCGCCGATATCCATTCGAGAGCCGACACGTGTCCCACTTTTTCAACCGAGCGAAAACGTTTTTGAGCCGCGTTTGTGAAAATGGCTCGATGGGAGCCTCGTTAGAAAAATCATTTTGAATTAATGGCTCGAACGCATATACAAATCCCACCTCTTGTTGGCGGGAAATCAAAAAATGCAATCCTCTCAAATCCGAAGCAGAAGCATATCAAAAAAGTTTTCTTCATACTCTTCTTCATCTCTCTCTCTGGTTAAAAAGGCTGAAACAAGGTGAGTGAGCTTCTTCCATGGATCTGGAGATGGGTTCTTGGCAAATTGCGAGAGAGAAAGAGTAATGGTGGTGGATCTGTTATCTGGTAAGGAAGAGACAAGCAAGAGGTGAGAGAACACAAAGCAGATACAGAGGAGATAAAATCGACCGCCTACCATGGCTTTCTTCAGCAAGTCCTTCTGAGAGATTACGTTACTGGCTTTCCCAAAGAGAGTGACATGGTTATTAGCTCTTCAACGATCAAGCTGAAGGTTCCTGAAGGATCAGATGCCGTTCTCGTGAAGAATCTGTACTTGTCCTGTGATCCCTACATGCGAATGTGGATGTCGAAGTCCAACGGTTCCAGCTACATTGATTCGTTCACTCCTGGCTCGGTAAGAGTGCTAGATTCCTCCCCTGTTCTTTGATTGTGTCACAAGATTCTGGTCCCTTTGGAATAATTTTATTTGAAAGAAGCTATGAGTTTCTTGGAAGTTTAAGCTCTTTGAATATTAAAATAATTGTGTCGAATTTGGTTCTGATTTTCCTGGAACCTTTCAGACGTTGAGGACCAGAAGAAATAATAGCAACTTATAGGACTAATTTGCCTCTGATAATCTGAAAATTGACTAATGCAGTCTGCAAGTGGGCAGTGCTTTGGTTATGAGCTGTTCGGATTGTTTTAGGGTTTTTTAAAGCTTCTTAAAGTGTTCCATTGGTCTGTGTTTAGTATTTAATTACCTCTAGCTCTTGTTCTATACTGTTGTTAACCATGCACTGATGGCCCCTGCTAAGGCTGTAATCCTTACTCCTTAGATTTTGATGCTATTATCCTTGTGGGAGTGGTTATGGTGCCTATTTCTTAGTTTTTTCTTCCGTTATTTTACTTCTTGGGGGTTAGTTTTTGGTATGCTTTTGTCCCTTTATTCTTTACAATTTTGTAGAAACTCTTGATCATTTTTCCATGATTATGCAATATTGAGAAATATAATATTGTTCTGTTGTAGAACAATTATTTTAATCCATGATTATGCAATATTGAGAAATATAAAAGGAGTAATAGTAAAGGCAACTAAATGATAACACTAAATTTTGTGTACTGATAACTTATCTTGTCCATGAATACAGCCTATAGTGGGGTATGGCATAGCTAAAGTTTTGGATTCTGGACATCCGGACTTCAAGCAAGGTGACTTGGTTTGGGGATTCACCGGCTGCGAAGAGTACAGTCTCATTACAGTGCCAGCCGGCCTGTTCAAAATCCAATATGTTGATGTACCTCTGTCCTACTACACAGGAATTCTTGGTAAATAAAATAATATTCCATTTTTTTGTTGAATATCTGAACTTTAAATCTTTCATTGGTGCCAAATTGTGCCCCGTTTATTTAAGATAGCTAAGTTGGTGAATTACTTTAGGTATTATCTTACTTTTTTAAGCATTGAGTTTTAAGTCACCTAATCATATTCAATACAAGCAGGATTTCTAAGGTTACATACTTAAATTTACAAGTTGAGTTTCAGTTTTCAATGTCTCTGAGTCCCCCAATTCGATGCTGAATGAGACCCATTCATCAAATGGAACATCTGAAATGAGGAGAAAGCCTATTCATATTTTTTAGAAACTTGGTTACTAAATTTAGGTCTCCTTGCAGACTTTCTCTTGTACAGTCTCTTCTGTAGTGGAATTAAACTGTGAAAAATTATGTTATAGACTTTTACTTATCTGCACCTCCCCACCTCAGCACCCTGAGACCCATGCAACAACTGGAACCACTGAAATTATAAATCTCTCACATTGAAACAAATAAACCCACTGAGACGAGCCTATTAACGTTATACGCTTATTCTTTTGGGATAAGTGAACAAGCTCCTGGATTCCAGTTTTGTGTGATTGTAAATTTCTTGTTTAGTATAATTTTAGAGTCAAGTAAAAATTAACTAGTTTTGTGTCAATCGCATGATCTATGGTATGAGTTATGACTGATGATAAACTTTTTATTGAAAATGTCCAAGATTCAATAAGTGACAAATTACCATAAGGCGCTGATATATTTTTCTTGCCATATTATTTCTACTTTCATTTTATCATGCTAATTAATATTTTTCTTGTTTAGAAATAAAAATTTTCCAAATCAAGAAGAAGCAGTGTATATGTGGTTGCCTTTTATTCTTACAGGTGAGGACTTACAATAAATGTTTACAGTATTTGTTACATTCGTAATGTTATTTTATTTTACTTATTAAAGATATCCGTGTCGAGTAAGATGGTTGACCACCTTTGTTTTCAGTTGTTTTATTATGAGCATGTTCTTGTGGGTCCGGCCGAGGCTGACATACGGACACCACGATTGTTGGTTTGGACTCAAGAGCGTGTCAAGAATAGAGAAAAAGCAGAGAAAGTTGCTGGTGGTTATGGGCGTGGACAGGTATATTGTATTTTATAACTGCCTTGTCACTAAAATAAGAATTTTTCTTATACTTAGTGTGTTATATAGGTAGATCCAACAAGATTGAGGAAGTATGTTGAAAGTGGCAATGAAAGAATTCAAGATAAAATCCCAGACATCAATCATGTAAGAAAGTATCTCCACAGTTTCCATAATGAAGGTTCCCGCTTTAGTTGTTGTGTTACAATATTCCCAAATTCCCTAATTATGTGTTGTGTAGGTTGATCCTCCTGAATTCGAGGATGCTATAGCCATTGCCAATGGAGACACTAGAACTTGCATTGCAAACAACGATCCTGTAAGAAAGCATCTCTAAGATTTTCACTTATACTTTTTGTGTTTGACTTATGTAATGGTGCATTATATAGGTTGAACACCAAAGTTTTTTTAAGGATGCAGCTATATGCATAAAAGATATTCGATCCGAAATTCCAGACATTGACCCTATAAGATTTGTTTCTACAGATAATTCCATGATTTAATAGGAAGAACTGTTGTTTTACGTTTTCTTCATTCTTTGAGTTGTAAATCTAACCATATAATCAAACTTTGTTAGGAGGTGGCTAGTCAATTGGAGCACATGCAGGTGCTACTGCAGACTATGAGTTATGCATATTCATCATCATTAGCACTTGTAAGAGAGGTCTATGGAAGGCACAAAGACATGGGTAATGCCTCGCAAGCTAGAAGTGACTTGGGAGCCCAACAACATGGTTGAATGTTTTTGAAAATTTAGTTTTGGTAAAACAGGAAATCAAAAGAATTTCGTTAATTCTTTTGATATTTGGACGTATTTCATTCTTGTTGTTTATTTCGAAGTATGTATGTAACTTCTTTTTTTTTGAAGGAAAAGGTATATACCTAATAGGCTGTGTGGTTTGTGAACATAATTTTGTTAATTCTTTTTACCTCTATAATCCAATTATAATCCAAATCAGGAAACTCAATTCTAAAGGGTGCTAAAAACACCAAATTGCATAAGTTGGTTGGAAATATAGAAGGCTTCCATCTCTGCAAAGGGTGCTAAAAACACCAAATGGCATAGTAGGATACAAGCACATTCACATGGGAAACTAGCACAATCATACGAGGACACAATCACACTCATAGGGGGGAAACAAGTATGATCATAGAGAGATGCATGCATTTTCATAGTAGGCTACAAGTCCTATCTAGGGGGGATACAAGTATTTTTCATAGGAGGATACACGTATAATCTTAGAGGGATACAAGCATTTTCATAGGAGGATACAAGTCCTGTCATAGGAGGATACATGCATTTTCATAGTAGGATACAATCACACTCATAGGGGGATACAAGTATGTTCATAGGAGGATACATGTATAATCATAGGGGGATACAAGCATGTTCATAGGAGGATACACGTATAATCATAGAGGGATACAAGGCCCCTTATAGGAGGATACAAAGCCTGTCATAGGGGGATACAAGCATGTTCATAGGAGGATACATGTATAATCATAGAGGGATACAAGCACCCTTATATGAGGATACAAGGCCTGTCATAGGGGGATACAAGCATCTTCATAGGAAGATACACGTATAATCATAGAGGGATACAAGCACCCTTATAGGAGGATACAAGGCCTGTCATAGGGGGATACAAGCATGTTCATATTAAAGTGCACGTATAATCATAGAGGGATACAAGCCCCCTTATAGGAGGATACAAAGCCTGTCATAGGGGGATACAAGCATGTTACAGAGAGCATTTCTTCTTCTACGATTCAATGATACAATCCGTGAGACGCGAACAGATCGCGTCCCGTGGGAGCGGGCATTAACCCCCGTTTCATTTTTTTATAATTATTATTAGTTTTTTCTTTCAAAGTATGTTCGTGTGAGACAAATTCGGTGTTGGCGAGAGAGTGAATGGTTTTGGTTTTCAGATTTCAAGTCAGGTTTCAAAACGAACGAATTAATGATTTCGTCTGACACGATAGAAAATAAATAATAAATAAAACAATAAAAAAGCATAGACAAGCGTTAACGCTCCTTTTTGTTAGCTCACTTTATTAGGGACGCGCGGCTACAATCCCTTAAGTGTATCACGGATGGTACCACCAAATGGCAAGAAACGAAACGCACTTGCTGTTTCATAGTAGGGGAAACAAGTATAATCATAGAGGGATACAAGCATTTTCATAGGAGGATACAAGTCCTGTCATAGAGGGATACAAGCATTTTCATAGGAGGATACAAGGCCTGTCATAGGGGGATACAAGCATGTTCATAGGAGGATACCCGTATAATCATAGAGGGATACAAGCATTTTCATAGGAGGATACAAGGCTTGTCATAGGGGGATACAAACATGTTCATAGGAAGTACACGTATAATCATAGAGGGATACAATCATTTTCATAGGAGGATACAAGTCCTGTCATAGGGGCATACATGCATGTTCATAGGAGTATACACGTATAATCATAGAGGGATACAAGCATTTTCATAGGAGGATACAAGGCCTGTCATAGGGGGATACAAGCATGTTCATAGGAGGATACACGTATAATCATAGAGGGATACAATCATTTTCATAGGAGGATACAAGTCCTGTCATAGGGGGATACATGCATTTTCATAGTAGGATACAATCACACTCATAGGGGGATACAAGTATTTTCATAGGAGGATACACATATAATCATAGCCATGCCATCCACACGTCTCCTGATGGAAGGGAGAAATTATATGTAAGCCCTTTGTCATCATCGCATTTGTTACCCGACTTAGAGTTCACTATGGGAAGACGAAAGTGGCAAGTGGACTATGTTGAACCTTCAAATGAGCTAACCCTCCTCAAATGTTAAAAAACAAGGATTACACACATTATTTTCGAAAGAAAAGAATGAAATATGCATTGCATTTGGTGATTTCTTCTGAGATTAACTCAAAAAGAAAGAAGAAAAAAGAAAGGGGAGTGTTAGCTTCTCAGTTTACATTGCTCATGGAAACAACAAGCAAGTTGAGCAGTGTTCTTTACTAAGGATGGTGGTCCGTATCAACTCATGGAATTGGGTTCTCAAAGACAATTATGCGTGCATGCGTGCGTATCACTACAAAAAATTAGATTTTTTGCGTATGTAAGAATTAATTAACCAATAAATCCAATAGAATTCCAACGTACTGTAACAAAATAATACATCCAACAAATTAAAATAAAATAATACATTCAACAAATTAATACATTCCAATTTGCATCCACAACAGGTATGTAAGCTCTTCCAATCAGCGTTGCACCTTTCCGTAGCCCCCAGCTCAAATTTCATTGCTTCCTGAGAAATTATCGGTGCACCTTTTGAGTTCATCATAAGAGAACCATCTGGCTCCTTTTAACTGTGGTGCTCCCTTGATATCTTTGCCACTTGCAGCCCAAGATGCTGAAAGACACAGAACATCTATAGTAAGATAATATTTTCCACAAATTTCAGGCATTTAGATAATATAGTTTTATGCTGCAGACATTACCAAATGGTTTACTCAACCTGATGGCCTTTTCTGCACGCTTCTTTTGCTGAATGGCATAGATGCCCAAAGCCACGAGTGCCAGGACCAGAATAGAGCAGCCGACTGCTATCCCTATAATTGCACCTCTGCTCATTGAACTTTCTTTGCAAAACACCAAATATTCATTGAACTTTCTTTGCTTGTCCCTAAAATATTTTTTAAGTCAACACATAATTCTCAGTATTGTTTCAAATGATATAATAAATAACCAAAGTTATGAATGATGTACCTGAGAAAACATAAGGAGCTGCATTAAACAAGTAGGGTCAAAACCCAGGAGGTGGCTTGTAAATCTGATTAATGAGGGAAAGCCCAATCCTTTGAATCTCTGACCTGTTAAAATACTAAGTGTTATCCTCAAAATACATTTGCAACATTACCAAGAAGGAAAAAAATGGCATTCCTTTTATCTATAATGCTTCAGAGCACACAAAAGTTTTCTGCAATTTTTTTAGCATCATTGGTTGCAATAGCAATATGAAGCATTACCTGTTAGGATCCAATCCAGCACAAAAGAAAATTGATTCCATCCGAGAGATGAGAACCAAGGACTCATTCAATATCTCGTTTGAAAAATATTCTCCAAACCTAGTGATTTCCACCAGAAATTGCATGTCCAGAACAAACTGTGGAAGAAAGTTAAAAACACAAACTCCAATTACAAATAAGAATATAAGTCACACAGATCAAGCAAGAAAAAGGGAGAAAGAAAACCCATTATGCAGCAAGTTTGCTAGCATTCCAAGAGTAACCACCTCAAAACTAAGCGAAATTCTCCAACTTAAATAAAAATGGCAAAATAGGGAGTCATATGGTTCATGTTCACCCTTATACGTTACACAGTAATTAGCAGCATTCAAGGTCCCACAATGACAATTTTTTCAAATGATTTAACTAGATTGGAATGCTTCTAACCAAGACACAGAACTTTAAAAGATGATCACTGTTTAATGTCGCCAAAAACAAGAAAATATCTTCCCCACAGAAGTGCAAAAAATTTCCAATACCTACTTGCAAATATTTATAAATATGAGCGTGAACACATGTGTTAAAATACACACATATAAAATGCATTAAAATATGAAGATATAAAAAGCAGAACCAGGTGTATCCATGCATAATGTACATGAAAAAGCTAACTGCATATGTAGATGGCAGGATATCTGCTGGAAAGAGGTGGAGAACTCTGCTTTCATCCGAACAAAATGAAAATTCAGTCATGCATGCTGACTTGCTGAGACTACCAGGCATTTCTATGCTAAGACTAATGTGAGAGAGAGACTTGCTTGAGACCATGAGCTTGTAGGATAACAGAACTTTCTCAATAGTTGCCTAGAAATCTTGGTTATTTGAAAGCCAAACCAAAAAGGCTTTCATCAGATCCCTCAGTAGCTCCTCTACAGACCAACCAACTCCAACATAGTCATCTTTACCAAGTTTTTCTAATTTCCTCAGCTCCAGAAACAGTACCTGATCAGTAGAGTATCCAAAGATTATAATTACAAAAGCAGAATAAATTTTCAAAGAAATCATATGAATTCTCATGACCATTAAAAGTACCAAATTGATTGTATTTTACATCCTTGATATATAACTTCTGGACTTTTCCCATAAAATGACATGGAAGCAAAATGAGGAGGCAAGCTGGAAGCAAAAGGAGAGAACCAGTAGTGCTTGGCGTGGAACAATAAAGAAGTGTAGCAAAGCATACTAAACTGAAAAACAGCATAAAGAAACTCAACCTTATTACTATCGAAGTTCTAACAGGTAATTCCAATCCCCTTTTATCATTTACTTTTAATTCTGCAGGTAATTCCATCATTTAAGTTTTACAAATTAAAACATGCAAGTGCTGGAAATATTCCAATACTAGAAGGAAAATTTTTAATAAAGAGTTTAAAGAGTTCTTAATAATAAAGGATTTTAGTATATCTGAATAGAAACCTGATCCATTCTTACAATAATGAAAATTTTCCTAGTACATGCTATTTGCAAAATAGTAGACATCCAACTACTGAAATGACAGGATACCCAGAGATTTATATGAAATTGAAGGTAAAAATCTTTACTATATGCTGGGAGATCTGATGAATAACAACATGATCCATGCTTACCATAATGAAACTTTTCCTAGCACATGCCAGGCATTCAACTACTCCAGCATCCAACAACATAAATGTATGGATGGAAACAATGCAACCACAATGAACCCGCTGCAGAGAGAAAGATAAATACCATTAGAAAATTCAGAGCATTTAAGGACCATGTTATCTAAAATTACAATTTAGAAAAAAAAAACACAATTATTGAAGAACCATAGCCAACTGTTGAATGCATTTATATAACAAATTTCACCAAAAGAGAAAAAGGGAATTCTACCATAGCAGGTTTTCTTTCTTCTGTTTCTGCTGCTGAGAATAAAAGCAAGACCAACCAAGAACAAACACAGTCCAAGAAGAGGAAGTACATATATCATGGCTTGAAGAAAAGGAATCAAGCTTGGACTCTTAGCTTATCTGTTGTGTAGAGTGTTGGGACTTGTATATATTTTCCTCTTTTCAGCACCAAAGACTCCATCAGCATCTTCATCTCCATCTCCTCTTATACCATTATATGACAGAACAGGACTCAACTCAGAACCAGACCTAGCTTTCAACATAAGGCTTCTCTTTTTGAGCTTTTCAGTTTAAAACATTTAGCTGTTCATTGCTCATTGATCCATTTTAGTTAAAGCTTCTTAGATCTATCAACAAGGTGAAATGTAATGTTCATTAATGATTATATTCACTGTTCAACTTAGGGCTTCAAGTTTAGTTCTTTTAGTTCCCATTTGGCATATATATTTCTCTATGGGTACTGTTTCGATAGCATGATTATTATCTTCCATTAATCCTTGAATAACACATATGTGTGGAATTGGGTTCTCTAGTACTAGGCTTTAGTCATATAACATAATGCGCATAAAGTGGCAAAGGGCAAAGGAAATTATATAGGCAAACACTCTGCATCAAATAAATTTGGAGCTTGATTCCATTAGTTTGTAGCCCTACAATGCGATTGCCTCATTTTCCGGCCAATTTAAATAAACAACAAGATCAGGTTAAACTAAATTGCAAATTATGAAAAATTAGTTAACAAGAGGAGCATCAAAAGTCTTATTTAGCAATCTCTTCATCATAATTGCTTGCAAACTGCCCCTTACGGCTTACTAGAGCATGCTGCCTTGAGATAAAGGCCATAAAAAACCACAAGCCTGGTCATAAGATCAAAGGGTAAAGCACCCATGCTAGCTGGAGACTCGGTTTGATTGACTGATCTATAGGTAGATAATGGAGACAGAAACAGCAACAACAACAGCTTGCCTCCATTATAAATCACTGCAAATAACAAAATATTGGATTAGAAACTTCTAGATTGCAGTCAACACATCAAGAAGCCACCAAGGAATTGAAAGCACATAAATCAAGATCAATTAACTTTAACAACATTAAAAAAACCCAAATATCTCAACCCAGATTGAAGGATAAGATTTATCCTTAGGCAATCTAGATAGAGTTGGTGTGGTGGTGTTTCTAGAGACCTTGGGAAGAATTTCCTAGCCTTTGTACGTTCCGTGAGAGTACAGATTCTACAAAAGCTAAATTGTTGGCCCATGTAACAGGTTTGAAAGATGCTTTGAGGGATGATTTCCATGAATTGATGGTATAAGGCGACAGAAAAATGCAGACATGTGAATGGATATAACAAGGTTCCCAAAAGCTTACAGTGAAATTCTCTGAATTTCAAGCCAAAGGGCATCATACCTTTTACCAAAACCAAAACCACAGAAAAATTACAGCTCCTTGGCATGTATTGCATAAATTCAAAACACTAATTTTAGCCAAATGTGCAACAAATTGATGGTTACATGATTTATGCCTGAAGCAAATAATGAGAACCCAAGTAGAAAGTGACCAATATCCCAAATTCCTTCTTCTCATGATAGCTGTAGGCGTTGTGATTAAATGGTGGACCTGTGATCCTAACAAAAAGTGATGGAATCAAAACAGGAGAGTAAAAAAAACTTGGACCAAAGACTCTTCCAAGATTAGTGCATGTCTCACAGCTCACATTTCTTCCTCCTAATTACTCATTCAGTAAAAATGCACCAACATGATGTACTTAGCACATGTACAGAATTTTTATGAACTTAATGCCTTTAAGTAATATAATTTGAAGAAATGTGCCAACCATTAAATGCAACAAAAGGGGAAAAGCACAACTAGCAATTCTTTGCTCACGTCAATAGTGGTTTTTGACCTGTCGCATGAATCAAAAGGTTAAAAAGAGTTCAGATTGAAGAGAAATCGTCACCACTTTCATTGCCTTGACAATGCCCACAACAGAGGAATTTTGTCGAACACATAACAAGTTTTAGTAAATCCAGAACCATGCCAATAGAAGAAAGGGAGAAAAATCATAACAACAACATACCAGAACCAGGCTTGCTATACCAGGCAAGTGAGAACAATGCAGATTTCGACGATTCCCTGAGATTAGAACTGATTTCCAAGCTTGCCAAGAGGAGAATAAAAAATTTTGACGAGTTGCCATTGAATGCTCTTCTGTTCTGAACTTATCATGTCTTCCATTAACGGTCGCCAATTCTTTGCTCACGTCAATAGTGGTTTTTGACCTGTCGCATGAATCAAAAGGTTAAAAAGAGTTCAGATTGAAGAGAAATCGTCACCACTTTCGTTTGGGTTCCTTTCTTGGGTAGTCTTCCGTTGTGGAAGACCGACAGCCATGTTTCAGCCTCTTTAACCAGAGAGAGAGATGAAAAAGAGTATGAAGAAAACTTTTTTGATATGCTTCTGCTTCGGATTTGAGAGGATTGCAGTTTTTGATTTCCCGCCAACAAGCCCCATTTCGACGAAATTAATTTTCGGGCGCGGCTCCCATCGAGCCATTTTCACGAACGCGGCTCAAACAGCTGAAAACGCCGGCTGAACTGAAGGGGACGCGTGTCGTCTCACGAATGCTTGTCGGAGGATTCGTAAGACGAAACGCCGTAGAAGAAATCGTTCGTCGGTCGACCGGTGACCTGTTTCTCTTGTCGCCACATACCTCGTGTATTGGCATTGGCAGGCGGCGAACAGTGAACGGGTGACTCTTTTATCTTGTGTCCAATTTTGGGGATGAAATCTTCTTCAGTTTCTAACCGCATTGATTACCGCTTTGGACGTAAAATGAGACTTGTATAATCTACGGCAAAGTTCCCTTTTACACCGTTCACTAAGACACATTAGCTTATGCATACAGCACATATGTCGAAATGGAAGGAGTGGGAGGCAACAGTCTTATAACTACTTAAATTTTAATTCAATTGAGATTGGCATGACTATTATTTATTTATGTTTTTTGATGAGAAACATGACAGAATTTTATTGAACCACACAGCGAGGGGTACAACCACCATTAAGGTCAGCAGCCAAACAAGGGGCCAGAAGGAGGGGAGGTTTAAAAACTCAAGTACATGAAAAAGAGTCAAGCCCCAAATTTTCTAAGGAATCAGAAGCCTGATTCGCTTCCCTTATGGTTAATTCTAACCTGACTGAAAGAATTGAGAAGAAGGGAGATCTGGATCAGAATTGCTGAAATTCTCCGGGGGAATCAACTGATGTAGCAGCAATAAGTTGAATGATAGGCATTGAATCTCCTTCAATATGAACATTGTGGCAGTTGAGATGTTTCAATAACTTGATGCCTTCAAGCGCAGCAGCTGCTTCTGATTCCATTGCCGATTTGCATCCTAATTCCATAGCGAATCTACCAAGATCGAAACTTACCTTGACTGTGTCTGCATAGTCCACCAGCAGCCGCTCGATCCGTGCCACTTCTAAATGCTCCATCGCAATTGAGTTTAATGACAGGCTCATCTGGAATAGACCAACCAATCATCATTTGTTTCTTCTGTTTCTGGGTGGAGAGTCTCGTTTCTTTGATGTTCTTCGAATCCTGAGTAAGATGCTTCAAGTATGCACATGTTTCTTCAATTGTTGGTTTACTTCAAATTGGACTCTGTTTCTAGATCTCCAGATTGCCCAAGCGAAATTAGCACAACCTGTCAAGAGATCAACACCGTGTAAATCAAGGGAGGAATAATCCTGTAGGAGAATACTTTGACACAAATTAAAGTAACTGTGAATTACACGGCACAAAAAAGTTAGAAAAGCCTCCCATTCTCCCAATCCAGAATTTAAAAACTTGTTAGTCGTTACAGCATTGTTTATGCATTTCCGGAAATTTGGATCCACATAAACAATTTGGTTCTTGGCTGACATCGGACAGATTTTGGCATGACTATTATGCTCATCTATTAATGAAGTATAACAATCAAGCATAAGGGCATTTTGGGGAAGTCGGATATAATAGTTGGGATGCTTCCTAAGAGGACACTTCTCTTACTATATAGTATAGATAAGTGTGGTGCCCACATAATATTCACTTGGTGGGCCCCACACTTATGTCTCTTGGTATAGGAGTGTATACGGATCTTATCTGTAAATAATATAACCATGTATAAGATATATGCTGTCATGTGGAGCATCTCACAGGATGTGTTTTTCTTTTATTATTCTAAATCTTTCGTGTGGGGCCTACTTGAAAGGAAATACTTATAGTGAACCAAACCTAAATTTTGAACCAACAAACTAAACTAAACGAAACCTAATTTTTGAATTTGTTTTAATAGATTCGTTTCAATTTCGGTTTTTCTTAAAACCGAACCGTTGTCATCTCTATGCTTTATGCATCGTGTTATGTAAGTCAATATAAGCAAAATCAGTTCTTAATTAGTTACCAAACGCATTTTTATTGATTTTAAAGTTGTAATTGATTTTGACTTAATTGTTACCAAATACGTTTTTTTGTCAATTATTTTCAAAAAACAAAAACAATTTGAAAAAATTTTGGTTCTTAAATTTTTTTTAAAAAATTGTTACCAAATGACCTCTAAGATACACAAATACGTGCACGTGTGTGTTGCACGTTGTAGAAAGGGAAGAGATGTCTATGGATATTAAGGGAAGAGGCAAGCGGGAACAGTTTTGCAATAGTTTAAGTTTTAAATAAATTGACATTGGTATGACTATTATGCCAATTTATGAAGTATAACAATCAAGGGTAAGGGCAATGAATTGATATTGGTATGACTATTATGCCTATGTATGAAATATAACAATCAAGGGTAAGGGTAGTTTGGGAAAGTAGAACATAATAGTTCCCATGTTTCATAAGGGGACGCTTCTCTTTATATATAGAGAATAGACAGGTGTGACGCCCACAAAATATTCACTGGTGGGCCCCACACTTATATGCCTTGGCTTAAGGATGTACATGGGTCTTTTCTGTAAATGATACAATCCTGTAAGATGCTGTCATGTGGAACATTTCACAGTAATTTGTTTTTCTTTCATTATTCTAAATCTTTTGTGTGGGGCCTACTAGAAAGGAAATACTTATAGTAAACGAAACCTAAATTTTGAACCAACAAACTAAACTAAATGAAACCTAATTTTTGAATTTGTTTTAATAGATTCGTTTCAGTTTTGGTTTTTCTTAAAACCTAACCGTTGTCATCTCTAGGCTTTATGCATCATGTTATGTAAGTCAATATAAGCAAAATCAGTTCTTAATTAGTTACCAAACGCATTTTTATTGATTTTTAAAGTTGTAATTGATTTTGACTTAATTGTTACCAAATACGTTTTTTGTCAATTATTTTCAAAAAAAAAAAACAATTTGAAAAAATTTTTGTTCTTAAATTGTTTTTAAAAAAATTGTTACCAAATGACCTCTAAGATACACAAATACGTGCACGTGCGTATTGCATGTTGTAGAAAGGGAAGAGATGTCTATGGATAGTAAGGGAAGAGGCAAGAGGAACAGTTTTGCAATAGTTTAAGTTTTAAATAAATTGACATTGGATGACTATTATGCCAATTTATGAAGTATAACAATCAAGGGTAAGGGCAATGAATTGATATTGGTATGTGTAGACATCCCAAATTGTACAAATAATCATCAAAAATCATCATCTCCTTGAAAGCCAGCACAAAATTTGGAGAAAACAAAATTTTACCTGTATCTGGCAACTCAGGCCGGATACAAGTAGTTTCCTTTGTATCCGGTCTCAAGTGCCGGATACAAGGAACCTTTAGTGTATCCGGTATCATATGCCGGATACATTAAAGCTCTAGTGTATCCGGCCTGAGATGCCGGATACATTAGTTTTGCTCAAAAATTAGGGTTTTCCGAGAGAAATCACTTTTTACCATCATGTCCCTCATTAAATGAGGGGAAATCTCGGAAACAGCCTTAGGGTTAAGGTTGGGGGGTTCTAGACATTAAGTTGTGTCTACCAACAACCCTAGCCTTTGCCTATAAATAGGAGGCTCCTCCTCAAGCAAATGACCAAGTTTTTGGAGATCGAAGAACTCCGAGTGAAGAAGGGAACCGCTGCCGGATTGCTTCCAGAACCCCAGGTAAGCCTCAACTCTCATTTATTTTCTGTATTTAATTTATTAGATCTAGATCTCTTCTTCTACCTTTCTGTAGAATAAAGCCTCTTTTTGTGTGTGGAAATCCTTCCCCGGCTCAAAGTATCTCAAGACTCCCCCTAGCCGTAAAACGTGAAGGCGGGATCTAGGAGAAACGAGACTGGGGATTGACCCTAGTGCTAGAATCCATGTAGCATAAGGCTTTTGAATGATTGAAAACCGTTCTATAATCAAAGTACCTTTGATTATCTCGAAGAACCGTGTTTAACGGGGAGAGAGAACAGAGGGAAACGATAATGGAACGGAACCCTAGGCTATGCTAGAACCTATCAGGTTGAATCTATATGCATGATATGTTGTTGTATTAATCTTGCTTGGTTTTTCACTCTTGCACACATATTACACTCTTTTGGCGGGATAGGCTCATATTTGGGGTTTATTACATTTATTGTGATAAATCTCAAATAAATGGCCTCAATCAATTCTGGAGTGTTTTCAAGTGATTTTCAAAAGTTTTGGATTCATCTCACACGAATCACACACACTTTATCACTTTTTCAGATTGGATTTTCTTCAAGAGTGGCCTAACTGGACAGCACCTGTACCCTTACTTCGGATGCTCATAACTTCATCGTCCGGATGAATTTTGGAGCGATTCCAGAACCATGGGAAAGGTGAGGCTGTCTAGTTTATGTCCACCAAATTTCATGAATTTCCATCGAACGGATTTTTGACACCTCTCTGTTGAAGTTAAGTGGACAGTTCAGGTTCAAATACAGAACTTGTCACTTCGACGGAGCGCCATGTGTTCGTTTTAAGTCCGATTCAAGTGATTTTTGTTTCTGAGTATTCCTTTATGAGTCTATTTTGAAATCCAGTTAGTTTTATAATTTTTGGATTCCATTTGAATTATTGGTAGCCGATTTACTCAGAACTGCTCAATGGCATTTTTCTGGGTGAATCTGTGATCTTCGGGGTCTGTTCGGGAGACCACCCAAGGCACATCCGAAGGGATTTTTGTATGAGGCTAGTTTCTTTTGAAAGATGACCATACAGACTTCAATCACACCAAATGTCGTGGATTTTCATGGAGTGGATTTTCCTATGCAATTTTCCAAAGTTGCCCACTTATCACTTTTAAAAATCCCCAGCAGCAACTTCAAAGGAGCATAACTCCTATGATTTTCATCGGAATGAAGTGAAATTTTGCATGAGACTCTTATTTACCCTAATCTTTCAAATGAATTTGGTTTGGTTCAATTTAGAATTAGATTTGAATGATTTCAAGACAAATGGCATACTTTTTACTGAATTTTCCGGATTTGATTTAACTTGGTTTTTGAATAACTTGTGCTTTGATTTCCATCTTTTGAGATATTCCAGAAATGATATTGACATAAGAGAGGATCTAAAATCCATTTAGATCTTCATGTGAAAATATCATACATTAGTCCTTTTTAAGGTTTTCTATGATTTTAGCAAGCTTTCTATTTTTTTTGCATGAACATACACTTGGCAACCACTTTGCGTGGATGAATGGGGGTGCCTAACACCTTCCCCTGTTCATAATCTAATCCCCTTACCCATCTCTGGATGTGATTTTCAAGTAGGATTGTTTTTATCCTAGAATGTTTCTTTTGTCTCTTTTTTGCTTATTTTTGATCCTTTGGTGTCCATTCTCACCCCAAAATCATGAATGGTGACGACTCTCCCATTTTTGCGATGAGCCCGTGTGTTGACGGAGGGATGATCATTCCGGTGATTTTCCCATGTCTCACAGTATGACTATTATGCATATGTATGAAATATAACAATCAAGGGTAAGGGTAGTTTGGGAAAGTAGAACATAATAGTTCCCATGCTTCGTAGTTGGACGCTTCTCTTTATATATAGAGAATAGACAAGTGTGACGTCCACAGAATATTCACTGGTGGGCCCCACACTTATATGCCTTGGCGTAAGGATGGACATGGGTCTTTTTTGTAAATGATACAATCTTGTAAGATGCTGTCATATGGAGCATCTCACAGAAATATTCCGCAATTCTTGCCTGAATTGCAAACTGGTGGGACGCTTCCACATGGAGCATCCCATGCACGGGTAGTGTTTTTTCTAATTGGGCCCCATACAAAACACTTATAAAAAGTGAAAAAACTAGTCGTGGGATGCTACATGTGAAAGAATCCCACTTAAATAGCCATATGAAATTCAAGCAAGAATATCATACAATGAGTAAGTGTTTTTCATTATTCTAAATCTTTGGTGTGGGGTGTCAAGCCCTAAATCCTCACCTCACGACTTACTATGCATGAGTAGGACCGAGCATAACCTTGCTCGTAAGCGAATCCCAAAATATGTTTATTTACTAATAAATACTTGAAAATTTCATTTAATATTTCTACACTCAGAGTTACAACGGAAATTAAACCAATATAACAAATCAAAATCAAAATTGAACCAGCCCGAACCATGGTTTATCCAAATACATCCAGTTACAATCTTGAGCCCTAATGGTTCATAAAATACATCAATTCAAAGATTCTTGCCAAAGCAATAACATCTCAACAACATGTTCATTATTCCAATCACCATCTTGTCACTACATTTCATTATCTCAGGATTGCAGGTTTCCTGTGAAAATATAAGGGGTGAGTCTCAAAGAAACCCAGTAAGTGAGGCTAATACACCTTGTATGAAAATATGCATAATATTCCTTATTTAAATAATATATATACACCAAATAGATATTTAATATTATTAACCTTAAGCATGCAAAATTTTCTTAAGTTTAATTCATAACATATTTACATTAATATTAACAATATTCCACATAAGGGATCATGCATTCTAATATAAGAATAATAAATTAAACATGATTAACATCAAATAATTAAACTTTGATCTAAAGAGTTAGAAATACTTACTTGTGAATTTTTATAGACATACACCTTGCAGAAATATAAATAACAGAAATAAATAACCTAACGTAAAGAAAGAATAACCATCATCACATTCCAGTAGACATCAAGGTCACGCTGGGTACTGAATTAGCATAATGTCTGCTAACAGTACAAATCATCTTAATATCCTCTTCCAGTGGGCGTCCCTCACTGGGTACTGAACTAATATAGACTAGCAGTAAATACACTCCCAATAGAACGTCCCTGGCAGATTACTTAGGCCTCGTTTGGCTTTCATTCCGGATTAGGAACTCATTCCGAGAATGAGTTCTTAAAACTCATTCCGAGAATGAGTTCTTAAAACGCATTTTGCGAATCAATTTTGAAGTCTTTCTAATTGCGTTTGGTTAGCACGTAGCAGAATGAATTTTCACCTAGAAAACTGTTTGGTTAACAAGTAATAAAATGAGTTCCATGAAATTTGTTTTTCCCTTTTTTTTTCTTTTTCCATGAATAATTATAAGAAATTGGTTGATCCTTGAAAGATAAAACTTGAAACACCTAAGAAATGAAAAACAAAAACAAAATAAAGGATGGGTTTGCTAATTATGTCTATTAATTTAAAACACATAATGATAGCAACTATCAGTAAAGTCACAAAGTCCTATCACATCCATGTGGAAGTAACACGTCTTACAGTGGAACTCTTCTTTGTTTGGTGCCTTGTGGAAGTACAAGTACCCACCAAATATCTCATCAGAACATTCACCGGAGATGACCATCTTCACTCCGAGCGACTTTATCTTGTGCGACACAAGGAACATAGGAGTGCTTGCTCTGAGACTTGAGCCTTCAGATCAGGTGAGCCCTGCACAGACAAATGGAAGATGGTATGAGACTTGAGAAAGTTCCAAAAACCAAACCCATCTTCATGACTAAAATCTAAGACTAACCTCAAGGCCAACACAAAAGGAATGGAGTTGTGTACCCCACTACACAGACAAATGGAAGATGGTATGAGGCTTCCCCTTTTGCTTCAACATGCATCTGCATTGACAAGTTAAAGGATCATCTCAATGAAGGTAGAATCTCATCTTAGGCAATCTATAACTACTTGGTCAAAATAAAAAAAAGAGAGTCTACATTGTACTTGGTTCTTGACCATAGAAAGTATCTTTCAAACTAAAATTGGAAGCCTTCACGAGCTTCACCGTTAATGGAGGTGGATTAAATCCCAGAAGGTATTCACTTTAATCTGATTAATTTGCACATACAGAAACCAAGGAGCCAATTATATTTCACTGAATTGAAAGTGCCCAGCATAAGAGGAATAGTGGGAGGGTTACCCAGGTTGAGCCAATGCAGATCTTCACATGATATTCAAATTATTGAAGTAGAATGACAACAGAAAATAATACACTGTAGGATCAATAAATGCAGGAACTCAGAGATTATAACAGATAGAACATTATGCACCGTTAGTTGGTCCTTTAAAGTCAATGAAAGCATGGTATCAAACTAGAAGCGATAAAAAATCAGTGGAACAGATTTGATAAACACCAAACGGAAGGAATTTTACTAAACAGTTTCACAGTTATGGTAATTTATCAAAACATCTAATACTTTAAAAAATATTAACATATTGTACACATTCTTAAAAGACGAACACAAAAACGCAGAAGCATGAATGTACAGCCACTAAAACAATCTCCAGGGGCTGCAAAGTGCATCTAACAAGTCTATTAAATTAAAATAATAAACAAAGCTATCATCAAAATAGAACTAAGGGCATGACAAGATCAAAATATACCAAGCAGTAAACTAAACTCACATTTTGGACCGCAGATGTAACAGCTGCAAATAATGCCACTTCACGAACTAATGAAATATACCCCATCATCTGAAACAAGCCAACAGAGTTTGCTAAACAAGAGAGAACAAAATATCGTAAATAAAACCTACAATAATAAAGCTTCAGAACACAAGAATAAGATTGAAACAGATGAACCGAATGGATATGAAACACAAAGAAGCTCTTGTTTTCGAAACAAATTTCCAAAATTTTCAGAACTAAAATTCATTTGCAGAAAATTTTCAAAAGTGTCACTGAAACCAGTCACTAATGCAAAAATCATAAGAACATGTGTAAGTAATTCGAAGATTTCTAATCGGACAAGCTATTCGAAAACCAAATATCATAAACATTTCAAAAAGTTACATAGATACCAGAAGGTTTGGATCTAGATTAACTCACCAATTAGCGAAAATTTAAACGGTGGCGAACAAAGCCGGCGACTCTCTGAGAACAAAATCAAAATTGGTGTTGTTCAAATCAACGGCGGCATCAGGAGGATCAGGACCGTTGATAGCTCGAAGAATCGAACGAGATCCCACAGGAACAGATGTAGCCTCGAAGCTCAACAGAAACAGACGCAGAAACAGAAGAATAGGAGACATGGAAGAGAAGGGTTTGTACGGCAGATGAAGGGATCAGAAACAGAGATGGGGGGAGAGATGGAGAGGTACGTGTCTGTTGTTCTCCCCCTTTCAAAATAGTAGAAACCCTCGTTTTCCCCTTCAATAACCAGAGTAGCAGCAACGAAGAAGAAGAGGAATAGTTTCCTCTTCTTCAACGATTGGAAAGCCTTTTATTAAAGGTGAGAAGGCTCAATAGTCATATTTACATTTTATGCTATTGCTTAAAGTTACCAATAATTACAAGTTTGCCACCGCATAAAACTTAAAACCCATTCCCAAATCCAAAAACGGGGTTGAAGCCGTTTCTGAAAATCAGGGGTTTTCTCATTTTCATTCTTATAGAATGAGTTCTTGCATGCCTTACCAAACACTCATTTTGGTATCAGAATTCATTCCAAGGCTTGGAATGAGTTCCAAGGCTTGGAATGAATTCCTAAAATGAAAGCCAAACGAGGCCTTAACTAGTGTGTGGCCTCACAATTAGAAGTACCACCATATAGATGTTTGCCAGTTTTCATATTCGATACTAGACTAGTGAACCCTTGTCACTAGCAGTATAATCGCGTCACAATCATCCCAGTGATTAATCACACACCGGGTATTGAACTAGCAAAAGCTAGTAGTACAATTTAATCATCATCCCAGACATCTCAAAATGCCGGGTATTGAACTAGCAACTTGTGCCAGCAGTACAAACATTACATCTCCCAACAACACTTGGTGCTAGGTACTAAACTAGTATTAAGATACTAGCAGTAATCATATCCATATAATCATGTTTCATTTAAACTACCAACTCAACATGTCATGCTTTGATTTAAATTCAATAATTATTAAACATTGCACAAATTCATAAAATTTCAAATATATAAACAATAATAGGGTGTACGCACACATTGTTATGCTATGATACATGAAATAACCCCATCTCCTTCTCTCTTTCTTCTACCTCAACTAAAAGACAAAATAGACAACCCCATCTCCTCCTTTCTCTCTCTTTCTCACCTTTCCACCTTACGTTCTCTCTCTTCTATCTCACCTAAAAGAAAGATAAAGAAAAATAGACAACCCCATTCTTTTTCTCTCCCTCTCATTCGTTCTCACTCCTCACAAAAGACAAAACAAGAACCTTTTAATTCTTTTTTCCTTTTCCTTGTCTCTCTCACATACGTTTTAAACACACCATCATCATGATAAGATGAGATGCCTTGATCATGTGATGAATAGAACCATACCACAAAAGAAAACATGATGCCATGACTCATTGCCACACAAATAAATCTAATTATAATACATCTACTTCAGAAAACTAACAACCCAAGATTTTAAACATATTCATGAAGATCAAACCTTGCACACCTCATAATCAAATCTGAACATTCCCATAAAGTAAGGCATAATTCATAAGTAAGAACAGGAATCCAAGCACTAAAAATGAGTAAATTAATCATTATCACATCAAACAAACATTATAAGACAACGTATGCAATAAATCATGGATAATCGTGCTCTCTATCATCTTCACATATATAGATCTCTTCAATAGGGAAGCAAATATAAAAAGGGCATAAATCATGTGCTTCTTTTCATGAGTTCATTATCAAATCAACGATGTATCTGAAATTTCACACATCAGTCAACAAACATAGATTTATAGCTTAAATATTAAGGAGAACAATGCATAGAATCATATGAGAAGTATTAATCCCACTTACTTGTTGAAGCCTTGGAATTATATCCATCCCCTCCTTTGTCTTTTTCCTTCTTTCTCTTAATCCCAAGAACAATAAATCAAGGAGGTAAGGATACAAGGAGATGTGAGAGAAAAAAGAAGTAAGTGAGATGAAGGAGAGGGTTAGACGTGAGAGAGGGTATGTGGGGCGGCTAAGAGAAAAGAAAAATAATATATATATAAAAGAGGGAGGGAGTGACGTGTTATGATGAGTTAGGGTTTAATGAGGAGTTGGGATTCGGTGTATGTGCAGGTAGGAAATTGTGTGTTTGGCATCAATCAAAAGTCTAAAATGAAAAGACTTTGACTGGTCAATTATTTGACTTGGTCAAAACTCAAATAGAGATTTTTAGGTCATTACATGGGGCCATTTGATAAAAAATTGTCACTGATTTTTTGGTACTGAAATTTAGCAATTTTGTTGTCTTGATGGTAAGTTGGTAAGTTTTTAGCTACTAGAAATCTGACTCGTTCTTCTGCAGCTTGTTTAGCAGAAATTTGATGTGTACTTTAAGGTTTTTTGATTTCTTTTTTTTTTTTAACCACCATTGCAGTTTGTAATTATGCCAAAGGTAGATGGGTTGTAGATACGAATAGTTCGTTATATTCAGGATTTGGATGCAAGCGATGGTTATCAGAAATGTGGGCATGTAGAATTAACCCAACGAATGGATTTTTCCTATGAGGGGTTCAGATGGCAGCCTGAAATTTGTAAGATGCCAGAATTTGAGGGGCAGCATTCTTGGAAAGGCAACATCTTTTACAATCTCTCTCTCTCTCTCGCTATCTCATTTTCTTTTCTTTTCTTTTTTTTTTGACCTTATTTTGTTTTTGGAATTGATAGAGCTGACAGCTGTGTAAAAGAATTTATAAAGCTTTTTTGTGTGTTAAATATTCATTCTTAATTTGCCAAAACTGGGACTGTTCTGATGATGTATGCTGCTCTAAGTTTTGATTATGAATTACAGAATGCATGACAAGACTGACTGTTGCATTTACAAGAGACTCCTTGGGAAGATAACAATTCCAATCCCTCATGTTTATGATCACAGGTGGTGCAGAGAGTCCAGAGGTTGAAGATGTGGGAAGAGCGTAGACACCCCAAAATTGCATGATTTTTGATAAATCTTGAAGGAGAGAAATATTTTATTGGAATTTTCAGTTCTTTGCATTGGGTTTGAGATACTTAACCCATTTGAATCCAAAACGGAAAAGGAAAAGGCCCGAATTCAATCTTTTGTGCAAAGTCAAACTTTTTTCGGTTGAATTTTGTTGACTTTTGACCCCAGAAAATGAAATATTTTTTAAAGCCAGATTTCAAGATAATTTTTCCCGGTAATCAGGTTTTTAGCCATGTTATTGCATAAAAGAATTTTTTGAGATTTTAAATCTTAGCGAATACCTTGGTTTTAACATATTGAACCTTTTTTCCAGACCTGAAAAATCGGAATTTTGCCTAGAACTGGAAAGTTGACTTTTTATTCACTTGGAATTTGGGTATGGAACTATTTTTAATGGATTCAATTTGGGGGGGGGGTGTTTGCTTATTTACATGTAATATCTTAAGTAAATGGAGATTAAAAAATACGAGGACATTTATTTAAACGATATTACATGTAAATAAGTATTGCCTGCGTTAAAATTCGGAAAAAAGGCTTTTTTCCTTGTATTCGGCAACTCAGGCCGGATACAAGTATTTTCCTTTGTATCCGGTGGAACATAGTCAACATACTGGATACAAGCAATCCTTAGTATATCCGGCATTATATGCCGGATACATTAAGACCTTTTTGTATCCGGCCTGATATGCCGGATACATTAGTTTTGCTCAAAATTAGGGTTTTCCGAGAGATTTCATCTTTTACCATCATGTCCTTCATTAAATGAAGGGAAATCTCGGAAATAGCCTTAGGGTTAAGGTTGGTGGGCTATAGACCTTATGTTGTGTCTACCATTCTCACCAACCCTAACCCTAGCCTTTGCCTATAAATAGGAGGCTCCTCCTTAAGCAAATGGCCATTAACTCTTGTTTTGAATTCTCGCCAAGAAGAGCTCCAAGAGAAGAGGGAAACCGCTGCGGAAGTGCTTCCAGAACCCAGGTAAGCCTCAAACCTCTTTTAATTTTTGTCTTTACATTTCTAGATCTAGATCTCTTCTTCTACCTTTCTGTAGAATAAGGCCTTCTATATGTGTGAAAATCCTTCCCCGGCTCAAAGTATCTCGAGACTCCTCCTAGCCGTAAAACGTGAAGGCGGGATCTAGGAGAAACAAGACTAGGGATTGACCATAGTGCTAGAACCTATGTAGCATAAAGCCTTTTGATTGATTGTAAACCGTTTCATATTCAAAGTACCCTTGATTATCTTGAAGAACCGTGTTTAACGGGGAGAGAGAACAAAGGGAAACGATAATGGAACGGAACCCTAGGCTGTTTTAGAACCTTATTTTGATGAATATGTATGCATGCTATGTTGTTGTATTGATCTTGTATGGTTTTTCACACTTGCACATACATAACATGATTTTGGCGGGATATGCTCATATGTTGGGTTTATTGCATTTATTGTGATAAATCTGAAATAAATGGCCTCAATCAATTCTGGAATGTTTTTAAAAGGTTTTTAAAGGTTTTGTATTCATCTTGCACGAATTGCACACACTTTGTCACAATTTTGAATTGTTTTTCTCCAAAAAGGGCTTAACTTGACAGCAACTGTACCCTTACTTCGGACACTCATAACTTCATCGTCCGGATGAATTTTGAAGTGATTCTAGAACCATGGGAAATGTGAGGCTGTCTAGTTTATGTCCATCAAATTTCATTAATTTCTATCAAGCGGATTTTTGACACCTCTTTGTCGAAGTTGATTGGACAGTTCAGGTTCAAATACAGAACTTGTCACTTCGACGGAGCGCCATGTGTTCGTTTAAATCCGATTCGAGTGATTTTTGTTTCTGGGCACTCCTTTATGAGTCTATTTTTAAATCCAATTGATTTCATAATTTTTTGATTTAAATTGTGTCGTGGAGAGCAGATTTACTCAGAATTGCTCAACAGCACTTTTCTGGGTCAATCTGTGATCCTCGGGGCCTGTTCGGGAAGTCACCCAAGGCACATCCGAATGAATTTTTGTATGAGGCTAGTTTCTTTTGAAAGATGGCCATACAGATTTCATTGACACCAAATTTCACGGATTTCTATGGAGTAGATTTTTCTAGGTGATTTTCCAAAGTTGCCTACTTGCTACTTTTAATCATCCCCTGCAGCAACTTTAAAGGAGCATAACTCCTAGGATTTCAACCGGATTGACTTGAAATTTTGCATGAGTCTCTTATTTACCAAGATCTTTCAAATGGATTTGGTTTGATTCAATTTAAAATTGATTTTGAATGATTTCAATACAAATGGCATTGCTTTTCACCAAATTTCCCGGATTTACCTCAACTTGGTTTTGTCCAACTTTTGCTTTGGATTTCTATTTTTGTTGATATTCCAGAAGTGATATTGACATAAAAGAGGATCTAGAGTCCATTTGGATTCCTCATGTGAAAATATCACACATTGGCTTAATTCTTTTCCAATGTTTTTAATGATTTTTAGCAAGCTTTCTTATCCTTTTAGCATGAACAAACACTTGGCAACCACCTTGTGTGGGTGAATGGGGGTGCCTAACACCTTCCCCCGTTCATAATCTAATCCCCTTACCCATCTCTGGATTTGATTTTCAAGTAGGGTTTTTTTTACTCTAGAATTTGCTTTTTAACCCTTTTTGCTTATTTTTGAACTCTTTGGTGTCCATTCACACCCCAAAACTATGAATGGTGGCGACTCTCCCAATTTTTACATTGAGCCCCGCTTGTTGACGGAAGGATGATCATTCCGGTGATTTTTTCCCGTGTCTCACAAAGAGAGTACGGTCTTGTCAAAGCTCGTGGCGCTATTCATCCTAATGGTTGGACTTATTGGTTCCCAAGCGCTAATACCACAGTACTTTGTTATTAGTCTGTGTTGCCATCATTTCCGGCTTGGCTTAGGGACGTGTGAGTGTGCGGGCGTGCCAGCATTTGTGCCGATGCAAGGAAGGAGTCGGAAACTTTTGATCCCGACGTCGTTCGTATGCAAAATTAGACGGGTTGCGGTTTAGATATGACCCGGTCGCCTATAGATTGGAAGACTTCTGATCCGGCGATTGCTAAGAGGGTTGGGGTTCATCCTCCAAGGTTCTTCCCCCAATTTTATGGCAATATTGATGACGGCCACGTTGGTGTTGACCGTTTGATGTAGAATCTGCAGAAATTGAGGGTCGTTTGGGATGACGGCCGTTTCAAGGATGGATGGGCCGTGTGGGGTGATGGCCATTTCAAGGATGGGTGGTGATGAGAATCAATAAAAAAGTAAAAAGAAGACCAATAAAATCTCGGTACCTGCCTTCTGTTTCCCTATAGCCGTGATCGGTAGTATAGAGAGAAGAGATCGGGGGCCGCCTTGAAGATTACTAGTTCCGGGGTGCACATCGTGACTGCCCTTAGCCTTGCTTGAAGGGTTAAGCAAGATCGTACCTAGCGATCAGAGGAGGGCGTATCTTAAGATCGTACCTAGCTATGATTGGAGTAGGGTGTACCTTCTTAGCCTTGTCTAGGAGTAAGGGGGATCTTTATGTGTTGTTGTGATAGGAAGCAACAGGAGGATATAATATTTCATTCTATGAAGATAGCATGAGAGTAGGGTGGTCTGAGAAGACCGAATAAGAGGTCTGAGGAGACTGGAATAGCTAGTGTAGTTGTGTGTTGATCGAGGGATCCCTTTCCCTTGTCTGTAGGTCCCTATTTATTATCCGTTTTGCTTGACCACAAAGTCTCCCAACGACCCACTTTTAGGAAGTTGAACCCCACCTTACAAACCACCCACGTTTTTAGAAAGTGGGGGACCCCACTTCCCATGTTCTTTTAGAGAGTTCTATCTTGTAGCCAACCTTTCACGTAATGGGGTTTCTTAATGGACCCACTTCCCTATTTAAGGGGACTTGTAGCCACATAAAATTCAATTCAACCGCCAGGCTACGGCGGGTGTAAACAGTCTGCCACCCTCTGCAACTTGGAGCCCTTGAACATGACAAATCCATACACTGAGTATGCTATGCATCATGACCGTCCAGCGGGCTTTTTGAGACAGTACCTTCACAGGTTTAATGTCTTGGTTCTTAATACAGGACATCACTGGAACAGAGGAAAACTAAGAGCTAATAGATGGGTGATGCATGTGAATGACATGCCCAACGAAGATAAGAAACTTGCAGAGATTGGGAATGCCAAGAACTTTACAGTTCACAGTGTTGCCAAGTGGTTTGATTCACAGCTTCCTCTGCTTCCCCAACTCAAGGCTTTCTTCAGGACTATTTCACCTCGGCATTTTGTCAATGGAGATTGGAACACCGGGGGTAGCCGCGATAACACCTTTCCATTGGCTGGAGGGAGTGAGGTTTGGCAAGATGGATCCAATGACCATGTTATTGAGGGTGCTGTGAAGGGCACTAAAGTTAAAATCTTGGATATTACTGCTGTATCTCAACTGAGAGATGAGGGGCACATATCCCGTTATAGTATTAGAGCCACAGAAGGCATGCAGGATTGTTTGCATTGGTGTTTACAAGTACTTTTTGGCTTTACATAGAAATAGCCCAAATAGTTTCTTTATATCCCGTTATAGTATTTAGTGTGATGCCCATGCACATTATGTCGATTGATTTCATGAACAGAGCACAAGCATATATTTAAACAAGAAGACGAAAAAAAAATCAAGCATATCTTAAATTAAGAAAAAATAAAAAACAAAATCATTGATGGAAATTTTCTTTTCTGAGGCACTTGGAGATAGTAGCAAAAAAAACGAAAACCTCGATCATCTCTAGCTTAGCTGGAGTGAGCTTCAGATCTGTATCAATGATTGAACTACCAAAGTACTGAATAGGTCTGCCTTGTGAAAATAAAAAACCGCCGGTAATTATATTACTGGCGTTTGCCCAACTGCCATTAAATCGAGCGTCGCAGATTGTATCTGCAGCGCTTTTAGTGGCGTTTTTACAAGCGCCAGTAAAAAAAATACATTTAGTGGTGCCAATCGCCGCTGTTTGTCATTGCTGTGTTAGACTATTACCGGCGGTTTTAAAATTGTGTATTTTAAAAAAAAATTTTTTTTGACCGTTGTGGGTGCTCCCTTCCCATGAAACGTCCCATCATCACCAAAACTTTTGGAGAAAGCATGAATGGCAACAGGATGGGTTCGAGGTACCAAAACGCTAAACATATGAAAAGGATTTATTTATATGAAACATATAAAAAAGTTATAACTTAAACATAGGATGAAAGGGGTGGGGTGGGGTGGGTTGGACTAGACCCAAATTTGCCCCTAACCTAATACCAAACACTAGACATCAAGTTGGGGTGTGTTATCCGTCTAACCCGCCCCACTACCATCCCTTGCCTTGAGAAAGGAGTAATCCCCAAGGCCTACATTGAGCGTCTCTGGGTTTTAATAAGCAACACTTCCTGAAAGCATGGCAAAATTTTGTCAAATGCCCAACACATGGTAAAGCAAGCAAATAGCTAGAAATGAATAATGACTCCTCCAGATAAAATCCCCACAAAAATGCAAAAAAATTCCTCAATGGATTCAAGCACACTCACGATAACCCATAACAAGGTCTTGAAAGTAACCAATCTAATGACAATTCAAACCATATCTACAAAGAAAATTCTCAATTAATATCATTACCTCTATGACAATCAGACATTTTGTATCAGAATATAAACAGACTAGCAAACACAACTTAAATTAAAAGTCCAAACATAGAGATCATTATAAAAGGTAAGAATCCAAACAAAGTTTGACAAACAGCCAATCTTCATATAGATCCACTTAAGCATTTTTCTTACAAACAGCCAAGATGCAGAGAATGAAATCATAATGTGTAAATTTAAAGATTGTAGAGATCTAGATCTAGATCTAGATCTCAATTGCAATTTTAATCAATTTCTTGCAGGCTTTGTGAGCTTACAATGTTGTGCTCCATCAAACATTACTGATCCCCTTACCAAGATAAATTGGACTTCAGATTTTGACTTGTTCCACAATGAAGGACTATGCCAAGACATATCTGTGCCTATAAAAAATGATAATAGACATACAAGAGCTCGGGTTTTTGGAGCAGGTCTGGGGAACAAATGGTGTTATAACTTGACTACAATCAAGGATTAGGACTACCTCGTAAGGGTTACATTTCTCTATGGTTCAATTCTTCGTACTCCTCTGGAAAATGATAATAGACATACAAGAGCTTGTTAACTTCTACTTGGGAAGGGTAAAGGGAAATCCTTACCTTTCAAAGCTTGAATTGAGGCCTCTGAGTGATTCAAAATATTTAGAGAAAGATCCGTCCGGTGTCCTAACCTTGATTGCTTAATTGCTCCTCCATGGAACCGTTGAGAACAGAATCCGAACTAGAAATAAAACAAAAAAAAAACATTGATTAAACGAAATAAAACAACATTTGATCAAGCACGAACACATTGAACAGCCAGAAATGATGAAAATCGTTCAGATCCCTTAAAAAACAAAAAAGGAACCAAAAATTAGGGCTTAAAATTCCTCTAACCTCACAAAGAGAGTGTTCTCCTTCGTTGCAACTCCTTGAGAGAAAAGAAAACGGCTAAGAGAAAAATGCAAAGCCGCTCGGGAGAGATGAAAACGGCAGAGGCAGAAATGCAATGGAAGAAAAGGGGCAGAGATGAAAATGGCAGAGGGAGAAATGCAATGGAAGAATGGAAGAGAAGGGCGAAGGGCGAAGGGCGAAAGGGCATAAGGGTTTCCACCTATTAGCGGTGGCCACTTAAAACAATTAATGGCGCTTACATGAATAAACGCCATTAATATCTAAGACTTTTCTAACCCACCCGGGTTTTTGGGGCGCTCGAGTCAGGAGCGCCCTTGTATATATTATTACCGGCGGTTTTTATAAAACGCCGGTAAAACTCGCCTCTAATACACCCGAAATTTTGTAGTGTTCTCTGATGAATGATGCATGAGTCTGTTGGTAATTTAGTGTGTTGATGTGAATCCTTTACAAAAAATCAGCCCATGTTAGTGAAGCCTGCTAGGGCTACCTCACAAAAACATAATGAGTTTGTTATTGTAGAGAAAAGTATGTTTCAATGCCTTGGAGGTACAATATTGTGTTCTTGAGGTTTATGGTTATGTTGGTATTATCACATGATATAGAAAATTTCTTCTGCTTAAATATTGTATTTATATTTATCTTAATCTTAATCAATATTTGTCATTTTTGCTACTCCGTTCTATGCCTTTACTTTGTCAACTTCTTCAGGCATGTCTTTTTTCTACTTTTAGAACCAGAGCAGCAGAAAACAAAGAAAATGTTGTTTTGATTATTGGGAAGAAAACAATTCCAAATATGTATCACATTTTACTTGTGATTAGCTATGAAAAGAAAAGAATCATCTGAGTGTTGAAACGGGCAAAGAGCTAACTGTAGAAGTTTGTCTTGCATGATGTAATCAGGTTCTGTAACTAGTTATGTGCCACAGGTTTTGTGAGGAATTTTGAAGCATGACTAAATAAATTTCATGGTTGAATTTTCAGAGAAGAATGAAGGTGGGGCCTATTGTTTCTCTTTCTATTTTTGTTTTGTTTGTTTGAAGTTGGTCTCGTTGGGTAGTGCAGATCCCTAATTCACTTACAGAGGGCTAGGTGGCAAATACAAGGGACCCTATTGAGCAGCCATCTAAGTAAGAAATTGAGTTCTAACATAATGTAGTGCTTGACTGGTTTTTGAGTAAACCATGCCGATCTGAGAACATTCGGCCGAAGAAGATAAGTTAATGAGGGTAGATCATACATGGAAGTAGAACAGGCTGAGTTGTAGATCTCATAATGACTCAAGAACTGCAAAAATATCAATCAGAAACTCTTGAGCAGGTTTATTGCATAAACAAAAACTATCAATTTTCATTTTAATCACTTGAAAGATTGTAAAATACATTCAGTGAAGGAAAACCATGTCTATTTTAAAAACGTTCCGACGCAACATTTTAGTTTTTCATTAACTTTCCAGATCTGTTTACATATATTTTTTTTTTTGCAGAATTCTAGATCAAAATTTTCATAAATATTCTCAATTTCTTTGATATACACAATTACTTGAATGCATATAATTAAAATAAAATAGAATATTCACATACCCGAATTTAATCTAGATATCTTTGATGAATTTGGTAAAACTCACATCCAGTCTTGAATCCTGTATTTAACTTCGTGTGCATCACACATAGGAAGGATTCTCTCACTTTACCCTAATCCAATTGAGAATTGAATTCTATAAAAGTAAGAAGCATTAGTATTTATTTCTCATTAATCAAATCATCAATTAAAATTCAAATTAATCCATCAATCACCCATTTTAAATAATAGATTGGGTTATAAAATTATAAACATGAAGCATGTAACAGGGGTTTGAATTGGGTTCAAATAAATCGTGGACGAGCACTCACCGGTGATTGCCACATGGCAATCATTAATTAATGAATGAGTCAAATTATTCATTTATTAAGGGTGATTGTCCGCGTGGCAATCATTGGTGAGTTATGGACGAGCACTTTACTGTCGATAGATGATTTAAATCCGTTGAAAACACTAGAAATTTCTGCTTGCATTGGTTTCCGTTATTGGTTGGAGGTGGTGTAATGTGAAGAATCTTATGATTATTGTTTCTAATATTTGTAAAATTTTCGGATAGACTTATTTGAAAATAATAATCGTGAGATTCTTTATGGCAACTGATCCTCTATGTAGCAGATTCTCTGTGAAGCAAACGCCTTCTCTGTGCAGCACAATCTAACGGTCCAAATTAAATGAAGGCTATCAAATATGGGATACCTCAGGCAAACATGTGGGTACCCGATCTTAACAATGGGGCACCTCGGTCAAATACGGGGTACCTCAGGCAAACATGGGGGTACCCCCATATTTGATAGCCCCTAATTGACCTTTAGAACTTAATAATGGGGTACTTCTTGTTAACACAAATTTTCGTGTCTAAAATAAAAGACAAGAAAAATGTAACAAATAACAATTTGTATTAAAATGAAGAAAATGGGTACAATCTTTGTAATTTCTCCTCTGATTCGATCTCCTTAATGGGTCTTGATCCAAGGGCTACATGAGCTTGATCTTGAATGAAACTTCAATATTCAATTCCAGGGCTGAAAGAGCTTGATCTCGAACCAAACTTCAATCTTCGATTCGGGGGCTGCGGGGCTTGATCTTGAACCAAACTTCGATCTTCGATTCGGTGCTGCAGGGCTTGATCTCGAACCAAATGTAGTTGTAGAATGATCTTCTTTTTTTGTGGTTTTGATTTGTCTTCTCTTTTCTCAAAATATGGGTAAGAGAAAGAGAAAACAATATGGATTTGATGTAGATTTGAATGAATTTCTTCAAGCCTTTGAATTTCTGCAGAGTTTTCCCAAGCTTTAAGCAAGTCTTCTAGAGCTTGAAAAGTGTCTCTTGATTTCTGCAGAGTTTCTACAAGCTTTAGGCAGAACTTCTATAGCTTGAATTTGCCTTTTGATTTCTGTAGAGTTTCCCCAAGCTTTAGGCAAGTCTTCTAGAGCTTGTTCCAATCTCTCCTTTCTTCTCATTGAGGTCCTCTATTTATAGACAAATGTTATAAACACTTGCCATAATACGAGGATCTCTTTTGATTGCTAATTTCCTTATGAGGGTGCATCTCATTTGGCAGCAATTTGAATTTAATGAAGCATGCCATACTGAGAGATTCATTTGCTTTGATTTTGGCATTTTAGATTACTTCTGCCATTTGTGGGGTTGTGACTTTCCTTTTTTGTGTTGTCACAGCTTTGTTACCAAAAGACTTATTTATTCTGTTTTAGTAACAAATATAACCCATATCTTGCTTTGTGGGGCCCATTTGTAGTTAATGGGTTGGATTTGTAAGATGTTTATCTTGACCCATATTTCATAAACGGGTCGAACCATCAATTTGTTTAACTGGGGCTTATTTGTTTGGTTAAGCCCTGGCCTTGAATTTGATCTCATTTACCAAAGTCAATTATTTGACTTGGTCAACTTTTTGACTTGATGACACCAAAATTTTAATGTCTACACTTCTATCAAATACTGGGGTACCTCAGGCAAACATGGGGTACCCGATCTTAATAATGGGGTATCTCTGTCAAATACGGGGTACCTCAGACAAACATGGGGGTACCCCCATATTTGATAGCCCGTAATTGACCTTTAGAACCGGTGATGAAGGCCATGTCACAACATTTTCGTGAATCATCTTCGTTCCTACGGTGATGTGGTCGTTTGATTGTGTTGCACAGAAGAAGAAAATGCTTCACAGAGAAATGCTACACAGAGGATCCGGAGCCATTCTTTATACGGTAGCACCATCCAATTCTTACAAAAAAAAACAAAAAATTGTCAGGTCATGTCACTTAATGGTGTGGATACGACCACGACCGAGGCCGCCGAAATCGGGTCCTTTCCTAGTCTTACGTGAACGCGGTTCATGTGAATGTCGTGTCTCTTTCGGCCGTCACCCTGCGTGGATTTTTTTTTTTTTGGTAAGAAAAACTCATCGACCCAATTTAAAGTCTCCTGGAACATCTTACATAAGCCCCTCCCAAATAGTCCGAAGAGAGAAGAGGACCAATAAAAGAAGGGGGGTGATCAATCCAAACACAAGAGTAGTCATCCAGGGCAAAATTTGCTAATGCATCAGCTACGGAGTTTGCTTCTCTGAAGATGTGAGTAAAAGAAATGACTTGGAATCCCCTACACAGATACTTTGCCTCTTGGACAATATTGGCGACAGACCATGGGACGTCAAGGCACTCGTTGTTCATGAATTGCACGATGCTCTTGGAGTCACTTTCAACTTCAATCTTTTGGATATTCCTTGCTTGGGCAAGCTTAAGCCCTTCGAGGATAGCGAAGGCTTCTGCTACAATTGCTGTGGTGTTGCCAAATGAGTGCGCCATTGCTGCCATGAATTGCCCCTCGTCCCCTCTCAAAATAATGCCATATGCTGCCTTGCCTGGGTTACCCCTTGAAGCTCCGTCTACATTAAGTTTGGTACATCCTTCCTTGGGGCGCATCCATTTCACTATGATCTCCTCAGCTGACTTTGTCCTCTGCTTGGTTTTCATCATCTTCTTTGAATCCTCCTGTAGAGACAGAAAAGAAGATATACTTAGTGTAAGGTTTGGTTTAGATCCCTCAAAGATTACCTGATTTCGTGCTCTCCATGCAATCCAGCAAAGATTAACCAGATCGGCTAGCCTTAATGGCTCCTCCCGGTTTTCTTTGACCCTTTCAAACCACCATTCCTTGCAGTTTTCTTGTGTCTGGAGAGAGTCAAGCCTGCCTCCAGCACCGGCAAAGTAGATGGCCCGAGAGAAATCACACTCAGTAAACAGATGGAGGGCAGTTTCGTTTGTTTCGCCGTAGAGGACACAATCATATGGAAGGAGTTGCAGCCTCTTATGTAGAACATCACTGGTGGTGATACCTCCTTGCATTAATTTCCAAACAAACATTCGGATCTTCTGAGGTACTTTGATCCTCCAAATTCTCTTCCACCACCTGTTAGTAAGATGATCATCACTCGACGTTGCTATTCTATAAGCAGAGGCGACAGAGAAATCACCCCTTCTGTCGTGTTTCCAGATGGGAACATCCTTTGGATTGTTGTGACTAACATGAACCGTTTTGATGATATTGACTATGTCTGGGTTCTAGAGTTGGTTCAGCAATTCCAGTTTCCATTGTCTGGTTTCCTGGGAGAGGAGGTCAGCAACGGATATAACATGAGGCAATGCATTCCTGTTGGGCCTAGTATCCATAAGGGCGCTAGGGATCCAGCTATTATCTTCAATGTCAATGGATCTGCCATTAGCAATGTTCCAACCTTGACCTTTTTTTATTAGATCCTTTGTGCTGTTGAGATGCTTCCAAATCCGAGAATCTGCATTTTTAGAAGAGCTTTCCAAAAAAGAGGTACCATTAAAGTATTTGGTCTTGAAGAACCTAGTCCAGAAGCTCTCCACATTTGCCAAAAGCTCCCAACCCTTTTTAGCATGGAGTGCTTCATTGAACACCCGTAAATTTTTGAAATTGAGCCCTCCAGCATTAACAAGTTTACACAGTTTATCCCAGCTTATGGTCCCAGCTTATGGTGTGCAAAGTCTTGGCTTTTTTAGGCTGAGCCCAAAAGAAAGACCTGGATTCTTTTTCAATAAAGTTTGTGGTTTTAAAGGGGAGCTTTGTGCAAGACATGATATGGAGGGGCATTCCCATGATCACTGAGTTGATCAGGGTGGCTTTTCCAGCTTGGGATAGAAGATTGGCTTTCCAAGAAGCCAGTCTGGCACTTATTCTAGAACAAACATCAGCAAAGAGCTCATTTGTCATTCTACCATCGGCAAGGGGAATGCCAAGGTATTTCTGAAATTTGATTTTGGCCTTAACTCCAAAGGTCCTACTTATTATCCCACGACATCTGCCCTTGATGGAGGGGCTAACAATAAGCTCAGTTTTTCCTAGGTTAATCTCATGGCCCGCCAAGGAGCAAAAATTGTGAAGAGTTCTAAGCATAAACATACCTTCCCTTTGAGTAGCTTTTCCGAAGATGAGAAGATCGTCAGCGAACATCAGGTGAGTGATATGGGGACTTCTGCTACTGATTTTTACTCCATGGATTGAGCCATTCGTTTCAGCATCGAGTAAAGCCTTGGAGAGGACATGTTGAGTTAAAATGAAAAGGTAGGGGGACAAAGGGTCCCCCTGCCGAATGCCTCTAGAAGGGATGATGTGACCCGAAGGAATCCCATTAACAAGGATAGAATAAGTAACTGTTGATACACATTTCATGATCAGGTATGTCCAATGGTGAGAGAACCCCGCCTCTTTAAGGACCTTATGAATAAGATCCCATCTAAGTCTGTCGTAGGCTTTTGACAAATCAACTTTTAAGGCAAAGCTCCCCCTATTACCTTTTTTTCTCCCCCTGATATAATGCATGATTTCTTGGGCAAGGATAATGTTGTCATGTATCGATCTTTTGGCAAGAAAGGCACTTTGGTTTGGGGAGATGATTTTCCCCATGATAGGTCTCATACGGTTAACCATTATCCTGGAAATAATTTTGTAACTAAAGTTACACAAACTGATGGGCATAAATTCAGAGGTTCTGATGGGTTGCTCAACTTTGGGGATGAGGGTTATGAGGTATGGTTGACACCACTATCAAGAATTCCAAATCTAAAAAATTCCCTTACCATGCTGCAAATTTGGGGACCCTCAATGTCCCAATATCTTTGGTAGAACAGCCCTTGGAAACCATCAGGGCCTGGGCTTTTCCTTAAGCCCATTCCATTCACAGTAAGGAGGATTTCTTCATCTGTCACAGGTCTGAGGAGCTGATGATTATCATCTTCATTGACCATGGCCTCCATCAGTCCCGTTTGCTGTATCTCCCTGTTCTGGTTACTCTCATGGAAGATATTAGTGAAGTATTCAACAAAGCACTTTTCAATGTTTTTTTGATCAGAGAAAGCATGATTATTTTCATCCTTAACAGAGGTGATTTTGTTTCTTTGTCTCATATTGAGAGTGGAGATATGGAAAAATTTAGTATTTAAATCACCTTCAGTCAGCCAGCTTATGCGGGATTTCTGAGCCCATAGGGTCTCTTGTTGGATTAGAACATGAAAATAATCTCTTCTGAGTTTTTGCTCCCTGGTTTTAAGGTCATGATCATTGTGGTTTTCAAGGGAGACTTGGAGGGCCTTGAGCTCATGGAAGAGATTGGAGGCTTTAGCATGCAGATTTCCAATGGCTTTCCTATTCCACTGGGTCAGCTTGTTTCCCAGGTAGTCAAACCGATCTGTTAAGTTCCAGAATTTATCAATGCCGTTTCTCCATTCCTGGTCTATTAAATTTTCACAGTCTTTCTCCTCCATCCAAAAAAATTCAAATCTGAATGGTTTTTGAATTTTTTGATTGATCGGGTTAGTTTGGATGAGGGAAGGACTGTGGTCAGATCCCAGGATAGGCTCCTGAGTAATGATAGAATTCGGGAATTTGAGGAACCATTCATGGTTGCTGAAGGCGCGATCAAGCCTTTCCCTTATTCTACCATTACCCGCTCTTCCATTGTCCCAAGTAAATTTGAGGCCTTTAGGGTGAAGACCAAGAAGTTGACAGTCAGAGATGAGATCCCGAAGTTGGTTGGCCTACCATACCTTGTAATTTTTACCTCCTTGCTTTTCACTCTGGCTCATAACTATATTGAAGTCGCCAAGGAGGAGCCATGGGCAATGTTGATGTTCAGCTATTGATCTGATTTGATTCCATTGGTGTCTTTGAACCACAGCTGTGTGACCCGCATGAATGAATGTAACACTGGTTTCCCTTGAAGAGTCCTTATTGAGCAGAAGGTGGACTAGCCAAGTGTCATGGAAAATGACCTCCACCGCAAGACTAGCGTCCCAAAGAATCCAGAATCCCCCAGAGAGGCCTCTGGATGCAACCTAGAAAAATTTTTTGAATCCGAATCGCCTGATGTTTTTTTCCGAACTCCTATCAGATGCCATGGTCTCAGACAGAAGGACCATGTTGGGCTTAAGGTTCCTACAGAGGAACCTTAAATACTGCTTTGTCGAGGGTTGCCCGATCCCTCGACAATTCCAGGCTAGAACATTCGTGATGAACCTTCGGGCCAAGGGGGCCCCTTAAGACTTTTATCACTTTCAATATGAATACCAGCACTGAACCGAGGGCTGTTATCACTGTGAGGAAAACACTGACTGTAGCAGTCGAGCTCTTCTGTTCTTCTTCGTTTACTAGATGTGCAGACCTCCTTCCCCTTCCCAGAAAGTCTTGTAGTTTTGCCTTTGCTTGATCCTGCCTCAATGATGCCCATATGAGTTTGTCTTGGACTATTTTTAGTATCTCTGGTTCGCCTCCTAAATGGGTTGGGCTGGTCAACTTTCATTCTATCAGAAATGAGGCTTAGGGTGAGGTGGGTTTGGTTGGCTTGACTCAGGAGAGGAGCGTTGGGGTTGGATAGCTGGGCTCCGAAAGAGAAGATTTTCATTTGGGGGGCAGCATCGAGAGGGTGGGTTGCACTGTTTGGGCCTAGTGGTTTAGCTTGATAAAAAATGGGCTTAGGAAAGCTGGAAGTTTGGTTTGGTTTAAAATGCAAAGGATTAGGGTCGTGGGTAAATGGGTTGTGGACTGGGTTAAGATTGACCCAAAATTCATGAAAGGACGAGTTGGAGGGGCTCTTTGGGTCGGGGGAGGTCATCGGGTTAGAGGAGGATATCGGATCGCTGGACGAGGAGATCAACGGCTCTCTGCAAGATGATGCCATCGGGGATGGGCTCGAGGAGTCTCTTGAACGTTGGCCTGACACCGATCCGAGTTGACTCGCCGAAACGATGTCCAGAGCCGAGTTCCTCTCCCTGAGACACGTCTCCGAGGTCACCACCTCCGAGAACCTTTCCTCATGGACAGGGAGCTTGGGGATGACCCTGAGCAGGGGGTTTCTCCTCCTCATCGGCAGAGTAGAGATAGAAGGCCCATAGAATCTCTCACTGCTAGCATCTTCACCATCCAAGCTCTCAGACAGGAAGGGATTATCACAAACGACAAGGTCATGATCAAGAAGCCCACAAGAATAGCAGATAGTGGGGAGGTTTTCGTATCTGAACTCAATCCAAACCTTGGTACCAGAATCCTCTTCAAAGAATAAGCCAGACGGAATGGGTTTGGAGATCGGAAGAGTGATACGAGCAGTGGGGAAGCTATCCAAGGTTTCGCCATTGCAATCTATTTCCCAGACCTTGCCAATGTGAAGCATCATTTGCTGAATGATGGATCTCTCCTTGTACTTAAGAGGCAAGTTGTGGATCTGAAGCCAAAGAGTGATGGAGTCTGGTCTCGCAGTGGTGGCTTCCTTGTCATCTTCAATCTCTTTGAATCGCATAAGTTGGCCATTAATAGTCCAAGGCTGGGCCGCAGTGATGGTCGTTCGGTCTTGTTTGTTCTTGAAGTTTATGATAAATCGGCTTTCAGAGATTTGGGTTATTGAGACAATTTCAATGGGCTTCCAAACTCTAGCTGCGAAATTTTTCAGAGTATTTACATGAAGTTGTGTTCCCGGGACTTCGCAGATGAGTATGGCGCCCCATTTACTATCAGCCCTGGCTCTATCAGTTGCGGAGGGTTTAAAGGTGATGTGTGGTCTAGGGGGATGATGAGATTCTTGAGTTTTTTTGATAGATCTTCCATGGGACCAGAAGGGCACAGAGGAAACACGCCGAAATCGAAGCACAACAAGACAAAAGGGGGCTGCCAAAGGCGAAAGGCGAATCACAAGGCAAAAAGAGAACAAGTTGGGAAGAAAGAAAAACCCGGAGACCCACACCAGAGACAACAAACCAGGAAAAGGCACTAAAAGGCAGAGGCGGCAGAAAACAAGCAGCAACTCCAAGACCTAGGGAAGTGGAAGGGGCTGAAGTTTTAGCCTGCCATTAGACAGAGATCTCAGGCTACAAGTCAGGGGTGATCTTTAGCCTGCGTGGATTGGAATGAGTAAATCGACCATCGCCGGAATCCCACAAGGCATGAACCATAAAGGTCTGACACCAAAGTCTTCCGGGCTCAACCCAATCACAAAGCAACGCGTATTAAGCTGTTGGGGGCCCACAATCTGCCGCCGCCCACGCGAAATTGCAACGTAACTTCCTGCTTTAGTGTTTGTTCAGCTATTATAAGCATACGTGGACGCAACTCGAAGTGTGCACTTGTATTTTGGTTCTGGTTTTCCAATTTTGTCTTCGCCCTTGGTCTCCACCTCTCCTGCTTCTCTTTCTGAAACTCTTGTCATCATGGCGGAGATGGAGCAGTCCGGTGGATCTGGGATGTCCGAGTCGCCTCAGCCAAAAACGCCGGCGCTTAGAAAGATGGAAAGCACTTTAGCCTCACAATTACCTCCCCGTAGAGGCCAAATCAAGCGGAGGATATTCGGGTGTTTAGTAAAGAAGATGGCCATCGGCATTAAAACGCTGCTCAGTTAGTTCGCTCTTTCCAACCGCAAAGACCCCCTCATAGTTCTAAAATTTGTGTTACTGATGCTATGCTACTTGATCTCTTGTCGTCAAGCTGCTGTTCATCATTGTTTAGTTAATGACAAATGCACCACTTGTGGTATTGTGAGTAATTAACCGTGCTGGATCTGATGTTATAATGCTGATGCAGTATATATTATGCTCATTTCATGTTATACTCTATTTTATTATAGAATGACGTATGCATTTGAATGAATTCTCTTCGATTTGGGGGAATTGTGTTGACGATTCTGTTAAATGACAGTTGGATCTAAAAGCTTAAGCTACCGTGCGTGAGAGATATTTAATTAAACAAAAAATCTCCCGTTCTGATATTATGTTAAACTACCATTGACTCTAAAAGCTTAATCTAATAAATGAAAGTGCAGCTATATATGCATATCAACGAGCCCAAATGCAATATCTCAACCGGTTTTGGGATTCCCAACAGTGTTAAGAATAATTGGAATCCGACTTCACAGCAACATCCGGCAATGTCTCCGGCAGCTTCGACCACGTGATGCGACCTATACACGTACGTGTGAAGTAACATGTAATCAGCGATGAATCTAAAAACCCCCAAAGTCACATTGAACCCTAAAACCAGCACAGCCTTAACCGGGAAAAAAAAGCGTTATCTGTTGGTGCCCTGGACACATCAGAGCGACTTATCGCAGCGATTTCTATATACGGTATTCTCAAAACGAGCAGCTTTGAGTAAAGTGGTATCCAGGTGACGATGACAAGGCCTAGAGATGTTTACACCTTCGCATGCTGGGAAATGAGCAGCAAACGAGAGCTAGTCAATTGGAGTCCGTCCGTCAATCGAACGAGGACGATTGTGCGTCTCGCTAATGGCGGCTGCTTTTCGGCGCTTTTTATAATCCTTGTGTTCTCATTACTTCTGTTTCCACGTTTCGGACTGCAACTAAACTGACATCATAAAGAGAAACCCCAAAACAGTGCAGTGCGGCGACACAAGACATCGGTTGACTGGTGACTTGTTTCTCTTCTCGCCACATACCTCGTGTATTGGCATTGGCGGGCGGCGCACAGTGAACGGGTGACTCTTTTTATCTTGTGTCCAATTTTGGGGTTGAAATCTTCGCCATTTTCTAACCGCATTGATTACCGCTTTGGACGTGAGATGAGAACTGTATGGCCTACAGCAAAGATCTCTTTTATGCCATTCAATAACACACACTAGCTTATGCACACCCAGTAGAGCACATACGTAGAAATGGAAGGGATGTCCAGAAAAGGTAAGGGAAGAAGTGGGAGGCAACATTTTTACAACTACTTAATTTTAAATGAATTGAGATTATTATGACTATTATACTCATTTATTAATGAAGCATAACAATTAGAGTTGTAAATCTAACCCTCACCGCTCGAAACCTGCCCAACCCAAATAAGAGCCCGAACTAAGCATTGAGTTTGGGCTGGGTTTCATTTCTAGCTCGAAATTGAGTTTAGGTTTTGTTAGGGTTCATATTATACAACCCGAAAAGCCCGAAATTGAACTGAGATGTGCATACTTTCATACATATATTTAAGTTAATATTATTATGTATATGTGCTATTGTTGTTTTTTCTTTTCTTTTACGTTGTTTTTGAAGTTATGTAATCTACTATAAAATATAAATTAGTAACATGTAATAACAAATTTATGAATTTATCTCAAATAAATACATATATGCTACAATGAATATGATATTTGGGTGCACATCTTCGGCAACAATAATTGTGAAACTACAAATACAACGAGCATGTGATTTGCTTATTATGTTAAAAATAATTTTTTAAGATATAAATTAATTAAGTTTTTTTTTCCAAATCCAAGAGACCAATTAAGAGGCTGTTATTTGTTAATAAATGATTTCAATTAATGATATTGCAACATTTGTATTCATATAAAAAAAATAAAAGAAAAATTAAAAAATTTACATTTTGTTTGGGCCAACCCAAACCTAGCTTGAACTCAAATAATCATGTTTGGGTTGGGTTTGGGTTAGGGCAGGCAAATGGCGAGTTTGGGCTAGTGAATCTTAGACTGAGTTGAGCCCGAACTTAACATAGCATGACCCAACCCGCCCTACTTACAACTCTATTAACAATCAAGTATAAGGGCATTATGAAGTATAACAATCAAGGGTAAGGGCAATGAATTGATATTGGTATAACTATAATTCCTATTTACGAAGTATAACAATCAAGGGTAAGGGCAGTTCGGGAAAGTAGAACATAATAGTTGGCCTGCTTCTTAAGGGGACGCTTTTCTTTATATATAGAGAATAGACAAGTGTGGAGCCCACTAAATTAATATTTACTTGGTTGGCCCCACACTTATATGCGTTGGTGTAAGGATGTACATGGATCTTTTCTGTAAATGATACAGTCCTGTAAGATGCTATCATGTGGAGCATCTCACAGAAATCGTCTGCAATTCTTGCCTGAATTGCAGACTGGTGGGACTCTTTCACGTGGAGCATCCCACAGGTAGTGTTTTTCTAATTGGGTCTTACACAAAACACTTATAAAAAATGAAAAAACTAGTCGTGTAGCAGTCTGAAATTGAGGCAAGAATTGCATATGATGAGTGAGTGTTTTCCACTATTCTAAATCTTTGTGTGGGGCCCACTTGAAAAAAATAAATACTTACCGTGAGATTCTCCAATGGTAGCATCAACTAGTGCAATAAGAAATTGTAGATGTCAAACCCTCAATTTTGGGCTTTATTGGTTCGTGTTGTTGTAATGGGGATGCTTCTATGTGAAGGATAGTTTTGCCTATGTGCACCCCATATAAATCTTTTATAAGAATTGAAAAATACTAGCAGTGGGATGCTCCATTTCAAAGCATCCCCCACACCAACAGCAGGAGCCAATGTTGCATACTCTTTTATCCCCTTTTATAAGTGGCAACTACTAGTAGGGGTGCAACTAGGGTCGATTCGATTCTGGTTGAGGTCAACCCAAGACCAAACCGAAAATATTTGTAGTGAAACATAACCGAACCGACCTGAATTGAAAACCAAACCGAATTACATGAGATAAATATGGTTTGGGTTAGACCGATACATTTTTGTATTCAAACAAGGGTATTTTTTGTAATATCCTTAAAGTTAAAATTAAATTTTCAAAGTATAACATATATTATATTATATACAAATATATAATATAGATTATATGTTATAATATATATAAATTCGGTTTGGTTTAGTTTAGGCAAATATATGAATTCGGTTCAGTTCTGTTCAACCGAACATCCAACCCAAAATTGAGTTGAACTAGTCTAGTTTAGGGATTTTTGGACCAAAATCGAACCGAATTGAACCACTATAAAAACCGAACCAAACCTGTGAGACATGGGAAAAAATCAATCTTCCTTTTGACTTCCTCTATCATCACACGGGATTAAATAAAACAAAGAGTCGCCACCATTCAATTTAGGTGTGAATGGACACCAAAATATTAAATAAACACAAAAGGCAATTTTAGGGTAAAAATAACCCTCCTAAAAAAAACAACCAGAGATGGGTAAGGGGATTAGGTTATGAACAGGGGAAGGTGTTAGGCACCCCTATTCATCCACACAAGGTGGTTGCCAGGTATTGTTCATGTTAAATTAAAGAAAAAAGCTTGCTATAAAAATCAGGAAAATCACAAAAAGAAGACAAAAATATATGGTTTTTTCATATGAATAGTCTGATTGATCCAGAACTTTCAAATATGATCATACAATTCCTAGGGTTTCATGATCAAAATAAAATTGAGATAAAATCAATTTAAAGTGAAAATCCAAAAATCTGGCTTCAAGTCAAATTCTAGAAAAATATGATTTTTATAAAATATTTCAAAATTGAACTTGAATAGTCTAGGACATAGGTAGAGCCCAAATATCACATTAAATCTGAAAATCAAAACCAAAAATACCCACGTTGATGAAGAACACCAAAATGAGAGAATTTAGACCGTAGGGTTTTCTCTCAAACATGAAAAACGATTTAAAAACATCATGAAACCCTAGAATTTATTTTCAGGCTTTTGGATTCAGATTTACCATATTGATCATGATAAATCCAAGATCTTAGCCTAAAACCACAAAAATCACGAAAACAGTGCTGTAGGTGCAAAAGTGTGGAAAATCCAAATTTTAGAAAAAGGCAGGGAACTCATGCTATAAACATCATGGATTCATGTTATTCATTCATATTCATCATAAAAAGCATTAAAACATGATCAAGATATTTAAAGCAGCCACATCTCACAGATTAGAGCACATGGGGGTCTACCCTACGGATCCACCTGTTCTCTTTTCCCCTAGCTCTCTCTTTACGTTTTACGGCTAGAGATGATTCTTAAGGTACTTGGAGATAGGTTTGGTTACACAAACACAATCAAAGGCTTTATTCTATAAAAAAAAGGAGAAAAACAGATATGGGGTTCTATTCTAGGGATCCACCTGTTCTCTTTTCCCCTAGCTCTCTCTTTACGTTTTACAGCTAGAGAGACTTTTGAGGTACTTGGAGGCAAGTTTAGGAATACTAGATACAAAAGATGACCTTATTCTACAGCAATAGAGATGATCTTATTACTTCTAGAATTGAAGACATAAAATAAAAGGGAAAAGCGACTTACCTGGATTGAGCAAACAAGGCAGCAGGGATTCCTCTCTTCTCTTGGAGTTTCTTAGACTTCAAATTTTTGTGGCCCTTAGCTTGAGAATCTCACCTCTATTTATAGGCAAGCACAGGGGCAAGGTTGGTCTAGAAGGATATATCCTGATCCTTAAGATAGAGTGAAAGATAGAGATAATGCCCATCCATAGTCAACCAAGGTGGCTTCAGCGAATAAAAGACGTAATTCGCTCATTTAAAGATATATTGGACTAAAGATAAAGCTCGGAAATCGAGAGAAGAATAAAACTCGCACGAGTCTTTAGTGACCGTAGAGCGATCTCGGGCGCGACCGGCCCGTGAATGAAATACGGGCAAAGCCTGCTTAGTCAATTTTTATGCATTTTTGACCTGTTTTAAGCTCTAATTACATGTTTTTATTACTTTTTCATTCTGTAGTGCAATTTGGGGTGTTTACAAAACCGAATCGAAGTCGATTTGGGTTCGGTTTTAACCAGACCGAGTTGCACCCCTAACTACTAGGAGAAAAGTTGAGAGAATGTCGAACCACGTAGCAGGGACCATACTCGTATAATTGTAGATTGGTTCTATTTTAACCTTTTGTTTCCTTTTTGCTAAGAAAATAATAATAATAAATAAGTTGGTGCTCTTTAAAGCCAATAAATACATGACCTTATCGTTTCTTTTAAAACCAAAGGCGTTTGATCTGCCACCTCACAAGGGAAGAAAGAAAAAAAAGAAGGGAAATTAGTTACTAAAGGAGTGAAGTTCTTCCAGCAGGAAATTATTTCTGTAAATTATTTTTTATGGATATGCTTCATAAATCAATCATGTGGTGCAAAGACACATTGATAGGGGTGCTAACCAATTTTTCTTTCTTTTTAGATGCATCGCTTGTGCACTTTAAATCCCTTAACAAAAGCCATTATTGTAATTATCATTTATCAATCTTCTTTACATGGATCTATATGCAATGCATGAGTTGACATTTGGTTTTACTTTTAACTTTTCCATTCAATAATTAGAAGTTTTCTTTAATTTCGTAGAGTTAATTTCACTGCATATAGAATTAAGCATCCTTCCTCAAATATTATCTTTCACTATTTTTCAATGGCACACTCAAGTATTCCGTATACTTGGACAGACGGTCTAGTCTAGAAGGTTTTGTACTAGAGTTCCACTTAGGTTTTAGCTCAATTGTCTACACAGCACTTGTTTAAATAGTTGTTTCAATGAAGGGAAAATTGGTTTTTAGTGGTACTTTTTAAACATAATTCAGATTTAGTCATCCAATTCTTTGTAATTGACAATTAACGATACCTTTTTCAAATAATTCATAACAATTGTCATTTTACTATTCATGAGATCAATCCCGTTATATATCTTCAATAATAATAATAATTATAAATTTTTTTTGTAAGGCGGGAGCCAACCCTTGGCAGCGCCTTAATTAGACCCACTCTAGAGAAAGAGTATCCCTAAATAAATGAACCAACCCGCAAGGCCCAAGTATCGTTTAAGTTAGAGAACACCAGAAGGAGGTTTGAACCTAAGACGTATGGGTTTATACAGTTCATATAACCCTTGGTTCTCCCCTTACCAACCAGACAACCCTAGTGGGTTAAAATATATACTTAACATTAATCCACCTAGACATCTTGGGTTCAAACATGAACCTACCCGCAAGGCCCATGTAGTAAAGGTTATAACTTACAAGTATTTAAAGAGGTTTGTTAGTCTGTTAAGGGTATTTTTGGAATAAAGTCTTTGTCAACGGTAAAAATAACACTTGTTGTCAATTATTTTACAAAAGTATCTCTAATTTCTAATAACGAAAGATTGATGACTGAATCTAAATTATTTTTAAAAACCACCACTAAAAACCAATTTGACCTTTCATGAATAATTAATTAACGACAAATACATATGATTGGGATCAGAGGTGTGTAGACACCCAAAAATTGCACGATTTTTGATAAATCTTGAAGGAGAGAAATATTTTATTATATTTTTCAATTCTTAGCATTGGGTTTGAGATCCTTAACCCATTTGAATCCAAAGCCGCAAAGGAAAAGGCCCGAATTCAATCTTTTATGCAAAGTCAAACTTTTTTGGGTTGAATTTTGTTGACTTTTGACCCCAGAAAATGAAATATTTTTTAAAGCAAGATTTGAAGATAATTTTTCCCGGTAATTAGGTTTTTAGCAATGTTATTGCATAAATGAATTTTTTTTGAGATTTTTAATCTTGACGAATACCTTGGTATTAACATGTTGAATCTTTTTACCGGACCTGAAAAACCGGAATTTAGCTTGGAATTGGAAAGTTGACTTTTTATTCACTTGGAATTTGGGTATGGAAATATTTTTAATGGATTCAAATGGGGGGGGGGGGTGTTTGCTTATTTACATGTAATATCTTAAGTAAATGGACATTTACTTAAACAATATTACATGTAAATAAGCCTAGCCTGTGCAGCTAAGGCTCAAAACCAACCAAAAAGGTGCTAACCGTACTGCATGTGCGGTTTTGGTTAATTTGGTCTGAACCGCCCTGTATGTACGGTTGCAACCGCACACACAGCACGGTTGATATTCATGCTTGTTACGTGAGTTGCCACGTGGCTTCCGGAAGCTTCGGCCGTTGAGATACGTCGACAGCAATCATGACGAGCGTAACTGAATTGAACCGCCCTGTATGTGCGGTTTGGTTGAATTTGCATGGAAACCGTATTAGAGTGACGGTTCTGTTGAAACCGCACTGAGTATAAGGTTTTGACTATTTCGGGGATTTGCGAAATGGCTCGATTTCTGAGCCTTATTTACGCATATTACCTTTCTCTTAAGGACTTGAACTCCCTATTTGACCCTCCGAAACTTGCTAAATTACTCCAATTCAAGCCTTTAAGGAGAATTGGAATAATCTAGAAGGCTTTTTTGGCCTACCCTTGGGACTCTTCTACCCTTGGATTTGCCTATAAATAGAGGGGTCCTCCTCTTGCAAATGGTTGATAATTTGAAGCTTGGAAGCTCTGGAAGAAGAGGGAAAACTCTGCTGGATTGCTGCCTCAAGTGTTCAAGCTACCAAAGGTAAAGCTCCATTTGATTTTCTTGTTTCCTCTTTACATTCAACTCTCCACTTCTACCTTTCTGTAGTGTAAAGCCAGTGTGTGATTGTTTGCAAGCCCCAAACCTCTTCCAAAGTACCTGGGAATCCTCTCTAGCCGTAAAACGTGAAGAGAGAGCCTTGGGAAAAGGAAGGTGGAATGGACCCTTTAGGCTTAGAACCTACATATGATGAAGAGCATGTTTATTGGTTATTTTGAACCTATGGTTGCTTCTCTGATCTGTTTTTCTATTTATCTATGGAGAAGATGCACAAATCCATGTTCTCAATAGCAATGGATTCCAACCTTCTCCTAGAAATGAGATTTTCCACACCTCTTCACACACTTTTCACTATTTTCTTCAAATAGGCTAGATCTTGGACTTTCCATGTTCAATATGGAAACTTTGATATCCCAGGCCTTAGAATGAACTTTTAGAACTTCATGAGTTGTTTTTCATGATTTCAAGATTATTTTGGTTGAATTCACTTGCACACATGCACTAGTTTGGCTTTCTTCTCCAAAATCTTCAAAACAGGGCAGCATCTGTGGCCTGTCTTAGAATGCTTATAACTTCATCCTCCGGATGAATTTTTGAGTGATTCCAAAGACATGTGATAGATGAGCATGTCTAGTTTATATCTGGGAAATTTCGTTTGTTTTTATTAAGCCAATATTTGACACCATCTGTTCAAAGTCTGTAAGTCAGTTCAGCCCAGATTGCTGAACTTGCTGCTTTGATGGTGTACCATTTGCTCAATTTTAATCTGTTTTGAGTGATTCCAGTTTCTGAGTTTTCCTTAAGAAGTCTATTTTCATTTCCAACTGGTTTCAGCAGATTTCGATTTGATTTGAGGCTTGTGTGCTAGATTGACTCAGAGCTGCTCGCTGGCACAGTCCAGAGCTAATCTGTGGTCTTCTAGGCTTGTTCAAGAGAGCACATAAGCCACATCCGGATAGAGTTTGGGGTGAGGCTTATTTCTTTGGAAAGATGGCACCACATACTTCCTCCATACCAATTTTCATGGATTTTTATTGAGCCAAACTCCACGAATAGGACTTTGAAAATGCCTACTCATCGCTTTTTCTAAGTTATAAACAGCAGATTTCAGATGTAGATTTCTCTCTCATTTTAAGTCGGATTGAGCTGAATTTTTTACTGTATACTCTACTATATACCAGTTTTCAAATGGCTTTGGTTTCATTGGATTTGGATTTAAATTGAGTGAGTTATGGTTAATCGAAGCTTTCAAGTTCTCATAATCTGATTTTTCCAGATTTACCTTGAATTGGTTTTGTTTCAATTTTCACCTTGATTTTTATTCACTCATAAAGTTCTAAGAGGTGATATATCCATGGAGAGAGTTCATATTTATTGGACTACTCATGTGAAATAATCATTTACATTTGGCTTACTTTTAAGCAACCCTTGTCATTTTTGATTAGCAAACAATCCTTAGCATGAACAAGCATGTGGCAACCGTCTTAGACAGATGAGTGGGGGTGCCTAATACCTTCCCCTGCTCATAAATAATTCCCCTTACCTAATCTCTGGATTTTTCCTTATCTTAGAGCTACTTTAGCTCTATTTGGCTTTTATGAACCCTTTGGTGCCCATTCACACCTTAAGATGGATGGTGGCGACTCTTTACATTTATCGATCCCCGCGTGACGATATCGGAGGTCAGTTGAGATGACATTTCCATGTCTCACAAGGTGGAAGCTAAAAGTTGATAAAAGATTTATCCTCCAATCCTAATCCATAGGCTTTTTCCATTACTTAAGTGTTCATGATGTTTATCTCTTACCGTCCATGATGTTTATCTTTAAAGAGAGACAACATAGAACTTACCTACCAAGGAGGTTGGATAATCCGTACTAGAGTTCAAGAAGTAAATGTAGGTAGGGCTGCAACTCGGGCCGGGTAAAACCGAAACCGACCCGAACCAAATCGAATTCGGTTTGGTTCGGTTCGGTTCGGTTTTTTTTACAGTTCGGTTCGGTTTTGGTCCTAAAAAACCTAACCCGAATTAAATCGGTTCGGTTAAACCGAACCGAACCGAATTAAGGTAATTAGCTAGACCGAACCGAACCGATTTATTATATATAATATTAAAACTTATATAAGTTAACCTTTAAAGTTTAAACAAATTACAACCTCACCCCCCTCTTATATATAATACGATTCATACCATTTGTTCATCAACAACATTTCAAACCCTAAACCCCATTTGCCTTTGTCGAGTTGCAGCCCTGGATTCATTGTTGGCCGCCGACCGTCGACTCCTCGTTCAAGTGTACATTCGCTTCAGGTAATTCCTATTTTCCCTTTGCTTCCTTCTTGTTCTCCTCTCCTCAAATCCATTTCTTCTTGTATCTTTCTCCTAATTTCTGCGTTTTCTCCAATTTATTTGGTGTTGATTAAACGGCTTCCGATCTTCTCGAAGATAGACTTCAGTTTCACTCATCTCGCTGCTTCTTTTCCTTGTTTCTACTAAGTGCTTGTAATCGACCTAATCACTTGTTTATCTGACCTGTATCCTCTCTTGGAAAGAGATACAGAGAGAGTAGAGAGAGGAGAGAGAAAAGAAAGAATGTCGGACTAGGGTCTAGTATTCGTGTCGGTGGTGCTCTTCATTTTGTTCACGTCGGGATTGCTGTTTCAGGTTCCAAGTCATAACCGATTTATTGAGTTCAGAAATTTCCAGACTAGTAGTGTGTCCATTCTGATTCACGCCATTTTCTACTTCTCATTCATGTGCATCTTCTTGCTAGCTATTGGGGTCCACCTTTATATAGGTTCCTAATCTTCACCACCCACCCATGGAAGATTTTGTCTTGAATAGGGTTTCTGATTTGCTTCGTTGCCCGAGAACAAATTTAAAAAGAAAAAGAAAAAATAAAATAAAAGAGAGGATATTCTTTCAAAAAACTTGGAAGTCTTACGAGTCTTTAGGCAACAGCACTTTGACCGAAAGTGTCACTCACCATAATTTTATTTTGGGGGTGGTTTTGTCCTTCATGTAAGTGTTACTTATTGTTTTTCTTCTCTATCTTTTCATCTCTTTGATACCAAATTTTAGTGCATGGTTAATATCAAAAGAAAGCTTGTTGTATCTGCAATAAATCAACAGTTTGATAAAGCTTGTAAGAATTTGCATTAGTTGTAGAAAGAAAACAGAAAAAATTTAAAACAGTAGCAAGATTGTTGTGAGTAAAGCCAGAAGACACATGACAGTTCTTGTTAGTCGTTATTTGTTTTTAATAGAAGCAGCATCAACAGCAGAGAATAAACTGTAAGAACACTTTTGCACTTTGTCCTGAAGCTGCACATCCATATTTTATGACCGGAATTTTTACATTTTGTCTCTTTTCAATATAATATTCAATTCAAAGGTGACAACCCATCATGAAGGGCTAGACCCCTCTCTTTATATACATCCACATGCTATATGTTTTTTCCCTTAACCAGACAAGGAAGTCAATTGCTAATTGTATTGATGCTAACTTAAACAGAAATGTTACCTAAGCGCCCAGCTTTGAAAGCCAAATAATTGTTATTGATTTGTCCTGTTTAATTGAAATACGTGTTTATGTGAGTGTGTGTGAATCTCACCAGGTTTCATTAAATTTTTTCATTGATATGTTCTGTTTGATTGACATGCAGGTCAAAAAATTGAAGGTTTTGTCAGAATCTCTTGCCACCTCCACATCAAAAACTGAAAAGCTCATCTCTGATCACAGGTGTGAATAGTACCTGGTGATTTATCTTTTACATCTTAAAAAGCATATATTCTTGATTATGTAGATTGTCACAACATTGGCATCTCTGCATTATTATTATGCGCTTATTGACTTCGTATTATTATTAATTTGACTTTGTTTCCCCCCTAAATAACTAGCTGTGCAGCATGATTTTACATGGTAACTTGAGAATTCCATACATGTTTTTGGGGGTGGCTGTGCAACATGATTTGCCCTTTAAGTTTCTTCTTGTCTTCAAAGAGTTGTTTATTCAGCTTTATTTCTTGTACTAGATGCAAGAATTGGGGACCTATAACCTCTTTGCTTTATGATAAGGAATTAAGGATATGTTAAATTGGTGTTTTATTGCAAAGGTTGTATCATATACAGAAATATCATAATTTTGCACATTTGTATTATTAAAATTATATACACTTGCACATTTTTGGCTAATCTTTCCCATTTCTTTGAGCTTAAATATCACATACTCAGATTTGCTGAACTGTTTGCTCAAATTATTTTTTTCTTCATTTGAAATGTTTGTTTGTTTGATATTTATTTTATTTTTAACTTGATTAGATCGTATATGTCAAGCATGAGTGAGAGTATGGCTAATGATGATAGTATTGAAGCAACTACAGAAGCATCAAAGATAGAAACAAATGTAAAAAGACCCTATAAGGGACGGTCCGTAGTTTGGGAACATTTCACCAAGTTGAAAAAGGAAGATGGGGGGAAATCTGAAAGGGCAAAGTGTAATTATTGTCTTAATGATTATGCATGCTCTAGTGTTAATGGAACTAGCACTCTCTGTAAGCATCTAGAAAAGTGTCCAAAATACCCGTATAATGTGAAAGAGAAAAGTCAAAGGCTTTTGAAATTTGCATCATTAGGACAAGAAGGAGAGAGTGTTATTACCACTTGGAAATTTGATCAAGATTTGTGTCGAAAAGCTCTTGTGAGGATGGTGATTGTTGATGAATTGCCTTTTAGGTTCGTAGAGCGTGAAGGTTTCCGTGATTTTTGTAATGTCATGCAACCTAAATTTAATCTAATGTCATGTACTACTGTCACAAAAGATTGTTTGGAGTTATACATGACAGAAAAATGGAGGTTGAAAGATTCTTTAGTAAAGGGTAATCATAGAGTGTGCTTGACCACAGATTTGTGGACGTCAATACAAAATCTTTCATATATGTGTCTCACGGCACACTTTATTGACAAGGATTGGAAGCTACAAAAAAGAATAATCAACTTTTGTATAGTTGCAAGCCACAGTGGAGAAGACATTGGGAAAGCTGTTGAGTTGTGTTTGATAGGGCGGGACATAGAAAAATTATGCACTCTTACTGTCGACAATGCATCATCTAATGATGTAGCTGTTTGAAGTTTTAAAAGAAGGTTTTCTAAGAAGAATGGTCTAATTTTGGATGGTGAATATTTTCATATAAGGTGTTGTGCTCACATATTGAACTTGATTGTAAAAGATGGGATAAATGAGGTGAAAACCTCTGTATCTCGAATTCGTGGGGCTGTGAGATATGTAAGGAGTTCACCAAGAAGACAACAACAATTTAAAAGGTGTGTTGAAAATGAAAAAATTGCATCTAACAGTCTTTTGTGTTTGGATGTTCCAACAAGATGGAATTCAACATTCTTTATGTTGGAAGCAGCATTAAAATTTCAAAAGGCTTTTGAGCGTCTTGAAGAGGATGATGTACATTTTTTGACAGAGTTGAAGAATGGGCCCCCAAGTGAATTAGATTGGGAAAAGGCAAAGGTTTTATGCAAATTTCTTAAAAATTTTTATGAGGCTACAAAGCGTTTGTCAGGATCATTGTATGTAACTTCTAATGTTTATTTTCATGAAGTTTGTGGAATTGAAAGTCTTTTAATTCAATGGTCCAACAGTGATGATCCTTGTTTGTGTGATATGGCAAAGAAGATGAGAGAAAAATTTGATAAGTATTGGGGAAACATTGATAAAGTGAATATGATGCTATTGATTGCAGTGGTTTTGGACCCCAGATATAAGTTAAAGTATGTGAAGTTTTGTTATTCAAGAGTTTACCCAGTTGAGAAGGCAGTGGAATTTACTACAAAAGTGAGGGAAGCAATGGACCGTCTATTTAGGCATTATCAAGTACTTGATTCTACATCAAATGTTTCTTCAAGCAATGTAAGCCAAAATGTTAATGAAATGGAAGTTGAGCAACCTCCCCCTGATTCATGCATCCAAATTAAGAGTATTCAAGATGAGTTCTGGAAACATTTGGAAGAAGAAGAGACAATTCAGTCCAAATCTGAATTGGATAGATATTTGGAGGAGAGTGTTGAAAAAGATGACTCTAATTTTGATATTTTGTGTTGGTGGAAGTTGAACAATTCCAAATTTCGGGTGCTTTCTCACATAGCACGTGATGTTCTAGCAATTCCTGTATCGACAGTAGCTTCAGAGTCAGCATTCAGTACAAGAGGCCGTGTACTTGATCAGTTTCGTAGCTCATTGACACCTAAACTTGTGGAGTGCTTGATTTGTGCACAAGATTGGTTACGGGCTTCTCCTATCCCGATTGAGATCGAGGAAAACCTAGCAGAGCTTGAGGAAGCTGAATCAAGTAATTTAAATGTTTTCTTAATATCTAATATCTATTACATGCTTGTTGAATTATTATTATTTCTGAATATGATGCTAATTCAATTTTTTTTAACATTTGCAGTCATAACCGACGAACCTGGCACCGCTGCTGGATCTCTTTAGGATACTAGTATGTGTTGCGTGGTTGTGACACTGTGTACTTGAGGTAAATAGATTTTTAAGATTCTAGTTTATTTTAGGTATTTGTTCATCATGATCCTGGTTTTGAGACTCTTAATACATCTTTATGTTGCTTTCTGCAATATTAGTTGGTTTAGTATTTTGGAATTGAATGAGTTTCATATTCTTCATGTACATCTATGCTTTTAATTAACATAGAGCTGCTCATCTTTTTAGCTCCTCTTCATTATACAGGATTTCTTAGACACTCATATATTTACATGTGTGCAATGATTGAAGAAAAGGAACCTTTCTTTTGTTTAAATTGGCTGATGTCCATGTGTCTTCTAGAAAACATGGGTTTAGACTTGGTGGTTTTAGGCCAACCAATCTTTAGAAACACAAGTTGTTTGTAGAAACAAATCTCACAAATAAACTAAGCTGATATTTTGTAAAACTACTATTTGGTTTAGCCTTTCTCTCGTGTCCATCCTCTTTTCTGTTTATATGATGTCTTCTCTCGTGTAAACTATTTGTAAAGTTTACTTTTTGGTTGCAACCAAAAAGTAAACTTTATCATGCATTCTAGTCTTGGCATAACTTCACACAAGAATAAAGTGGCACTTTTACCACATGGCATATGTACTTCGATCTAAAGGAAGACATCATATAAATTGTTTTCTGTGGCCTATCTGTAGAATCCTTTGTCCGTTGGATGACCTGATTTTCCCTCATAATCCTCTTATGTAGCAGAAAAACCCACTTCTCACCAGGATTCTAAAGCTGGTGAGACATGGGACCTCCTTTCATTTCTCTCTCTGTCTGTCCATATGTGCAAGTGTAGCATACGCATATGTATATACTTTTACTTTATCAGTTTCCATTGCAAATCTTGTAATTTAATAGTTGTTTAGACTTCTGGTAGTTCTTCTCTTAGATCCTGGATTTTGATCCTTGTATCAGTTTTGTATTTATTTTTTTGGATTTCAGTTTAATACTTGTTTCCCAAAAGGAAAAAAAAATTACTTTATTTCAAATTTTGTATAACACTTCTGCTATACTTGTTTGGAAATCAAATCAAAGGACTCTCTTTAAAAAAATATTCTGATGTGTATGACTCCCTTCACACTCAAATCATGTTTATGTGTTGGAAATCGATTTGGGGTGTGATAGTCATTGGAGGAAGTAATTATGTGAAATACACTGTCCTGCAGCAAAAGCCATCGAACTGTTCCTTGTTCAAAGATTTGAAGAAATGAGAAAGAAAAAAGTTTGAATGAGACAAACCCCACTGCGGTTATCAAATTAGCTTTAATCTGTGGTAAGATTAGTGTGTTAGGATTATGTCTAGTCCCATCCAATATAACTGAAGTATCTTTCTTTATGTTGAAATCTGTGTTGTATTGTTTGTATAATTTGTAATGAAAACTGTTGTATACCTCAAACTAAAGAGGAGTAATCCTGCTGCAGAAAAGGGGGAAAATTGCACTCTCTTCCTTCATCTGTATACCTTGAGTTACTAATGTAATCTACTTTGTCTTCTGCTGAATTTCCTTTACAGGTATTGTATATTCAAGCTGCTGCCTTTGGTGGTGTGTGGCTGTGTGCATTGTGCATTGGTGCACTAATTGCCTTCGCAGATTTCATGGGAGCAATTGGAATGTTTATGTGTTATTTTGGTTATGTTTTTTTGTGTATCAACTGGATTGTAGTTATGTAAGGATTGTAGTTATGTAAGGATTTTTTTGTGTATCAAGTATCAATTGGATTGTAGTTATGTAAGGACTTTTTTGGTCCAAATAGGATTTGGAGATGAAAAATGAGCATTGTGTAATGGAAAATAGGTTAGGTATAACGCGACCCGACCCGAACCGAACCGAACTGATCTCATGTAAGTCGGTTCGGTTCGGTTTGGGTTTCAGTTATTTTATTTAATATCGGTTCGGTTTTCGGTTTTAGGTTTTCGGTTTTTAATTCGGTTCGGTTCGGTTTTGAGTTCATTATATGTAATGTCGGTTTGGTCTTGGGTTGGCATCAACCCGGACCGAACCGAACCGAGTTGCACCCCTAAATGTAGGGCATTTGCTTCCATTTCTGGACATGGAAATAGAGGAGTTGCTGGTGTGGTGTTTTCAACCCACAAAAACATAATAAGAGAGACATAAAATTAATCGAACTTATCCATGAATTTAGAGTAGATATCATGACCGTGTTATAATGCTACTTGTGGCTTGAACTCCTTTATTTTGTCACTGCAAAATATGTATATCAGAATATTGGTTATTACCAAGACTAGGGAATGCGTGACTAGAAAAAGAATTAGAAACAAAGAAGGGCCTTTTGACAATAGAATGTTATATGGGTAGTTAGTTATGATACTCATACACGTGGCAGTAACAAACCTTGGCATCGGAGTAAATTGGGAAAAAATTAAAGGGTGTTTTGGGTATAAAATGTTAGGTAGACAACAATGGGTTGGTTTTATAAAATAGATTAACTGGGACAATGACAAAAAACAAATTGATGCTTAAATTAGAGTGTTTCAGTCTTCAGATCCAAATCGACCAGCCTCGAAAACATGAAATAAGACAAATTGTAGAATAATTGTAGATTTAGAGAGAGAGAGAGAGAGAGAGAGAGAGAGAGAGAGAGAGAGAGAGAGAGAGAGAGGGGCGAATGAAAGAGGGGAGGTCTACTTGTTCTAGAGGGGGATTTTTTTTTTGAAATCCTGCTATTAACACATCATATTACCCACTTGTGATTTTGTCCTTTTGTTTGTTTGTTTGTTTTTCTTTTTAATAACTTCTTTTTATTGGTAAGTGAAAATGAATGAGGCTACTAGCGTGGCTGACCCATTGGGTGGACCTGTAGACACCCCAAATTGCACCCCAATATAAGAGATTAACTAAGAAGGGCTCCAAAGGTCTTATTTGAGCCTTGACATGTGTCAAACTTTCAAAAACTTTCAAAATCAGTGCCAACCGCACTGTGTATGCGTTTTTTTATAATCCGGTCTCAACCGCTCTGTATGTGCGGTTGCAACCGCACACACAGCACGGTTCACATCAAGGCTTGTTGCGCTGGCGGCCACGTGGCTTCGCGAAGCTTCGGCCGTTAAGCCGCGTGGACAGCACTCAATTAAAGCAGAACTGATTTGAACCGCCCTGTATATGCGGTTTGGTCAAATTTATACATGAACCGCACTTTAAGTGGCGGTTCTGTAGAAACCGTACTGTGTATACGGTTTTGGCTGTTTCGAGGCTTTGCGAAATGGCTCGATCTCTGAGCCTTATTTACGCATATTACCTCTCTCTTAGGGACTTGAACTCCCTATTTCACCCTCCGAAACTTGCTGAATTACTCCAATTCAAGCCTTGGAGGAGAATTGGAATAATCTAGAAGGCCTTTTAGGCCTACCCTTGGGACTCTTCTACCCTTGGCTTGGCCTATAAATAGAGAGGTCCTCCTCTTGCAAATGGCTGACAATCTGAAGCTTAGAAGCTCTGCAAAGAAGAAGGAGAACCTCTGCTGGATTGGCTACTCAACTGCTCAAGCTACTAAGGTAAAGCCCATTTTGATTTATTGCTTCCTCTTTACATTCTAGCAATCTCTCATCTTCTACCTTTCTGTAGTGTAAGGCTTTGATGTTGTTTGTAGCCCCAAACCCCTTCTAAAGTACCTGGGAATCCTCTCTAGCCGTAAAACGTGAAGAGAGAGCCTGGGGAAAAGGAAGGTGGAATGGATCCTCTAGGTTTAGAACCCTCAAATGATGTGCAAGCATGCTATATGGTTATTTTGAGCCCTTGAATGCTTCTCTGATCATTTTTGCATTTGGAGAAGATGTGAATCCATGCTCTCAATAGCCATGGATTCCAACTTTCTCATAGAAATGTGATTTTCCACATCTTTGCACCCACTTTCCACTTTTTTTTTATCAAAATAGGCTAGATCTTGGATTTCCATGTAAATATGGAAAATCTGAGATCATTGGCCTTAGAATGAGTTTTTAGAAGTTCATGAGTTGTTTTTCATGATTTTAAATTGTTTTGGTCGAATCCACTTGCACACATACACTGATTTTGGCTTCTTATTCAAAGTTATTCAAAAACAGGACAGATCTGTAGCCTGTCTTGGAATGCTTATAACTTCATCCTCCGGATGAATTTTTGAGTGATTCCAAAGACATGTGATAGATTGGAAAGTCTATTTAATATCTGGAAATTTTCGTCCACTTCCATGTAGCCAATTTTTGACACCATCTCTTCAAAGTTTGTAAGACAGTTCAGCCCAGATTGCTGAACTTGCCGCTTTGATGGTGCACTATTTGCTCGGTTTTAATCCGTTTCCTACGATTCCAGTTTCTGAGTTTTCTTTGAGAAGTCTATTTTCATTTCCAACTGGTTTCAGCAGATTTCAATCTGTTTTGTGTCTTGGGTGCTCAGTTGACTCAGAAGTGCTCGCTGGCATAGTCCAGAGCTCATCTGTGGTCTTCTAGGCCTGTTCAAGAGAGCACACAAGTCACATCCGGATAGAGATTGGTGTGAGGTCTTTTTCTTTGGAAAGATGGCCCTACATACTTCCTCCATACCAATTTTCATGGATTTTTATTGAGCCAAACTCCACGAATAGAGCTTTGAAAATGCCTACTTGACACTTTTTCTGAGTTATAACAGCAGATTTCGGATGTGGATTTCTCTCTAGTTTTGAATCGGATCGAGCTGAATTTTCTACCGTATATTTTAATATATACCAGTTTTCAGATGGTTTTGGTTTCATTTGATTTGGATTTAAATTTAGTAAGTTAGGGTTAATCAAAGCTTTCAAGCTTTTTTGACCTAATTTCTCCATATTCGCCTTAGCTTGATTTTCATCATTTTTACTTTGATTTTTCTTCACTCATGAAGTTTTAAAAGTGATAGATCCACGAAGAGAGTCTAAGTTCATTAGATTTCTCATGTGGAAGGGTCACACACATTGTGCTTGTCAAGCACCACTTTGTTTATTTTACTAACAAATGATTTAAAGTATAAGCAAGCATGTGGTAACCGTCTTAGACGGATGAGCGGGGGTGCCTAACACCTTCCCCTGCTCATAAATAATTCCCCGTACCCAATCTCTGGATTTTCCTTGTATTAGAGCTACTTTGGCTCTATTTGACATCTATGAACCCTTTGGTGTCCATTCACACCTTAAAATGGATGGTGGCGACTCTTAACATTTTATCGATCCCCGCGTGACGATAAACGGAAGTCATCGGAGATGACGAATTGTAAAACCCCGAAATTTTTGGTATTTATTTTGAGAAATAATTAATATAAATTATTTCTTTATGTGGTGGACTTTCAGGTGATCAATGCACAAGGGCAAGTTGGTAAATTTCTTAAAGGTTGGATTTAGCTAAACTAAGGTAAGTCAAGTTAGGATACAATTTTTAATATTCAATAAGTAATATGTAATAATTTTGTTAAATATTAGTGGTACAAATATTTCATTTAAAATTTGATAAATCAAAGTATTAAAAGAGAATAGGTTGTTGGTGTAGGTGATATGGTGGTAAGGCACCACACTTGATCAAAAAATAGCATGCAAACAGTTTTTAAAAAAAAAAACGTATGGTTTTGTTTGCTGGTTGCTGAACGTATCATATGCTTTATCTCCGGGCGTTACCAACAGTTACAAAGTCGGAGAAGGCAAATCAGATGGAAAGTAGATCTGAGAGTTGAGGTGAGTGGAGAGGATTGCTTGGAGAAGAAGAAGGAAACCTTGGCTTTGTAGAGAGGAGGTCGTCCATTGCTGTTGGAGCAAGAGACGTTCAGTTCAGAGTTGCTGTTTGGAGATGCTAGACGTGAAGATCATCCATTGAGTTGCTGTTTTGGTGAAGAGGGAATCAAGAGGCGAGTAGCACCTTCCAAAACCTTTATTTGCATTGTGTTGTTCAATTTCAAATTTCCAGATTTGAAGAAACCAGAGATTTACAGAAATCTGTTCGTAGGATAATGTTGATCTGAGTTTTTTTTTTTATCTTTTGTCTAATTAGAAAAATTTCGTATGGAAATATTTGAGTTGTTGGTTTGTTTCCATCATGTGATAATGGCTTGGTTGAAGTGATGTGGTTCACTTCTTAAGAAAATATTTACCAGCAACCTTAAGTTAAACAATGCAGAAGTTTTGAGGAAAACTTATGGGTGTTTGGGTTGAATGAAGCTTTGTTCCAACTTAGTAATTTTGTCCTAATGAACCTACAGTAGTGGGCGGCTGCTGTTGGGAATTAAAAACATAAGGTTTCCATCTGTTAAACATTGAATAAATCTGGGAATCAATTGATAGTTAGCAATAGCAGCAGGTTGAAGAAAAATCTGAATTAAGAAAAAATCTTGAGGGCTGTCTGATCTATAAGTTTGGTTAGTCTTAGTTAGTTTGAACTCAAATCAGTGTGATTGTATTATTTAGAAGTTTTTCAAAATATTAGAAGTGGTTCGAATGGGAGTTAAGGTTCAGTTTTTTTTAAAATGGGAATTAGCCACAGGTGGAGAATCCGTTTGAGCAAGGAAAGATAGCAAGGTGCGCCAAGTGCTGTTGACCTCTTGGGAGGTCAGCACTAGTTATTCAGTTGGGTGGTCTAACCTGGCGCCAAGTACTGAAATAAAAAAACTAGATATTCAGTTTGTCTAACCTGGCGCCAAGTGCTGAAGCACTAGATATTCAGTTGGGAGGTCAGCACTAGTTACCTCTTGGGTGGTCTAACCTGGTGCCAAGGGTTGCTGACCTGGTGAGGTCATTTCCCAGCACCAATTTAGGTGTATGGTGCAGCCTTTTAGTTGGAGTGAAGCCTTGTTCTAGCTTAGTAATTTTGTTCTAAATGAACCTACAGAAGTGGGCGGCTGCTGTTGTGGAGTTAAGAATGTAAGGTTTCTATCCTTTAAACCTTTTTAGTAAAAACTCCATAAACACCAGTAAGGGGTTGTAGGAACCTTGAGTAATTTTCTGAAAATCAAATGTATATGGAGGAACCCACCAGTGGGTAATTTGGATGGATTTTAATTTCAGCAAAGAGGTAATATTGAACTTAACTGGCGCCAAGTTCTGCAGGTCAGCACCAGTGCAAAGTTAAGGGTAAGGTGCTGCTGTTTGTATTTTAACATTGTGATACTTCAAACCTCTAACACTAACACCTGTTTAAATGAATTGATCAAAATAGTTTATCACTTCAGAAATCATGGGAAAACTTTGGTGAAATAAATTTTAGGATTTCTATTGGATAAATCAGATTTTGAAAGTCTTGTGGTGGTTAAAGATAGTAAATGCAAGTATAGGATTCGGCAGATACTATTGGTGTACTCTTGTTGTGGTTATTGATATAGTTAAATTCTTTTTCCATTTCTGAATTTTCTGGACAATTGTTTTTAAAGGATTGGAAGTGGTTCAGAAGTTGAAATATAAGAACTAATATGTAAGGTTGTTAGAATCCTAAGGAGGTCATGTTATACTATGAGTCAAGATGAATGTTGGGATGAGTCATACTAAAGGGAGGTTATGAATTTTCTACAGCTACTGTTATGAAACTAATGGAAAATTAGTTATCACGTTAATTAAAGGGTGGTTAAGAAAGATGATAGAAAGTTCAAGATTTCATTTTCTGCAGCATATAGGGAGACTCCTTTGAGCTTATTTTGTGTCAAACCTATGTACTACTTCATCTGGACTTTTATTATGACCAGCATATATGATATCAAAATGTTAGACTTAATTAGTAAAGTGTTATCAGAATTGAACTTCAAATCTAAGAGGAATAGTTATTTAGGAATTAAGGAACTGATTTAACCTTATATTGATATTGCTGAACTTTAATTAAGATCTGAAATGTTTTTGATTCTGGATTCTTCATATGTTCATTTGATTCCATTTGATGAAATTGTAAGTGTTTCTAAGGTATGTACCAATTGCTGTAAATTTTTAATGATGGATGAGTTTAGTGATTATGTGAATCGACAAATTGGTATTATTAATTATAAAATGTCTTCTTTCATTAGAAGCATGGTTTTATGTTAAATTTGCACAGTATATGAGAATTTTTATCAAAATATTAAGGACGAGACTTAGTGTGGATCCACAGTCTAGTTGTAGGTGGAATTTGTATGTTTTGTTTGGATTTAAGTCTGGAGTTCCTTCGTGCGTTTCCTCCATGATGGAGAGGCCTTCCATGAGGGAAGCGCTGCAGCAACTCCGTTTCCACCATGATGGTGAGGTCACTTGAGTTTTTCCGCCATGAGGGCGACGATATTGGATGTTCGAGCTGTTGCAGTGTTAGACTGGATTGTCTGGAACTCTAGTGCTTAGCCACACAAAATAGACAAACTTCACGAGTCCTAATATATAATGTGTTCCGAAATTGTAATTGACGATGTTTTTCCGAGATTAGTCGGATTAACCGAGGTTAATCGTAACTTAAGTGATTATAACTTGTGCATGTTTTAGAACTATTATAACTGTATTTTTTGCATGCATTGCTACTTGCTGAGATCGTCGTATCTCACTGTTTTGTTTTGTTTTCAGATTTAGGCGAGGGCGATACCGTGGGGGTTGATAATCCGGTGGACTATCCGGAGTATCGTGAGGAGGATTATTTTATTGAGTAGATCTTAGTAGTTGGTTTTACTTACTCTAGTGAGTTTTATTATGAACATTGTATTACTTTTGAATAGTGTTTTGGGGAAATTAGTGAACCTTGATGTCATGCATTTGAATCTTTATATTATTTTATTTCATGTTTTCCCTTACTCTGTTGATCCTGTGGATTTTTAATTAACCTTCGGGTACGAGTTACGGTTATTTTACGTAACCCGGATCCGGGGCGTTACACGAATCCATGTCTCACAGGACCATAATGGCTTCCTTTCTACTACGCAATGTTCAGATTGAGCCATAACTACCAATCATCCCTGCCTTAGTCGAGGGATTGGACTATCATTATATCACCATGAAAGTTCAACGGTCCATATAGGCAGTCTTGGGTTCAGTCCTTAGGACTCACCTTGCATGCAAGGGATTTGATCGTAATACCTCCTCACCAAGCCATATATATATATATATGTGGAAGCTCCATAGCTTTTTCTTTTAATAGCTGCTGAAACTAGAACAAGCTCAAGGTTAAGACTTGGAGGTGAAAAATGAAAAGGATATGAATTGGGTCATTTTAGTCTCTATAGCTAGACATTCAAGAAATCAATGATGGAAGACAAGATATTCATATTTCTATTGTTAGCCCATGAGTTTTCTCGGCTCATAATACCTTCTTATAGTGTTCAAGGATGTTTTTCCTTTCCTTTTTTTTTTTCTTTTTTCTTTTTTAATTTCTTGGTTGTTTCATGCGTTGATCTGTTTAGTTGGCTATAATTTTTCTCATCAAGTTAATTAGTAATGGTCTTTGCGCATTAATTAGCAGCCACCATCTTGAACCATTGGATCTTTTCTTCTAATCAATACAGATAATTTAAAATTATTATCTTTCTTTTGAATATTCTTAGATACTCAATAAGTCCAGCTAATTAATTAACCTTGCCCACACGTAAAACTAACGGTAGAAGGAATCACATGCCTCTTATCAAATGAATCAGAGGATGGATGATCAGTCCAAGAACTAAATTTAGTGAAACCATCTAAGCCACGACGGTAAGAACAAGACTTGACTGACTTATCTCTCTCTCTCTTGATCTCATCGTACAAACTATGAAAATTTGATGATCACATCATCTCAATATATTAATACCCTTGAAAGATAAAAACTAGATTTGACTGACTTCCCCCTCCCTCTCTCTCTCTCTCTCTCGTGCATATAAACTACCATCAAGAACCCCAGATATCTTCATTCAAACATCTTCGTTCCTTTCTCTGGCCTCCTCGTCAATCCTTTCATAAACCTCTAAAATCTCCATTTTTTCAGCCCCGAAACACGAACATATGGAATCACCTTCGCCCCAACCAGCGTCCAGGAAGAAAAGCAAGAGGAGCTTTGTAGCTCCTCCAGCTAGAGGAGGCATTAAGCGCAAGATATTTGCCTGTTTCTTCAAAAATCTGAAGCTTCTGACCCGTTCCAGCATCCGTTTCGTTTGTTGCAGTGGCCATGACGCAGTTATTTCTATGCTAGCATTTTAAGTTTTCTTCCTTAAGCAACTTCTGCTGCTCACTCTATATCCGTATGCCGGTGTTATAGCACAATGGTTTATCTTACTGTTTCATTGTTATAATGCTCATCACTTTTGCCTCTCTCTCTATCTCTCTCTATATATATAATGCAGTTGAAGTGGGTAACGTAAATATAGAAGTATTCATAGTTTTTCCGTTCTCTCTTAATATACAAACCCAGTAATTAAATAGAGAAACAAACCCCTTTGCTTGTATGACTATTTTAATTTTTTTAACAGATATATTGTTCAGTGGTTAGCAAATGATAGCCTAATCAATGTATGTTCCTCTCCGACACTATTCATATATCTTCTCCTTCTTGCTGTATTTAACCAATAGGAAAGCTACTTAGGTTTGAAGATAAGGGTGGACATAGGACGTCAAGCCACATGACAATCAAACATAGACACAAATTCTATTGGGGGGTGTTGAGTTAAAGTCCAGCATCCTACTAATGGTATAAAGAAATAAAGTTGTGTTTTAACAAACTTAAATTATTAGTCTAATAATAAATGCTTGATCCTAACAGTATCTTACAATGTCCAGAGGCGAAAATGATGAAAATCTTTCATTAAAGAAACAAAGGGATTTAGAGTTTTTCTTGTCAAGCAAGAAAACCTTAACTTTGCCGACAAATAAGGCCCTTGGATACTTGCATGGTAGAATGAGATATAAAGAAACATACAAAACACTGCTCCATCCGCCTCACTCTCCCGTGATGTCACTTATCGTGCATGGATTTAAAGACAAACTTGGCCAACTGTAAACTCCGTCGCCATCAAGGTTCCTCTTCGTCTGGTCCACGCCAGGAGTTTGTCATTATAGAATTATTGATTAGTTAGAGGTTGTTTGGTATAACTTTTAAAAGTTACTTTTTAAAATAGAATTTTTTAACTTTTGTACTTTGAAAAGTTATATCAAACAGCCTTTTAGGTTTTGAGGCACATATGTACCCGTAAATACTACAGAAGCATACGCAACATAGAAAAGCTTTGTTTGCAACGTATAATACGGTTGTATGTTAATTTTTTAAGTTTTGAAGGGCAGGAAATTTTTGCCACGAAGCAAATATGTTGTCCTTGTATATAAAGCTTGGGACCTTAATTGGGATATGTGAAGTTTCTCCTTGTATATATGTTTTCACGGGGACACGAGGGCACTTCCAAATCATTTGCCTTGCGAAAATCTCCAATGACGCTCAGCATTTCTCAGGCCGGCTAACACTACTTGAATTCAGACTTGATGGTCAAATGGTCCAGCTCAAACTCCTTGATAAAATCCAGCACTATTATATTAATATCTTAGTCCGTACAAGAATACACTTGTCTAACAAAATTACAAAGCATTAAAATTAAATCCATGTTTTGAATGCAAATATATTAATCCAAGTTAAAATAAAATTCGAAGAGCATATATATATGGTCCAATTCAAGGTCTCTCTGTTTGGATAAAATACAATTCATAGAGACCCATCCCCAGTGGTGGAACAAAGACTCCAAATCTGAGGGGGCAAAAAAAATTTTCAATTAACATTTCTCATAAAATACAGAAATTTCAATGAGTTGGGAGGGGCAAATCAGATATTTCAGAAGGGCAAAACATAAATTTCAATTAAAACATATAGAAAAAAAATATATTTTTAATTAAAAAATAAAAGTTCAGGGGGACAATTGCCCTCCTTAGCTATAACATGGCTCCGCCACTGCCCATCCCCATGAACTATCCTTCTTTATTTAATTTTATAATTAAATATTTCATCATAATCTATCTATTTTTCACGTTTATATCTTCAAATACCAGTTTTATTTTACCCAAAAAAAAAAAAAAAAACAAAATTCAAGATCAGAAAAGAATTTGGCCGGCACAGGTTTCTTGCTATAGAATTTGACTGACTTCTAAGTAAGGTGATTGATATATCTTAACTTTTAGTGTTGCCAGCAGTTGCAAAGGCCGGCTCGCAGCCCGTTTAATAAAACCTTAAGTTGACGCAATTCTCTTTGATTAAAAAAATACTTAGTGTAATTAATGTTTCAGGTGAGTGTAATAAACACTTGATGGAGAAACACACAGAAGACTTAACTGACGAGTATGGTTCTGGGGGGGCGTGTGTGGACCAGTGACCGTCCGACTTTTTTAGGGCGATTGGAGAATTTGGAGAAGATCTTTTGGGCGGTTTCTTCTGGGTATTTTAGGAACTATTCGGTTGTCAGGGCTTTGGTTTTACCGCCGAAGAGACGTTGATTTCCTTCTTTCCCTTGGCAAACCACTGTATCTAGTGGTTTTGCTTGGCGGTTTTGGGTCATTCCTCCGTCTTGCAGGCCGTTCTTCCTGGTTTTTTTGGCTGGTTTTTTGTTTCTCTCAAAACCTGCTAGTTTTCGCCTAAGACTCCATCTCGCCTCCTCTCCTTGCTCTTTTCCTCTGAGTACGTCTCGTCATTTTTTTTCCTTTGTTTGGTTGTGATTCCTTCCCCTTTCTGGTGGAGCGTGGTAGTTCTTTTGAAGTGTTTCGTTGCGGGTAATAGACAAGCACAAGAAGGACAAAGCCATCTGCAACAAGGTTTTTTGCCGGACTATTGTTCGTTCAAATTTGGTGGTCAGTTTGAATCCTTCGAGTATGGCTGCAGAGATGGAAGAAGACACGGACGACCCTGATGGGGATAAAGAAGGGGGTTGCAGATATTTAAGCGTTGGTGGATCTTCAGATAATGCAACCCCCGTGTTCTTCCTTTCCGTTGGTTTACTTTTGTTAGTTGCTGGTCGCACCAGTTATATTGGGAGTGTTTGTCGTTGGTTTTTTGTGGGTTTTTTCAGCCCTGGGATATGGATGGTTTTGCTGGTGCAGCTCCATGTCGGTGGATTCAGCTCTAGTGTGTCTTTGTTTCTCTGTGTTTTTGGTTGTTTAAGTTGGAAGGACTTGTTGAAGGGAGATGCTGGTTTTCAGGGCGTCTTTCAAACCCTCCACCTGTTGCATGTCTTTACCGGGATGAGTATCGGTTTCCCGATTACTCTCCCACCTCGCATCCCGTCTTTGACGGTGGTGGTTTTATCCCTTTTATTGGGATCTCTAATCCGTTTGTACACGGACCCTTCGTCAGATTCTACCCCTATTCAGGTGGTTTTATGTTGCTTCGGCAACAGATCTGACATTTCATCAAGATTTGCAACAGTTTGGTTTGGGTTTATCGATCCCATGGTATCCTGGATCTTCCTTTCCTTTTATTGTTTTTGTTTGGTTTTTGTGGTATACTGGCTAATGGCCAATGCTCTTGTAATATCTTTAATTATTAATGAAAGTGCATAGCCTGCTAGTTCATCAAAAAAAAAAAAAAAGACGAGTATGGTTCTGGATAAGATGGGAATGACGAAACAGAATTTATTTTGCCGGCCTCCATATATATAATTAGAATAAGAAATTATATCAAACGAATATTAATTTGTCGTCGACTATGTTTACAATTGATCTAAAAATGCCCATTAGATTGATGTCTACTTAAGAGACATCCAGAAATGTGATGGTGACTCAAATATAAACAAAGTTCGTTTTCTTGAGGACCAGAGGAAGTTCCTTTTGATGCTGATTCATTAATGTACAAAACTATATTCTTCATCTAAGAATGCAGACCCAATTAGACCAACTATTGAAGAAAATTTTGATTTATTGAAAGATATGAATTTGCTAGTAAAATTTCTTACTATGATTTGAATTCAAATGGGTAGAAATCTAGCTGGATTTTGTAAATGAGCTGTAATCCAATGGTTTAAGTTTAAATTGTTGGTATTTTCCTCTCTCTTTTTTCACATCCCGATCCTACATTGATTGGAAATGGATTAAAGCTCGGTAAGTTATAAAAGTCAGGAAAAAACTTAACCTAGTGAGGCATCTTTTGGGGACAAAATTGTGTGGGCTTAGGCTTAAAGTAGACAATACCTCGTTAGGTTGGACCATTGCCAATAATATCAGAGCTAGTTCCAAGTCCAGTAATACGTGGCCAGTGTGGGTTCTAGCGTTGCCTATGGGAGATGATTGGACCAACAAGGGCGGGCTCATGATTGTAAGAGTTAGGAAGAACATTTAGCCTAGTGAGGTGTTTTTTGGGGACAAAACCGTGCGGGCTTAGGCCTAAAGCGGATGATATCTTGCTGGGTTGGGTCCTTACAGTTTTGTTTTACTATTTGGTAAGCTAGGCACATGGTCTTTGGACTGTTGGAATTTTCGCCCCAGGATCACCGTAAGTATGAATACGTAAATCCAACTTATATTATACCCACATCCACTAGAAAAACAATAAAAGTAAGCAAGAGAAAATATATGTGGTTCGGCAAGAACCTGCTTATGTCCACGGAGAAAATAACCCGCTCTTTAATTACTTGAGAGTAATACCTGTACAAGAAAACAAAACCTCTCAGAATTAAACCCAAACCTAGAACCCTTGTACACCTTATTCTTAATTCCCAAGAGCCCAAAATTTTTCTCTCTCTCTTTCTACTGGTCTCTGCCTTTCAAGAGATCCCGGCCCACACTCTTATTTATAACCACATGTTCAAGCAACTTTATATAGAAACCTTCTAATTTCTCCAAGAAAGTTTCCAAAACATCAAATATAGCAACCTTCTAATTTCAAACCCAAGAAAGTTTATAAAATCACTGCTCCACCAAAGGAGCAACCCTAACATGGACCACATCTCAATAGGAAGGAAGCAGTTCATAAAATACCTTGCCTAGGGTTATTGTATACAAAATGGATAAAGAAGGGTTCAAAACAGGTTTGGAGGGGCTATCCCCAAATGTAACGCCCCGAATCCGGGTTACGTGAAATAAACCGTAACTCGCATCCCAAGGTGTTAGCTTTCCACACAGGATCGCTATCAGAGTGAAGGAAAACATGAATTAAACAATAATATATATACGAAGTCAACTAAAATCCCCAACTCACCTGAACCAAGCATAAAACCAGCCAGTATCGTCCTCTCTGAAATCTGAAAACAAAACAAACAGAATGAGATACGACTATCTCAGCAAGTAGCATGTGCATGCTCAAATATATTTAATTTAAATTTTAAAACATGCACGATTAAAAACATACCCAACGATTAACCACGATAAATCGATTAATCCGACTAATCCGGCAAAACAATATCAAACCACAAAGTAAGGTGGGACTCGTGAAGTTTGTCTATTTTGTGTGGCTAAGCACTAGAGTTCCAAACAATCCAGTCTAACACTGCAACAGCTCAAACATCCAATATCGTCGCCCTCATGGCGGAAAAACTCAAGTGACCTCACCATCATGGTGGAAACGGAGTTGCTGCAGCCCTTCCCTCATGGAAGGCCTCTCCATCATGGAGGAAACGCATGAAGGAACCCCAGACTTAAATCCAAACAAAATATACAAATTCACTACAACTAGACTGTGGATCCACACTAAGTCTCGCCCTGATACTCCGACAAAATTACCAATCACAGTGCAAATTTAGCGGAAAACAATGCTTATAATAAGATAAGCAAATTTATAGATAACAATAGCAAAATTCAGTATCAAATACTCATTAACCCATCCAACAGTAAAAGTGTATAAGAATTGGGTACAATCTGATGAAGGTCTAAACTTTTCCGCAAAAAGAATTCAGTAGTATGTTATACAATCCATTTTAATTACTTAATTCCAAAAATATGGAAACCAGTGCTTCTTTAAAGAACCCATAACAAAATACCATTCATGTTAAAATAGAAATCAGTTATATATAAAGCTGGAACACAGAAATTAGCTCAAAAATAACCAACAATAGGTTGCCCTAATTTGTGTCATAAACTAGCCACTTTAATCACAAATTTCCATAAGAAATCTAACCTAAATTCTCAGCTCATAATAATATTTAGAAAAACTTCAGAAGTGGAAAAAGAATTTAAATCTCTCTATACCAGACTTATGTTCTTAGAATCAAGATCTCTTCAACACTCTTCCCTCTTGCTGGACCGAATACCGACCAGAAAATTATTACTTGCTAATGGACCAACAGCAACCTTGGATTTCTCAAAACTAGAACTTTCCTCTTCTCTTAAAGAATAACACTACTGCTGCTGTATATAATGGGAATAAGGTGAGCTTGCCACTAGATTTGTACCTCCGTGCACACTTCTAACAACAACTACTTCTACTTCATCACAGGTTCTAAAGCCTCACAAGAAAGTTTCCTCTACTGTTCAGATCGTGTCTCAGCACCTGAAAGTTTCCTCTACTGTTCTAAGGCCTCACAAGAAAGTTTCCTCACAAGAAAGTTTAAAACCCAGAATCTACAACCTTCAGATCGTGTCTTAGCACCTGAACAGGATTAATAGGCTTGGAACAAGATAAATAGAAGCTAGAACAAAGCTCTAAGAACCTTCAGTTCGTGTCTCAAAATCTGAACTAAATTACTAAGCTGAAACAAGAATTCCAACCTGAACTAACTTAATAACCTGAACTAACTTAAGAACCTGAAATGGTACGAAAATTTTCCTAAAAGTTCTTTGTGAGCATCTTCATAACCTCTTCAATTTAATTCACTCAAATAAATAATCAGAAGATGCTACCTGTAGCATTGCAATAGAAATGAACTTAACTTACTTCAACTAAATAAATCAGACGCCATATACATTCTAACATGGTAAAAATCTGAATTGGCAGAAATGGAAGAATGTATATTAAACATTTCTAACATGATAATGAACCTCTTAATAACACATCTGAACCATTTCGTTTTTTTTTTTTAATCTAATTAGACTTAAGTTAGAACATGGTTCAATCACCCTTTCCAGGTACAGAAAAATAACAACATTTCGTCCACTCTATAGATGATCACAACTCAGATTTTATAAGATCATTTCATCTACTAAAATTTACAGTTTCTATATGCTCACATGAATTCAGAAAATTTCAGAAAGTGCTACTTGCATAGTTCAGAATTCTCATTGACTGAAATGACCCATGGATTCCAAACGTCCATTATGAGCAGAAAAAAAAACTCAACCCACCAACAGCCGTATGGTTTCCTAAAAGAAATGGTATGAATGTTAACTTGAAACATCTGAGGTTGGCACCAAATACATCTTTCTTTTATTGACATTTTTATCTTCTATAACTTCACTAGAACAAGATGAATATGCTGGAACCAGGTTTAACTCCAAACACCAAACAGCTGCATGTTTTCATCACAATTCTGCATTGGCCATTAACTCAAAACTATTGGTAAAACATGTTTTCTTCAGAACTAAACCACACTACTTTAACCAAATCATTATCACATGTTGAGGAAACCAACCAAACAACTCAAATATCCCATACGAATTTTATCTATTTATACAAAGGATAAAACTCAGATCAACAATATTCTTCTAACAAATTTCTGTAAATCTCTGTTTTCATCAAATCTGGAAAATCCGAAATTTAACAACACAATGCAAGGTTTTGGAAGAACTACTTGCCTCTTGTTTTCGTCTTCAACAACATAGCAACTCCTTTGGATGATCCTCACGTCTAGAATCTCCAACAGCCAATCTGAACTGGACGTTTTCTTGCTCCAACAGCAATGGACGACTTCCTCTTTCTTCTCCAACAAAACTCTCCACTCTTTCTAAATTCTCAGATTTGAGTTTCATCCGTTTGGCCTTCTCCCAAGTTAAACTGGTTAGAAACTCTTGGAGAGAGAGCTGTTGAGACGATCAGCAACTTCAACTTCCTTACGTTACAAAACTTTTGATTTTCTCTTATGATCCTATGCAATGCTCCACCACCATATCTCCTACACCAACCACTCATCGATACTTGATCAAAATAATACCTTCTCAAACACAATATTACCCATACTATAACTCAATTCTAATAAAATATTCTCAACAATAATTATTTAAGCTAAACTATATTCTTACATGAAGTATACACAAATCAAGATTCCTGAAATTCCCATATTGCCCTTAAATAGTTTCCACCCTAAACCTATAAATAAAAATCTAATTAATGTTTCTATTTTTTTTAATTAGAACTTCCACCAGGATTCGCCCGAGAATGCCGGTTCGACCGCTCAATCTCTCTTTCTAGACTTTCCCATCAATTAAATAAATTAGTATTTCCCTAAAACAAAATTTTAATATTATTAAAATTTCGGGATTTTACACCAAACCTACGTTTTTGGTGGTCATGCCTTAACCCTACATCTTGGTTTGGGGAATTGATTATTAAAAAGAAAAAAAAAAGTTCAAAACCCTACATCTTGGAATTAAAGGTCATCTCTCACTGAAACAAATGTTACACTTTTTATATGGGTTGTATTATTATACATTATTGTTTATTGGGCACCCTACAAGCCCAACATAGTTAAACATGAAACAGCAAATTCTATGGCATTGATTAGGCGTGGGTTCTGGACCGACAACCCAATTAGATCCCCAAAAATACCAGGAAAGCCTTATCTTGACCGCTCAAATTTAGACCAATCACTACAAAAAACATGGCATTAGCGGCGGGGGTTTAGTAGACTTTTAGCAGCGGTCTTTTAATGACCGCTGCTAAAAGTCACGCAAATAACCCGATCTCCGTCTTCTCCCTCTTTCCCCGATCTGTCTCTTCTTCCGTCTCGCGAAAACCATTTCTTCTTCCGCCCTGATCTGTCTCGCGAAAACCATTTCTCTCGCCCTAATCTCTCTTTCGACATCTTCCCTGCCGAATCTTCTCTCCATTTCTCTCGCCCTAATCTTTGTCTTCGATTCCCTTTTGCGAGATTAATACTGCATTTGCCCTAATCGACTTTTAGCGCCATCTTCCCTGCCTTCTGTAAATCCAAAACTCGATTGATTGGAGGAAGAGGGAGGCGTACGGTGGTACTTAGGGCAGAAGCTATAAATCCAAAAATAGATTGATTGGAGGAAGAGGTAGGTGTATGGTGGTGGTTAGGGCAAAAGCTACAAATCCAGAGATCGTCGATTTGGTCATCGTCCCTGAGAGCTCTAAACGGATATGTTCTCTCTTCTTTCCCATGTCTCTTTTCTTCACTATCCATTAATCTCCTTGAATCCTCCTGTAATGCATTAAAAATGGAAATGGTTAGATCAATACTGCATTTGCCCAACAAATAAGATCATCTTTAAGCATTTTTTTTATTTCAGAAAAATTATTTGGCATGCTTTTCCTTTGTGATTTGATTATAAAAGGTGAAAGTTGTTGGGAGATCAGAAATTTGGTTATTCCTTGCACCTTAAGGGTTTCGATTTGTAGTTCGGAAAGTTTCCGATTATTGCTATGATGGGTTTGCCTTTTCCATTGTGGTATGTACGTGTCTTTTTTGCATGATTTTTATGTGGCTAATTGTGTATTTCTTCTCTGTAATTCCTGTGAATATACTACAGCTATTATCTTTACCGTGCTTCCTTTCTGTAAAGTTCTTGATTAAAATTTATCTGATTGAATGTTTGCACATATTGCCCTTATGCTGTGAGCAACTTAACTTTAGCAATTGGTGTTATCTACGTCCTCTGAACTATTTTACCAGTATTTCTTAACCTCAAATTAATCTTGCTAGTGCTGCTTAAATGCCCATGCATCATTGACTTGATGTCTATAACTACAATTCTTTCATTCCCTGCTAATAAAATATGTCTTTGCACTTAACTGACATGTGTACAATCAAACCCGAAACTGAACTGATCAGTTTTCTGGTGTCATTTTCAGCAATGAAACTGTTTTGAGTTCATTTTCAAAGCATTTAGTATAGATATTTTTTGTTTGCACTTGTGGAATTTTTTGTTTACTTCTAATTTGGTATTCTTCTTGAATAGCTTCCAATGGTTGAATTGTTAAATGACTCAAGCGGGAAGGTATAGTCTATGACCTGAGGCTATTGTATTACAACAAATAGTAGTCTACTTTGTTGGTGTTAACAGTGGTAACTGAGTTTTTTTGGCAAATTTTTCAACAGTGGTATCTGTTTGTTGGTGTTAACAGTGGTAACTGAGTTGTTTTGATTCTTATGTTCCATAGAAATATAGAACCATGGCAAGGTGAAACCGTTCTTTTCAAGTTTTTTTAGGCAGATACCATGGCAAATATGGATGTTCTTTTCAAGTTTTTTTATGCTTTGTAATCACAGTATCTTTTCAAGATTTTTGCTGGAAACTCAGCAAAAATGTTTGTGTACCCTCAGGTGGAGTAATCAAGATAAGATTAAGCCTGTTGGTTTTGGCTCACTTTGTAAGATTTGACTTGTGACCGACAAGTTGTAGAAACATCCTTTTGTGACTGTAATTGGAGTAGTTAATTAATTGCAAGTGGGCGTGTTATTTGGTGGTAGGTTAACCTCTTTAGGCAACTTTTTCAGAGACTTTGGAGACAAATTCACAAATGCACACGTCAGGGTAGGGAAAAGGCTTATCCATTCATTGAACTTACTTGAATCAGAACCCATTTGATAAACAATCATCTCATCTTGAATGTGCACCACAACACAGGGACAATCTATTGCCTCCCTAGATCATGTAAAACAATTAGAGAAAAGATTGTGCCATTGACGCGCACTAGTTAGGATAGGCATATTCTTATTGTTCTTGTTCTTACAGATAGCAATAATTCAATAAACTCACGCTAATTAATGCTTATGTGGAGTTTTATGTGGTATCTGTTTGTTGGTGTTGACAGTGGTAACTGAGTTGTTTTGATTCTGACTGGTGGGAGAGTTTCTATCAGAAGAACTGAAGCGCTTCAGGTTTCTATTATCTGTAATCTTTTACATTTATTTGGGCAATGTTAATATGCTCATAATCGTCACTAGTAGAGTTGTAGAACACAATTCCATTTTTCTGTTCTCTTGTAATCTTTTACATTTATTTGGGCAATGTTAGCTTCCTGAAAATGGGGTTTTGACTTCATGTTCTTCTATTCTCGCACTTTAGGTGTGGGGATTGCATATACGATTACATGTGCTATTAGTGCCAGGTATGTCCATAAATTCTCTCTTCTTTAGTTTTTCTTTCTTGTGAATCATGGTTTTGTTTTATGTGCCCCATACACCATACATCTTCTATAGTTATTGTTGCTGGGAAAATCCAAAATTTCTGCAAGTGTTAAAGAAATAGTGTTACTGAGCTTAAAACTGGCACATTCCTCACTAAAAGTTGGGGGTTTTCAAGAATGCATGGCTTGCAAGATTGAGATTGATCTCCATATTTTTACTGCTTTTTGAAATGATATGTAAGCCAAATCCATGAACATTTCAGGTTCCGATTTATTAAGTGTGAGACATGGAAATGTCACCTAAGATGACTTCCGATATCGTCACATGGGGATCGATTGAAATAAAGAGTCGCCACCATCCAAGTTAAGGTGTGAATGGATACCAAAGGGTTCATAGAAGCCAAATAGAGCCAAAGTAGCTCTAAGACAAGGAAAAATCCAGAGATTAGGTAAGGGGAATTATTTATGAGTGGGGGAAGGTGTTAGGCACCCCCACTCATCCGTCTAAGACGGTTGCCATATGCTTGCTTATGCTAAGGATTGTTTGCTAATCAAAATAGACAAAGGTTGCTTAAAAGTAAGCAAAATGTAAGTGATTATTCCACATGAGTAGTCCAATGAGTTTTAGACTCTCCTCATGGATATATCACTTTAGAACTTCATGAGTGAAGGAAAATCCAAGTAAAATTTGAAGCAAAACCAATTCAAGGTAAATCTGGAAAAATCAGATTATGAGAACTTGAAAGCTTCGATTAACCATAACTCACTCAATTTAAATCCAAATTCATTGAAATTAAAGCCGTTTGAAAACTGGCATATAGTAGGGTATACAGTAAAAAATTCAGCTCAATCCGATTTAAAATGAGAGAGAAATCCACATCTGAAATCTGCTGTTATAACTCGGAAAAAGTGGTGAGTAGGCATTTTCAAAGTCTTATTCGTGGAGTTTGGCTCAATAAAAATCCATGAAAAATTTGCATGGAAGAAGTATGTGGTGCCATCTTTCCAAAGAAATAAGTCTCACACCAAACTCTATTCGGATGTGGCTTGTGTGCTCTCTCGAACAGGCCTAGAGGACCACAGATTAGCTCTGGACTATGCCAGCAAGCAGCTCTGAGTCCATCAAGCACACAGGCCTCAAATCAAATCAAAATCTGCTGAAACCAGTTGGAAATGAAAATAGACTTCTTAAGGAAAACTCAGAAACTGAAATCACTCAAAATGGATTAAAACTGAGCAAGTGGTGCACCATCAAAGCGGCAAGTTTAGCAATCTGGGCTGAACTGACTTACAGACTTTGAACAGATGGTGTCAAAAATTGGCTTCATAAAAGTAAACAAAATTTTCCAGATATAAACTATACATACTCATCTATCACATGTCTTTGGAATCACTCAAAAATTCATCCGGAGAATGAAGTTATGAGCATTCTAAGACAGGCCACAGATGCTGCCCTGTTTTGAAAAACCTTGAGTAAAAGTGTGAAACCAGTGCATGTGTGCAAGTGGATTCGACCAAAATAACTTGAAATAATGAAAAGCAACTCATGAAGTCCTAGAAATTCACTCTAAGGCTAGAGATCTCAGATTTTCCATATTAAGCATGGAGAATCCAAGATCTAGCCTATTTGATGCAAAACAGTGAAAAAATGTGTGATATTGGTAAAAACACATATCTAGGAGAAAATTAAAATCCATTGCTATTGAGAGCATGGATCATGTTGATTTCTCCAGATTCAAATAGCACAAATAATCAGCATATAGAAATAACATGCAAATCATTCAAGGTAAGTTCTAGCCTAAAGGATCCATTCCATCTTCCTTTTCTCAAGGCTCTCTCTTCACGTTTTACGGCTAGAGAGAATTCCCAGGTACTTTGGAAGAGGTTTGGGGCTTCAAAACAATCAACCAGGCCTTACACTACAGAAAGGTAGAAGTTGGGAGTTGGAAAATGTAAAGAGAACACTAGAAAGCTAAATAAAGCTTTACCTTGGTAGCTTGAGCCTTGAGTAGACAATCCAGCTGAGTTTCCCTTCTTCTTGCAGAGCTCCAATGCTTCAAATTGCCAGCCATTTGCAAGAGGAGGACCCCTCTATTTATAGGCACAACCAAGGGCATTAAAGTCCCCAAGGGTATGCCTAAAAATCCCTCTAGATTGTTCCAATTCAAGTTAAAGCCTTGAATTGTTGTAAATCTTGAAGTTTCGGAGGGTGAAATAGGGAGTTCAAGTCCTTGAGAGAGAGGTAATATGCGTAAATAAGGCTAAGAGATTGAGCCTTTTCACAAATCCCTGAAACAAGCAAAACCGCATACACAGTGTGGTTTCCACAGAACCGTCACTCTAAATGCGGTTTTCATGCAAACCCACCTTAACCGCACATACAAGGCGGTTCCAATTCAGTTACGCTCCTCATGATTGCTGTCGACATGGCTCAACGGCCAAAGCTTCTAGAAGCCACGTGGCAGGTCACGTAAAAGGCATGAACACAAACCGCACTGTGTGCACGGTCGAAATCGCACACACAGGGCGGTTCAGACCAAATTACCCAAAACCGCACATATATTACGGTCAGCACATTTTTGGTTGGTTTTGAGCCTTAACTGCACATGCCAGGCTTATTTACATGTAATATCGTTTAAGTAAATGTCCTCGTATTTTTTAATCTCCATTTACTTAAGATATTACATGTAAATAAGCAAACACCCCCCCCCCCCATTTGAATCCATTAAAAATATTTCCAGACCCAAATTCCAAGTGAATAAAAAGTCAACTTTCCAGTTCCAGGCTAAATTCCGGTTTTTTAGGTCCGGTAAAAAGATTCAACATGTTGATACAAAGGTATTTATCAAGATTTAAAATCTCAAAAAATTCATTTATGCAATAACATTGCTAAAAACCTGATTACCGGGAAAAATTATCTTGAAATCTTGCTTTAAAAAATATTTCATTTTCTGGGGTCAAAAGTCAACAAAATTCAACCTGAAAAAGTTTGACTTTGCATAAAAGATTGATTCGGGCCTTTTCCTTTGCGGCTTTGGATTCAAATGGGTTAAGGATCTCAAACCCAATGCTAAGAATTGAAAATTCCAATAAAATATTTCTTTCCTTCAAGATTTATCAAAAATCGTGCAATTTTGGGGTGTCTACACTATAACTAATTTATAGCTTTAAATACCTTCAATAATTATGAAAGTATAGTAATATAATGGTTTATACGCTTAGATATGTTCAATAGTTATGAAAAGTACAGCAGATTTCTAGAGTATGAACTCAAGATCTCTAAATTTCAAGTAGAGGAGTTTGAGAAGCAAATATGAGAATGATCAATTGTTCTTGTTTTTCAATTGGTCTCAGTAGATTTTTCTCTTACTCCTTGAGTGTTTTTCAGGAGAGGGGGAGGATGTCAAGGCTAAAAGACTCTAGGTTTTTGTTATTGACAATATATGAAATATCATATATTGTCAATATTCTGAAATTAGATCATATTTAGCTCCTCAAAATATTGTCTAAACTTTTTTTATTTTTTTAATTATTGTCTTTCACAGGATATTCGACAAAACTATTATGAATATCCAAATTCAGTTTCCTTCCTCATGGATAAGGGTTGGATTCTAAAGTGGAGGTAACTTGATTAACAAATTTAAATCTATTACATTTATATGGTCTTATATATTTAGGGCCATATATACGTACATACACACACACATTAGGTCTTTTCCTTCCTTAGTTATTTCTTTGATAAATAGGACGAGTCAGGAATATATTGAAGGGGTAAAGAAATTCAGTAATTTTGCATCGGCTAATGGAGCAATAGTTGAAGGAAAGTTGAAGTGCCCATGTCGAAATTGTAACAATGTATTGTATCAAGATGAAGAGACAGCATATGATCACATGATTTGTGATGGATTCGATAAGAATTATACGGAATGGATATTTCATGGGGAAGATATATTAAATCGTGCATCTACGAGTGCAAATGTGGGAGATGATGTATTTGATGCACATTGCTGTAGTGGTGATATGGAGGATTTGTTGCATGATTTAGCTGGGAGTTTAAACTCTGATGAACATGAAACGTGTAACATCCCTGATCTTGAGGGTGATAAGTTCTTCAAATTGGTAAAAGATGCGCAGCAAGAGTTGTATCCGGGGTGTAAGAAATACACCAAGTTGTCATTTGTAGTGACAATATTTCACATCAAGACTCTTTGTGGGTGGAGCAACAAGTCAATTACCATGTTGTTTAATGCGCTAAATGATGCATTCCTAGAAGGATCAACGTTGCCAGAAAATTATACCCAGTCGAAGAAGATGATTTCAGATTTGGGTCTTAATTATAATAAAATTGATGCATGCCCAAATGATTGTATACTCTATTGGAAAGAGACTGCCGACAAACAGGCATGTGATGTGTGTGGTGTCTCGAGGTGGAAGACAGAAGAAAGTTCGATGGAAGGAAGAAGAAGAAAACTTCAGCTAAAATTTTGCGTCATTTCCCATTGAAGCCACGGTTACAAAGATTGTTCATGTCATCAAAAACTGCCTCCGACATGAAATGGCACGATGAGGGGCGCACTAAAGATGGGTTGCTAAGACATCCTGCAGACTCCTTAGCATGGAAACATTTGAACAATTATGACCCGTCTTTTGCATCAGAACCTCGTAATATCAGGCTTGGGTTGGCGAGCGATGGGTTTAATCCTTTTAGGGCAATGAGTATTTCGCACAGCACGTGGCCAGTTGTTATAATTCCATATAATTTGCCGCCGTAGAAGTGCATGAAAAAGCCTAATATGATTCTCTCATTGCTTATACCTGGCCCTTCTGGACCTAGAAATGATATTGATATATACTTGAGGCCATTAATTGAAGAACTTAAGGAATTATGGGAATCGGGAGTGGTGATAGAAAAAGTTACCCCTCCAGTTATGTTGGATCTGATAGCAAAAGTTGGCCCCTTTAACCAAAAACCCTGCTTGAACCATTCAACATTTGACTGTGGCTTCATGTTAGCAATAGGTTAGGCTTGTGTTAGGTTTCTGATTCATTCATATGGTCCCCAAGTTCTTGCAAACAATTATGGATTTCTAATGGATAACAATGAGTCTGTAGTTGATTTTATTTCTTTCATTAGCAAAAGTGCAATTTTGCTGTTAGTTACACCAAACTGTGAAGAGGAGTTTAATTGTTTATTTGACATAATAGATGGATTCGACAAAAGCATCTAGTAGTGCGGGGACTTCAAAAAAAGTCCGAGGTCGTCCAAGATGCATAGATTTGTTTAAGCTTCCACAAGGGCAGAAGCTTAAAGTATGCCTCAATGATATGGGACAGCCTATAGGGGAAAATGCCGCTAAACTTCAAAGCTACTGCGGCATCTTGGCACGTGATGGCCAATTATTACCTCTTGATTGTCCAAGTTGGAGGGACATTGACGAAAATACAAAGAAACAAGTGTTGGCTGCAGTACAGGTAAAACTGTATAATACTTTTGTTTGATAAATACAAAAGTTATGATTATAACAACTTGCTCTAATTGTCTTATGTAGATGAAATTTGATATTGAGAGATCGGGTCACCAGTTCTCCCAAGCAGAGCTGATGTTTTTATTAAGACGCATATTCGGAAAGATGGTTCAGCTGTTGATACATTGTCACAAGAAAAAATTGTAAGTTGAATAATTTAATTTTAGATTTGCTTTGGTATTTTATAATAGTAAATGCCAGTTTCAATTACTAACAAATATTTCAACATATTTTGCAGCAACGGATGAAGGAGTTAAAGGCACAGATGCCAAAGGGCTCACAAGATAGCACGGGCCATTACGATATCTTCTCTGACCTGAGAGACATGGTCGTGTCCGTGGTTGTGGATTAGGCCCCAACCCCACCAAACTTTGGGAGTCATCTTCAGCCTATTCTGATGCCTGTCTAGCCAGTCAGAAATATGCAAGTTGCAAGACCAAGTTAAATCCTTGCAAGATGGTTTGATGCAAAAGGATGCTGAGATAGAAGAGCTTAGGAACATAGTTCAAAGCTTATTTAGACAGGTATTTTTTTATTTTATTTATAGTTTGCTGAAAGATACTTTAGGATGAAACTTTGATGGTCAAATAATATCTTAGCATCTTTTTATGTAGGTTGGTGAACATTTTAGCCGACAAGAGGCTCCTATAGAACCAGGGAGGCGATCAAATGAGGTAATCATTATTATTAGCTATTAATAGACTATTAGTTTAACTTTAGATTTTACTATATTTTTTATTTAGTAAATTAAAATACTTTTTAGGAGGGCTCTAACAATGATCGATGAATCTTAGATGAGTATTCTTAACACCTGGTCATGGACAGGTATGTTTAAAGCAAATGGAGCATGTGTATTTAGTCTCTTTAGTATCATGACTAATTTTGGTATTATTGGTGTTTTTGCAGTGGAGCTTGAAGGTTTAGAGAGGGCTCATTGGAAATTTTGTTTGGATTCTTTTCTTGGAAACTGATACTGAAATCAATGCTTCGTGTGCTTTCTTCATCTCTTTTTTTCTTTTTAAAACTCTTAGGTGTTTTTTTTTTTGGAAGATGGTTACGTTGTGAAATTTGAGGGTTTCTGTATTGATTAGTAGGTTGTCTAAATTGGTAAATAGGTTGTTTATTTTAAGATCTTGTGGTGGATAAATTTGAATCTCTCTCTCTTTCTTTCTCTCTTTTCCATTTTGTTTTTGAATTTATTAGCTATTGATAATTTTCATGTTTCTCATATTCTTGATATCTTAATCAACGCATTTCATAAATATTCAAGTTTGGATGGCCATATTTTTGGATGAGATTTGTAGCTTGATGAAATGGAAGGCTGTTCAGGTATAAAAGAGGAGGAGGAGGAGGGGGTGGGTGGATGGGTGGGGTACGGGTATTACAAAACCGGGGGGGGGGGGGGGGGGGGGGGGGTACGAGTATTACAAAACGCGGGGGGGCTTATTTATGAATATGATAAAAATTGGGTTCATAACAAAAACGCTTTAAAAAAAGAAAAGAAAAAGCCCTTTAGCGGCGAGCATGACCGCCGCTGAAAGAGTCAGCGATGGGCGAATCTACGGCGGACAAATGTTGTTCGGTTAAGCTTTTAGCGGCAGACGTTTGACCTTTAGCGGTGGTCATAGTCCGCCGCTAAAAGTGCTTTTTTTTTTGTAGTGAATGGGATGTTTTGACCAGATTTGGCCTTGTCTCCACATTCTGTGAAACATGGGAAAAATCAATTCAATGATTTCCTGATCATCACACGGGATTGGTTAAAAACACAGAGTCGCCACCATTCTGTTTAGGTGTGAATGAACACCAAAATATCAAATAAGCTCAAAAAGGCAAATTTAGGGTAAAAATAACCCTATTAAAAAAACAACCAGAGATGGGTAAGGGGATTAGGTTATGAACACGGGAAGGTGTTAGGCACCCCTATTCATCCACACAAGGTGGTTGCCAGGCATTGTTCATGTTTTTCAAAGGAAAAAAAGGCTTGCTAATAAAAAATCATGAAAAATCACAAAAAAGACAAAAGTGTATGGTTTTTTCATACGAATAGCCTGATTGATCCAAAACTTTCAAATATGATCATACCATTCCTAGGGTTTCATGATTAAAATAAAATTGAGATAAAATCAAATAAAACCAATCTAAAGTGAAAACTACAAAATCTGGCTTCAAGTTAAATTCTAAAAATCTAGAAAAATATGATTTTTATAAAACGTTGCAGAATTTAACTTGAACATTACAAGACATAGATATAGCCCAAATTTCACATTAAATCAAGAAATCAAAACCAAAAATACCCACGTTGATGATGAACATCAAAAGGGGAGAACTTAGATCATAGGGTCTTCTCTCAATAATGAAAAACGATTCAAAAACCACATCATGAAACCCTAGAAGTTATTTTCAGGCTTCTGAATCCAGATCTATCATACTGAGCATGATGGATCCAGGATCTTAGCCTAATATCACAAAAATCACGAAAACAGTGCTGTAGGTGCAAAAGTGGTGAAAATCTCAATTTTAGGAGAAAAAGAGGATTTCATATTATAAACATCATGGATTCATATGATTCATTCAGATTCAATCACAAGATCATTAAAATATGAACAGGATATTCAAAGCAGCCACATCTCACAGATTAGAGCATATGGGGGTCTACCCTACGGATCCACCTGTTCTCTTTTCCCCTAGCTCTCTCTTCACGTTTTACGGCTAGAGAGGATTCTTGAGGTACTTAGAGATAGGTTTGGGAACACAAACACAATCAAAGGCCTTATTCTAGAATAAAAAGAGAAAAACAGATATAGGGTTCTATTCTAGGGATCCACCTGTTCCTCTTTCCCCTAGCTATCTCTTCACGTTTTACGGCTAGAGAGACTCTTGAGGTACTTAGAGGCAGAATTAAAAAGATCCTATTATCTCTAGAATTGAAGATAGAAAATAAAAGGGAAAAGAGACTTACCTGGATTAAGCAAGCAGAGCAGCAGGGATTCCTCTCTTCTCTTGGAGCTCCTTGAACTTCAAATTTTCGTGGCCTTTTGCTTAAGGAGAAGCCCTCTCTTTATAGGCAAACACAGGGGTATGGCTGGTCCAGGAGGATATACCAGGATCCCACCAGATTGGGTTAAAAATAAGGATAATGCCCATCCATGGCCAACAAAGATATTTCGAACGAATAAAAGAGATAATTCGCTCATTTAAAGATATATTGGAATGAAGATAAGGCTCAGAAATCAAGCAAGGATAAAATTCGTACAAATCTAATGCGCCCGTAAATGTATTACGGGCAAGTGGTGTCTGTATTTGTATTACGGGCGCTGCGTGCCCACAAATTTCGGGCACGGTCAGCCCGTAGATACAATACGGGCAATGCTTAAATTATTGAATTTTATGAATTTTTGGCCTGTTTTAAATCCCAATTGTATGTTTTCATTATTTTCTCCTTTTGTAATGCAATTTGGGGTGTCTACGACTGCCCCCTCTTTGCTGGTAATTGGAACCAATTACAAGCAGAGAGCAAAAAGACCCGCTAATTGCACTTTTTGAGATTTTTGTCTAACTAATTGCATTTTGCAAGGATTAAATGGATGATTTTGGAAAAAGAATTTATTGCGGAAGATTTTCTGAAAAGTCCCTAATCTTAAGGGGAAAATCCTCCTCTCTAGTCTCACTGAGCACTCGTGGCTATGAAGTGAGATTTGAGACAATATTTTTAAACAAAAGTGGATATGGTGGCAATCCTTACAACTTGCAACTAATATAAACATTAATCTCCTGAAAAGTGTGGAGAAAATAATGAAAAAAAACAATTTTCTGCTTCGCCCATATTTGCATTGCGAGCAGATGATGCCTGTAATTTGAATACGGGCGAAGTGGACCGTATTACCTTTACAGACGCCTCCTGCCCGTATTACGTTTACCGAATTTGGCTTCCTTCTTAACTGTGGCTACGAACTCCTTCTCCATTTCTGCTCGCATTCCTGACCTAAACCCTTGTGCCTGTATTCTCTCTTAAGGTTTTCGATTTCTCCAACCTCCGACGACTCACGACTTCTCCGGCAACTATTCCTCTGGCGATTCTTTGCTTCTCCGGCAACGTCTACTCCTGTGCTGACTTCTTTTCTCGGCGAAGACCTTCTCTCCGACGACTTCCTTTTCCTTGGCAAAGGTTGGTTTTTCCGACGAATATCAAGCCTTCTAATTTCTGTTAGATCATAGCAATACCTTTGGCGATTAATTGTCATACCATTATTCATCTTCACCTCCAAGGATTCCATTCAAAACTACTATTACTCTTGGACTGCTTCTGTGGGTGAATCGATTTCTTACTCTGGAAGCTCGGGTGAGACCAAGCTCACACTTTTCTTGCAAAATTTCAATTCAGATAAACAGGTATGTCTCTTCTTAGATTTTTCTTGTAAAAATTTCATCCATGAGCTATTCAATTTCCTGTTTTAATTCTCTATCCCTGATTGTAGAAATTCTGATCTGTTTCATGGTTCAATATCTGATTTTTATGCCAATATTTCATTTGGAAATTCTCATGACTATTTGCATGACTCTTGGCTAATCCCCAATGCATACTTGATCCATACTTGAGCAATTTGAATTGCTGACTTGCTGATTATTGGGAATCCTTGTTTTGATTGAAGAAAATCTTTGCATTGCTGTATTTGCTTCGTGTTTTAATGCCCAATTGCTCTGTCCATGATTCACCTGAGGCTTGTTACCTGTGTGCTTGCATGATTTTGAATGCCTTGCAATCTCTCCATGCAATTTCCTGTTCTTGAGCTGACAACTGGTTTGCCTACTGCTCTTTGCATTTTCCTTGTTAATGACACCTCTGAAATATTGCTTGCAATTTTTCTGATTCTTGACTGAAAATCTGAGGTTCTTGTCCTTGAATGGCTAGCCTCTTATTGAAGTCCATTATTTTGGCACGAACAATAGCTTTTTGACTCTGTTATCCCAGTATCAATACAAGTAGGCTTGAACTTCTATCCTGAAACCAAAATACAAAAGAGAGAATTAAAATCAATCCTTAACACATTAATACACACATTTTTTTTTCATTTTATATAAAGAGAATATACAAGAAGCCTAAACTTCCCATATATAATTTTTATATATTTTCCTGGTTGAAATAAAGACAAGTAAATATCACTATAAAATTTCTCCAAACAGAAAATTAAACTCCTTCAGTTGACTTCTGATTTGATTAGGAGTTTCTGAAGCATTTTCTTCCATTTCCCATCTTTCTTTTTCCTGCAAATCAATTAAACTTGGTTAAAATGAAAATCAAGCAATAAAAATTTTAACAAGAATAATTAAACATCTCCTGATTTGAACCGCAGATGGCCCGTATTCAATCAGCTTCCAGGGATCCTGTTGATGAGCCCTCTTCCTCCAAGGTTCGGAGGGATCCCATTGATGTGGCGTCTTCCTCGGGAGCAGCGAGGGATTCCGATTCTGATATCCCTGATCTTCCTTCTGGGGATTCGCGTGAGGCGACTCCAGAGGTATACTCTAACCTTTTTGAAATTTCACATTTCCTTCACCAAATTCACCACCCTGATTCTTTCTTCTTTTTGCTTATTTCCTTAGCCGGCAGTTGAGGATTTAGGCAGAGACAGGAGCCATAGAGGGCGCCGCAGTGGAGGCAGAGATGGAGGCCATGATGAGGGCCATAGAGGAGGCCACAGAGGAGGCCGTGGCAGAGATGAGGCCAGGACCAGGGATGAGGTCCCTGAGGTGGTTGCTGCCCAGATTAGGGATACTAATCTTTTGCTTGGATTAAGGACTCATCCCTCAGCGTGTATTAGGGCAGATATCCCTTTGGAGTATCCCATGTCTGATTATCAAGGGAGCTGGGCCAGCTTTATTAGGTTTCTCAGAGACTGCAGTTCAGCCTATCGCTAGGAGCTGGGCTTGTATGGTTTTGGCCTATTCATCACCATTTCAAATGTGCGCCTGGATAGAGCCCTTATTGCTGCGCTGCTCGAGAGGTTCTTTCCGGAGACACTGAGCTTCCACTTTCCAGATGTTGAGATTGGGATCCGGCCGTCTGACTTCACGCTTATCACCGGGATTAAGATGACTGGTGATATTATCCCCGAGATGGTGATGCCGATGCTGAGGAGATTGCCTCCTATCTTGGATATATTGTTTTGCCTCCCGAGGCATGGGATAGAGGGAGAGCTAGGTTGTCTCTGACTTGGTTGATAGAGACCTTCTGAAGGAGGCAGCTTGGATAGCTTGCCACCGGTCATCCAGCTTTTCCATTTCCCTTTCGGTTCATTTTTCTATATATGATGGGCTCCTGCTTCTTCCCAGAGGACACGACTTCTGTCAGTCCTCATTTTTTGAGTTTATTGGGAGATTTGCAGTGAGCGAGGAGGTATGCCTGGGGCCCGCTCATTTTTGGCACCATTCTGGCTGGTCTGCGCCGGTCAGTTAGTGGCCTCTCTACTTCCCGAGGAGCTGGAGTTGGGTGCAGATTCTTCTGGCCCTTCCTGCAGGTGAAACACTTATTTCTCTTCTCTTTCTTTCTCTTTCTCTCTCTTTTTTCTTTTTCTATTCTTCTTGACCCTTTTTCTTCTTTTTGCAGTTCTTTGCTAGGGTTTATATTCCCTATTTCCGCCCTACCTCTATGATGCCAGAGGAGACATATCCCATGGCTTGTAGATGGTGTCATGTGGAGCACGACTTTGAAAAGAGTCGTCCTAGGTCTGCTGGGCTCATCTGGACAGGCTATATCGGTCTGAGGTAAGCTTCCTTAATTCTTCTTTTTTCCTTTCTCTCCTGGATCATATGTCTAATATCCATTTCTGTTTTTCAGCTGTTCGTCCCCCGGATGGAGGACATTTATGAGGTGCTGGCCCTGTATGCGGTTAGAGATGATGCCTTTGCCCCTAACCAGAGACGTCAGCGATACCAGTTTTTCATTGGTTAGATGGGCAGCATCTGGTACTGTGGCGAGCGCTTCTTTTATCAGCATATTGGAGAGCCTCGGATTCTTGCCATTCCTCTAGATACCACCCCTTCTTTTCCTCCTATGCCTGTTGATCCTGCCCAGTTCCTAGATTGGATTGAGGCAAAGACATTGTTGGAGGAGGGTGACTATGATGCCTGGTTCAAGCGGGCTTCAGTTGGGTGCCTCATGCCACCTATGCCTGTCCGTGGCGGAGTCACGGAGATAGGAGGGGTAGTGATCAGGGCGTACGACACGACGGTATGCCTTCTCTTTTTTGATCTTCCATTCTTATACTTTATTTGAACTTGCATTTTCTAACACCTTCTCTTCTATTTCAGGAGGCTCAGTTGGCAGAGATCCGGTCTTGGTACGCTAATATAGAGCGCCAGCGAGATGCTGCTATTGCCAAGTGGGACGCCCTCTTCATTACCATTTCAAACCTCCGGGGACAGCTTGCCAGGGCACAGGTCCAGGCGGGTCCTTCTGGTGCACAGGACCAGGCGGGTCCATCTCATACCCAGGTTAATTCTTTCACCTCTTTCCATTCCTGTTCTTATATCTGCTTATCCCGTTCTAACTAAAATTCCTTTTCTTATTTTCAGGATGACACAGCCAGCCCTTCTTCACCTGTTTCATCTGTGCCTATGCACCTTCGTGGCGAGGTTTTCTCTGTGGTACGGGTGGAGTTTGTGACTTCCCCTAGATCAATAGAGGCACCTGCAGCAGAGCCTGAGATTGAGGCCGATGTTGCACCTACTGCTGAGGATGTGCCAGAGTCTGCTCCAGCACCTGAGACCTCTCCTGATGCGTCTGCTGATATGGATATGGAGTCGGCCATGGATGCTGCTGTGGTGGAGCCTACCGAGGAGGCCGCGGTGATAGAGGAGGCTTCTGTTGAGCCTGCAGAGCCTATACATGATGCTGATGTGCCTGGGGCTTCCGTTCCTGCTGATCCTGCTGCTGCCGATCCCGCGACTGAGCCTGTCTTTACGGATTCTGATACTGAGTCTACGGGATATGTAGATACTTCAGGGTACGTTCCTCCTGATCATCCCACTGCTGGCCTTGTGCCTTTATATATGTGGCATGATATTCAGTCTGTTTTGAGCAGGATGACCCGTAGTACAGCTCGTAACATTATGCGGCATGTTTTTGAGCGCTGGCGATCTTTAAGCCGTGGTCGAGGCAAAGGACGTAGCTATGGCCGTAGGGGTGGACCTGTATAGATAGATTAGATTAGGACATCTCATGTATTTGTATTTTGACAAACGAATGTACACTTTTATATATATAAAAGAAGTTTAATTCATTTTCCTTCATATATGCTCTTTTCTTTTTCATTTCCAGATTTTCTTGCCTGATATATGTTAAAGCAGGGATAGGTGAAGCCTAGGGAAGCAATGAAATTGAAATTTCCCATTTTTTTTTGCATTTTTCCGAATAGACCGTATTTTAAATGCAGGCGAGGAGTGCCCGTAAATTGAATGCGAGCACGCGGCGCCCGTAAGTTTATTACGGGCACGCCTTGCCCGTATTTTAAATACAGATTTTACTGCATTTTCGAATTTCCTATATAAACTCATGGGAAACGTCACTGTGACGTTTTTAAAAGTTTGAAAACTCCCTGAGCTTTCCGTTTTCTGCTTTCCTTGGCTTTTTTGGTGCTTCCATGGCTTCCTTTGCCCCGTTCTCTTCTGTCGATGGATCTCCTCCTGCAAAACAACCTGTTAGATCAAAACCTCCTAATCTCACTAGGTACAATATTGTGGATTCCTTCTATGATAGGTGGGTTAACTCTATGACCCTTGATGAGGAGATTCGCTGGGATTCCATCCACTTAGGCCACATCCTACACATCCCTAAAATTCCCTTTAAGTGGGAAATCATTGAAGCTTTGATTGGACACTGGGTACCTGAATTGAATCTCTTCCGTTTTGATGACAAAGAGATGACTCCTACCATAGAAGAAATTGAAACCATCCTTGGCCTAAGGTTTTCTGAAAAAGTTGTGAACCCGCCCCTAAAGCCTAGCTACAAAAGGAGGCATCCACCTTCTTGGGTATAGGGAAGAAGGACTTAGGAAGTTCTGACACATTGCTGACCTTATCCAAGACCTTTCTGACTGAAAAACTTCTAAGGAGTAAGGACAAGGATGCCAGGTTTAATACTTTGACTCTGATAGTGGTCAACCAATTGCTCTTTCCACGGGGTGATGACCAGGTTGACTTGGCTCTTATCTCAGTTATCTGCCAGGTTATGGAACATGAGAGATTGGCCCTTATGATCTTGGCAAAGATATACCAAGCCCTGACTGACTGCTATTTCAGAAAGAAGAAACGCTTCCTTGCCTGCGCCCCTATCCTACAGGTAAAAGAGAAATTATTTTTTTTTTCTTCTTCTTCTTTTTTTCTTTCTTTTCCTATCTCTTTTTTCTTTTGAAATAAATTGAAATTCTCCCCTTTTCTGCAGCTTTGGTTGTTTGACCACCTGAGTCAGGTTGAAGAGATAACTCGCCGCTTCTTTCCAAGATTGAAAGTTCCTGTTCTGATGAGCAATAAGGGTTGTCTTAACATCCAAGGTGGCAAGCAAGGTTGGTTCACTTTCTTGGGTACTCTCCAGGATGATCAGGTGAGATGGCCTGGCACTTATCAGCCCAACCCCGAGACAGTGATTAGCTTCAGAGATAGGAACTTTCTGGTTTTAGCAGGCTTGAAATCTGCTATTCTTTATCTTCCCTTGAGGGTTCTTCGGCAGTTTAGAGCAACCCAGGGGATTATGATCCTAACTGGATATGAGAACTTCTTAGGGCCACTTACACCAACCACCATGGGGCTAAATGCTCAATTAATGAATGAGTGGCCCTATGTTCGCTTTTTGCGGGGTTCAGTCTTTTCTGAGTCCCATGTGAAGGACTATCATTTCTGGATTAAAGAGCAGGTGCAGAGTCATGCCCCAGTACTAGAGGATCCTCTTGCAGTTCTTCCCTCTACTTATGAGGACATCCTGGAGTCTGAAAGGGCAACCACAAGCGGCTTCAACAAACATGGGTATGAGAAGCACAAGAGCTCAGGATAAAGGGTATTGATCTGGAGAAGCAACTTGAAGAGCAGAGGTCTTGCTGCATTGCCATGGAGAAGAAACTTGAAGAGCAAAGACAGGCTCGTTGCTTTGAAGTCCAAGCGATGCGGAAGAAATATCAGGATTCCTTGGCTGGCTTTAGGGCATTGAAGATCAAACAATCACTTTCAGATGAGATCATCTCCTTTTTGAGCGATCCTGATGCAGAGGGAGCTTCTAGAATCATTGCAACTCAGGCTGCTCGGATTAAGGAGCTTGAAGAGCAGTTAGGGAATAGGGCTTAGATTCTCTTTTTTTTTCTTTCTTTTTCTTACCTTTATACAAAGCAAACTCCAATAGTGGAATGATAAAGAATTTAGTTCAAATATAGGTTTTATATTATTGGCCTCAGAATTCTCAGATACTTGTAAAAACAGAAGTTTTATGAAAAGTATTTGATTTCTCATCACTGGCCAAATTATAGTTTTTTTTTTGAAAGCTGATCCAAACACTTAATCACATATAATTAAAGGAATTAAAATCAGGTTGAATAATGAAAAGGGTAGTCCAAGCAATAGGGAGAGACCAAATCTGTCAATCCTGTGACCTTTAGAATCATCCCCAAATGGCTTTTTATTCATGACTGATCTTGCTAATCTGCTCAGTTTCCAGTGCTCATGCTGACTTCAAATTCGGACCACATGATCAACTCAACCCTTTATTCTTCTTTCTTTTCTTCTTCTTTTTTCTTTTTTTTCTTTTTGCTAATATTGCCCCTAGTGCCAATTATGGTTTTCACTAAGGCCGGCTTCTGCATTCCGTCATCACCAATCTTACTATGAAAGTTGAATGAATATACTAAAATCACCGAGGATTTAAGAATAGGACGAAACAAAGGCTAAGCTCGGTTTATGAAAGAAAAGGTATTAAAGGCTCAAAATTTTCTAAGTGTGAAAATAGGTCAACCGGACTTACAGTCATGATGAACTTGACTCCATTCCCTTTTTTTTGTATTTGGCTTTCATTTTCCACTATTTTTCTTCTTTTTTTTTTTCTTTTTGCCCCTATTGGCTTTGCCCCAGTATAAGACTGTAAGTCCAATTTAGGTTTACCAAAGAAGACGAACAGGCTCAAATTGGCTTGACTAGGGATGAAAATTTTGGGAAATATAGAAATATGGCCTCAGATCATTTCCTAGTAATATTCATTCAAGGAAAATATCTCTTTACTGCATCAGAGTTAATTGGCTCAGGAAAATCCTTCCCATCCATTTTTGTTAAGATGAAAGCACCCCCTGATAGGACCTTCTTGACCACATAAGGCCCCTCCCAATTTGGTTTGAATTTTCCACGAGGGTCTTCCAAAAAGGGTAAAATTTTCTTCAATACTAAATTTCCTTCTTGAAAAGTTCTGGGCTTCACCTTCTTATTGTAACCCCTGGCCATTCTCTTCTGATACAATTGGCCATGACAAAGTGCTTTTAACCGCTTTTCCTCTATTAAATTAAGTTGATCATGTCTTGATTGTATCCATTCAGCTTCTTCTAATTCAGCTTCCATTAGCACTCTTAGTGAAGGTATTTCCACTTCTACTGGTAAAACCGCTTCCATCCCATAGACCAAGGAGTACGGGGTTGCCCCTGTAGAAGTCCAAATCGAGGTTCTGTAAGCATGTAGAGCAAGTGGCAGCATTTCATGCAAATCTTTGAAACTCACTACCATCTTCTGAATGATCTTCTTTATATTCTTATTCGCTGCTTCCACTGCCCCATTCATCTTTGGTCTGTATGGAGCTGACTTGTGGTGGGTGATCTGAAACTGCTCACACATTTTCTTCATATCTTTGTTCTTAATATTTGAAGCATTGTCTGATATTATGGCACTTGGCAAACTATAGCGACAAATGATATTGTGCTTCAAGAATTTCAGAACATGGCTACTTGTGATATTTGCATATGAAGCTGCTTCTACACATTTAGTACACATTTAGTGAAATAATCGATTGCTACAAGTATAAACCTGTATCCATTTGATGCCTTTGGAGAGATCATTCCAATGATGTCTATACCCCATATAGAGAAGGGCCATGAAGATGTCATGTTGTGCAATTCACTTGGGGTGCATTTTTGTTATCAGCATACACTTGGCATAAATGACACCTTTTGACATGTATATAGCAATCGTACTCCATCGTCGACCAGTAATATCCCAATCGTAGAATCTTCTTGGCAAGCATGTGCCCATTCATATGGGGTCCACAAACTCCTCCATGTACAGTTTCAACTAACCTTTCTGACTCGGTCTTGGCAACAAATCTAAGTAGGATATCGTTGTGTGATCTTTTGTACAACTGCCCACCACTTGGTAAGAACTGTCCTGCTAGTCTCTGTAGAAGTGACATTTTCTGGTAAACTCTGATCATTTAGGAAGTTCTTAATGTCTTGAAACCATGGTATTTCTTCTTCTGGTGTTTCTTCTAGAACAAGGCAATAAGCAGATTCATCTCTGACTTCAATTTCCAGTGGTCTAATATCAACACCTTTTGGCATACTGACCATTGAAGCCAATGTTGCTAAAGCATCTGCGAATTGGTTCTTGGCCCTTGGCATATAGTTGAAGGAAATTCGAGTAAATTTAGTGCTTATTTCTTCCAAATACTGGTGATAGGGGATCAGTTTGTGATCCTTGGTTTTCCATTCACCAGTTGTTTGGAAGATGATAAGACTCGAATCTCCATATACATCAAGTTCCTCCACTTCATGGTCTAAGGCTGCTTGTAACCCAATTATGCATGCTTCGTACTCTGCAATATTGTTCGTGCATTGGAACCTTAACTTCACTGCGATTGGGATGTGTGCCCCATCTGGCTTGATCAAAACTGCCCCTATTCTATTTCCATTCATATTGGCGGCTCCATCAAAGAACATTTGCCAAGAGCTTTCACCTTCTTCTTCTTCAGTGAACAGAATTGCCTCATCAGGAAAATTAATCTTCAAGGGTTGGTATTCTGGTAAAGGGTGTGCAGCTAAGTAATCAGCAATGGCTTGACCCTTAATGGCCTTTTGAGTGATGTATGTGAGATCAAATTCAGAAAGTAACAACTGCCACTTTGCTATTCTGCCGGTTAATGTTGGTTTATCAAATAGACACTTCAAAGGGTCCATTCGGGATATCAATAATGTGGAGTGGCTAAGGAAATAGTGCCTCAGTCTCTGAGTTGCCCACACTAAGGCACAACAGGTCTTTTCCAAAGGGGAATACTTTGCTTCATATTCTGTAAACTTCTTGCTTAGGTAGTAAATCGCCCTTTCCTTTCTGCCTGTGTCGTCATGCTGTCCCAAGACACACCCCATTGACGTCTCCAAAACTGACAAGTATAAGATCAATGGTCTTCCTGGAGTTGGTGGCACTAGCACAGGTGGATTCAATAAATACTCCTTTATTGTGTCAAAGGCTTATTGGCAATCGTCATTCCAGACCGTCGGGTTATTCTTTCTCAGAAGCTTAAAGATTGGTTCACAGATAGCAGTGAGCTGTGCTATGAACCGGCTTATGTACTGAATCCTTCTAAGAAAACCACGAACTTCCTTCTCCATTCTAGGTGATGGCATTTCAATGATTGCTTTAGCTTTAGCTGGGTCAATCTCAATTCCCCTTCTGCTTACTATAAATCCCAACAATTTTCCTGATGTAGTCTCAAATACACATTTTGCAGGGTTAAGCCTTAGACTGTATTTCCTGAGCCGGTCAAACACCTTCTTCAAGTTGATCAAGTGGTCTTCTTCTTCACATGATTTGGCTATCATATCATCCACATAGACCTCCATCTCCTTATGGATCATATCGTGGAATAATGCTATCATGGCCCGCTGGTAGGTTGCCCCGGCGTTCTTAAGCCCAAATGGCATGACAGTGTAGTGGAAGGTACCCCAAGGTGTAATGAAGGTCGTCTTTTCTTGATCCTCCTTAGCCATCTTAATTTGATTGTACCCAGAAAAACCGTCCATGAATGAGAACAGGCTATGTACAGCAGTGTTGTCCACCAATATGTCGATGTGTGGAAGTGGGAAATCATCCTTTGGGCTTGCCTTATTCAGATCTCTATAGTTTACGCACATTCGGACCTTTCCATCCTTCTTTGGCACTGGCACTATATTTGCAAGTCATTCAGGGTACGTGGAGACCGCCAAGAACCCAGCTTGAAATTGCTTAATCACTTCATCTTTGACCTTCAATGTCCACTCAGGTTTCAACCTTCTCAGTTTCTGTTTAACTGGCTTAACATTTGGTAGAATTGGTAGCTTGTGTACAACCATATCAGTGTCTAACCCTGGCATATCCCGATACGACCATGCAAATACATCTTCATAATCTGCCAAGAACCGTATCATTTCATCACGCTGTACCTCAGATAGACATACCCCAATTTCACTATTTTCGGGTCATCTTCGGTCCCTAGGTTTATTGATATGGTCTCTTCAATATTGGGTTGGACCCCCTTTTCATGACGCTCCAATTGATATGTAATTTCTTTTGGAGGATCGTCTTCTTCGTCCTCGGTCTCTTCCTCAACCCCCATTAGGTCAAAGTTGAGCTCGAGGTCGAAGTCATACTCAACCTAATCCAATTCCGTTTGCTTATATGGTTCATAAGTGGTTTGGACCTTTTTGAAAATTTTAATTTTTCTAGAACAAATGGAAAAATCTTTTTTTGTTTTTTGAGAGCCTTCCGAAAAATCTTTTCCTGAAGACGAAGGCTCATTAAAACGTTTAGGAAAAGGGCATTCCACTAATGGAGTTTTTTTTTGGTAGCCATGTCTGTTTGCCAAACAAACACGGTTTCAAAAGTAAGGGGAGTTTCCTCCCAATTGTTCAGAATAAAAGAATCTGGGGCAGGGGTACAAGCCTGCTCCTCAAGCTCAGGGTCCGCATCTGAAATCACCAGTACTGGGTGAGTTGCATCGCCTGCTTCTTCTATAGGGCTTGTCCCAGATGGAACTTCTACTGCAGCCCAGTCAATGAAGGATAATTCTTCTGCTACTTCTTGTTGGTTGCCTTCTGCCATGGCAAAAAAGGCTCCAATGTCCTCAGCAAAATTCTGCTCCCGCTCTGCCCGTGGCTCAGGCCCACCCAATGCTTGTGGAGGTGAAGGTAGAACATATGGCTGCACGGCTGAGGACTTGGGTTTCTGGAATGGGTTGATGTTATAGTACGGGGGTTTGGACTGATCCTGGGGAGGAGACAGTTGAATCATATAAGAAAGTTTAGGAAAAGTTTCCCCGATGTGAGGGAATTTCATGTCTTCCATCTCCTTCTGTCTTCTCTAATTCCTTGGCTTGGACCCCAATCCTGCTCTGTGGACCATCTTCTTAACCTTTACCGGTTCTATCCTTCCTTGCAGGTTAACCCCTAGACCTTTTCCAGGGTGGAAATTGTACTTTCCCAGTACTTTCTTGACCATTTTCTCAGCACAGGTCAACTTTCCTTCTTTTTCTTGATACCCCCCAGGTATAAAATTGAAAGTTTCAAACTGGAAAGAGTGAAATGTCATCTTGTTTGTAGTTATTTCCATGTTTATGTAGGGTACATCAGGGACCACATGGGAGGAACCAAGTTTTCAGCTAGGACAGTAATCACCTTTTGCCTTCTAATATATTTGACTCTTTGGTGGAGGGTAAATGTTATAGCCCTAGCTGTATGAATCCATGGCCTTCCTAGGAGTAGGTTGAAGGCTGCAGGTATATCCATCACTTCAAATGTGATGTTAAAAATATATGGTCCAATAGTGACCGGCAGTTCAACCTCTCCTAGGGAGTGTGTTTTAGAGCTATCAAAGGCTCTTATGATTCTCCCATTTTGCTTGATTTTGTTTTGCTCCAGACCGAGCTTAACAAATGTAATTAACGGGCAGACATTCAGAGCCGACCCATTATCAATCAAGACCCAGGCTATCATGCAACCCTTACTGAGATCTGGGCAAGGACTTTGTTCAACTGCTCGACGACATTGAACTCACTTTTTTTTATGATTTTAATGAGGTCAGCAGCCTCACTGTCAATTACCTGGGGGGCATCTTCCCCTACCTTAGTGTAAGACCCTGATTTTTGGTGAGTTTATCCATTTACTTATTTATTTATTCAGTTAGATATACATAAACTGTGTTATCAGGTGTTTAGTGTGGTTTGAGGGCTTAGCCCATGCTCGTATGTACAGGCGTTATATAGCCGTTTTTCGGAAAAAAATTTAGTTATGATTGTATGATTATTTTATATATAGTGTCTACGTATTAATGTATGTCGATGCTGAATATGTAGGGTTCCAGTGGGCGAGCGCGCATCGGATCAAGGGAAAAAGGAAAGGCATCAAACGGCGTATGTCTCGCGGGGAAAAAAATACCCAAGGGGGAAAGTAGGGTTTGGGTTGTAGGAATACGTGTAACTTACGGAGGTAATCTTCGTTATACTTAGAGCTGGGCGATTTGGCGACTGCGGCGGAAATGGCGATCGGGGTTATTCTCAGGAAGAGCAAGACTCGGAGGGATTACTAGAAGCTCATTCGAGTTGGATTTATGCGGGTTTTCTTTCTCGTGAGCAGCGAACAGTTCGACTACCATTTCGGCCACCATTCATCTTCGCGCATTCGGGATCGTGATCGGCCGATTTTGAGAAAATCTATCGTTCTGGGATTAATCGCACACCGGTGAGTGGCATTGTTTTACAACCGAGGTTTCGGATTTATTCATGTATTTGTTGATTGATTTCATTGTGTTGATTGCATTGATTGAGGTTTTCTCGGTGTTCTGGGCAACAACAGTTACGAGAGGGTTTTGTACAGTGAAATTGGGGATAATTGGGAAATCATGTAGATTAAATCCAAAGTAGGTTTGGAGGTATCCTGGGAGTATTAGGAGGCTATATAAGTGGTTACAGACTGAGAAATTCCAGCCAGAGTTGGATTTCTGGCATTAACAGAGACCTGGGAATCGAAGTGGGTTACCGCCTAACTGGCGCTTACCTGGCACCCACCTAGGAGGTGAGCGCGAAGAAAAGAAGACCTGGCGCCGAGCTAGCGCCCACCCCGCGCCTAGCTCGCGCCTACCTCGAATTTGAGTGCCTTTCTCCCGCTTTTCTCGCGCTCGTCTGGCGCCTAGCTCGCGCCCACTCGACCACGGGTGAGCGCCAGCTTCAGTTAAACGAAAGGACTTACCGCCCACCTGGCGCCTACCTGGCGCCCACCTCAGGGAAGTGAGCGCCCAGCTGTTTTCGTGCAGAATCCTATAATTCCGCAAAACCAAGGGGGTTCTGGATACTAGGGGGGTTCTTCAACCACTTAACCAACAAATTGTTTTCGACATTAGAGGTAACAAATCTTGCTGGTGAGAACAATTGAGATAGATACTAGTTTTAGTACAAGCTTATGAAGTAGGTGTGGAGAAATATTTCGAGGATGCTCGGGATGTTCACATACTAGGGCTTTATTTTAGTCCTCTTGAAATATGCATTGTTTGGTACCTGATTTGGTTTATTGAACCCCGTTTTGATGGCAAGTTTTGAATGAGGTCGTAATTATTATTTATTTGATTACTTGTGTGAGTTGATGTTCTGGTTGGAACACTTGTGTGAGTTGATGTTCTGGTTGGAACCACGGGTGACGTATACTAATGCAGAGTTTTAACAGTTAATTATCGGTTTGGGTTTAGCTTCCCATGGAATCCTTGTTAAGCTTAGTAATGTGATGGTATGTGTTTGTTGGTGTAATTGCATGGCCACGTGTGTTGCCACGACCAGTGTAGAGCAGCCAGATACCCTGAGTAGGCCTGGTTGTCAGTGCCGATACCCGGAGTAGGCCGGCATTGGATGACGATACCCTGAGTAGGCCGTCATTTCAGAGTTCCGATACCCTGAGTAGGCCGGAACTGTGTACATGGAGGTATGGAGTGTCTACTTGGCATGTAAATTAATCAATGTAACCATATGCATGGCATTGACCTGATTTGAGTGGTTATCGAAATTTACGTTGTTATTATCGTGGGTTATTTGTCGAAGCATGTCTTATAACTGTGTTAACTATTTGGTGCATGCATGTGCCACTCGCTGGGATATTCGTATCTCATTCCCTCGTTGTTACTTGTTTTTCAGATATTCGTGGTGAGGTGCCTACGGGGGTAGATCCGGCTGATACATATAGGGAGGAGGATTATTACTACCGACCTTAGTCCAGCAGGTTGTTCGGTCTTAAACTGTTAAGTTGAATTTTGAGGATTGTAATAAGATAGTAAACTTGGGACCATTTGATGATTTCATAACTTGCCTGGATAGAAATGTTGAATTGTGCACTCTGATGTGATATAAAAGGCGGGTGATTATCCAGCGATCACCATTATTGAGATCCTTAACTAACCCCTAGGAGACGTGTTATATCTTTAATGAAGAACACGGATCCGGGGCGTTACACTTAGTCTTTCCCTTGTTTTTCTCTTTCTCAGCTTCTTCCTTCCCATTTTCTTTTTGTTTCTCTCCCTCACCTGTGCATTTTCCCGACCTCATCATGAGGTTTACTTCTTTTTTGTTTTCTACCTCAACTGCAGGAAATGTGGTGGTGTAGCCTTCACTGTAGTTCCATGGTACAGCTGATTCAGAGTAAGAAGGTTTTGGGACATTTATCACTAAGGGAGGAAGTTTGGACTTGGATGATGAAATTTGAGTAAGAGGAATATCAACAACCAATGGCGGAAGTTGTTTTGGTTGAGGGGTTACAGGAGTAATAGAAGCATTGAGATGGTCACAATTTATGACCAATGGCGGTTTTGATTGAATGGGTGAAGTAAAGGTGGATGGATTGCAATTGATAACCAAAGGCGGTTTGGCTATATTCATTTGGGCCATGAGAGATGAGACCCAGTCTAGAGAAGAGCTAATGTTCTTAGCAGCACTATCATTCCCTTTTGAAATCACGTTTACCCCTTTATCGCTATTTCTTCTGTCAAAATAAACTTTGACCGTCGTCCTTATTGGAGCAATTAACTGGGATGTGTCAAAGGTTATTTCATCAGAAGAAATGACCCCTATGACATTAGATGGGCCCGCCCCATGATGTTGAGGCAGAGGGTTTTGGCCAATGTCGGTTCTGGGAGGATTGGGAGCCCCTGTATTGAAAGATAGGGTATTCTGGTCAAGCAAATCCTAAATGGCGTGTTTCAACGGCCAACACTTGTCAATAGGGTGCCCAGGTGCACCCATGTGGAAATCACAAGTGGTGGAGGGGTCAAAATTTCTCCCCTTATGTAGACACCCCAAATTGCACTACAAAATGAGAAAATAATAAAAACCTATAATTAGAGCTTAAAACAGGTCAAAAAAGCCTAAAAATAGAATGAACAGGCTTTGCCCGTATTTCCTTCACGGGCCCATCGCACCCGAAATTAATCTACGGACAGGCGTGCCCGTAGTAACTATACGGTCCCCATTGGACCGTAGTGTATTTACGGGCATTAAAGACACGTGCAAGTTTTGTCCTCCTCTCGATTTCCGAGCTTTATTTGAAGTCCAATATATCTTTAAACGAGCGAATTATGTCTTTTATTCGCTCAAGTCACCTTGGTTGGCTACGGATGTGCATTATCTCTGTATTTCACTCTATCCTAAAGACCAGGCTATATCCTTCTGGACCAGCCATGCCCTTGGGTGTGTCTATAAATAGAGGCTCATTCCTCTAGCTAAGGGCCACGAAATTTTGAAGTCAAAGAAGTACAAGGAACTCCAAGAGAAGAATCCCTGCTGCTCTGCCTGCTCAATCCAGGTAAGTCCCCTATCTTTTTTATTTTCTGTCTTCAATTCTAGGAGTAATAGGAACATCTCTATTGCTGTAGAATAAGGCCATATCTGTTTTGGTATTCCTAAACTTGTCTCCAAGTACCTCAAGGGTCTCTCTAGCCGTAAAACGTGAAGAGAGAACTAGGGGAAAGGGGAACAGGTGGATCCCTAGAATAGAACCCCATATCTGTTTTTTTCTTTTTTTCATAGAATAAGGCCTGTGATTGTGTTTGTGTAACCAAACCTATCTCTACGTACCTCAAGAGTCTCTCTAGCCGTAAAACGTGAAGAGAGAACTAGGGGAAAAGGGAACAGGTGGATCCGTAGGGTAGACCCCCATGTGCTCTAATCTGTGAGATGTGGCTGTTTTGATATCATGATCATGTTTTAATGCTTTTTATAATATATTTGAATGAATAACATGAATCTATGATGTTTATAGCATGAGATCCCCACTTTTTTGATAAAATTTGGATTTTCCACATATTTGCACCTACAGCACTGTTTTCGTGATTTTTGTGAGTTTAGGCTAGGATCTTGGATTTATCATGATCAATATGGTAGATCTGAATCCAGAAGCCTGAAAATAAATTCTAGGGTTTCATGAAATTGTTTTTAAATTGTTTTTCATTATTGAGAGAAGACCCTACGGTCTAAATTCTCCCATTTTGGTGTTTTTCATCAATGTGGGTATTTTTGGTTTTTATTTTCTGATTTAATGTGAAATTTGGGCTTTATCTATATCCTGGACTGTTCGAGTTTAATTTTGAAATATTTTATAAAAATCATATTTTTCTAGATTTCTAGAATTTTGACTTGAAGCCAGATTTTTGGATTTTTCACTTTAAATTGATTTTATTTGATTTTATCTCTATTTTGTTTTGATCATGAAACCCTAGGAATGGTATGATCATATTTGATAGTTCTGGATCAATCAGACTATTCATATGAAAAAACCATATATTTTTATCTTCTTTTTTGATTTTGTATGATTTTTATAGCAAGCTTTTTCCTTTATTTTAAACATGAACAATACCTGGCAACCACCTTGTGTGGATGAATAGGGGTGCCTAACACCTTCCCCTGTTCATAACTTAATCCCCTCACCCATCTCTGGTTGTTTTTTTTTAGGAGGGATATTTTGCCCTAAAATTTGCCTTTTGTACTTATTTAATATTTTGGTGTCCATTTACACCTAAATTGAATCGTGGCGACTCTTTGTTTTAATTAATCCCGTGTGATGATTGAGGAAATCATTAAATTGATTTTTTCCCATGTCTCACACCTTAGATGCATTCGGATTGGGTTCTCTTAAAGTGATATACCCTGCTTGCAATAGAGTGACTAGCAACTGAGACGGAGTCATTGGAATAGGGGTGAAAACCCTATTTCTCCTTGCTGCGAAATAGGCATCCCTTTCCTCCTTAGTAAAAGCCCTCTTTTGGTCTGAGGGTGCTGCTAGAACATTAACCCTCATAGGGGCCTGGGTAGATAGAGCAGATGGAATAGGAAAATGAGCGGGTATATTGATTTGTATGGGCTTGTTAGGGCCCGACGGTGGCTCTACCATGTTTACCTCACCCTCTTTCTTTTTCCCATTCTTCTTTATAACACTTCCTTTTTTTAGATTGGGGTCCTGTTGACTGACCATGGCAGATCGGTCAATTATTTTACCTGACCTGATCCCGTCTTCGATTCAGTCAGCCACTTGGACTAAGGCAGCAAAATTAGTGGTGGTCTGACCCACTAAGTGGTTGTAGAATGGTTGACCCAATGTACTGATGAAAGTAGAAATCATCTCCTGCTCTAGCATGGGTGGCCTGACCTGAGAGGCAATCTCCCTCCATCTTTTAGCATACTGCCTCACAGATTCGTCCCTTCCCTTACTCATTCTCATTACATTGTACCTATCTGGCACGATTTCTGAATTAAACCTGTATTGAGCCAGGAAGGCATCTGCTAAGTCCTTCCATCTTCGGATCTTTCCATGGTCTAAAGTGGCAAACCATCTCAACGCAGTTCCAGTTAAGCTCCTTTGGAAGAGCTAAATCAAGATGCCCTCATCCCGATTGAACTGGCGTAGGGCACTACAGTACAACTTCAGATGGCTCATGGGGCAGCCAGTGCCATCATATTTGTCTAGGTCTGGGCACTTGAACTTGGCCGGCAGGTTAACATTAGGGTATAGGCACAAGTCCTCAAAGTTGGTGCCCCCAAAGTTGTTCACCCCTTTTACTTCTCTCAGTTCGTCTTGGATCATTTCTAGTCGGTGCATGAATTTCCTTTCCATTTCTTCCCTCATCCTTTCTTTTTCCTTTTCTTTGTCTGATTCAACAGTCTCATCCCTGATCAGTATAGGTTCAGGGGTGGGTTCATAAATGGGTTCAGGAATAGGTTGAACCGAAGGTGGAATATTGATTTGGGATGGAGGTGCTGGGTTGGAAGTGGATGCTTGGTTCTGAGCTTGCAATTGTTAGGCCTGCACCGATAGTATGTTCTCTAGCATTCGGGCTAGTCCTGCCACCTGCTCCTGAAGCAGGGCTACATCTGGGTGAGGAGCATCGGCTTCATTCTCAATGGGATTCATGGCGCGAGCTCTTGATATGGTTACAGGAGCTATGGTTGCAAGTGTACTTGGTACCTGAAAAAATAAAGAAATAAAAATATCAGTGCCAATTTAATCTCATTCACATACCTATGAATGCCTATGTGCAAGCTGGATGAACACGAGTTTGGATTTGTTTCTTTATTTGCTTCCCTTTTTTTTTTTTAGAATTGTTGGAATATTCTATGGCTTCCAACAGGTCCCACAAAAAGAGAAAAGGATCTGAAATTCAAAGGCTTTCAGAGGCCCAGGGATATTTTTGGGAAAAGTCTGAAATTCAAAGGCTTTAAGAGGCCCAGGGGTATTTTTGAAAAAGGTTTGAAATTCAAAGGCTTTCAGAGGCCTAGAGATTTTTTAGAAAGGTCTGAAATTCAAAAGGCTTTCAGAGGCCCGAGGAGAGAAAGATCTGAAATTCAAAGGCTTTCAGAGGCCCGAGAAAAAAGATCTGAAATTCAAAGGCTTTCAAAGGCCCAAAGTAAAAAGTTTGAAATTCAAAGGCTTTCAGAGGCCCAAAGTAAAAAGTCTGAAATTCAAAGGCTTTCAGAGGCCCAAAGGAAAAAAATTTCTGAAATTCAAAGGCTTTCAGAGGCCCAAGGAAAAAGATCTGAAATTCAAAGGCTTTCAGAGGCCTGAGGAAAAAGATCTGAAATTCAAAGGCTTTCAAAGGCCCAAAGGAAAAAAAATGTCTGAAATTCAAAGGCTTTCAGAGGCCCAGGGATATTTTTGAAAAATGTCTAAAATTCAAAGGCTTTCAGAGGCCCAAGGATATTTTCGAGAAAGGTCTGAAATTCATGGGCTTTCAGAGGCCCAAGGATTTTCTGAAATTCAAAGGCTTTCAGAGGCCCAAAGATTTTTTTTTGTTTCACATTTTTATTTTATTTTATTATTTTATTTTATTATTTTTTTGAAACATTTTATTCAAACTCATTTCCCTTTATTATCATTTAAAGGTTAAAGGGACAGGATTTAGTGGGAAAAAACTGATTAAAATTGAATTGTCCACGAAAACCGCATATACAGTACGGTCCGGCCTTGCCCGCATTTAAATTACAAGCAAGCCGCGACCGTATAGTTAACACGGGTGAGCCCAACCCGTATAACTAATACAGGCGAGCCCAGCCCGTATTATAACTGCGGTTTACGGAGCTCTTTTCTGTTTTTTCAGTTTTTTACATGATTTGATCACTTTGATTGCTCATCCAAACATACGGTTCACCCTTGCTAGGCTTCTGAACTGTCCCAAAGTGGACTTTGACCTATTTGCAAAAATACATGTTTAGGAGGGCACATGTTCCCTCCAAATTTGACACCATATTCAAGAATTTGGTACCCTTTGGTTACCTCTTGTATGAACATTGGGTAGGATTAATTCTGAACAGAATTAAAAACTCTTCCTATGGGCTACACCAATTTTAGGATACATGCCTATTTGGGACCAATTTTATCCCAAACCGATGGACACCATGACACCCCTATGACATGAAAATAATGCAAAAAATTAAGGTTACCTTGTTACCTTGTTTACCTTGAATATGGCATCCGCATTATGCCTTGGCTTGAGAACCATGCAAACGGCCTTCCCAAAATTACAAACCCATATCCCCACGTAATTGTATACTTTAGCCAAAAACGTGTATCTCCACCTTCAAGCGTAGGGGTTTTGGGTTTTGGCTTAATGGCAACTTAGCACTCAAGCCTAGTGATGACCAGAATCGAATCACAGATCCACGTTATCATCACATCATTGGCCCAAAGTTCTAAGGTGAATGTTTTCACTTTCGCTTTTTGAAGTATCGACCTCGTTGCACCAAGCTACACACATTCGGGTTCAACTTCCTATAGGTTATGGTTAGGCTGTGTAAAAAATAAAATGTGCACAATGAATTGCAAAAATTGGGTGCATTCACAACGTCCCATACCCTTGCCACTCTTTTCGTAGCCATTGTGAGACACGGGAAAAATCACCGGAGATGATCATCCCTCCGTCAGCACACGGGCTCAACGTAAAAATTGGGAGAGTCTCCACCATTCAGAATTTTGGGGTGAGAATGGACACCAAAAGATTCAAAAATATGCAAAAAGGGTTAAAAGACAAATTCTAGGGTAAAAATAACCCTACTTGAAAATCAAATCCAGAGATGGGTAAGGGGATTAGATTATGAACGGGGGAAGGTGTTAGGCACCCCCATTCACCCACACAAGGTGGTTGCCAAGTGTTATTCATGCTAAAAGAAAATAGAAAGCTTGCTAAAAAATCATGAAAACCTTGAAAAAGGACAAATATATGATATCTTCACATGAAAATCCAAATGAATTCCAGATCTTTTCTTATATTAATATCACTTCTGGAATATCATAAAAAGATGGAAATCATAGCAAAAGTTGCACAAAACCAAGTTGAGGCAAATCCGAGAAATTTGGTAAAAAGTAATGCCATTTGTCTTGAAATCATTCAAATCCAATTTTAAATTGAACCGAACTAAATCCATTTGAAAGATTTTAGTAAATAAGGGACTCATGCAAGATTTCAAGTCAATCCGGTTGAAATCCTAGGAGTTATGCTCCTTTAAAGTTGCTGCTGGGGATATTTAAAAGTGATAAGTAGGCAACTTTGAAAAATCACCTAGAAAAATCCACTCCATAAAAACTCACGAAATTTGGTGTGATTGAAATCTGTATGGCCATCTTTCAAAAGAAACTAGCCTCATAAAAAAACTCATTCGGATGTGCCTTGGGTGGTCTCCCAAACAGGCCCCGAATATCACAGATTTACCCAGAAAAATGCCATTGAGCAGTTCTGAGTAAATCGGCTACCAATAATACAAATGGAGTTCAAAAATTATGAAACCAACTGGATTTAAAAATAAACTCATAAAGGAGTGCTCAGAAACAAAAATCACTCGAATCGGATTTAAAACGAACACATGGCGCTCCGTCGAAGTGACAAGTTCTGTATTTGAACCTGAACTGTCCAACCAACTTCGACAGAGAGGTGTCAAAAATCCGTTTGGTAGAAATTAATGAAATTTGGTGGACATAAACTAGACAGCCTCACCTTTCCCATGGTTCTAGAATCGCTCCAAAATTCATCCGGACGATGAAGTTATGAGCGTCCGAAGTAAGGGTACAGGTGCTGTCAAGCTAAGCCTTTTTTGGAGAAAAACAATGCCAAAATGTGACAAAGTGTGTGCAATTCGTGTAAGATGAACACAAAACCTTTAAAAAACATCCAAAGACATTCCAGAATTGATTGAGGCCATTTATTTGAGATTTATCACAATGAAAGTAATAAATCCCCAAATGTGAGCCTATCCCGCCAAAATAGCGATATGTATGTGCAAGTGTGAAAAATCATACAAGATCAATAGCATGCATACATATTCATCAAAATAAGGTTCTAAAATAGCCTAGGGTTCCGTTCCATTATCGTTTCCCTCTGTTCTCTCTCCCCGTTAAACACGGTTCTTCAAGATAATCAAGGGTACTTTGAATATGAAACGGTTTACAATCAATCAAAAGGCTTTATGCTACATAGGTTCTAGTACAAGGATCAATCCCCAGTCTCGTTTCTCCTAGATCCCCGCCTTCACGTTTTACGGCTAGGGGGAGTCTCGAGATACTTTGAGCCGGGGAAGGGTTTTCACACACAAAGAAGGCCTTATTCTACAGAAAGGTAGAAGAAGAGATCTAGATCTAGGAATGTAAAGACAGAAAATAAAAGAAAAGTTTGAGGCTTACCTGGGTTCTGGAAGCGATCCTACAGCGGTTTTCTTCTTCTCTTGGAGTTCTTCTTGGCGAGAATTCAAAACAAGAGTTAATTGCCATTTGCTTAAGGAGGAGCCTCCTATTTATAGGCAAAGGTTAGGGTTAGGGTTGGTGAGAATGGTAGACACAACATAATGTCTATAGCCCACCAACCTTAACCTTAAGGCTATTTCTGAGATTTCCCCTCATTTAATGAGGGATATGATGGTAAAAAGTGATTTCTCTCGGAAAACCCTAATTTTTGAGCAAAACTTATGTATCCAGCATATCAGGCCGGATACACAAGAGCTTTAATGTATCCGGCCTATGATGCCGGATACACTAAAGCTTCCTTGTATCCGGCCTTTTCCATCGGATACAAAGAGGAGTACTTGTATCCGGCCTGAGTTACCGGATACAAGGAAAAAAGCCTTTTTTCCATATTTTAACAAAGGCAATACTTATTTACATGTAATATCGTTTAAGTAAATGTCCTCGTATTTTTTAATCTCCATTTACTTAAGATATTACATGTAAATAAGCAAACACCCCCCCCCCATTTGAATCCATTAAAAATAGTTCCAGACCCAAATTCCAAGTGAATAAAAAGTCAACTTTCCAGTTCTAGGCAAAATTCCGATTTTTCAAGTCTGGAAAAAAGGTTCAATATGTTAAAACCAAGGTATTCGTCAAGATTTAAAATCTCAAAAAATTCTTTTATGCAATAACATGGCTAAAAACCTGATTACCAAGAAAAATTATCTTGAAATCTGGCTTTAAAATATATTTCATTTTCTGGGGTCAAAAGTCAACAAAATTCAACCGGAAAAAGCTTGACTTTGTACAAAAGATTGAATTCTGGCCTTTTCCTTTTCCATTTTGGATTCAAATGGGTTAAGTATCTCAAACCCAATGCAAAGAATTGAAAATTCCAATAAAATATTTCTTTCCTTCAAGATTTATCAAAAATCGTGCAATTTTGGGGTGTCTACACCATGCATGTACAAACCAAGGCATAATAGGAAAGCATATTTAAAGTAAACAAATTACATAAAACAATCCTATAGCACCTAAACATGCTCACAAGAATCTCCCAAACATGCAAACATATGATTATGTTATACACCCCAAAAACACATCATGGAGATCATGCTGAAAATTAAAACATGCTATTATAAAAATACAGCAAGAAATCAGCATGGTTTAGCAAAACGAGCCTCTCCTACGCATGTTTCTAGAAACAATCCTATAAATCAAAATTAAGCATGTTTCTACCCCCATGAATTCTTAAGCAAATTCAGATTTAAAACATATCAAGCATGCTTAAGATCACAAAATAGCAAGCAAAACAGAAATATCAAAACATGCTAAAAAGACACAAAATAGCAAGCAAACAAAAACATCAAAAACATGAACAAATACACTAAAAGGCTGAAATCCACAAGTCCCCAGCGGAGTCGCCAGTTGTGAGACATGGGAAAAATCAATTTAATGACTTCCTGATCATCACACGGGATTGGTTAAAAACACAGAGTCGCCACCATTCTGTTTAGGTGTGAATGGACACCAAAATATCAAATAAGCTCAAAAATGCAAATTTAGGGTAAAAATAACCCTATTAAAAAAAAAACCAGAGATGGGTAAGGGGATTTAGGTTATGAACAAGGGAAGGTGTTAGGCACCCCTATTCATCCACACAAGGTGGTTGCCAGGCATTGTTCATGTTTTTTAAAGGAAAAAAGGCTTGCTAATCAAAAATCATGAAAAATCACAAAAAAGACAAAAGTGTATGGTTTTTTCATACGAATAGCCTGATTGATCAAGAACTTTCAAATATGATCATACCATTCCTAGGGTTTCATGATTAAAATAAAATTGAGATAAAATCAAATAAAACCAATCTAAAGTGAAATCTACAAAAATCTGGCTTCAAGTTAAATTCTAGAAATCTAGAAAAATATGATTTTTATAAAACATTGCAAAATTTAACTTGAACATTACAGGACATAGATATAGCCCAAATTTCACATTAAATCAAGAAATCAAAACCAAAAACACCCACGTTGATGAAGAACATCAAAAGAGGAGAACTTAGACCGTAGGGTCTTCTCTCAATAATGAAAAACGATTCAAAAACCACATCATGAAACCCTAGAAGTTATTTTCAGGCTTCTGAATCCATATCTATCATACTGATCATGATGGATCCAGGATCTTAGCCTAATATCACAAAAATCATGAAAACAGTGCTATAGGTGCAAAAGTGGTGAAAATCTCAATTTTAGGAGAAAAAGAGGATTTCATGTTAGAAACATCATGGATTCATATGATTCATTCAGATTCAATCACAAGATCATTAAAATATGAACAGGATATTCAAAGCAGCCACATCTCACAGATTAGAGCACATGGGGGTCTACCTTACGGATCCACCTGTTCTCTTTTCCCCTAGCTCTCTTTTTACGTTTTACGGCTAGAGAGGATTCTTGAGGTACTTAGAGATAGGTTTGGGAACACAAACACAATCAAAGGCCTTATTCTAGAATAAAAAGAGAAAAACAGATATGGGGTTCTATTCTAGGAATCCACCTGTTCCCCTTTCCCCTATCTCTCTATTCACGTTTTACGGCTAAAGAGACTCTTGAGGTACTTAGAGGCAGATTTGGTAATGCAAGTATAAGATGGCCTTATTCTACAGTAATGGAAAAGATCCTATTATCTCTAGAATTGAAGACAGAAAATAAAAGGGAAAAGGGACTTACCTGGATTGAGCAAGCAGAGCAGCAGGGATTCCTCTCTTCTCTTGGAGCTCCTTGAACTTCAAATTTTCGTGGCTTTTTGCTTAAGGAGAAGCCCTCTATTTATAGGCAAACACAGGGGTATGGCTGGTCCAGGAGGATATACCAGGATCCCACCAGATTGGGTTAAAAATAAGGATAATGCCCATCCATGGCCAACAAAGATATTTCGAATGAATAAAAGAGATAATTCGCTCATTTAAAGATATATTGGAATGAAGATAAGGCTCAGAAATCGAGCAAGGATAAAATTCGCACAAATCTAATGCGCCCGTAAATGTATTACGGGCAAGTGGTGTCCGTATTTGTATTACGGGCACTGCGTGCCCATATACAAATTTCGGGTGCGGTTAGCCCGTAGATACAATACAGGCAATGCTTAAATTATTGAATGTTATGCATTTTTGGCCTGTTTTAAATCTCAATTGCATGTTTTCATTATTTTCTCCTTTTGTAGTGCAATTTGGGGTGTCTACACATTCAAAACAGGAAATTTCTTACAACTCTCCACCAGCGCCCTACCTTTAAAAAAGTCACCAAATCAATACTCTCAAGTCTCAAGACACATTATTCCTTCTTTTTCTTTTTCTAATATATCTATGAGTTACGCTCTAAGACTGGTCCATCCAGATTTCCAAACTCAATTTAAAACTGTTGCATCTCTTCTCTTTTTCCTGACTTGGACGGTTTGTTTGTCCATTCATTGAGAAGAGAAGATAGAGAGGTAGAGGTTATACATGCATGAATCAAAAGCCATGGAGTCCTTCAAAGCTAAAATTTTATATATGAGTACTTTCTTAAAACTGAGCACTATTCCTTCAGCCATGACCATTCTCAACTGTTGCTTTCCATTTCCTGCATTGCAGTTGCAGCATATCAACAACCGCCAAGTAGGCAACGACGTACTGTTAACTAAATTAATTTCCATAATCCTTGTACCACCGACCTCAGGTCAAGACCTTCCTTCTTTTCTATTCTGAGAGAACCTTTGATAATGACCAGGATGACGATACAGAGGCGTATGACCGGTGAAAAGGCAAGCTCTATCATCTCTCTTCTTTCTGAATATTTTATCAGTTTTGGAACTTTCTCGGTACGTAGGTGACCGTGATTTTGTCATCGATATATGTCGGTTATGTTGATTAATTGGTAAACGTCATACCAAATAACGTATGCGTCATGTTTTAAGACGTAAAGTACTCAACCCAAGAATATAATTCAACCAGTAGCCATCTCGCCGATTTTTTTTTTTTAATCATCTCTTGCTTACATGTTAGGGGTTAAAGACATTAGGGTTATAACATAATTTATATACTAACCCTAAAACCTAGTATTTTTGACATTGCAAAAATACTCCTGACTCAGAATATGAACTACCGTTTCCAATACTACTGATATATTGGATCGATAAAATTTTGTCTCAATAACTATGCTTCTCAGACTTGGGATCGTCACATAGTAGCAATCCAATTTAGAACTAATATTCCAATATAATGTAAATTGTACCAGTACTCTCAGTTGGCTAACAAACTGTAAACAAATTAAAAAAGGGTTTATTTGTCAAGTTGAAACTAGTCTCATCCAAACTTCTTAATCATATCCGAGACCCCTTTTTCTAAATTCACTGTAAACCAGGAGGAATGGTCAAGAATTAAGAACTACCAAACACCCGAAACCCCAGCTGGTGTCATGCAGGACATCAGGCTGAGTGGATGCGTCGTTCAAGGCTGTCATCCCTTTTTTTGTTTTATTGAGACGCTATAACCACGTATGAGTCATCTGGTTTCAACTTTCAAACCATGATGGCAACTTTCTCTACGCGTTTTCTACAGTTATATCCGTGTGGATCCTGTGGGAATCTGACCGCCTACACCCTTTCTCAAAATATATCTTTTGCACAACCGGAGATATATGGAGCAATTCCTCTCAGACCCTTGCATTTTAAAATTTTAAGCTAATTAAAGGACACATGTATCAATGTTATTGGAAACTGATACAATAGACTGATAGAGTATCTGAGAATGACTAGCTCCGACCCGAGACCACAAAAAACGAGAAGGGTTGGGATGGTTTAATTGTTTTATAGAGTAAAAAGCGGCCAAATCCGTGAAACCCCAACTTGATTAATGAAATACCATTTAAGTCAAACTGAGCTGAGCTAGCTATCCACACCCGCAGACCGGTTCTCGTCTTATAAATTAATAGGTGTCAGTACCTTAATTTTTCTATTCTACTTCTAATTCCTTCGTTTTTCTTCTTTTCCTTGAGACAATTCACTTTGTTAGTTCTTCACAGAGATGGCGAAGAAGACGACAGAGAGCAAAGAGTCTGAGGCAAAAGCTATGGCTCCAAAGAAGAGCAACAAGAAGCCAGTTCTGCTCCCTCCAATCAGAGGAAGCATTAAACTTCGAATATTCACCAGTTTTTTCCAAAAGATGAAAAAAACTGGCCATCTCCTCCTTCACTGCGGCATCTTTAAAAATGAAGACCCCTAGTTTTATTCATTCATTTCCTCTTGTTGTTCTTCTCGTCGCTATATATATATATAACCATCGTATATATGTTGTTCTTTCTGTTTTCTTCCATGAAGAGAGAAGACGACTGAATCAATCTACTGGGATGAAGTATATGTTGTGACTTGTGTTTTAGACCTCCTCCCCAAAAAGCTCTCTCGTGTTTACAATTGGCTCTTTTCTCCGAAATAATCCTCCTTGAGGACATCAAACAAAAACATTGGTGCTGTCTTAAACCAGCTACATGAAAAGTCATCCAAAGCAAAATTAATGGCCAGTCTATCTGCTACACGGTTTGCTTCTTTCTAAAAACATGGCGATCGGACACAAACCTCTTCAAAAAGAAGGCAAAGGGATCTAGCTTCCGCAATGATATCTTCAATGAACCAAGGAGGCTTCTCTGTAGGGAATTCCATGAGTTTGCAGATACAGCGAACGTAATTCAGTTGCGATAACTTAGTTCTCAGTAGATGAGATACGGTGATACTTTTTTTAAAATAAGGGAAATAGTTGGCAATGGATGTCATTATAGAGCTTCTTTTAAAGATAGCCTTGAAAGACGTATAAACCTTTTGTCCACCATTAAAAAAAAAAGACGTATAAACCTTTTATTTTGTTATAAATATTTTATAATGCGGTTCACAGTTCTTTTAGGGGTATTTTTTGAGAAAAATCTTTTGTAAACAGTAAAATAATACTCATTCTCAATTATGTTACAAAAATGTCATCATTTCTCAATTACATAGAATTGGGTGACTCAAAAATTGTTTTCTAAAAGTATCACCAAAAACCGATTTGGCCTTAAAAAAAGGGAAAATTAAGAAAAAGGCCACTTTTCATCAATAATTATAAAAACAATCCATCATAATTGGGAATTACAGAAAAGGGTCTCTTTTTGTTGATAATTATAAAATAGTCCATCATAATTAAATTATAGAATCACTTTTCCAAAATAATTAAATTTGAAGATCACTTTACTTAGGAAATCAAGCTTCTTTACATGGGATATGAGCGCATCTTAAATGGGACACAAGCTCATTCTATGTGAGATACAAGCACATCATATGTGGGCACAAGTGTTTTTTACTTACAATAAAATAAAGCTATTTTTTTAATTTTTTTCGCAAAATGACTCTTCAGCTCAATTAAGTTTGCAAAGTAACCCTTTTTTTGTAAAACGAGATCTTTAAGGATTGTTTTTATAAATACAAGTCAAAAAGTGTTCTTTTTCATAATTTTCTCTTAAAAATATCTCAAGATATCCTGATAATTAAAATTATGAAAAGGATTATTTTTTTTGTATGTATTTATTAAAACATTCAATCGAAAATATCATTTTGCAGAAAAGGGTCACTTTTCAAACTTGATTGACTTGCGATGTCACTTTTAAAAAAAAAAACAAAATTTAAAAAGTATTATTTTATTGTAGATAAAAAACGTTTGTATGCTCATGGGATGCGCCCGTATCCCCATGTAACAAAGCTTGTGTCTTACGTACAATGCAGTTGTGTCCCAAATAAAGTGATCCTCTAATTTAATTATTCTGGAAAGTGATATTGTAATTTAATTATTTTTTTTTTTAAAATGAATCCTTATTTTTGGCAATAAGTTTTTCGATTTACTGTTTTACCCTCTTTCATAATTTTCTCTTTCTATTAAATGGCCCTACAAAAAGCATTTGCCAAAAGTGAAAAGCATTAACTGTACATGCTGTCGAAGAATCCCACCTCACCAGCGCAAAATGGTGTGTGATTAAATTCCTTTAATCCTTAATTTCAAGTCCAAGGAAGCACAAGATTCCATTCCTTCAGTTACCTCTTCGAACATGACTACTGTGATTAAATTTAATTAAATTGACCCAAATTGCCACGTTTCCGGTTTTCAGCAGCTCCCAAGTGTGACCCACCATCATGTGATAACCACCTGGAGGAAGCACATTTCTTAAAAATAGATTGAAAAGGAGTTTTTCTTTTTTAAGGCTGCGTTTGGAATTACTTAATTAAGCATTTGATTTCATCTTGTGACTTATTAAAACAATTTTTAATATTTGAACACTCCCAAACGCAGCCTAAAACTTTTTTTTTTTTTTTTTGGTGAAGAAGGTAACGTTTATTTATTCATGAAAAGTCCTTACATTTCTTACACTTTCATAATATTGTCTAACATCATCAAAAAGCATAGTCTTTAATTGAGAATTGAATCTCAGAAAAGGAAGAACAGATGGATTTGATTTCCGATATAATTGGAAGAAGGTACCATGGACATTAAAGCTGTGCTTGCTTGAGAAAGAAAATCACCATTTGAAAATCTCCCTCCAATATAATACGTGAGAACCCCAACTTTTGCGCTAATCTTATCCCTTCTAGAGCAGCTAATCCTTCAGCCATAATAGCAGAGGACACCATACGTTTCGATGCCACTGAAGCTTTGAATTTCCCTTCAGAGTCTCTTATAACCATACACAACCCTGCTAATCCAGAAGAAGACCTGTCCGCACCATCAAAATTTACTTTAAAAAAATTCAAATCAGGTTTAGAGCAATGTTTTAACACTTGTGTACTATATCAGCTGAATTTTGAGAAGCTTTCATTATCGCAATATCATGGTGAAGCCTTGAGAAGTCTGCACCACCTTATGAACTTGGGAGAATATATGCAGCACTATTGACATTAAAGACTACTATTGACAATAAAGACTACGCCGTTCCTATCCAAGCATTAAGCCACGCACCAAGTCTTTTAGAAGCGATTACTGTCCTGTTTTAGAAATTTCCTGTGAGTGCAATACTGCACGTAAAAAATATGGGAAATTATAGAATGGGACAACTTTTCCCCGCTAATGCCAAAAAATAGGCAATAAAATTTCTTATTGCGTTAAAGAAGAACCTTTTAAACATTATTTGCCAAATGGGGGCGCGGGGGGGGGGGGGGGGGGGGGGGGGGGGGGGGGGGGGGGGGGGCGCCATGTCATCGGGCATTGTTTTGTTCCCATTTTGCCCCCCCCCCCCACGTCAGCAACCCAAAGCTCCCTCTCTCTCCTCTCGCTTTCACCCTAGTTCTCTTCGCGCCAAGACCGAACTCACCGCTCTTCCTTCCTTTCAAATTTCTTTGGAACCTCCGGCGACCACCCTCTCCATCGTTTGCCTGTTTTCATGCGCCCTTAATAGGCTCTCTGGCGACACCCATTCGTCAATCCCCTTTCGGTTTGTTCTCCCCGTTTTGAGAGAAGTCTCCGGTGATCCCATTCGAAGCATTCTCCCCCATTCCGTTCGGCAACATCGGCTGTTTTTGGCAAGTGGAAAGCACTGACCTTTACGAACTCTCCGGTGACCCCCCATCTGAAGTAGACGCCGCCGACCACCGACCGCCCCTTTCCCCTGTATTTCTGTCTGTTGCTCTCTCGATTTTTTTCCTTTTGCTTCTACTTGATTTCTTTTCTAGGGCTCCTTTTTATTTAGGAATTGAATGATGGAAACTTGTAGGTTTTTGGCAATCGGCCATTCCCTTTTCTTCTACTTGGTTTCTGATTGTTTGCCCGTCGCCCACACTTGTTTATCTTCGTTGTATTCTTTTCCTTTGAATCTGTTTGATGTTCGATTGTTTGCCCATTCATAGAATTCCTAACGCATCTTTTGATTTGTGAAACTTTTTTTGTGCAGGAATTCTTAAGTTTGTTTGTTGGTTATTAGGTTTAGGATTCGTTGAAAGAGTGTAAAAAACCTAGTTTGAGGCATTAATCATCACCTGGATTGGAACTTTGGATAATGTGAGAGAAAGGGTAAAAAATTTCTACTTTTATTTGGGGTTTTCCTCTACAGTGGTTCACATCTGCCAGTACAATGGAGATATATTAATGTGACATCAACTAACAGGGTATTTAGGTTATTGAATGTATGTGCTGAAACCAATCATATAGCAGTTTAGACCAAAGCTTGATACCTTTGTCTGGAATTCTATAATTAAGGCTGGAAATGTATCCCCCCTTTGAAATGGAATTCCCCTTATAATTAAGGGAGTGTTAGAATGAACACTCCCTTAACTTACTATAAATTACTGTAGTAATTATGGAGTGTTAGAAAAGACAGAAAACAATTTTTTGTGAAAGCGTATACTCCACTCTACAATTACTATAAATAAGGTTAGTTTTTTTTTTTTTTGGAACTCAGGGTATCCGGGCAGGACCGGGCTTGCTTACACTCAATCAACTAATCCCTAAGGGCCCATGCAAGACCCTGCAACCCACATGGCCTGGTTAAGTCTAAGGTCCATAGACCTTATGCAAGTAGCCCCAAAGAATTGATAACACCTAAGAGGTTTTGAACTTGAGACCTTGGAGGGAGCACACCCCCAGGCCCCAAGCCTTGACCGCTAGGCCAACCCTTTGCGGTTAAATATTGGGTGTAGAATGAACATTGGACCATAGTAATCCCTACATATACCAGGAGCATAGGAACATCTCTGATTGTTTCATATGCTATACATCCAACTCAGTAATAAATCTTCTAGGATCCCAACAAGAAGGAAGAGACCAAGACAAACCATACATATACCAGGAAGAACCTGAGGTGGTTTTGAATATTTATCAACAAACTATCAAAATATTGAAAAGGGACTTCAATAGCTAAGGAGCTTTTGCTTCAAACCTATCAGAACTTCAGAATGAAATTTAATGATTCTGTCTCATAGACTACGATCCCGACAGTGTAGAGTGACAAAGACAAACCCAACACATACACATGTACCATCTTAGACACTCCAGAGCTTTTGTGAGCAACGAACCAATACATATATCAGAGTTCAGGCAAGAAAGGTGCTTTTATTTCAAATTGATGAGCTTCTTAAATAGAAAATGCGAGTTTTTCTTTTTTAATATAGCAGCTTATAATACTAGTTGACACGTACTAAACTCCTTTTGTTTGTAACATGGGCATAGATAAACAAAAGTCTTGGTGATTGTCTAGCCAATATTGGGATTGGTAGGGGCTTTCATTGGGATTGGTAGGGGCTTTCATAGGGGGCATATATTTAAAGCAAGTATTACTTGGGAAAAGATGGTTCTTAGCCTTATGCTTTCTCGATGGTTTGTCTTGGGTTAGTATAAGAAAGTGTGATAATGGTTTGGGGATACAAGTAGTGACTGAAAGGGATACATGTACAATCATTGGGGGATACCAACGCAATCCTAGAGGGATACAACTAGGGTCTTAAAGGAATAGAGGCTGTTGCTTAGGTGATACAAGCAAGGTCTTAAGGGGATACAAGCGAAAAATTAGGGGAATACATGCATTGACTTAAGGGGATACATGCACAATCTTCAGGGATACAAGCCGGTAGTTCAATGGATACATGCACAAGCTTATCACTAAGATACATGCATTATCCTAAGGTAATGGTTTGCATCAAATATAGCTTATCATTGGAAGGCTTTTAGTATTATGTAATCAGATGAGAAGGTGTTACAGCGGGCAACCTTTTTGAAAATTTTTTTTTATCTTTTGGAGTCCTCTTATGGTCTTATTAGGGCTCTGTGTGATTGTTCACTGTCTCGTGTACTGCTATATGCTGTATGATCCTTTTCTTATTCATTTTTAATGGAATGCTGTCATTATGTTTAAAAAATGTTGTTATTGTTTTTATATTTGATTCCATTTTTATGCTAAGTTTTTTACTTTACTGCTGAACTTTTGCCGTGATATGAACCTTCTTGTCCAGGTGTCTTAGTTTTCTTAAATTGTAGTTGTCCACTCCTTTCACACTGATCTTTGTCGCAAACTGCATCATAATGTGATCTAAGTTTATTGTCTAATGGGGAGTATGGCGTTGCTAGATTGACTTGATTATGAAAGTTACCATTACATTATTCACTGGGCAAGTTATAACTGTGTAGATTGTCAAGGGTTGGGTAGAATGGTAGTAGTGTCAATTTAGATTGTAAGGGCAAGTTATCGATCCTTACAATATTGGTCTATGGTAAAAGGCACTGTTGATAAAATGTGCCTTGTTAATGGAAATAGTTGTGCCTTGGTCTGCAGTTTGTGCAGGTGTCTTAGTTTCCTCAAATTCTACTGGTCCACTCCTGACACACTCTTGTCACACTAATCTTTATGGTTCACCGTATCATAACGTGGTTTAAGTTTATTGTCTGATGGGGAGTATGGCATGGCTAGATTGACTTGATTATGAAAGTTACCATTACACTGTTCACTGTGTAGTCGAAGTTTAAAATGTGTAGATGGTCAGGGGTTTGGTACAATGTGGAATGGCCTAACGAATTTGTAACAGATATGGCGGGGAAGCAAGTGTGGTGCTATTTCTATTTTGGAGGAGAAATTGTTATAAACGAGGAGACCAGTTCCTTGTCATACAGAGGAGGTAGCATAGATGCCTTAACGATCAACGAGAGTACAAAATATGAGGACTTCGTGAACGATGGATGTGCATTATTCAATTTATCCCCGGCGGGAGTGACTTTGAAGTTCTCGCTTATGTTTGAAAAGAACAAACTACTAGCGCTGACCAACCAAGTAAGGCTATCAAATTGATAGTTGCAATGAGCGGGCTGCCAACGTATATCTACTAACCGGCGAGGGCCCATCAGTGGATGATCCAATTTTTACAAGGTGATTCATGTTACACTACAATATTTCAATTTAGCGGTTTTTGTGAATTTAGCATAATATAAAGTCTTAATTTTTAGGAGGACCTCCACGGGAAGTCAACAATTTCCACCTCAAGTTGATGCGAGTGACATCGCAGAGGGGGAGTCTACTGTTGATTGCACCACACACGGTATGGCTCCACTTGTGTTAAGTTTATGGCAGTCGGAAATCGTTGGTGAGGGCCAGACATTTGCAAATCCTGATGCCTTGAGGCAATCAATCTATAAGCATGCCCTTGCTCAGAGATTTAGATATGTATTCAAGAAAAACACTCCTGGGTATATGGTTGTTAGATGTTCCGTTAGGGACTGCACATGGAAATTGAATGCGAGTCGCGTAAAAGAGACAGACGTGATGATGGTGATGACGTTTGTCGATACACACAAACACTCGGCACAGGACAATGTAGCAATTAAGCCTAAGGTGAGATCCAAGTGGTTGGCGGGTGTGATTGAGAAGAGAATTAGGGACTCCCCAAATTACGCCCCACGCCAAATTTGCAAGGATTTCCATAATGATCATGCAATGACATTAACTTACCATCAAAGTTGGAAGAGTAAGGAGAAGGAAAAGAAGAAGATAGATGGCAATGTAGAAGATTCATACAAGCTTATACCTTGGATGTGTCAGCGGTTGATGCAGACAAACCCAGGGACATTGGCCTATTGGAATGCTACAGAAGATGGGAAATTCAAACTGCTATTCATTGCATACGGATGTTCGTTGAGAGGATTTTCAGTGGGATGCTGTCCCTTGTTTTTCATTGATGGGTCACACCTTAGTGGCCCATACCAAGGAACTCTTTTGTCCACCACTGCACTCGATGCCAATGATGGCATGTTTTCAATTGCATTCGCAATTGTTTCGTCCGAAAATAATGAAGATTGGTTATGGTTTCTTGATCAACTTCATTCTACTATCGGTCATAGACATGATGTTGTGATTATAAGTGATAGGAATCCATCAATCATCAATGCTATGAGTAATACCTTTGGGGTTTAAAACCATTCACATTGTTTCCGACACCTGAAGGAAAATTTCAGCAAATTCATCAATTCATTTCATCTGAGCAGAAAGAAGAAAGAAGCTTTGGGGATATTGGATTCAATTGCCTATGCACGTTGGCTAGCGGATTATGAGGATGCAATGGAGAAGTTGAAATTATTTTCCGTCAAGATGTAGGAGTGGGTGAAGGCCAATGGTCCTGAGCATTGGGCAAATGCTCTGTTCCCTAAGAGGCGTTGGGACAAGTTGAATTAGAACTTATCAGAGTCTTTCAATGTAACATCCTGTCTGGCAGCTGTGAATGGGTAGTCTTACTTGGAGGGCTACAGGCATGGATGTGCATATGGTTGGAATGCCACAACGCTCGAGGATGCTATAAGTAGTCTTAAGACCCCCAAATTAGCAAGAGGCCTTTTAAGGAGCAACACAGGACTAAATCCCCTGGGAACCTTAGAGTTAAGCGTGCTCGGGTGGGAGCACTACTAGGATGGGTGACCCCTGGGAAGTTTTCTTGTGTTATCCTTGAGAACAAATTCGTGAGGGCCCGTGGGCCCAGAACGAGCAATATCTTGCTGGTTATGGGTATGGGGCGTTACATTCAATGCATGGATGATGGAGGAACGTAAATTGCACGTATTAAGTGTTATATATGCACATCGGGTTAAATTGACAGAGATGTTAGTGCGGAAGAAGGACAAGATTTCCACGTGGAAGACTCCCATTTGTGGTCACATTGAAGAGAAAATTCATGCGAATTTCCCTCGGGCTCTTGGTTATGGTGTATTGCGATGTTCAGATTCCGAATATGAAGTTAGAACTGGTGATAATGATTTTTATGTCGATCTACATAAGTACGAGTGTACTTGCAAACGGTGGTAGATGACTGGCATACCGTGTGCACATACATGTGCTATCTTAAAAACGAAGAACCTCAGTCTCTACGACTATGTCGAAGAATGCTACCATACCAGCACGCAGGAGCGGATATATGCTAAGTTGATGCATCCAGTACTGTCTCATGACATGCCTGACATAGATTGCATTACTGTTCAGTCCGTTGTTGATTCAAGTGATACGCCACAAATGACATTGCCACCTAAGACCTCTAGACGCCTTGGTCATCCAAGGCAAAAGCGGATTGAGTCTCAATTCCAAGACAAGAGGCCAATACATTGTTTTCGTTGCCATGGGTCAGGACACAACTGGTCTACCTGTGGAGCTGCAATCTAATGAGCATGTGCTGCTGCGTCGCATGCTTGTATGAAGGTCATTCAATCTTATTTGTGTCGATAACAACGGAAATTTCTAATGCCTAATTTAATTTCTGACAATCATGAATTATATGTAGGTGCACAACCGCGAAGATAGGTGGAAGACAAAGTTGAAGTGCTCGACTGCAGACAATTAAGAACGCTTTCTATGTTTTGTGTTGGATTAAGACAATCATTCTTTACGAGACGATCATTTGAACAATTATTTGTGTTGATAATAAATATTTTTTGTTTGTTGGCTACTTTTGAACAGTGAAGGCATTACAACGTTCACGACTTTTATTTATGTTGAGAATAAATGTTTTTTACGATACCAATCATTTGAACATGTCTGTGGATAAAATTAATGTTTTGTTTGTTGCTATTGCATTTATGCAATTTGGTAACTTGACACTAGTGATATACCATTTCTCCCTTGACATGCTTTTCATTGTGCAGAAACAAGTTATGGCACAGAGAAGAAGGCAAGCAGCTGTAGTCGCAGTCCATGAAGCCTCCACTTCATCTAGGGTACGGCAGCGGCCATTGACTCCCTGGGTTTGCTTCTTGTAAGTGCATTAAAGCTATTGTTGGTTAAATAAAATAATGATTTGTGTATGAGAAAACACAATCTTTTCTGACATCTTATTTGTTGTTGTATTCTGTTGTCAACCTGATAGGACTGAGTATATATCCAGATGCAAAGGGGGTAATCGAAGACCCCACATGCGTCAGGTAAAATACAAATGCAAGTGAGATGCATGATTAACACACAAAATAAACTTGTATATTCCATGTGTACCAAAGTTCGCTTTCTATGTCTAGTGATTGAAGTTTGCTTTGATCCATTCATATTGTGCCCCGTTGCCTGTTTTCGTTTAAATGTGTTCTTGTGTAGGTGGCTAAGGAAGCAAAGGAGCAATGGTTTGGATTGGCTGCTGAAGTGAGGCAGCCTTACATCGAGCAAGCTGCTTGTTTTGTAGAGGAGTACTATGTACAGCGGCCCGAACCGAAGCGGAGGACACATGTCAAGGTAGGCACACGGTCTTATAGGGCTTAGAAGGTGAAAGTGTACTTTTGAGTCATTCGGATTAGTGTTCTGTAATGTGCTTGTTGCATGTACTTGTAGCCCTCGATTACCACCCGTTGCTCGCCACGGGGGTTCATTGACTTATGCGAACGGCTCACAGAAAAGCAGAGACAGGCGGTTGTTGATATAGGGTTTAGATCCCTACTGGGTTTGCATTGCACAATCTTACAACGGGGCTTGTGTGCGTGGCTAGTTCAGAATGCCGACATACATTCTCGATGCCTCAAGGTTGGGGGGTATAATATACCCATTGGTGAGTACGACGTAAATTTGATTTTGGGCCTAAGACATATCGGATCTCCTGTCATCTCAAGTGGACTAGATGCTAGGATAGAATAGGTTCGTAGTATGTTTGAGGTCGGCAAGCATGGTATATATTTGAGCAGTATAGAGCATCTTATACCTACCTTGGGACCGGGCACTGAATTCAAAAGCGCTTTTGTTTTATTTGCATTGGGTTCACTCTTATGCCCAAATGCAAACCCCCATGCGAGTGCCTCCCTTATACACACGATTGCTAATGTGGGGACCCTCTCAAGAGCAAACTGGGCAAGCTTTGTTGTTGAGCGGCTGTTTGCCGAAATAAAAATCTTCCAAAGGAAGAAAAAAGAGGCAGTAGGTGGATGCCTTTTCTTTTTACAGGTGAGTGATTATGATCATTTATATAGTTATTGTTGTGTGATTGTATTTTGAATTTTTTGTTGTCCTATTCAGTTGTTCTATTACAAGCACGTTATTGTCGAGCCGCCCGACGATAACAATGACACACAGCTTTGGCATTTGTTGGTTTGGATGAACAAATTTGTGCAGACTAGAGAGCATCTGTAAAAAGAACTCGGTGGATATGGACTTGGCCAGGTACAGTTGTAGCTTCCGTAACCCTCAACATATATTGCTTAGGCTAAAGATTGATATATTAATATTTTGTTCAGCGGATGTGTAGGTTGTGCTAGGGAGATTGAGGGATTTTGTTGAGGACAAAAATGAAAGCACAGTGCCGGGTGTATCCCCAACCCCCCCCCCCCCCAACTCAAGTAATATTGTGCATTGGCATTTGAATTGTAAGAACATTACAAATCACTCCACAAATCCATGTAAGCATTTTCACTAACGTGCATGTAACAGTCTCAACGCCCGATACGCCACAAGGACGAAAGCTTGGGCAAGGAGGATCTTTACTCGGAATTTTGGGATATTGAGCTTGTACGATTTTTAACATATACTTATCATGCTTTAATTTGTGTCTTTATCCTTTTATTCGGTTGCTAATTTATTTTGCCGCTTGTCTAACAATTTAACAGTCATTGGTCAGGATGTTGTTCGTGATCTTGAGACCATGTGCAACCAAATGCTCATCTTGCAGGATGCCTATCGCATGCCGCTCAGGATGGTAAGGGAGGCACATGCGAGGCATTGAAAGATTGTCAACTGACACAATGCCCATAATTCATAATTTATTTTCGTCAGCCCATGTTGCATTGCTTTAGATAACTTTGTAGCAGATTCTTGATTTATATAATTCCTGTCTCTTTTTCAGAAAGATGGATTTTAGTGATATTTCTAGGCATTTTCATGTCACTATGTGTGGTTTTGCATCGTGAGTGCAGCTGTGTTTTTGTATGTAGGTACAATTATTTTTCATTTGTTCGTGATAGAAATTTCATACTGTCTGCTTTTCAGAAAGATGGATTTTAGTGATATTTCTACGCATTTTCAGTCACTGTGTGTGGTTCTACACTGTGAGACTGTGAGTGTGGCTGTAATATTTCTAGGCATTTTCAGTCACTTCCTGTGGTTCTTTAGAAACTTTCATGATACACAGGTTTCTCCCACTAGGCGCACAATAAAATCAAGTGGGTAAGAAATTAAGCTGATATTTTTAGGCATTTGTGTGTGGTTCTTCAGAAACTTTCATCATACACAGGTTTCTCCCACTACAAGCACAACACAATCAAGTGGGTAAGAAATCAAGCTGTTTTATTTTTCCAATTACTTAAGTCTCTTTAATCAATCTGTTCGTCTTGGCCATCATTGCAATTTATGAACTCCTGTTGATCCTTGCCCCCACATCCCTAGATTATTTTCATAGACATAAGATGTGGGTCGTGGTTGCAAATATCATTCGTCTACTTTGTCATATAACTATCGTCTTAACGGGATACACACTTCTACTTAGGTTGATACAAGTACTGACTTAAGGGGATTGTGGTGTGTACACTATGTATAAGTTATCAAAGATTACTGAAGGTCGCAGGAGTTTAACCCATTTTTTCAACTTTGTAATTTAACTTTGCAGGACGCATATTTGTATTGCATTTTAATTGCTTAGTGTGAGACATGGAAAAATCACCGGAATGATCATCCCTCCGTCAACACACGGGGCTCAAAATAAAAGTTGGAGAGTCGCCACCATTCATAATTTTGAGGTGAGAATGGACACCAAAATGTTCAAAATCATTAAAAAGTGCAAAAATGCCAATTCTAAGGTAAAAATAACCCTACTTGAAAATCAAATCCAGAGATGGGTCAGGGGATTAGATTATGAACGGGGGAAGGTGTTAGGCACCCCCATTCATCCACACAAAGTGGTTGCCAAGTGTATGTTCATGCAAAAATAGAAAGCTTGCTAAAATCATAGAAAACCTTGAAAAAGGACCAATGTATGATATTTTCACATGAAGATCTAAATGGATTCTAGATCCTCTCTTATGTCAATATCATTTCTGGAATATCTCAAAAGATGGAAATCAAAGCACAAGTTATTCAAAAACCAAGTTGAATCAAATCTGGAAAATTCGGTGAAAAGTAATGCCATTTGTCTTGAAATCATTCAAATACCATTTTAAATTGAACCAAACTAAATTCATTTGAAAGATTACAGTAAATAAGAGTCTCATGCAAAATTTCACTTCATTCCGATAAAAATCCTAGGAGTTATGCTCCTTTGAAGTTGCTGCTGGGGATTTTTAAAAGTGATAAGTAGGCAAATTTGGGAAATTGCATAGAAAACTCCACTCCATAAAAATCCACGAAATTTGGTGTGATTAAAGTATGTATGGCCGTCTTTCAAAAGAAACTAGCCTCATACAAAAATCCCGTCGGATGTGCCTTGGGTGGTCTCCCGAACAGGCCCCGAAGATCACAGATTTACCCAGAAAAGTACAAATGAACAGTTCTGAGTAAATCGGCTACCAATAATTCAAATGGAATTCAAAAATTATGAAACCAACTGGATTTGAAAATAGACTCATAAAGGAGTACTCAGAAACAAAAATCACTTGAATCGGACTTAAAACAAACACATGGCGCTCCGTCGAAGTGACAAGTTCTGTATTTGAACCTGAACTGTCCACTCAACTTCGACAGAGAGGTGTCAAAAATCCGTTTGATAGAAATTTATGACATTTGGTGGACATAAATTAGACAGGCTCACCTTTCCTATGGTTCTGGAATCGCTCCAAAATTTATCCGGACGATGTAGTTATGAGCGTCCGAAGTCAGGGTACAGGTGCTGTCCAGTTAGGCCTTTTTTGAGTAAAACCAACTCAAAACTGTGATAAAGTGTGTGAGATTCGTGTGAGATGAATCCAAAACCTTAAAAAATCACTTGAAAACACTCCAGAATTGATTGAGGCCATTTATTTGAGATTTATCACAATGAATGTAATAAACCCCAAATATGAGCCTATCCCGTCAAAATGGTGCTATGTATGTGCAAATGTGAGAAACCATATAAGATCAATAGAACAACATAGCATGTATCAAAATAAGGTTCTAAAACAACCTAGGGTTCCGTTCCATTATCGTTTCCCTCTATTCTCTCTCCCCGTTAAACACCGTTCTTCAAGATAATCAAGGGTACTTTGAATATGAAACGGTTTACAATCAATCAAAAGGCTTTATGCTACATAGGTTCTAGCACTAGGGTCAATCCCCAGTCTCGTTTCTCCTAGATCCTGCCTCCACGTTTTACGGCTAGGGGGAGTCTCGAGATACTTTGAGCCGAGGAAGGATTTTCACACACAAATAAGGCTTTACACTACAGAAAGGTAGAAGAAGAGATCTAGATCTAGAAATGTAAATACAGAAATTAAAGAGAGGTTTGAGGCTTACCTGGATTCTGGAAGCACTCCCGCAGCGATTTCCTTCTTCTCTTGGAGTTCTTCTTTGCGAGAATTCAAAACAAGAGTTGGTTGCCATTTGCTTAAGGAGGAGCCTCCTATTTATAGGCAAAGGTTAGGGTTAGGATTGGTGAGAATGGTAGACACAACATAATGTCTATAGCCCACCAACCTTAACCCTAAGGCTATTTCCGAGATTCCCCCTCATTTAATGAGGGATATGATAGTAAAAGTGAAAAGCTCTCGGAAAACCCTAATTTTGAGCAAACTTAATGTATCCGGTATATCAGGCCGGATACACAAGGGCCTTAACGTATCCGGTACATGGTACCGGATACACTAAAGCCTTCTTGTATCCGGTAGGTTCCACCGGATACAAAGAAGAGTACTTGTATCCGGCCTGAGTAGCCGAATACAGGTAAAAACTCATTTTCTTCAAAATCTGTGCTGGTTTTCAAGGAGATGATGATTTTTAGTGATTAGTGATCATTTTGATAGTGCAATTTAGGGTGTCTACACTTAGGAAACAATTTTTAACTGCTATATACTTCTACGTTATATGTCTTAGTTAAAAAATGAAACATGCGTCAATGAGCAGACTATGCTTTTGAAGTGAAGAGGAGAAGACAGTGCCTGGGCGCAAGCCGCGCCAAGCCTACATGCAGGCTACGCGCGGCCTGCGCCCAGGCATTGTTTTCCTTCGCTTATGAAAATGTAACGATAGTGCTGGGTGCCGGTCACAGGAAGCCTGCGCGCAGGCTACGTGGGGGCCGTGCCAGCACTTTGTTCTCCTCTTTATTTCAGAAGCAAAGTGCCCGCTCCCAGCACTGTTTTGCCTTCACTTAACAAAATGAGTGTGACGGGGTGAAGATACATTTGTGTGAAGAAAGATGAGGAAACAATCTTGTCAGTATTAGGGACTTATTATAAACATGATGACTAAATGGGATTAAAATGTTGTCACCAAGTCCAAATTGCATGTATTACTACTCGTAATCAATGTCGCTTGGTTGGTTAAGGTGAAATCATTTGCCTGCTTTAGCCATTCATATCAAGGCTATGCCAATGGTTATACCTTCGGGGGGTGTCAATTTTTTTGGTACACTCGTTAAGGGCATTGCTTGCCTTGCCTAATAGATAGTCACACATTAGCCAAATAGATGCACATAAACTCATCACATTTAGCATTTCAAAGACCTGGTATATCCTAAATATACCCATAAGAAGCATTCCTAGATTGAAACACTCAACAGGATGAGATACTATTTTCTGAAAAGGTACACTGATTCTATAAGTCTTTCTACATTGAGGTTGATCAATAATATTAGGGTTCTATAGTCCCCAACAAATGGGTGAAGCAAAAAATTAAATTGCAAAATGACTGCAATTTAATTAACATTTTTTTTTCAAGGGACCAACACACTGAAACAAGTAGAAGTTGAAAATAATCACCATGGGGGTAAAAAAATAAAAGCACCCACTGTAGTCTCTCATCAAAGTTTAGCATTTCAAATTACAAGCGTCAATAATCACCATGCGGTGGCCTCTCGCCAGCAACATCCCTCGGTCATCTTAAGAACCACAACAAGCAGATTTTTGGGGAGTTTGACCAGTCACAGCTGCCTGATCTGATTGGTTAATCCTGATTGTCTAGGGCTGAAGTAATCAAACCAACAAAGGAACACTTAAAAACTATCGAGAAAAAGAATATGGCAAACAATTTTAGAGAAAATTCGGTGTTTTTATGAGAGCTCTCAACACTAATGAAAAAGATATGCATGAAGAAGAAAAAATTTGTCCAGTAAAGATGCTTTAAAGGAGTCCGAATCCTCGTTTGGCTTTCATTCCGGATTAGGAACTCATTCCGAGAATGAGTTCTTAAAACTCATTTTGCGAATCAATTTTGAAGTCTTTCTAATTGCGTTTGGTTAGCACGTAGCAGAATGAATTTTCACCTAGAAAACTATTTGGTTAACAAGTAATAAAATGAGTTCCATGAAATTTGTTTTTCCTTTTTTTTTTCCATGAATAATTATAAGAAATTGGTTGATCCTTGAAAGATAAAACTTGAAACACCCAAGAAATGAAAAACAAAAACAAAATAAAGGATGGGTTTGCTGATTATGTCTATTAATTTAAAACACATAATGATAGCAACTATCAGTAAAGTCACAAAGTCCTATCACATCCATAATTTATAGCAAAGTTGATTACATTAATACAAATAATACTCTCAATGGCATTCACTATTGCAAGCATGCGATATAGCTTCAGCAATTGATTGTCTAAATGCATCCATCCTCCTTATTCCTTGTTCTTGTATTACTCCATCTGGATCTGGTTCATCATCAATGTGCTCTTCTTCAATAATTAAATCTTCTTCTTCATATTGAGTAAATAACTCATCTCTCAATGTTTCTTGTCTAATGAAGTTATGCACAGTACATGCAGCAACTACAATATTTCTTTGTGTTGTAAATGAGTATGGAGGCATTCTCTTAAGAATAGGAAAGCGTGCCTTCAACACACCAAAGCATCGCTCGATTACATTCCTCAATGATGAATGAGCATGATTAAATAACTCTTTCACTCCACTTGGTGAGCTACCTCGTCTATAGTCTGGTAGATGATAGTGCACTCCTCGATATGGTGCAAGAAAACCCGGCATGTTTGGATATCCAGCATCAACAACATAATACTTTCCTAATAAAATAATAACATATTTCAATAACTTGGATATTTAAAAAAAGTTATATATAACTATAAAATTTATTTACCTTCAGGGGCTTTTGGAAAGTTCAAATGTGGTCCGACCAAAAGGCTTTATTTTTAGCCTTTGATGCTTGTTGAGTTTCCATGAATCATTGAAACATAAAAGTAATAACAAGAGATGCTAAGTTAGAGTAATTACATGGAGTCTTTAGTAATTACTTGAATATAACTGACCTACTAGAAATAATCTAGCTTCTGTTACATAGTCCAGGTTTTGTGTTGAAGGAATCTAGTTAGCCACTTATTATTTTTGATCTTCAATATATGGTCAAAACCTTGTATATTACAGAAACCATTGGCTTCAGATGATAGGTTGTACCATTAAAAGTGTACTTTTGCTATTGCATATTTATATATGCCACAGTCACTATTTATATATGCCACAGTCACTATTGATGTACCATTAAAAGTGTACTTTTGCTATTGCATATTTATATACATCAATAGTGACTCTCTTTACATCAATAGTGACTATGTTAGATTTCCAGATTTTCATCTGGAAATCTGTGTTGCAGCAATAAATTGGTAACATTGCTGTCAAGGGCATAGAATCCATTCAAGTTGCTTTCATCTGGGATAAATTTTGGTAAGGTATAAAGAGAGAGAGAGAGTTCATCATCATTGTTTTCTGCTGTCATTAAAGTGTGACAGATTTTCTTTCAATGATTAAACCCCTCAAGTTTACATTGCAAACTTGACAAAATTAGTTCAAAATTTGATCTTGTAAATTTAAAAATTGGCCTCAACTACATACTAACTCTGATTATTGTAGCCCATGTTAACTGTGAATTGTTACATTGATTTCACATAAAGGGCACAAATCAGTTATTGCAGTTCAAGCACCCTAATTAGATAAACAAGGACTCATCCTCCACACAACTGTTTTTTTTTTTATTATTCATTTTATTCCTAAATTACGGAATGTGCTGCAACTTGGAAGTAGAGACAAGGAACTCTTTTGTAATCATTCTGTTAACATCAACTCTACATGAATTCAACAAACCATGAAAAGGACATAAACGTTAAAAGATCAAAGATTCTACAAAAACAAATGGGTATTGTTGACTTTTTTTCAGCAATCAGCACATGTTTTCTTTCTTCCCTTGTGCCAACCACATAAGAAGACAATGTTGAGCTGTGTTTGATAGTGAAACCCATATGACTCCAAATTCAATGTTCCATGGCAACCTAAAGCAATTATGGAGGACGTGCAGCAAATTTCCAAATCATTTTGTGATAAAGAAGGTAACATAAATACTCAGGGAAGGCAAGGACCGACTGATTACCATCTAAAGCACTGGATTTTTTTTCTTATGGACAATTGGGATTTACCATATTAGATAGTAATTTAATAGATTCTGTTTACTGAGAAAATTGAGTGACTGATATTTTGTTGTGTTTCATTCCATGTTGATCTGATCCTCTCTATCAGTCAAGTATGACTGCTCCTTTCATCTCTTTCTCCATCTTACTCTTTTAAGAAGACTCCTCTCTCTCTCTCTCTCTCTCTCTCTCTCTCTCTCTCTCTCTCTCTCTCTCTCTCTTTCTCTCTCTCTCTCTCTGTGAGAATCAAGGACTGGAAGAGAAGGCCATGGCAGTTGGATTTATAGCAACAGGAGAAAACAGGCAATACCATGGTGGGATCACCCCATTTGCCATCTTCTCCTGTATGATGGCAGCCATGGGAGGAGTAATCTTTGGATATGATATTGGAATTTCAGGTCTCTCCTTCTACCAAATTCTTGATTTTGATTTTCTTTCTCATAGAAATTATCAGTCCAGTTCAACAATCCATGAACCATTCGGTGTGTTTCACAAAGTATCATAGTAAATTGATGAATACACTGCGGATTAATAGCACATAACAATGAAAATTAAATAATTAAACTCTCCAACCCAAAAACCCTTTCAGATGAATGAGTACAACAAACAGGCTATGATTTAACTAAAGGAAAACCATTAGGCCCTGATTGGTTCAATGAATTGGAATTGGAATTAAGAATTATAATTACAATTCTAATTCATCAAGAATTGGAATTGGGTAGAATTGAAATTATTGTGATTGGATGGCAAGAGAATTGAAATTTGGAATTACAATTCCATGAAGAATTGATTTAAAATCCAATTCCACTGATTGGATGAACTTATGAAGAATTGATTTGTATCATTCCCATGTTAATAATAACACAAATGACTAATTATCATGACATATGAATTCCAATAATCCATTCTCTGCAACTAAAACCAAAACAACACTACCGGGTTTTAATAATATTTTTTTCTTAATCAGGTCCTCCATGTAAGACCAGACGATTATGATCAAATCGATAGGTCAAAGAAAGTGGAAACAGAAGAGAGAGAAATATAGAAGAAGGAGAAAGAGGAAACAAAAGAGACAGAGAGACGAGAGACGAGAGAGAGAGAGGAGAGAAGAAGAGAGAAGATACGTACTAGTCCCTGCAACACCAGCGAGGAAGAGGAGAATGAGATTTGATAGCTTCGCAACACCGGCGAGGAAGAGGAGAATGAGATTTGGTAGTTTTTTTATCAGTAGAGCTGGCAAAGGGTCGGTTTGAGTCGGGTTATAATTGGGTTGGGGGTTAATTGGGTCGGGTTCGGGTTAAACTAAATTAAGGCGGGTTGGAAAACCCCCCAACCCGCGAATAAACGAGTTCAACCCGCCAACCCATTTATTATTATTATTTTTTTTTCAAAAAATATAATTAAAATAGGGTTGGGGGTTAATTGGATCGGGTTGTACTGTGTTTGGGTCGGGTTGGGGGTTAATCGGGTTGGGACATGACACTTTTGTCGATTTTTTTTTTTAAAATTGGGTTACTCGTCGGGTTGTTGGGTCATAATCGAGTTGACCCGATTACTGGCGGGTTGGGGAAACCCCAACCCAATTAATAAACGGGTCAACCCAAACCCGTTTAACTCGTGTCGGGTTGGGTCGCATTTTGTTAGCTCTATTTGTTTGGCATATATCGTGCTTCTAATTCTCTACCTTGTATCCCCAATTCTTCTCGATTTAGTAGGGAATTAGGTAACTTCAAAAATAGCTTATAAGCTAATTTTATGGAATTGGGCCTTAATTCCAATTCCAAATTCCAAATATTTAACCAATCAAAAGAATTGGAATTGGGAACCCAATTCCAATTCTTACCCTAATTCCAACCCCTGATTCTGCGAACCAATCGGGCCCTTAGGGTTCTATGCGACTTACCTGTGAATTGGATTTGCTGAAGTTATGACAGAAGGAGGAGCTCTAGTAATTGACGCAGAGAATAGGAAGACTTCAACTTCCACGAAATGTATTCCTTAGAGGGTGTCGTCGACAAAAGAAAAAAAGTGTGACAAGGAGATGGATGGGTGAAAGGGGGTTGACGCAAGTGAGGATTTGCGATAGAGAGAGAGAGAGGTGTGACAAGGGGTTTGCGATGGTATGAGTTGCGACAGGGAGATGGATGGGTGAAAGGGGGTTGACGCAAGTGAGGACTTGCAACAGAGAGAGAGAGAGAGAGAGAGAGAGAGAGAGAGAGAGAGAGAGAGAGAGAGAGATGGGGGACAGATGGAGAGGTCTGTGTCTGTGGAGGGTTTCGGAAATATCCAATGTGTCACAGTTGTTCTCCCCCTTTTGAAATGGTAGAAACCCTTGTTTTCCCCTTAAATAACCAGAGCAGCAGCAATGAAGAAGAAGAGGAATAATTTCCTCAACGATTGGAAAGTCTTTTATTGAAGAAGGAGAGAAGGCTCAATAGTCATATTTACATTTTATGCCATTGCTTAAAGTTAACAATAATTACAAGTTTGCCACCGCATAAAAATCAGAACCCATTCTCAAATCCAAAAATGGGGTTGAAGCTGTTTCTGAAAATCAAAGGTTTTCTCATTTTCATTCTTATTGAATGAGTTCTTGCATGCCTTACCAAACACTCATTTTGGTATCAGAATTCATTCCAAGGCTTGGAATGAATTCCTAAAATGAAAGCCAAATGAGGCCTAATTCACTCCGGATTGAATTGATTTGGGGCTTTTATTTTGTAGCCACATGAGACTCCATTCTACCGCCGGGTTATGACGGGTTTAAACAAGAGATAAATTAATGTGGATACATAAAGCAGTATAATTAATTCAACTCTTGGGAACGATTGATACATAAAACAAGAGAAATGAAGGCACTTATAACATGTATATACAGCGACGACTATTAAAAAAAATGTATATATAGCGACGACCACAACAACAACAAATAAATAATGAATAGAGTGTTCCTTGTTAATTAAAGATGCAGCGAATGAGGGGATGGAGAGTGTTCTGTGCTATGTTCATCTTTAGGAAGAAACCAGTGAATATTCGATGTTTAATGCTTCCTCTGACAGGAGGGAGCAGCACTGGCTTCTTGTTGCTCTTCTTTGGAATCATATCTTCTGATCCAGACTCTTCGCTCTCCGTCGTCTTCTTCTCCATCTCTGTGAAAGTCGAACTGACAAAGTCCATCTCTGTGAAAGTCGAACCGACAAACTGAGTTGTCTCAAGAAAAAGAAGGAAGAACTAGGATAGAAAATGCGCACTGAATTTGGTTGCAATCTACCTATAAGCAACATGATATCTATTATATAAAGGGAAAGAGCGTCGAGGTGACACGCGCGTCTCGCGCCCGCCTGAGCCTCTCACAACATAGAAAATTTGAATTTTGGAGACCTGACAGCTCTAGTGATAGATAAAATAATATTTTATAACTCAACTGAACTTAAGAAACTTCTCCCTCACCCGTATCTCTCGCCTCTCTCAGTCACCCGTGTTTCTCTCCTGAGTCTCTTTCACCCGTTTCTCTCACCTCTCTTGCTGACCCGTGTTTTTTTCTCTCCCTATCTTGGGCTACGTTTGGTAACGCTTTTGCTTTTTTGCTTCTAAAAGCAAGAAAGCAAAAAAGTAATTTTATGCTTTTCGAAAGATCTTTTCTTGAAGCAAATGCGTTTGGTAAACTTTTGCTTTGCTTCTAAGAAGCAAAAAAGCATGTTTGGTAATTGCAGTAACATAAAAATTGCTTTTTGCTTTCATAAAAGTATTGTACACAATTTATGTATTGTACTTAGAAATATACTCAAAAATATAAGTCCAATATTATAAAAGATTCATAAAATAGTCATTTAATTACATTCAAATAATTGGGTTGGGGTTAATTGGGTCATAATCGGGTTGGACTAAATTAAGGCTGGTTGGAAAACCCCCAACCCAAACCCAACCCGCCAATAAACGGGTTCAACCTGCCAACCCGTTTATTATTATTATTTTTTTATTTTTCAAAAAATATTATTAAAATAGGGTTGGGGGTTAATTGGATCCGGTTGTACTGGGTTCGGGTCGGGTTTTTGGGGTTAATCGGGGTTGAAACATGATACTTTTGCCATCTTTTTTTTTTTTTAATCGGGTTACCTATTGGGCGGGTCATAATCGGGTTGACCCGATTACTGCTATTTTTCAAAAAATATTATTAAAATAGGGTTGGGGGTTAATTGGATCCGGTTGTACCGGGTTCGGTGTCGGGTTTTGGGGTTAATCGGGTCGAAACATGATACTTTTGCCATCTTTTTTTTTTAATCGGGTTACCTGTCGGGTTGGCGGGTCATAATCGGGTTGACCCGATTACTGGCGGGTTGGGGAAACCCCAACCCACACCCAACCCAATTAATAAACGGGTCAACCCAACCCGTTAATAATCGGGTTGACCCGTCGGGTCGGGTGGCATTTTGCCGGCTCTAGCAATAACAATACGTTGTTGCTTCTTAAGTGAGTATGGAGGCATCATCTTTAATATAGGAATAAAGCAATAGAGTATCAAGGGGTTTTGAAAGCAATAAAACAATTTTGAAAAAAAATTGAGAAGCAACGTTTTGTTGCTTCCAGTGAAAAGTAATAAAATTGCTTCTTTGCTTTTAGTAAATTGCTTCTCGTGTGCGTTACCAAACGGTACTTTTGCTTTTAAAAACAACTTTTTGCTTTCAAAAACAAAAAAATATTTTCGAAAAGCGTTATCAAACGCAGCCTTGTTCTTTGCGGTTAATATCTTTACTGTAATTAGCAACCCGTCTCTCATTGAAACTGTACCCCCGCCCCCACACGTCAAATCAGACGTGTGTCTGCTCTGCCGTAATCCTTGTCTTATTTATTTATTTTCTTTTTTAATCAGCAATCCGTCGAAAGTCTCTGTACTTTCTGTACCTCTTTCCAAGACTCTTTTTTTTTTTCTTTTTTTTTTTTATTTATAAGATTCACATTACCTTCTCGATGCCCAGCAGTGCTGAGCTGTATTTTTGGATTCACTACGCTGTCGTTTTGGATTACCAAGATATGAATCCCATACTTGGTAACCATTGTTCTTAATCATTCTAGAACCCTTCTTGGACACGAATCCTGATCCTTTCTTAATCAGCAACACGGCGAAAGTACTTTCTCTGTACTTTCTGTATCTCTTTCTAGGACAAAATCGTGATCCTTCGTATCCTTTCTGTATCTCTTTTTAAAACCCTTTTTTTGGAAAGGAACGAGATCTTCTACGGTTGAGCTCGTAAATGAGCTCAATCGTACTCAAATCTCTAGAACTAAAACTGTCTGTATTCCCTTACCTTTCACCATAAAGCCCTTTTCTCCCCCACAATCTCTGCCGGAAATCTATGCAATTCATTCGTGTCCTCCGACCGCCGTCCCATTCACTGTAACCAGTCCCTCCATGTGCTGCAGCTCAAATGGATTCTCCAATCCCTCTCGACGGAGAGCCTTGGAACCGATTATCAGCTTCCAGGTGGGTGTGCACACCCGGGAGTTCGGACGGCCGGTCAAAACCCCAAATATATAGGACAACGGGAACAGGTCGCGGGAGGGGTAGTAATGGCGTTGGGCGTTGATGAGGTCTTTAATGGTGTTGAGAATATCTCATTTGATGCCGAAGTAGCCTTGAAGAAGGGTGTCGGTTCGGACTAGCATTTCTGCCTGTGAGACTTCGGAGGGCAATTCGTTGCCGTCTCCGGCGATGACGCCGGCGTTCAAGAAGCGGATTAGCTCTCTCTGGAGGTCAACACATTGCGTGGTGCGGCGGTGAGAGGTGGCGCCGAAACCGGTGGTGGCACTGTAAGTGTTTGCCTTTACAGGACGTAGCTAAGACACATTCTGTGCTTTTCGTCAACTCCAGGCTTGACCGAGTCAGCATCGAGCCGAAACAGCAAAGTTTTCGGAGCGACGAGCCACGGCGACTAATTGGAGGTTCTGGCCATTCAAAATTTTCGCTTTTTCTTTTTTTTAAAAACCTAGAAGCAGGTTTGGGGATTTTCAACCGTCTTCATCTATTTTCACAATCAATAGATGATACTATTTAGGGATGCTTATTGGGCTGTGTCGGCCCGAGCCCGGCATGGCCCAGCACGCCTAAGGTGTGTCCGGGCTGGGCTTTCCTCCCCCCAAAAAAGTGGGTTTTAACCAATTTTTTGCCTTTTTTACCCCCCAACAGTTATATAACAAACATATTGGGGGGGGGGGGGGGGGTTATGGTTGTAATTGACTATTAAAATGCCTTTTCTACCCTTCCAACTGCCAAATAACAATCATATTGGAGGGTAGAGGTGGTAAAAGGCCACTTTTTGATTTTTATAAATAGGCTTACCCTTTCCCACTCCAAACCACACCTCTTCTACAATCTCTTACTCTCTTCTTCTACAATCTCTCTAGCCTATCAAGAAATAGTTGCTTTGCTTAAATTGTTCAAGCATCAGAAGTGAGAAATTAGACTCTGGAGGTTGAAGGCTTCAACTGCAAAGTTCAAGCTTCATTCTAAAGAGGTATTCTTCTATTCAATTTTCTGCTTTTAAAATTAGTATAAATATTAAATATATAAGTAAGTCTCTCCTTCTACCTTTCTTATTATTTTAAAGCCTAGTATAGTGGGTGAATATTGTGCAACTAAGTGCATCTCTAGTAAAGTTCTGTTACAGAGGACGCGATAATTGCCTTAAGGAAAGTGGATTTTAAGTGGGACCGTTTGTGACCCCTCCACTTACTTGAGAATTTTCCTGGTGCATTTTTGCATACTTATTCCTTACTTTACTATAGTTAGTGTATCATCAAAAATTTATTATTATATTATTTATTAAGAAATTTTTTTCCAAAATTTGATAATGGACCCCAGACATCCTATATTCTTTAACACTAAGGAAAGGGAATTTCTTAAACCCTATTCTAACCCAACTTTTTCTGATGATGTGACCCAATCCCCATATGGTAACCCTTCCATCCAAGATCATGAAACTGAGTGGCCTTCCCAAGAGATGGGATCATCTTCCCTACTAGCTAGTAGGGGTGCAACTCGGTTCGGGTAAACCCGAAAACCGCCCGAACCAAACCAACTTCGGTTCGGTTTTTTATATGTTCGGTTCGGTTCTAAAATCCTTAATCCGAATTAGATCGGTTCGGTTTTGGATTGGATGCTCAGTTAAACCGAACCGAAATCATACATTTTCCTAAACCAAACCGAACCAAACCGAAAATAAAAATTTTAATATACATTAAATAGTAGATATATAACTTTACTTTTAAAGTTTTAGTATATTACAATTAAACCCTCCATTGAGTCAATCAAACCATCTCCCAAAATCAAATACCCCATCCCCATTTCCCAAACCCTAGCTCAACGCCTTTCATCCCAAGGAAACAACTGCCAATTGCCATGTGAGAGTGCCGGTCGGACGACGGCCAGTCGCCATTGTCACCATGTAATGTACTGGCAACTCCTCTCCTTCTCCACGCGCTCTCTCCTTCTCTCGCCTTCCTTCTCTCACGCCCAATCTCTTTCTCTCCCTTTCTTCTTGCGTAGACTCTACTCCCTTCTTCTTCTATTTCCCTCTTCCCCTTCTCTTCTCTCCTTGCGCAACCCCCTTCTCAGTCGCTCCCTCTTTTTTTTGCCCTTCTCCTTCGGTTTGTCTCTACGCAGAACCCTAACTTCTCTCCTTGTGCAACCCCTTTTTTCTGCCCTTCTCCTCCGTACGAGCCAGGATTTGATACTTCCATCTACTGAGGAGTAGTTTTGCTGCTTGAGATTCAGCTGTGTTTGCAGCATTTTCATTTGTTTTGGGGTAAGATGATGGTTTCGGGATGAGGTATTTTGAGTTGGCCGACAACACATACATGTTCACACAAAGTTTGTTTAGCCAATTAGATTGCTCATTGGCCACTACCAACACCATGAATCAGTTCTCATAAAGCCGTCATCCACCCATTTGCACGCATGGATGCACATCATCTGCTTCAAGGATGGTGGACTCCATTCAATTCCATAGGCACACAATGGCAGGTTAGGAACTGGTTCCATTTGGGGTGTGTGTCGATCTAACCCAAACCAAACCGAACTATATTGATCTCATGTAATTCGGTTCGGTTTGGATTTCGGATTTTTTATTTAATATCGGTTTGGTTTTCGGTTTTATGATTTCGGTTTTTAGTTCGGTTCAGTTAAACTGTAAATATTTTTGGTTTGGTCTTGGGTTGAGCTCAACCTGGACCAAACTGAACCGAGTTTCACCCCTACCAGCTAGGAACACCAAGAGGAGTATAACCTCCGGTGTTTGGCTCAATTTTACAATTGAAAATATAGGGAGTGAAGAGAGGGCAGTTTGTAACCACTGCAAAAAAAAATTTAGTTGTAAAGGAAAAAGAGGTACAGACCACTTACAACGGCATTTGTAGAAATGCCTTCCAAAACATGGCCAAATAGACCCTAATGTGACGCCCCGGACCCAGACATGTTCATTAAAGGTATATGCCGGTTCCTTGACATCAGGTGAGGTCCCAGAAACGCATTCCTAAGTTTTAAAAAAAACTAACCAAAGCAGTTATATTAAAATCCTAAAATTTTCGAAAAAACGGCTATATAACGCCTGTATTTACAAGAATGGGCTAAGCCCCCAAACCAATACCTGATAAACACAAGAAAAACATATAGACAATATACATCATTCCAAAACTAAACCATCCAACATCTATAGATTTAAAATAAAATTCACTAAGGTTTTCACTCTCTTTCTCTTTTTTTCATTTACAATTTATACAAGATCCAAAAAATAGACGACTACAAAAAAAAAATATTGCCTAACCCTATCTAGGATAATAATAATCCTCAGGGTGGTAGTCATCATCTGGTTCGTTAGTTTTGCCTACCCCAGTTTGTGCTCGCTCTGCAGATTTATCTGAAAACAAAACCGGTAAAACAAAACGCTTGAGACTAACATCTCAGTAAGCAGCATAATGCATGGTAAGAACATTTTATGCAGTTTCAAACATTAAAGTAGCATGATAATGTAATATACAAACAAACTCCGGCAACTCATGCTAAAACCATATCAATATCATGTAATAACATTACTTTGAATTCTATGGAATCATAAAACTGATAAAATCAGATTAATCCAAACCACAATCTCAGCAAAATCTCATGTAATAACAATGATTTAATTCACTTGTCCAATTCGCCACCTCACGACTTACAATGGAAAGATCTAGCTAGGATCGCTCTTCCAAAGCGGAGCACTCAAGCATGAGATATGCATGAGCTAGCAAGTACAACCCAGTCCAACCATAGCAAGTTAGTGATCTCTTCAGACCATCGAGTTAGTGATCTCTATTAGACCATCGAGTTAGTGATCTTACTGAAACCATCTAGTTGACTTTTCGGGTTGCTGTGGCACATTCCGAGGAGGATGCAAGTTCACAACCCCCAGCCCCTCATGAGCATGGGTGAACTGCCGTCCTCAACCCCCAGAATCCATGTCTGTGGTGGATGTAGGTTCACTACCCCCGGCTCTCAATAGCTAGGGTGAACAACAATCCACTACCCACAGATGTAATAATACTATATCATGGCTATTTAAATATCATAGGCTAACTGCCTTACTTAAGTATTATGTTGCACACTTTAACAATGTAACCAACTTCGACTTAACCAACACATGAGAACCCACTTCTTGAACACAAGTTGCAATTAACCAATTTAGTACTGGAAAAGGCCAACACAAATTATTTACACTTTGTTTGCAGTTGCTACTTACTATGTAAATCTGTATTTAACTAATGAATTGAATACTAAACCTGATCCAATATATAAGGAATTGGTATGTGTGCCATATATCGTTGGAAAGATCTACAAATCTAGTTTTCAACGCAATAAACGGTTTGTAATTCGGAGTTTCCTACAGGAAGTTATGGCTGTTCTACTCCAGGTGGTTCAAAACAGCCGCGAAACCTACTGGACGGAAATCAACAACTTTTCCAGATTTTTCTTGCAATGCCTCGAGTTCCGATTGGTCCCAAACCAATTCCATTCAACTACAAATACCTTAAACTAAATTTTAGAATGCTAATATGAATTTTTATGCGAATATTCCTAGCCTTCGCAAGCCACTGAAATCTTACATAGGTTTAAGACAACCTAACAAGGTGACTTCTATATGTTATCTTTCAATTGTTGGTTTTCGGTTTTCCTCGACTAATTTGTTCTTCCTCGTATAGTTTCCTTGCCTAACAGCAACATACTAGAACTGTCTTTTGTTTTTCTTGCAAATCATACTCTAATAAATTGTTAACCAACAAAGCTAGTTTAATTCTAGATATCTGGTGTGGCTGCTGGGATTCGAGCCCAGGTCTCTACATTAAATTTGAAACCCAACAGTAACCCAACCTTAATAAAGACTTCAATCATCAACTTGTTCTTAGGCCAACTAAACCCTACATCTTATTCCAAACCCAAAATTAGAAATCTGAATGTCTTTAATACGGAGAGATTCGTCTTACAAAGATAACAAATGAGGATGTACAATTAATCCCAGATCAATTAACTGGACTGAGTACTAAAAAAAACTGAGAATTTGAGCCCCAAGCTGAGGTACAAATTTCACAAAGTTAGAATTACATCTCAACCCGACAATACCATGTACTATTTTTCAATTAGAACATTTGGAAGCATCACTGAAAATTCTTGCAGACACCTCCAGTAAGGGAAACAAAGCCGTCATATTAATGTAAGTACATAAACAATCACAAGCATCTTATTTTGATGAGACAAATTTTGAAGCTTACTAATATTTCACCCCATGATTTTGCAGATTAATTTAATATTCAGGCAATCATTCCCAGAAATTGATTATACAAAATATATAATGCTCTTGTATTTTAGTTCAGATTATAACGAATGAGAAAGCATGCTCTTCCAATCTTAAGCAAGTTAACAAAGGAAAATTGACGACATAAATACTCAGAAAGTTCGGAATGTACAAGAACCACCAATAGGAATCGATCAAAACACAAATCCATCGAAACCCCAACATTCATCGATTGAGCAAACAGAAATCAAAAAAAAAACCCAACGAGAATTGATTAAATCAAAAGAACTATGCTATTTACTTGCGATGAAGAAATACACATGCCCAATCGCCTAAACCCTCTTCTCCTCTACGGCTAAACCCCCAACGAATGACCCCTTCCTCGTTCCTCTTCTTCTCTTCTTCCACGATTTCTTCTCCTCTTCTCTTCCACTCGATTTCTTCCTCTGTTCCCACGAACGACCAAGAGGAACAAATCTCTCCCTTCCTCCTCTTCTTATTCTTCTTCTTCTCTTCTTCCCCAACGATTTCCCCTTGTTCGTTTTCTTCCTCAAACCCTAAGGACCTAAGCACAAAAACCCCAAATGAAAATCGTCAATGGCTTGAGTTTTGTTTTCTTTTGGTTTAAACCTTTGAACCAATTTAACCCTTGAACCATTAAACCAAAACCCCTTTAACCCACTAATCGAACCAACCCATTACCAAATGGTTTGACTCAAATTTAATTCTCTATTGTTTTAACTAAACCTATTAATTAATTTTAATTTTTAATTTTTTTTTCTCAAAATTCTAGGGTCTTACACATAGGCAAGCCCAAATTTCTAAGCAGTAGTGTTAATTTTGGTAATTTTGTTTTTAATCAAGAAGAAACAGGCTTGAAATAGTAAAGTGAGTAATATAAGAAGATTTACCCTTTAGATTAATAGAATATAAAAGATTTAACAGTCTAATAATCAAATATCTAACACCGGGATTTAAATCCTTTCCACACCACACTTTGAGAAAGGATTCTATAAAATTATACGAAAAAATGAAAACCAGATTAATAGAAACTTTTTCAAACAATAACTTTAACCTCAGATATTTGGACAAGTAGGCAACAAATAAGTTATTTAGCTATAACTGCACATTATATAGATGAGAATTGGAGTATTAAAAAAAAATACTAACTTTTGAAGCACTAGATTCAAGCCATTCTGGAATAACTATAACAAATACTATAGCAAAAAATATAAGAAAATATAAAATACAAAATAAAATAATGGTTATAGCACTTGATAAAGCAAGTGCTAATAATGTTGCAGTAGATATATTAAAACAACACTTAAACTTAAATATAGATGGATGTTTATTTTATGTTAGGTGTGTTTGTCACATCCTAAATTTAGTTGTGCAGGATGGCTTAAAAATTGTCCAATATTATTTAACAAATATTAGAGATGCAGTAAGATACTTAAAACAATCTAGCACAACTGCTAAAGAATTTAAAAATTATTGTGAAAGTTTAGGAAAGCAACCTAAAAAAATTACCCTAGATGTTGAACATAAGTGGAACTCAACATATTTAATGCTAGAAGCTACACTAGAATTAAAACAAGAACTTACACTATTTTATAAAACAAAAGTACCTCAAAGTGAACTAATAGAACTTGATTGGCAAATAGCAGAAATTTTAAGAGATTTTTTAAAAGCTTTTTATGATGCAACAAGATGTTTATCAGCGGTTTATTACCCAACATCCGCAAGTATTTTAAATTGTTTATATCAAATAAGTATTTTCTTTAAACAATATAGAAGCACGCCCGTTGCTAAGGATATTTGCCCTGCAATGGAAGCTAAAATTTTAAAATATTGGCAAGATATACCTAATTTATATTGTTTAGCTACTACAATGGACCCTAGGATTAAATTAGGAGTGAAAGACTTAATAGATGGAATAAATGAGAATATGAATTCTTCTTTTCAAATAGATATACGTAAAATAAGAACCCTATTAGAAAGACTTTTTGTGAATATGATACTAGCAGTAGCAGACAAGGTCAGACTCAGACCCAAGAAGCACTACCAGATAATTCCCCTTGGAATTTTTTAAGTAGGAGAAGAAGGGGAAAACAACCAGTATTTGGTAGTGGGGGATCATCTGAGTTAAGGATTTATTTAGAAAGCCCCCCAATACTTTTCCATACTATGGAAGAGCATAGTTCTTTTAACATTTTGACATGGTGGAAGCAAAATCAGGTTAGTTATCTTGTGCTTGCCACAATGGCACGTGATCTACTAACGGTTCCGGTTTCCACAATTGCATCAGAATCAGCTTTTATCATAGGTGGACAAACAGTGGACGACTACAGGAGCAGATTAATGCCGAAGATAGTGCAAGTATGTGTCTGTCTTACAGATTGGTTAAGGGTGGAACTGAGAGATCAGGAATATGAAGATGATAAACTTGCTGGAGACTTCGATGATTTGAATCTTGATGAATTTAGTCATCTAGATTAGTCTAAGTTTTATTATATTTTTTGTAATCAAAGTTTAGGAATTTTACTTTTTCTTTTTTTTTTCTTTTAAACTGCAAATGAAAGATAGATGAGTGGGTGCCAACCTAATTGGGATGTGCTCATACTATAGTGATGCAGTATTATTTGTGCAAGTGATTATGTATTATTTGCAAAGTTGTACTTGTACTTGTGATAATTAATTAATATATATTTTTTTGAGCAAAATCTATCTCAATATATGTAAGACAATTTTGTGAATAATAATAATATTTTTCTGAATTTTTTTGTGATATTTTACTATTTTTTTGTAATTTTTCTTGATTTTTAAGAAAAAATCATTTTTTAATACCCTGGCCCATCAGGCCCGATGGCAGCCTGCCAGCCTGCGGTAAACGAGCCCGGGCCGTGCCGAGTCGGCCCGTTTAGCACCCCTAATATTATTGCAATTTTTGATGGACCATACAATCAAACAAATCTTTCATATAACTTACCTCTCTTAATGTCCTACACTTTACTTAAACTAAATATATTATATCATCAGTTGGATTGTGTTCAACTTCTTTTGCAACTCCTAGGGGTGGCAATCGGTCGAATACGGATCGAATATATGTATATTCATATTTGAATCCGAATTTTTTCGGATCTTAGATTTCAGATCCGTATTCGAACTACGGATCTAAATCCTATATTCTAATTCGTCAATTTCAGATCGGATTCGAATTCGGATCGAATTCATATATATATCCGACACATTGCCAGCTCTACTCAGAGAGGGATTTAAATGAAAAATGGGTTTGAACTTCGAATTTGAAGCACACGCAACAGTAGATATTGAGCGACTGACAAAGAAAATCGTACCCCGAAACTTAGAACAACCGGCCTATTCTGGACAATGGAATTTCAGAGCAAAAAAGGTTTCAAAATAGGGGGTTTTGGAATTGGTTCTTTAAGTGGGTTTGCAGGTACCAATCGCCGGAGGGCGGCAACGACAAAGAGGAGAGAAAGTTTAGATTTAGGGCAAATCGTTGTCTAAAGGTTTTGGTTTTAGTTATGATGGTTCAATCGTGGTTTATAAATGGTCTACAGTCTAACCAATATTTGCTCTGAGTTTATGCATATGATATATATATATATATATATATATATATATATATATATATATATATATATATATATATATATATTGTAACGCCCCGGATCCGTGTTGTTCAATAAAGATATAACACGTCTCACGGAGGTTAGGCAAGGATCGTAAAACAATTATGATCGCTGGATAATCGTCTACTATAACCTGTCAGAATGCACAATTTTATTTATCCAAGAAATGTAACATTTAGAACCTAACTAGAATCATATGGTTCAGCCCCCAATTAGACTTTAATACACCTCAAATATTCAAAGTACTCAAATTCGGAACAAGATAACCTACAAGTCTAAGAAAGGTAATAGTAATCTTCCTCCCTATAAGCCTTAGCAGGATCTACCCCAGTAGTCGCCTCACCACGAGTATCTGAAATTCACAACAAAATAACAGAGTGAGATGCGAATATCTCAGCGAGTAGCACATGCATGCAGAAATAGTTAATCACAGTTCAAAGATATGCATCGATAAACATTTCGTACGATTAAACAACTAATATCAATTTCAAGTTCAAACCAAAACCCATTTCATCAGTCAAATCACATCTCAATTAAGTACGGCAACACATCGATTGGTCAATGTCATGACTATCGTTTAGTTGATAAATTAAACATGCCAAGTAGACACTCCACACCTCCATGTACACAGTTCCGGCCTACTCAGGGTTTCAGAAACTCTGAAATGACGGCCTACTCAGGGTTTCGTCATCCAATGCAGGCCTACTCCCCGGGTTTCTGCATTGACAACCAGGCCTACTCAGGGTTTCTGGCTGCTCTACACCGGTCGTGGCAACACACAAGGCCATGCAATTCCAACAACCAACAAATAACATTACATTACTAAGCTTAGACTCTGGATCCAGGACAAGCTAGACCAAAACAGTAAAACATCGTATAATCTCAATTCCAACATTAAAGTAAAACCATTCATTCCACATCATGTAAAACTCATCACAGTTCATCATCTGTCCCTCTGGACCAAGCAGTACCTCAAGTACTTTCAGTAGTTTCTCATTTCCACAAACCATGCCATTTGAATACAAAACACAGTTATTTATAACATGACAATACATCCAGCATTTTCCAAACAAATAAAACCAGAAGTCGATAATTTCTCAATTAGAACAGTGTATAAATTCGAGGAGAAGACAACTAAGAACTCCTAGTGTTTTGGTATCCAGCACAACATGCATAAAATAACCTAAACTCATCCTTAGAAGCCTTTAAGAATTTGCCACTAGAATTCTCCTAGGAATTAAATAAGAAATGCAGGTTCCAAGGTTACCAGAACAAGTGATTGGTGAAGTAGTATAAACCCCAAGACATCAACATCCCCCTTGGTTCAGTCGGAAATCAATTTCGGCAAGTATAATTGGGTATGCGCTCACTTCCTGAAGTGAGCGCTAGGTGAGCACCAGTCGGCGGATAGAAATCAGGCGAAAATGGACTACGCGCTCACTCGACGCTAAGTGAGCGCGAGCTGAGCGAGAGAAAGGCGCGAGAAGAGCGCGGGATAGGCGCGAGATAGGCGCGTCTATTTTAAGTAGGCGCGAGCTGAGCGAGAGAAAGGCGCGAGAAGAGCGCCAGATCAATATTTCTAAGCGCCTACTTCCCGAAGTGGGTGCAAGTGGGTGCCAAGTGGGCGGATACCCACTGCGATTTTCAAGTCTCTGTTATTTCGAGATCTCCAATTCTGGCTGGTTTGTTTAGGTCTGTAATTGCTCCAATACACTCCCAATGCTCCCAGAAGACTTCCCAACCAATTTTGGATTAAATCTAAACATCTTTAATTTCAATTTAATTTTTCAATCTAACGTTCGGACTCACGGTATCCCAGAAAAACCCAGAACTCACAATACAACCATGGCATTCGAAATATGTCACGAAGAAAACTAAAACCTCGGTTTTAAATCAGTGCTACTCACCGTATGCGCTTAATCCCAGAACAACAGCCTCTTCCACAACCGGCCGAGCATGACTCCGGCTGCGCGCGAAGATGAAAGGGTAGCCGCACGAATCCTCTGCTCGCGAGAGAAATAACCCACAGAAATCCGACTCCAATAACCTCATAGTAGTTCTTCCGATTCTTGTTCTTCACGGGAATAACCCTAATCGCCATTAACAGCCGCAATCGGCAAGTCGCCCAGTTCTCCAGATAACGAGACTAACGAAAATATTTCCATAAGTACGATACGAGTATACGTTTAAACCCAAACCCTACTTTCCCCTTTTGGTATATTTCCCTTGTGATACATACGCCGCCCGATCCCTCTTTAACTCCTTGATCCTATGCGCGCTCGCCCACTGGAAACCCTACATGTTCCGGCCACTTAGGTTAACAAGTGCCCAAGCTATATATATATTTTTTAATAATAATAAAACAAAAATAAACTCACCAAAAATCAGGGTCTTACATATATATATATATATATATATATATATATATATATATATATATATATATATATATATATATATATATATATATGTATATATGATTTCGGTTGGATCCTATTCGGATCGGATACATGTATATTTGTATTTGAATCTGAATTTTTTCGGATCTTAGATTTCAGATCCGTATTTGAACCACGGATCTAAATCCTATATTCGAATTCGCCAATTTCGGATTCGGATCGAATTCAGATATATATCCGATCCATTGCCAGCCCTAACAACTCCTATTGTTCTGTGTTCAACAGTACCGTGTCTCTCTCTCTCTCTTACGGCCTCACCCGTCTACACTAGATTAGTTGGGTTTGTCAGATAAACTCCTCCCTCAGCCGTTTCTCTCCAGCACTCTGTTGCTATTCGTTCAGGTCGTGTCTTCTAGAACCTCTAGCCCTCCTTCTCCCTCTCTGTTTGTATCTATCTAAAACTCCCTTCCTTCACAACGAGATTCGTGACTTCTAGGACCTATTCTCGGTAGTAATCCATCCAATCGTCTTACAGGGCCTTCTCGATTTCTCGGTAGTAATCCATCCAACCACCAGAGAAGAAGGCTAATCACCACAACGGCACCATTTTATGAAGCTTTGAAATCTGGTCTTGCTGATGTTCAATCATTTGCATCCCGATCCCGTGCACAGTCACCATTTGGGAATATCTTTCAGGGACCAAAGCTTTGGGCGAAATTGATAGCCAATCCGCCTACTAGGGCTTCCTCGTCTTCAACAGCCCGATTTTGTTTAAATGATTCAAGATGCGCAGAGAAACCCCACCGGTAAATGGCAGTGGCTGCCTGTAATTTTAGGGCAGTCTCATGCTTCAATTGAGCCTGTCTTCTGAAGAGCTGGGCAACATAGACATTCGGTAGACCCGTTTGACGGCGAGACTTTAGACTTCAGTTTGACGGCGAGAAGCCTATTGACGGCGTTGGCTTTGCTCTCTTCCATTGGATTTAAAGCTCGGCACCAAATGAAGAAAGTTAATAATTATGCCGGATGTCTGGGTTTTCTCTATAATGCTCCACTACCCTATAGCGTCACTGTCACCGATAGTGGATATCTGATCTCCGCCACAAACTTCCCCCATGGCCTCTGCTGTACGCTTCTGCAATGTTTCCCTTTCGATGGAAAAACTACCGAATCTCTAAAATGTTTTTTTATTAGGATTGTTACAATCAAGAACTTGATGCAGATGTGGGGATCTTATAGAGAAGGCTCAATATGGAGGCTTAGATGTAATAGACATATACATCTTCTGGAACACTCATGAACCTTCTCCTGGAAATTTACTTTCCTTGCTCTTTGTCGTCAGTGTTACTCGATTCTGCTCTGTTTGCTCTGTCATTGTGCTTCAATGCTTATCTTAACCTTTATTTTTGGTGGGGATTTCAGTATTATTTCGATCGGGGGGTACCATCTGGTTCGAATCATTAAAACAATTCATCTTTCAGGACTTTACGCTCATCTTCAAATTGGGCCTTATGTTTGTGCAGAACAAAATTTTGGGTACTAGCAGTCACCACTCACCAGATCTATTATATTTATAATATCTTGCAGACCTTTTATTTATCTATTTTTTTTTTATAGAAATAATATCTTACAAACCTTTAGATGCGATATATATTGTTTTGCTTTTTTCTTTTTATTCTCACAAAAACTATGCTTAATTTTCTCAATTTAATTGGAGATTTTTTTTCTCTCTATTATTTCATTTTTATGCAAAGCATTTCCTGTCTGGTTAAAATATGTTCCGGGCATCAGCTTCAAAACAGATAATGAGCCTTTCAAGGTCCTTATTACTCTTTATTTTTTCCCTCCAATTTCTTTATAACAAGCACATAGACCTAAAAAACACAGAAAAGGGAGTATTAAAGAGCTACAATGATTTCATCCTTTAACTTCCATAGTAATTTTGTGTAATCTTTTTTTGTTTTTCCCTTAAATTCCTGTTTTGTAGATGGCAATGCAAGGGTTCACACAAAAAATTGTCCAGATGATGAAGGATGAAAAGCTCTTTGAATCCCAATGGGGTCCTATCATCCTTTCTCAGTAAGGTCTTTGAGTCTATCGCTTTATGTGATTCTACTCTTAGTTAATTCTTGAATTTTGAGATTTTACAATTTGTATTACATGGATATAATTATTTTGCTGTGGGAATTTTCCAAGTCATTTTTCTTTTTAAAGAGATAGGGGGAAAAGAAAAATGGAAGATTCAGAAGCTATTCTAGATCCCAATATTAACTAATTTACAATGAAAATAGATTATATTTTGTGTGTACAGATTGACAATGAGTATGGACCTGAAAGTAAGGCATTTGGAGCTGCTGGTCATGTATACATAAATTTCTCATGCTTGAGTTTTATATGCAGTAATCGAACAAAAGTGGAGGTAGGTTCTTTCCATCAGTTCCTGATTTGTTTGAAATCAAATTTTTAACTTCTTTTCTGAATTTTTCCTCTAATATATTCATTGTTTATATATTGTTATTGAAATGTAGTTTTAAATTTATCAGGTATTGCTTATTATGGTCTTCCATATGTGTACAACAATTTATCTTTTATATTTTTCTTTTGCTGGCCCCCTTCCAGATTTCATTTTCTATTTCTATTTCTATATCTATCAATCAATAAAAAAAATGATACTTTTCTCAGTATTTATAACTTGAACTGGATTCCGTGGCTTGCACCATTATGTCAACCACATGGAATATTTTCAATTGGATCAGTCGGGTTACTCTTTAGATCAATTTCAATGGCGATTGAACTCTTCTTTTTTTTGTTGCTTCTAAAATCATTTGACTATTGTTTGATTGGATAATTCATTTATTATCTTATTTTGATCACAAAAAGATAATATCAGCTTAATAAAGCTTATTTGGATTATACACTTTTCCAGCTGAACAGTGATATCTAGATGCAACTCACTTTGAGTCTGAATGACAAAGCACACATCTACTATGGATGAGCCAACTCCTCTAAGGAGAGAGTTGCTTTGAAGGTGGACAGAAGATCAGTTTTGAACGAGCAGGTAATGAAGAAGAGTTTTTGGCAGTGAAGCGTGCCACTCTACATAGCAGATAAGATGTTTTAATGTTCAACTAATCATTAAAATCTTTTACATAGGCATACACTTTAATGGCATATCATTGTGAATACTTGCTTAGTGAAATTGATTCTTATCACTAAGCAAGTAGTCAAAATGATGACCGAGTATAGGTTTATCATACAAAACTAGAACGAAAAATGTTGTATGTTGTTAGTCATACAAAACCACTATGTCATGGTTCTTTATTTCCGTTTCCATTTATGCATTTAATCTTACTTAGTTTTTTCTTTTTTGGTAATGTTTATTCTCAACTTATTTCTTTCTTCTTCTTCTTTTTGTGCTTGGATTGATAGAGTCTCAAATATTCTTCATTTTTAGCACCCATAATTTCATTCACATTTGACCATGGTCACACTCGTAGGATATGATTACCCAATTGAACTCCTCAATTTATTTAAATTTTCTTTCCTTAAATACGATAGCAGATTCAACATATGTAGAAAATATTTTTCTTTGAGGGAAATTGGTTCAAACAGTGAGGTTGATATTCAAATTCCTTGCTTCGTAGTTGACCTTGATTATGACTAGAAAGAATAACTTGCTCACTGTGTATCTGATTTTTCAATCTCAGGGATATATGGTCCTCAACAGACTTTTGGCATTTGTACAATGGCTTGAGAAGGCAGACATTAAGGAAGAGTATGAAACTTTATCATTCAAGATAGGTAACGAGAGACATTTTGAATAGGTATTCAAGATATACGCAGTGAAACTTATAGAGAGTTCTACAATGTGTTTGCACATCTTGAGTTTGCAATCTTTTTTAGGTTTACCTATACATATCTTTAAGAAAGAGTGAACACAATTTTCGTTGTTATTTTCTAAGACTTCAGTTAACAAGCATTTTTCTTTTTTGTGTGAACACAATTTTGGTTGAATATATTTGCTTCTTATATCTACATGTTACAAAAAGATTAACCATACTTGAAATTAACATTGGCTTTTTATATGGTTTGTTTCGTCGTTTGTATCATTCTTATGATATTGATAGCTATTTTCGTCTACACGCCTGTGCAACGCAGGGGCAGATTGCTAGTTATATCAGAGGTAAACTCTCTCTCTCTCTCTCTCTCTCTCTCTCTCTCTCTCTCTCTCTCTCTCTCTCTCTAACAACCTTACAGAATAAAAAAGAAGGAAGGTCTTGACCTACTCGAACACCAGAGGTCAGTGGGACAAAGACTATGGTAGTTAACAGTAAGTTGTCGCTTACTTGGCTGTTGATATGCTGCAACTGTAATGTAGGAAATGGAAAGCAGCAGTTGAGAATGGTCATGGCTTAAAAGAATAATGCTTAGCTGACAGTATATTGTGAGATCCCGGATCCCACATGGCTTGGGGAGAAGAAAGTGAAGGGGGGAGATTATGACATCCCGATTTAACAAGGTGCCTTTTGAGAGCAAAACCATGCAAGCTTAGGCCAAAGCAGACAATACCTCGTTAGGCGCCTTTTGAGGATAAAACCGTGTAGGTTTAGGCCCAAAGCAAATAATACATCATTGGGTTGGGTCGTTACGTTTATACAAAATTTTACCTTTAAAGTCCGTGGCTTCTAATTCATGCATTTATAACCTCTATCTCTCTATCTTCTCCTCTCAATGAATCAACAAACAAACCGTGCAGGCTTAGGCTCAAAGCAAATAATACCTCGTTGGGTTGGATCGTTACTTATGCTTATACAAAATTTTACCTTTAAAGTCCGTGGCTTATGATTCATGCATGTATAACCTCTATCTCTCTATCTTCTCCTCTCAATGAATCAACAAAAAAACCATGTAGGTTTAGGCCCAAAGCAGATAATACCTCATTGGGTTGGATCGTTACGTACGCTTATACAAAATGTTACCTTTAAAGTTCGTGGTTTCTGATTCATGCATGTATAACCTCTCTCTCTCTCTCTCTCTCTCTCTCTCTCTCTCTCTCTCTCTCTCTCTCTCTCTATCTTCTCATCTCAATGAATCAACAAACAAACCATGCAGGCTTAGGCCCAAAGCAGATAATACCTCGTTGGGTTGGATCGTTACTTACGCTTATACAAAATTTTACCTTTAAAGTCCGTGGCTTCTGATTCATGCATGTATAACCTCTATCTCTCTATCTTCTCCTCCCAATAAATCAACAAACAAACCGTGCAGGTCAGGAGAAAGAAAAGATGCAATAGTCTTAAATGAGTTTGGAATCCGGATGGACCAGTCCTAGTGCGTAAAGCGTAGAGACTAGATTAAGAAAAGAAGGAATTTTGACCTGTTTACTGGGAATATAATAAATAAATAAAGGAGCTAACAAGTCCAACATTTAGTACTGCACCTTAATTAATTAATTATTCCTTATTTAAAATGTATCAAAGAGGGGGAGTCATAATTAGTTTAAGTAATCAAAGTAAGCCATTAAAGTTTTGTCAAACGGTTTGAAACCAAAGTTTTTATGTTTGTTAATTAAATAAATCCATCTCCTACCCAAGCTAATTAAAATTAATTTCATTTGAATATATATATTATTTTCTTACTCTTTATATTAAAAATAAATAGCATTTAAAATGAAAGCTTATCTTGCTTATGGTTATATAAAAATGAACCACATTCCATTTCGAGTCCAGCGGCTAGTCGAACGTACGGGTGGAGCTAGGGTTTCTTTTTTGGGAAAATTATGAAAAATATCACTTCTCGTTGATAATAATAAAATCAGTATATCATAATTAGGAATTACAAAAAAGGGTCATTTTTTGTGGATAATTATAAAAATAGTCCATCATAATTAAATTACAGAATCACTTTACAAAAATAATTATATTTGAGGATCAATTTATATGGGATACGAGCACCTCATACCTGGGCATAAACTTCTTTACATGGGATACGAGTGCATCTTACATGGGACACAAGTGCATTTTACGTCGAATGCGAGTGCATCATACGTGGACACAATCGTGTTTTACCTATAATAAAATGACACAACCTTTATTTTATTTTTTTGAAAAGTGACCCATCAGGTCAATTACTTTTGAAAAGTGACATTTTTTGTAAAATGAGATCTTTATGGACTGTTTTTATAAATACAGGTCGAAAAGTGACTTTTTCATAATTTTCCTCCCCTGAAACAAGTAATTAAGAAGGTTATTTGATGGCTTTATGAATAATGAGAGCCTCGTGAACTGGGTTGCTACATTAGTTGAAGGTGGGTTTGTGAGGAAAGTTGAAATGTATTTGGGTCGTAGCAGAGAAAGTTGCATTGTAGCAGAGAAAGTTGCATTGTTTCAGAGTAAGCTTTTTGAGTGATCTTTTCACTTCTTTATGTTTCTTGAGAGAGGTGTTTTGGAAAAATAGATGCTGGACTTCAAATGTGTGCCCTTGTGATTTAGTTTAAGATTTTAAGAAATTAAGGGTAAGTTATAGAAACCTCCCTTGAGGTTTGCACTAATTTACACATTACATTTATGAAATAACACTTCCCTTAAGGTTTAAAGAAAGGTCACGCTCATGAGTTAACTTTATGATAAATAAAAGGGCTTTTTGCATTCATACCCCTACATTATCATATATTTTTGCATCTATATCCTCTTCTTTTTAATATTTTTATGTATACCCCTCAATCTAGCATAATTGTTGCAGATGTACCCTAATGAAAAATTCTATTAACTTTTGGTGTTTGTTTTTATTAAATGACTAAATTAACTTTCTATAAGATGAAAAAAATATTAAATAGCCAAATGACAATGGGTTTAGGTAGAATTCCAATGAAAAATTATTAATCGAGCAAATTAATATCAATGAGGTAAAGTATATATGCAATAAAAATGATAATATAAGGGCGTAAGTTCATTTATAAGATAATATAGAAGGATAAATGCAAAATATTTTTATTTTATAGAAGGTTATTTTAATCATTTAATAAAAATAAACAACAAAAAACAATAGACTTTAACATTAGGGGTAAGGTTGTAATGATCATATAAAACTGAGGGGTATAAATACAAATATTTAAAAAAAAAAAAGAGAGGATATGGATGCAAATATAGTATAATGTAAGGACATGGATGCAAAAAGCCCTAAATAAAATAAGATATATAAGAAATAAATAGCATGGCATTTAAGTAATTAAAAAAACAAATAAGACTTTACGCGCTAGAAGTTTATTTATTTTATGATAAATAAAACAACACTTTATTTGGGATAAGATAAATAACACTTTCGCCTGTAAGGTTTATCTTAATTATTTGGGATAAACACTCAAAGGAGGTTTCTGTAATTTACTTTAAGAGTTTTTAAGCAATTTTTGTTGTTGTAGTTCTGATTTGAAAACTAAATATAAATAGATGTAAAAGAGTAGATAGCAATTAATTTAGGTAACAGGAACTAAAACAGAACTAAAGTTTATACTTAACAGATCAGAAATAAAATCAAATGAAATCAGAACACTTGAATTAACGAACAAATTCACAAGTCACTAAACAGCAATTGTTTAATATATGAAATACAGTAGCAGTACACAAAGTGGTAACAAACTTAGATGGGATTGGAAGAAGACAAACCAATAAAAAAGGATGTCGTTAACAATCTAAAAATAGCATAAGAAATTTAACGCACACAACAAAATAAATTAGATAAAAATAAGTAGAAATGAATAGCATGCAAATCTAAAGACAGGTTTTCAACTATAGAGATTTGGGGGCCAAGAACAGTACATTGTAACCGAAGTAAAATTAGCAAGACAATTTAAATAACTATAAATTAAACTTATCGATTTCAGTAGACCAAGGCAAGGCTTAAGAAGCCTTTGTGCTTAAAGCATTAAAGTGCCCCTCTTTGGATGAGATCCTCAGCACGCAGGTTACAGCACTCAAGCTTCCAGCATTCAACGGTTGTGGATGTCCGGTAAGTCGTACAACAATACCGGGTTCAGACGAATTCTCAAAGAGGCACTCAGATCAGGAGGAAAATCGAAACAAACAGAAAACAATCAGACGGTTCAGATGGGATTTCACTTCTTCTCAGATCTCAGTTTTCTCTCTTCTTAGAATAAGAGATGATGGCAAGCAAAAGAGGGTTTCACAAATTCAAAAGAGGGAGAAGAGAGAGCTGTTGAGATTTCAAAGAAAGGGTTTTCAGATCTCATATATTAGACCTGTTCCGAATGAAATGAAGAAGAGAATAGAATGAGAGATCAAAATGAAGAGAAGATGTTTTCGCAGAGAGCAAAACTAGGGTTCGTCCCCTTCTCTTCTCACGTTTTTCAGATTTTCTAAAAACTGATTCTCAATAAAGCAATAACCCAATTAAATAGTTGAACCAGGCGAACCAGATGGCTGGTTTGTCAGTTCAGTTACAACCAAATCAAACGTTAAATAACGTTATGAAATTATAACGTTATTTAACGTTAACAACCAGAAAGATCGGAGTCTCTGTTTTGAGACTTTCCAAGACAAAATACAACACTTTCTCCCTGATGCTCCAATATTCACCAGTTTCTTCATAATAAAGATGAACAACATGGCTCAGAACTCTATCCATATCCTCAGTCAATGCATCTTTAACAATGAATAAATTAGTTTTCTCATATATAAGAGATTATATATGACTATGCCTCCTATATTTTCAGCTTCAATTCCAAAATACTTCTTGTTACATCCTATGGGAGATTGTTAGATCCCAGTAGGTTGTATTGGCTTAGTTCCATGGATGCAAAAAGAGGGTTCATATTAAAACAAGTCTAAGTTTTCCTATGTCAAAGGGTTTAGAATGTAAAGAACAAGTTGTCAAAGTGTCTACATTTCAAACAGCATCAAAATCGGAGTTGAACGAGTAAGTTATGACTCATGATAGACGTTGGCTAGATGAGTGCTCAAGCGGTGTTATAACAGACGTCTACTAAACCTTGTTTTCTTCTTTCTTCTTTTACCTTGAAGTTTCGAGTTGGAAAGATTAAGTGCACATGGGAGTTCCTACAATATCATATGAGTTTGTTAATTTGGATTATCACAGAGAAGATCTTCGGAGTTCTAGAGTGTTGCTGTGGAGCAAATTAATTTGAAGAATTCTTCAGATACTTCAGTCTATGAATTGTCAAGGTCTAGCATAAGGATGTTGAGTGGTCTAAACTACAGTTTATAAGTCTTCTTCTCATAATGATATCTTTTAGGTGCTACCTGATAGCCCAGAGGGTTTTTCTCATAGAGAGTTCTCTTTGAGTTTTCCCTTTGTCACCACATTACCTTGTATGTGTTAATCTATTTACTTGCTTTTATTCTTACACTTGATTTGTGTGGCTAACTATTAATTTTTTCAAATTTTTTGAAGACTTGTGCATCCCTATTAATCATTAACATATTTTCGATTGGTAGAAAAAATTAGCTCGGCATTGTTACACCTATTTACCCCATGTGTATTGGAATTTTAAAGACCGTATTTTCAACTTCTACAGATATTATGTAATATATAATAAATGAAAAGAGTTCGGTAAAAATAGAAACACCCAAGAGCTTACCATGATATTGTCTTATTCCTCACAAGAAAAAAAAATTTTGATATTGTGCTATTAAAGAAAATGATATAATAAACGTCCAAGAGCCATAGGCCTGCTCTCCTGGACCACATTGACAATATTCTTCATGGTTTATTCACCACATGTATAGGCAACTTCAATGCCTATTCTGGCCTGTCGTTATGTCAACTGACTTTTCTCAACTTTCCTTCGGACGTCGGCCCCCACCACACAGCATAGTGGATGTGGCATGTCTTCATCGGTTAACCTTCAGGGAGGGCGGACGTTTAAATCCACGACCTTGGCGTATAATAAAGCTAATTGATACCATTTGGAACACCAATCTTACCGAAAACTAGAGCTGGCAAAATGCGAAGCGACCCGAGTTAAACGAGTTTGGGTTGACCTGTTTATTAATTGGGTTGGGGGTTTCCCAACCCGACGGGCAATCCGATTTTTTTAAAAAGGGGCAAAAGTATCTAGCACCGACCCGATTAACCCCCAACCCGACCCGAACCCGGTACAACCCGATCCAATTAACCCCCAACCCTATTTTAATCATATTTTTTGAAAAATAAAAAATAATAATAATAATAAACGGGTTGGCGGGCTGAACCTGTTTATTGGCGGGTTGGGTTTGGATTTTCCAACCTGCCTTAATTTAGTCTAACCCGAACCCAACCCAATTATGACATGACCCGAACCCGACCCAACCTGCCCGTTGCCAACTCTACCGAAAACTTAAGCGAATAATACAGGTGAACTTTATATATTTAATTATATTCTTAATACATACTTTTTTTTTGGTGGAATTCTTAATAGATACATGAGATCATATTGGAAAAGAAGCCGACGATTCTTTTTGACAGCAACTTGGCAAAGAAAAGGACATTCATGATATTTGTTGGAAAATGATTTGGAGACCCAAGAGTAATGGGGCCTAAATGTTGAAATCTTAGGGTTCAAATCATCTGCTCTGGATGCCCAGCAGTGCTGGGCACCCAGCAGCCAATGATTTGAAGCCACATCACCTGCCGCAGCCACATTATTTTTAATGCTGCAGGTGATGTGGCTTCAAATCATTGGCTGCTGGCAGATGATTTGAATCCGAAATCTTAAACACTGCCATTATAGTTCAATCTTTCCAATATGTTGTCAGATGTGACTTGGTTCTCATTGCTCGGTTACAATCAATGATCGCGATCTACAGAGATACACAAATGTCTCAAACGTCTTACGCGCTGATTGCAAACGCGTGGGGTCTATTTGTATCTTTGGAGTATCTTGCTGAAGGACATTTATTTATCAATGGCCGCTGTTGCCTGAGGAATCTCATAGTTAGTTAAGCTGCTCTTCTTGCTCTCACCCATTACTCCTCCTTCTTCTTCAACTCTTCCTTAATTCTCAGCTTGCAAGCTCAATCACTGAGATGAAGATGAAGCTTATAGAGAGTGATGGGTCTGAATCGCCACTCCATGAAAGGGTTGATCCCGGAACGAACGATCACAAGATTGCCATTATCCCTCCAGTTAGAGGAAAAATTAAGCGGCAGATCTTCAAATGTTTGTTCCAACAGATGAAGATTACGCTGCAAGGAGCCATTCATCTCTTTACCTGCAATTCCTGAAACCCTTCAGCTAGCCTTATTATACTGTTGATGATGTTGATGTTTCATGTTTTGTTCTACTCACGTTGTAATAATTTTGTATTGATTCCTGTTTGTTGTTTAATAGTGAATTTTTCTTGTTGCTACGATGAAGCCCAAAACTAGAAAAGGATTAGAATATGCAAATGAGAGAAAGAACAAAGAGTTCCACTGTTACCATACATCTATAAGCAAAGGATTTGAAACAAAACCAAACTCCCACACGAAAGAGACGAACAAGAAATCCCATTGACAGCACCAACTTAAATGACTAAAAAAAAACTGGATTAATTTGAATCCCACAAGTTCCTTCCCATCTTTGTCCCAGTTTCTACCACAATTTTATTTATATGAGTGCACCGGTGGCATATGTTTTATTTGTCCAAAATAAGATCTAACTAGCCCAATAGACTCACCCACGAGAGGCATGGCTAGTTTATAAGTAGTCAAACAAAAGCTGAGTTTTTAATTTCCAATAAAAAGAAGAAAAACAAAGGCGGCAAAAAGAAAAATAGAACCACTAGATTTGAAGACTACTTGGTGTAAGAACAAAAGCGAGCCTCTTTTTTTTTAATCTTTTCCCAAAGGTCATTATCTAGGGAAAGTTTGATATGTTGGGTCCTTCCATATACATATATTGTCACATGAATATATGCAGTGAACATTCAATTCCTTCAATGTAACCACTTAGTAGCTTAAGGTGGAATGTTGCACAAGCTCCAAATCTTATAAGCCAACCAGTATCATAGTGTGAGGGTGTTGGGCCAAAGCCAGGCCCGTATCTGCTAGAGCCTAACGCTAGAAGATCGGCTGGAGCCTCCACAGATTTTTGCCATGTGTCCCTAATTTATTATTAGCTACAACCAAATTAATCAATGAGTACAACTCACTTATCAAGGGTACAACATAGTTTAGCATAGGATACAACTCAACTCATCATGGGTACAACCCAATGTACATATCATAGGGTACAATTCCACTTATCATGGGTACAATCCTATTCGTCATGGGGTACAACCCAACTTATCGTTGGGTACAACCCATTTCATCATGATAGGTGGGTATGATGAATGAGTAGGACATGTGGCGAAGATCGGTGGATGCTCTTGTAACGCCCCGGATCCGAGTTACATAGAGAAAACCATAACTCATCTCCGGAGGTTAATACATATATCGCAGGATCACAATATCAGAGTGATAGAAAAAAAAAAACATGAATACCGTAAGAACTATATAATCAGAGAATGCTAAACAAATCCTGAACTGAAATAAAACTCACATGATGGAGCAACTACCCGCAGTAAACGACCTCTCCAAGAGTAGATGAAAACAAACAAAACAATATGGAATGGGATACGAATATCCTAGTGAGCAGCACATGCATGCACAAAATCATTTAGTTCGGTTCTAAAATATGCCGCGGTTAAAAGCATACACGGTGACGATAACATATCTAAGTCGAATAATCCAATAGCAATCCAACAATCCAAATGATAGAACTCCGAAATCTATCATGAAACCCGATTAATAACATCAGTATCAATTTCTAAATATAGCCACGAAATCACGTATAACCAGGTAACCATACATAGATGAAATCATTATTTCAAATAACTCAGGGTTTCAAAATACTTGAGTGTTTATCATGGGCCACTCCCACACCAATAGAGTATTTTATCATGGGCTACTCCGTACCAAAACCAATAAACTAGCAGATAAAACATATCGGGTCAAATAAAATCAAATCCCAATGTTGGTCAATGTCATGTAGTTGCTTAAATTGGTTAATCAACATGCCAAGGCGACATCCACACCTCCATGTACACAGTTCCGGTCTACTCAGGGTTTCGTCATCCAATGCCGGCCTACTTAGGGTTTCAGCATCGACAACTAGGCCTACTCAGGGTTTTTGGCTGCTCTACACTGGTCGTGACAACACTCAAGGCCATGCAATTACACCAACGAAGCAATAACATTACATTACTAAGCTTAGACTCTGGATCCAGAACAAGCTAAACCAAAAACAGAATACCAAATGCATAAACTCACCATTGGCAACTGTAGACACCCCAAATTGCACTGTCAAAATGATCAAAAATCATTATCTCCTTGAAGGCCAGCACAGAATTTGAGAAAATGAGTTTTTTCCTTGTATCCGGTAACTTAGGCCGGATACAAGTGTTTTTCTTAGTATTCGATGGAACAGGCCGGATACAAGCAGACCTCAGTGTATCCGGCATCATATGCTGGATACATTAAGGCACTTGTGTATCCGGCCTGACATGCCGGATACATAAGTTTTGCTCAAAATTAAGGTTTTCCGAGAGCTTTCATATTTTACCATCATATCCCTCATTAAATGAGTGGAAATCTCGGAAATAGCCTTAGGGTTAAGGTTGGTGGGCTATAGACCTTATGTTGTGTCTACCATTCCAACAACCCTAACCCTAGCATTTGCCTATAAATAGGAGACTCCTCCTTAAGCAAATGGCCATTAACTCTCTTGCCAACAATTCTTGCCAAGAAGAGCTCCAAGAGAAGAGGGAAACCGCTGCGGAAGTGCTTCCAGAATCCAGGTAAGCCTCAAACCTCTCTTTAATTTTCTGTTTTTACATTCTAGATCTAGATCTCTTCTTCTATCTTTCTGTAGAATAAGGCCCTTGATGTGTGTATGAAAACCCTTCCCTGGCTCAAAGTATCTCAAGACTCCCCCTAGCCGTAAAACGTGAAGGCGGGATCTAGGAGAAACGAGACTGGGGATTGATCCTAGTGCTAGAACCTTCATTTGAATAAGCCTTTTGAATCTGTGAAGACCGTTCCATATTCAAAGTACCCTAAGATTATCTTGAAGAACCGTGTTTAACGGGGAGAGAAAACTAAGGGAAACGATAATGGAACGGAACCCTAGGTTGTTCTAGAACCCTTTTTTTGTTGATCTAAATGCATGCTATAAGCCTTTTGAATCTATGTAAACCGTTCCATATTCAAAGTACCCCAAGATTATCTTGAAGAACCATGTTTAACGGGGAGAGAAAACTAAGGGAAACGATAATGGAACGGAACACTAGGTTGTTTTAGAACCCTATTTTGATTGATATGAATGCATGCTATCTTTGCTATGTTGTTGGAATGATTTTTTACACTTACACATACATAGCACGTGATTTTGGCGGGATAGGCTCATATTTCGGATTTATTGCATTTATTGTGATAAATCTGAAATAAATAGCCCCAATCAATTCTGGAATGTCTTTAAATGATTTTTAAAGGATTTGTATTCATCTTGCACGAATTGCACACACTTTGTCACAGTTTTGAATTGTTTTTCTCCAAAGAAGGCCTAACTTGACAGCCACTGTACCCCTACTTTGGATACTCATAACTTCATCGTCCGGATGAATTTTGGAGTGATTCTAGAACCATGGGAAAGGTGAGGCTGTCTAGTTTATGCCTACCAAATTTCATTAATTTCTATCAAGCGGATTTTTGACACCTCTCTGTCAAAGTTGATAGGTCAGTTCAGGTCTGAATACGGAACCTGTCACTTCGACTGAGCACCATGTGTTCGTTTTAAGTCCGATTCGAGTGATTCTTGTTTCTGAGTTTTCCTATGGAAGTATAGTTTTAAATCCAGTTGGTTTCATAATTATTTGACTCCATTTGTGTTGTGAGCAACAGATTTACTCAGAGCTGTTCATCAGCACTTTTCTGGGTAAATCTGTGATCTTTGGGGCCTGTTCGGGAGACCACCCAAGGCACATCCGAATGAATTTTTGTATGAGGCTAGTTTCATTTGAAAGATGGCCATACAGACTTCAATCACACCAAATTTCATGAATTTATATGGAGCCGAGTTTTCTAGGTGATTTTCCAAACTTGCCCACTTATCACTTTTAATCATCTCCAGCAGCAGATTTTAAAGGAGCATAACTCCTAGGATTTCAATCGAATTTAATTGAAATTTTGTATGAGTCTCTTATTTACCATAATCTTTCAAATGGATTTGGTTTGATTCAATTTAAATTGGATTTGAATGATTTCAAGACAAATGGTTCTTGCTTTTACTGAATTTCTCGGATTTAACTCAACTTGGTTTTGTGCCACTTTTGCTTTGATTTCCATTCTTTGGTGATATTCCAGAAATGATATTGACGTAAAAGAGGATCTGGAATCCATGTGGATCTTCATGTGAAGATATCATACATTTGTCATTTTTCAAGGTTTTTAATGATTTTTAGCAAGCTTTCTTATCTTTTTTGCATGAACGAACACTTGGCAACCACCTTGTGTGGGTGAATGGGGGTGCCTAACACCTTCCCCCGTTCATAATCTAATCCCCTTACCCATCTCTGGATTTGATTTTCAAGTAGGGTTATTTTTACCCTAGAATTTGCCTTTTAGCACTTTTTGACTATCTTTGAATCATTTGGTGTCCATTCTCACCTCCAAATTCTGAATGGTGGCGACTCTCCCACTTTTTGCGTTGAGCCCGTATGTTGACGGAGGGGGAATCATCTCCGGTGATTTTTCCCATTTCTCACAGCAACACAATAAACCAAACATTGTCGTTATCAGGTATAATACAATATAAACTCATCATAGGTCACTCTGGACCAGAATAGTAACTCATGAAACTTCAGTAGATATTCCAACTCGATAGCACAAAGACAATATTCATAAATCCGGCTCAACACTTGGCCATCCGCTAAAACTTAGGTTAAACAAGTTCACAAACTAGAAAACAGCTAAAAATATGGATAAAAGTAAATTACTAACTCGTGGTATCAAGTATAGAAATTAGACTACAAATAGCCCTTCAAACTCTACTTTTGGGAACTCATAAATCATACCAATAATTGACCAAATGATCTCCGTAGGTTTTAAGCAAATTAACATACTTCTAGCCTCCTAATCTAACCATTGGCTAAAAGGTTTAAGCCTTAAAGAACAAGAAATGAGCTCAAATTGGTTAGCCGCACATCACCTGGAGAATTGGTGGGTGTGCTGACCTCTAGCCCCTTGGCGCCAGGTCGGCGGACCCTAAGTTTTCTATGCGCTGAGCTGCCACCAAGTAGAAATAGTAGGCGGCAGCCCCAGTGGATACTCCCTTGTTTCCTCGGTAGTATTTCCACTCTCTGTTAACTCAATATAACTATGACTATCCTAATTTCAAGCCTCCACAACAGTTGTTCTATGCTTCAACCACTTTCAATAGACATTTAAACTCAAATCGAAATTAATCCTAACAACTTTCATGTTACGCCTCTAAAATCTTCTCGAAAACCAAGTCTGAAACTAACAATTTCTACAATAATGCATTTCGGCTAATCTCAAGTAATCAAATCCAATACGTGGATTAAAACGATGCTACTCACCTGCTACGAAGTACTTCAAGATCGAAGACCTCAATTCCTCTTTAGATCTCCCATGGCTGCCACTGCGAACACCCTTCGACAGACAATCGCCTTCTGATCTCAATCCCTACATAACAATATTTCAACTCTAATTAGAACTGACTGAAATCCACCTTCCTCTAAGCATCTGTTCGCAGTAATCAAACCACCACTTCGCACCTGATCTTGACTCGCACAGGCGATGGAACAGATCTCGGCAATTTCCGGTAGCTACAGCAATTTCCGACAGGAGAGTTCTCTCCTTCCAATTCCTTCCAATCGACTCCCAATGCTCAAACTCACCTTCCTTCACTATTTTCCTCAATCAGTTTGAACAACAGCCGCAATTTCTCCTCCGACAGAAAATGAGCTAAACCTAACTCCTCAAAAGCCGCTGCTACTTATACTGCCCGTTGGCACACCTTCTTCATGATACGATATGTGCTCGCCCACCGATTCACCTACATCATCATTCATTAGCCTTGATTCCCATATCTCAACTTCACTAATTCACATTAAACAGCCCATCCTTTGGTTGCACTTAAATCACTAATACAACTTTATTAAAACCGAACTTAGCTTGCTCACCTTAAATTAATCTCTGCACTCCGATTTGCGAAATTCCATATCTATCCTTGACTTCGATTTCCTGAATTTCCACCATCAAAATATATATAAAAATATTATTATTATTAAGTAATTCCCATAATAACCTTAATCTAAAACTGGGGTTTTACAGCTCCTGCCAATCTTCCATGCAAGAGGCTCCAACAGATGTGAAGGCGCCAAAGCCCAACATCTTGCTACTAGTGTAAGGAAATAAATTTACATTCTAACTAATAACTTCAGTTATTATTGGTATAATGGTAAGCACTTAATCCTACAAATAGAATTAAAAAGGTATGCACACGGCTCAAGTTCCCACCAGCATATGTTAGACTTTTCATATAATGCAAAGCCCTAATGAGCATAAAAACATGCATTAACTATTGACACAAATGATCCACACTCTCCAAAAAGCCACTCTCAATATAATATCATCGATGACTACCTGATTTGGATGAAGAAGGCTTGACATCATTGAGAAATCAACTAGATCTTTGAATAGGACATACGTCCTCTGCTTTGGCTTATTTGCTTGATGATTCATGAACTTTGGCCTCCATTTACTGTCAACAAAAGGATCATCTTTAATTCTTGGCCTGTAATGGAACATATGAGAATTTTGATCCATCCACTGCTTGGGAAGTGCCAACCCCATTCCACCAAGCTTGTTATTGCCCAAAGAACAACTGTTGCTTGTAAATATATCCCAAGTATAGCACCTTGGTATGTATATCTATACTATCCATATCTATATTGTATTTAATGAGAATAGGCCCCTTGGGAAGCATGCCAACAACTATGCATGATTTCCTCAAAAAACCCTTACTGTTTGTTGAGAAGGCATGATTAACATGGGACTAAACTTTTCCTATTCCTTTAAAATGTGGATAGTTGCAAAATCGTTCCCTCTCCATGCGTAGTATTGCATGTGCACCCCTGCTAGTCTGGTTTATAGCAATAGGGGATTTCTTTTTCTTTCTTTTTTTCCATTCCTTTTTGGTGCAAAACCTTTCTTTTTTGGTAACTTGGGGTGTTCGAACCAGGTTGCCCACACCTTGACTATTCCTCAGGGGCCCATACAAACTGAGTAATTACTGAGACAAAGGCCTTAGGGTGGCCCCAAAGAATTGATAGCCCCTAAGAGGTTTTGAACTAAGACCTTGGGGGAGCATTCTCCCAAGCCTCAAGCCTTGACCATTGCCACTACCTTTAAAAAAAGTCACCAAACCATGGACTCACAAGATACATTATTGCTTAGAAAAGAGAAAAAAAAAAATGAAGTTACAGGCTTGTAACTGTTTCAAGCAAAAAGACTTTATATGGTAATTGTAGACACCCCAAATTGCACTAAGGTTTGAGAAAATAATAAAAAAATTGTTTAAGATATCTTAATTGAGCTTTGGCATGTGTCAAAACCTCATAACCAAACAAAAGTGTGATGTCCGTATGTAAAGTGCGGATTTTCTCAAGCAGTATGTATATTACGGACAAGATCATGCTTTCCTCATGCGCGCAAGTGGGCTGTCACGTGTCATCTAGATGCTTTGGCCGTTAGGCCACGTCGGCAACGCATGTGGTGCATAACAAAATCTCATCCGCATGCATTGTGCGGTTTTCTAGTATATTGGTTGTGTTCGCATATATAGTGCGGTTTGGACAAAACCGCATGTTATATGCGGATACGTTCAATTTGTGCAATATCACAAAGGCTCGGGATCTGAGCATTATTTACCATTCGTACGTCTCTCTGGAAGACTCGATCTCCCCTATTTGCCTTCTGAAACTTCTGGATTTACTCCAATTCATGCCTTAGGCTTGAATTGGAATAATCTAGGAGGGTATTTTGGCATACCCTTGGGTCTTTTATACCCTTGGACTTGCCTGTAAATATAGGGGCTCTCCTCTTGCAAAGGGCTAACAATCTGAAGGTTAAGAGCTTTTGAGGAAGAAAGGGAAACTCTGCCCAACTCTCCACTCAAGCTACCAAGGTGAGATTCTTCACTTTTCCTTCTATTTTTACTTAAATTCAAGAACTCTCTCCTTGTACCTTTTTGTAGTGTAAGGTCTTAGATGTGATTGTAGCCCCAAACCACACTCAAAGTACCTTAAGCATCCTCTCTAACCGTAAAACGCGGAGAGAGAGCTAGGGGAAACAAGTGTTGGAATGGATCCTTAGGTGTAGAACCCTTTTGTAATGATACACTTGCCTATTTGTGTTATTTTGTGTGTGATTGCTGTTTTTGTGTGATTTTGATTTAAATTTGGATAAATTACATGGATCTATGCTATCAATAGCATTAGATCCAAATTTTCTCCTAAAATTTTGATTTCCCACACAACCACATATATATCACTTGATTTTTGTCAAAATAGGCATAGATCTTAGATCTACCATCCTCAATATGGTAGATTTGAGATCAGAGGCCTTAGAACAATCTCTTAGGACTTTGTGAGTTAGTTTCAAGTGATTTTATTCTGGAGAAGACCTCATGGTCTAATCTCTCTATTTTGAGCTTTTTGCCTCAATTTGGGTAGATTTGGCTTTTCCTCTCTGATTAATGAGAGTTTTTGAGCCAAATCCTTGCCCTAGATCTTTCTCAATATTTCTCAACTCACTTTAAGGAATGATCAATTGAACCAAATGCACACGCACACACACACAGTTTTAGCTTACTTTTACTTAAAATTTTCAAATCTGGACAGAACCTGTACCCTGTTTTGGATCATTCATAACTTCATCATTCGGATAAATTTTTAAATGATTCTAAAGATATGTGATCAATGAAGATGTCTAGTTTAATCCTGTAAAATTTGAGCAATTTATATGGAGCCAATTTTTCAAACCATTTGATCAAAGTTGATAAGTCAGATTAGATCAGATTGTTGTACTTGTCACTTTGATTGAGTACCAAAGGCTCATTTTAACTCCGATTTTGAGTGATTTCAATCTCTGAGTCTTCCTTTATGAGTCTACTTTCAAATCCAAGTGGTTTCATGAGTTTTCATTTTGATTTGAGTTCTGTGTATTTGATTGACTCTAAACTGCTCAGTAGCAGATTACAGAGTCAATCTGTGATCCTCTAAGCATGTTTAAAAGGGTACACAAGTCACAAATGGATGAAGTTTTGTGTGAGGCTTATTTTTTTTCAAAAGATAGCACTTCATACTTCATTCATACTAATTTTCAAGGATTTATATGGAGCCAATCTTCACAAATAGGCTTTCAAAGTTAGGCACCCACTGCTCTTACCTTTTTATAACAACAAATTTAAAACAAGTATATCTCTTCTGATTTTAATCGGATTAAATTGGAATTTTTCCTGAGTCTTCTACTTAATATATGCTTTCAAATTGCTTTGGTTTCATTCAATTTGAATTTGATTTGAATGATTTATGATTGATTGAAGTTTTCAAGCTCAAATAGCTTCATTTTCTACTAATTTTTCAAGATTTGTTTTACCTTGCTTTTATTCAAGCTTTACTTTGGTTTTTACTTGATCATGAAGTCCTAGAAGTGATACATCCACAGAAAGAGTCCAGGATTAATTGGACTACTCATATGGAAAAATCTTACATGTGTGTGTCTCTTTTCGAGCACTTTTGAATGATTCTATTAGCAAGCAACTTCTAAGCATGAATAGCATATGGTAACCATCTTGTATGAATGACACTACAAAAAAGCAAGGTTTTACCGGCGGTAGGATACCGCCAGTAAGCATACTGTTACCGCCGGTAAAAGTATTACCGGCGGTAAGGACTCACGCCCCAAAAAATGATGTCAGTAAAGGTTATAGCGGTGGTAATTTTCGTACCGCCGCTATTTCTAGATCATTACCAGCGGAAAATTACCGCCGGTAAAAAAATATTAAAAAAACAAAAATCACAATTTTTTTTAGTGGCGGTAAGCTAAAAATAATATTTAAAAAATTAAAAAATATATATTAACGACTTTTAGCAGCTGGAATTACCGTCGCTAAAAACTATATTAAAAAAATCTCTGCTGCCGTCGTTCGGCAGCAGAGATATTTAGAGAGAGAGATAGAGAGAGTTAGAAAGAGAGAGAGAGAGAGATAGAGATAGAGAGAAAGAGAAAGAGAGATAGAGAAAGAGAAAGAGAGATAGAGATAGAGAAAGAGAGATAGTTAGACCTTGGAGGCTATCCTCTTTGAGACAAATAAAATATGAGGGAAGAAATTTGTAGAGAGAGAAAGACAAACATGTTAGTGAGAAAGCAAAGTTTCAAAAAATAAAAGTAGATATAGATGATGGGGTAAAAAGAAATGCATACCTTTAGTTAGATTGCAAGAAGAAAGACAAGAAGAAAAAGACAAGTTGAAGAAGAGGTTCGGTTCGTATATATAGAGGAGACTTTTACCGGCGGTAGGTTACCGCCCCTAAAAGTCGAATAATATTTTAAAATTTGCACTTTAACTTTTAGCAGCGGTAGCTTACCGCCCCTAAAAGTCAAGTCAAAATTCATTTCATTAGCCATGCGGGAAAATTCCCGCTTTTGCTTCTACCGGCGGTAAGCTACCGCCCCTAAAAGTCGAATTAAATTTGAACTTCGTGCTTTTACTTTTAGCGGCGGTAGCTTACCGCCCCTAAAAGCCATGTCGAAATTCATTTCATTAGGAACGTGGGAAAATTCCCGCTTTTGCTTTTACCAGCAGTAAGCTACCGCCCCTAAAAGTTGAAAATCGCGCTTTTACTTTTAGCAACGATAGCTTACCGCCCCTAAAAGTCAACTCCTCTTTCTTTAATTTTTCCCCTTCTATTAATAGTTGGTTTTTTTTTTTAAAATGAAAAAGAGCTTTACCGATGGTTTAACCGCCGGTAAATATTGTGTTATCTTGTTGTTACCGGCGGTTTTAAAAACTACCGGTAAAAAGTTTCAGTTTTTTACCGCAAACAAAGCTTTTTTCTTTTTTGTTTTCTTCGTATTTACCGGCGGTAGTGCTTATACCGCCGCTAAAAGAGTTATTACTGACGGCTTTTTACCACTGGTAAAAGTCTTTTATTTGGCGGGTTGTTCCCGCCATCTTTTTATCGGCAGTAGTGCACCTGCCGTCGATAAAAACATCATTAGCGGCGGGAACTACCGTCGGTAAAGGATATTTCGCACGCAAAAACCTTGCGTCATACGTTTTTCGTGCCAAAAAAAATGATATATTAACTTTTAGGGGCGGAAAGTGTTTTTACCGCCGGTAAAAGTACTTTTAGGGGCAGAATTTTCTTACTGCCGCTAAAAGCCCGTCGCTAATTGCCCTCATTTTTGTAGTGTGAGTAGGGGTGCCTAACACCTTCCCCTATTCATAACCTAATCCCCTTACTTGATCTCTGGACTAGACCGTGAATTAGAGCTACTTTAGCTCTGTTTTTACTTTTTATGCTCACTTTGGTGTCCATTCACACCTTAACCTAAATGGTGGCGACTCCTTCATTTTGTGAACCCCGTGTGATGATCAGGAGATCGCGTAGGTGATTTTTCCATGTCTCACAGTAATTAAACCCAAGAACAAAACCGTGAAGCCCAATGAACTAAAGTAGATAATATCCTTACTGAAAATCTCTGGGTATTAAAATAAGCGTGGTACGACAACATTAGTGGATTTATGGGGAATAGGGATGGCAATGGGGAGGGTTTTAGTGAACCTAAACCAGCCCCTAAAAGAGTTTAGCTAATACAAAACCATAACCCATTCTATCAAGTTGGTAATGGGGCAGGTTAGGGTTGAACCCATTTGTATTAAAAGAATGCCAAAAAAAAAAGTGATTCTAAATGTAATATATATATCAATTAATAATACATTTATTTATTAAAAATATATTTTTCATATGTAATATATATTAATAATAATACTTTAAATATATAAAATCATATTTTGATACATTAATAGCGGGGTGGTGCACGTTGGGTTAAACCTAAACCTGCCACTAACTTGAATTTGACAATATCACACCCGTAACCTCTAGGGGTGTGGCAAGTTACCTATTTTATAGTACACTAATCCTCAGCATTAGCCTAAGGCTCTGATACTATATAGAATACCAATCCAACTAAAAGCCTAACCTGATGATAGGGTTGAACTTTATATATATAATTATATTCCTTAAACATTTTAACCTGCCTGTAGACACCCCAAAATTGCACGATTTTTTATAAATCTTGAAGGAGAGAAATATTATTGGAATTTTCAATTCTTTGCATTGGGTTTGAGATCCTTAACCCATTTGAATCCAGAACCACAAAGGAAAAGGCCCGAATTCAACCTTTTGTGCAAAGTCAAACTTTTTCTGGTTGAATTTTGTTGACTTTTGACCCCAGAAAATGAAATATTTTTTAAAGCAAGATTTCAAGATAATTTTCCCGGTAATCAGGTTTTTAGCAATGTTATTGCATAAATGAATTTTTTGAGATTTTAAATCTTGACGAATACCTTGGTATTAACATATTGAACCTTTTTACCAGACCTGAAAAACTGGAATTTTGCCTTGAACTGAAAAGTTGACTTTTTATTCACTTGGAATTTGGGTCTGGAACTATTTTTAATGGATTCAAATGGGGGGTGTTTGCTTATTTACATGTAATATCTTAAGTAAATGGAGATTAAAAAATACGAGGACATTTACTTAAATGATATTACATGTAAATACGTATTGCCTGTGTTAAAATTCAAATAAAAGCTTCTTTCCTTGTATCCGATGTTAATGTTTGGATACAAAACAACTTTATTGTATCTGTAGACACCCCAAATTGCACTACAAAATGAGAAAATAATGAAAACATGTAATTAGGATTTAAAACAGGCCAAAAATGCATAAAATTCAATCATTTAAGCAGTGCCCGTATTGTACCTGCGGGCTAGTCGCGCCCGAAATTTGTATATGGGCACACAGCGCCCGTAATACAAATGCGGACACCACTTGCCCGCAATATATTTACGGGCACGGGAGATTTATGCGAATTTGATCTTTGCTCGATTTCTGAGCCTTATCTTCAGACTAATATCTCTTTAGATGAGCAAATTATATCTTTTATTCGTTCGAATTATCTTTGTTGGCCATGGATGGGCATTATCCCTATTTTTCAATCCAATCTGGAAGATCTTGGTATATCCCTCTGGACCAGCCATACCCCTGGGTTTGCCTGTAAATAGAGGTGAGATCCTTAAGCAAGGGGTCACGAAATTTTGAAGTCTAAGGAGCTCCAAGTGAAGAAAGGAATCCCTGCTGCTCTGCTTGCTCAATCCAAGTAAGTACCTTTTCCCTTTTATTTTCTGTCTTCAATTCTAGAAGTAATAGGATCTTCTCCATTGCTGTAGAATAAGGCCTGGTTTATACTTGTATTCCCAAACCTGCCTCCAAGTACCTCAAGAATACTCTCTAGCCGTAAAATGTGAAGAGAGAGCTAGGGGAAAAGAGAACAGGTGGATCCCTAGAATAGAACCCATAATCTGTTTTTTCTCCTTTGTTCTAGAATAAGGCTTTTGATTGTGATTGTATACCCAAACTTATCTCCAAGTACCTCAAGAATCCTCTCTAGCCGTAAAACGTGAAGAGAGAGCTATGGGAAAAGAGAACAGGTGGATCCGTAGGGTAGACCCCCATGTGCTCTAACCAGTGAGATATGGCTGTTTTGAATATCCTGATCATGTTTTAATTGTTTTATTTTGAATCTGAATGAATCATATGAATCCATGATGTTTATAGCATGAGATCCCCACTTTTTCCTAAAATTTGGATTTTTCATATCTTTGCACCTACAGCACTGTTTTCGTGATTTTTGTGATATTAGGCTAAGATCCTGGATCCATCATGATCAGTATGATAGATCTGGATTCAGAAGCCTGAAAGTAACTTCTAGGGTTTCATGATGTGGTTTTTGAGTCCTTTTTCACTTTTGAGAGAAGACCTTACAGTCTAAGTTCTCCCCTTTTGATGTTCTTCATCAACGTGAGTATTTTTGGCTTTGATTTCTTGATTTAATGTGAAATTTGGGCTATATCTATGTCCTGGATTGTTCAAGTTCAATTCTGCAATATTTTATAAAAATAATATTTTTTCTAGATTTCCAGAATTTAACTTGAAGCCAAATTTTTGAAGTTTTCACTTTATTTTGGTTTTATTTGATTTTATCTCAATTTTATTTTAATCATGAAACCCTAGGAATGGTATGATCATATTTAAAAGTTCTAAATCAATCAGGCTATTCGTATGAAAAAAACCATACACTTTTGTCTTTTTTGTGATTTTTTATGATTTTTGTAGCAAGCCTTTTTTCCTTTGAAAAACATGAACAATACCTGGCAATCACCTTGTGTGGATGAATAGGGGTGCCTAATACCTTCCCCTGTTCATAACCTAATCCCCTTACCCATCTCTAGTTGTTTTTTTTAGAGGGTTATTTTTACCCTAAATTTGCCTTTTGTGCTTATTTGATATTTTGGTGTTCATTCACACCTAAACAGAATGGTGGCGACTCTGTGTTTTTAACCAATCCCGTGTGATGATCAGGAAATCATTGAATTGATTTTTCCATGTCTCACAACTGGCGACTCTGCTGGGGACTTGTGGATTTCAGCATTTTGGTGTTTTTGTTCATGTTTTTGATGTTTTGGTTTTGCTTGCTATTTTGTGTTTTTTAGCATGTTTGACTTGTTTTATTGTTTTGCTTGCTATTTGATGTTCTTAAGCATGCTTGGTATGTTTTAAATCTGAATTATTGCTTAAGAATTCATGGGGGTAGAAACATGCTTAATTCTGATTTATAGGATTGTTTCTAGATGCATGCGTAGGGGAGGTTCGTTTTGCTAAACCATGCTGATTTCTTGCTGTATTTTTATAATAACATGTTTTAATTTTCAGCATGATCTCCATGATGTGTTTCTGGGTTGTATAACATGATCATATGTTTGCATGTTTGGGTGATTCTCGTGAGCATGTTTAGGTGCTATAGGATTGTTTTGTGTATTTGTTTATTTTAAATATGCTTTCCTATTATGCCTTGGTTTGTATATGCATGGCTACGAAAATAGTGGCAAGGGTTTGGGACATTGTGAATGCACCCAATTTTTACAATGCACTGTGCACATTTTATTTTTTTACACAGCCTACCATAACCTATAGGAAGTTGAACCCGAATGTGTGTAGCTTGGCGCAACGAGGTCAATACTTTGGAAAGCAAAAGTGAAAACATTCACCTTAGAACTTTTGGCTGATGATGTGATGACAACGTGGATCTGTGATTCGATTCTGGTCATCACTAGGCTTGAGTGCTAAGTTGCCATTAAGCCAGAACCCCTACGCTTGAAGGTGGAGATACATGTTTTTTGGCTAAAGTACACAATTACGTGGGGATATAGGTTTGTAATTGAGGGAAGGCCGTTTGCATGGTTCACAAGCCAAGGCATAATGCGGATGCCATATTGAAGGTAAACAAGGTAACCCTAACTTTTGCATTATTTTCATGTCATATGGGTGTCATGGTGTCCATCGGTTTGGGATAAAATTGATCCTAAATAGGCATGTATCCTAAAATTGGTGTAGCCCATAGGAAGAGTTTTTAACTCTGTTCAGAATCAATCCTACCCAATGTTCATACAAGAGGCAACCAAAGGGTACCATACCCCTGAATATGGTGTCAATTTGGAGGGAACATGTGCCCTCCTAAACATGTATTTTTGCAAATAGGTCAAAGTCCACCTTGGGACAGTTTAAAAGCCTAGCAAGGGTGAACCGTATGTTTGGATGAGCAATCAAAGTGATCAAATCATGTAAAAACTGGAAAAACAGAAAAGAGCTCTGTAAACCACATTTATTATACGGGCTTGGCTCGCCCGTGTTGGCTATACAGTCGTAGCTCGCTCGCAATTTAAATGCGGGCAAGGCCGGACCGTACTGTATATGCGGTTTTCGCGGATAATTCAATATTAAACAGTTTTTTCCCACTAAATCTTGTTCCTTTAACTTTTAAATGATGATAAAAGGAAATTAGTTTGAATAAAATGTTTCCAAAAAAAAATCTTTTGGGCCTCTGAAAGCCTTTGAATTTCAAACTTATCCTTTGGGCCTCTGAAAGCCTTTGAATTTCAGATCTTTGGGCCTCTAAAAGCCTTTGAATTTCAGAAAATCTCTGGGCCTCTGAAAGCCTTTGCATTTTAGATCTTTGAGCCTCTGAAAGCCTTTGAATTTCAGAAAATCCTTGGGCCTCTGAAAGCCTTTAAATTTCAGACCTTTTTCCAAAAATATCACTGGGGCTCTGAAAGCCTTTGAATTTCAGACCTTTTTCCAAAAATATCACTGGGGCTCTGAAAGCCTTTGAATTTCAGACCTTTTTCAAAAATATCACTAGGCCTCTGAAAGCCTTTGAATTTCAGACTTTTTCTCAAAAATACCTTTGGGCCTCTGAAAGCCTTTGAATTTCAGATCTTTTTCCTCGGGCTTCTGAAAGTCTTTAAATTTCAGACCTTTTTCAAAAATACCCCTGGGCCTCTGAAAGCCTTTGAATTTCAGACTTTTTCTCAAAAATACCCTTGGGCCTCTGAAAGCCTTTGAATTTCAGACTTTATCCTTTGGGCCTCTGAAAGCCTTTGAATTTTAGATCTTTGGGCCTTTGAAAGCCTTTGAATTTCAGACTTTACCTTTGGGCCTCTGAAAGCCTTTGAATTTCAGATCTTTTTCCTCGGGCCTCTGAAAGCCTTTGAATTTCAGACCTTTCTCAAAAATCTCTGGGCCTCTGAAAGCCTTTGAATTTCAGACCTTTTGCAAAAACATCCCTGGGCCTCTGAAAGCCTTTGAATTTCAGATCTTTTTCTCTTTTTGTGGGACCTGCTGGAAGCCCTAGAATATTCCAACAATTCTAATATAAAAAAAACAAGGAAGCGAATAAAGAAAAAAAATCCAAACTCGTGTTCACCTAGCTTGCACATAGGCATTCATAGGTATGTGAATGACATTAAATTGGCACTGATATTTTTTTCCTTTATTTTTTTCCAGGTACCAATACACTTTCAACCATAGCTCCTGTAACCAGATTAAGAGCTCGCATCAAGAATCCCACTAAGAATGAAGCTGATATTCCTCACCCAGATGTAGCCCTGCTTCAGGAGCAAGTGGCAGGACTAGCCCGAATGCTAGAGAACATACTGTCGATGCAGGCCCAACAAGTGCAAGCCCAGAACCAAGCATCCACTTCCAACCCAGCACCTCCACCCCAAATCAATATTCCACCTCCGGATCAACCTATTCCTGAACCCATTTATGAACCCACCCCTGAACCTATACTGATCAGGGATGAGACAATTGAATCGGCCAAAGAAAAGGAAAAAGAAAGGATGAGGGAAGAAATGGAAAAGAAATTCATGCACAGACTTGAGATGATTCAAGATGAACTGAGGGAGGTAAAAGGGGTGAACAACTTTGGGGGTACTAACTTTGAGGACTTGTGCCTATACCCTAATGTTAACCTGCCAACCAAGTTCAAGTGCCCAGACCTGGATAAATATGATAGCACTGGCTGCCCCATTAGCCATCTGAAGTTGTATTACGGGGCCCTATGCTAGTTCCGTCGAGATGAGGGCATACTAATTCAGCTCTTTCAAAGGAGCTTAACTGGAACGGCTTTGAGGTGGTTTGCCTCCTTGGACCATGAAAAGATCAGAAGATGGAAGGACTTAGCAGATGCCTTCCTAGCTCAATACAGGTTCAATTCAGAGATCGTGCCAGATAGGTATGACGTAATGAGTAAGGGAAGGGATGAATCTGTAAGGCAGTATGCCAAGAGATGGAGAGAGACTGCCTCTCAGGTCAGGCCACTTATACTGGAGCAAGAGATGATCTCCACTTTCATCAGTACACTGGGTCAACCGTTCTATAGCCACCTGGTGGGTCAGACCACCACTAATTTTGCGGCTTTGGTACAAGTGGCCGACCGAATCGAGGACAGGATCAAGTCGGGTAAAATAATTGACCATTTTGCTATGGTCAGTCAGCAGGACCCACTACAAAACTGTTCGCTTTTACCTTTGCCGGCGGTTTTAAACGACGCCGATGGTCCTTCTCGCCGGCAAATGTTGTTGCCAGCGGTTTTGCCGGCGGGTTTCAAACCCGTCGGCAAACTCAAATCATAGCCGGCGGCCCAAATAACCGCCGGCTGAAGCGTTACCCGGCGGTTAACGTAGCTGCCGGGGAATGGGTTAGACTTCCCTGACCCATTTCCCAGCGGCCAAACAAACCGCCGGCTTTTATATACGCCGGTGGATATTGTGGCCGCCGGCATATCGGTTCGACTTGCTCACCTATTTGCCGGCGGCCGCAAAAAACGCTGGCTATTTTATACGCCGGCGGTTTATTTGACCGCCGGCAAATTGGTTAGAATTCCTGAACCATTTACCGGCGGCCAGAAAAACCGCCGGCTATTATATAAGCCAGCGGATATAGTGGCCGCCGGCATATCGGTTCGACTTATCTCACCGATTTGCCGGCGGCCAGAGAAAACGCCGGCTATTTTATACGCCGGCGGTTTCTGTGGCCGCCGGTGTATATAATATGGTGAACATGGTACAGCCACCATCAAAAAGAGGGGGAGGTGAACATGGTACAGCCACCATCAGGCCCTAACAAACCCATACAAATCAACATACCCGCTCATTTTCCTATTCCATCCACTCCATCTACCCAAGCCCCCATGAGGGTTAATGTTCCAGCAGCACCCTCAGACCAAAAGAGGGCTTTTACTAAAGAGAAAATGGATGCCTACTTCGCAGTAAGGAGAAATAGGATTTTCACCCCTATTCCAATGTCTCCGTCTCAGTTGCTACCCACTTTATTGCAAGCAGGGTATATTACCTTAAGAGAACCCAATCCGAATGCATCCAAGGGGAGAAATTTTGTCCCCTCCACCACTTGCGATTTCCACATGGGTGCACCTGGGCACCCTACTGACAAGTGTTGGCCTTTGAAATACGCCATTCAGGATTTGCTTGACCATAATGCCCTGTCTTTCAATACAGGGGCTCCCAATCCTGCTAGAACAGACATAGGTCAAAACCCTTTGCCTCAGCATCATGGGGAAGGCCCATCTAATGTCATAGGGGTCATTTCTTCTGATAAAATAACCTTTGACCCGTCTCAGTTAATAGCTCCTATAGAGACAATGGTCAAAGTGTATTTTGACAGAGGAAATGAGGACAAAGAAATAAATGTAATTTCAAGAAAGAATGCGAGTGCTGCTGAGAACATTAGTTCTTCTTTGGACCGGGCCTCCTCTCTCATGGCCCAATTAAATATTGCAAAACCACCTCTGGTAATCAATTGCAGTCCACCCACCTTCACATCACCCATTCAGTCCAAACTGCCATTGGTCATAAATTGTGACCCTCTCAATGCTTCTGTTACTTTTGTAACCCCTCAACCAAAACAATTTCCACCATTGGTTGTAGATGTTCCTCCTACTCAGACTTCCCCATCCAGAACCAAGCTTCCTCCTCTTGTGATAAATGTCCCTAAGCCTTCCTACTCTGAATCCGTTATACCATGGAATTACAGCGAAGGCTTTACCACTTCATTTCCTGCAGTTGAGGCAGAAAACAAGAAAGAAGCGAACCTCATGATGAGGTCAGGAAAATGTGTAGGCGTGGAAGAAAAACAAAAAGAGACAGAGAAAGAAAGGGAAGAATCTGAGAAGAAGAAAAATAAAGGAAAGGCTAAGGTAGGGGATGATGCGCCCCAGGTAATTGACAGTGAGGCTACTGACCTCATTAAAATCATAAAAAAGAATGAGTTCAATATTGTTGAGCAGTTGAACAAAGTCCTGCCCAGATCTCAATTCTAGGATTATTGTTGAATTCTGAAAAACATAGGGACTCTCTGTTAAGGGTACTTCAGGGGGCACATGTGCCTAAAAATATTGAACCAGACCAACAAGGCAAGATGGTTGGTCAGATTTTATCTCATAATGTCATAACTTTCTCTGAGACTGAAATTAGCCCAGCAGGGTACCATCATGTTGATCATTTGCACATAGCTGTGCTCAGTAAGGGTTGCATGATAGCCCGGGTTTTAATTGATAATGGGTCGGCTCTGAATGTCTGCCCGTTAATTACATTTGTTAAGCTCAGTCTGGAGCAAAATAAAATCAAACAAAATGGGAGAATCATAAGAGCCTTTGATAGCTCTAAAACACACTCCCTAGGGGAGGTTGAACTACCGGTCACTATTGGACCGTATATTTTTAACATCACATTTGAAGTGATGGATATACTGGCGGCCTTCAACCTACTCCTAGGAAGGCCGTGGATTCATACGGCTAGGGTTATACCATCTACTCTCCACCAAAGAGTTAAATACATTAGAGGGCAAAAGGTGATTACAGTCCTAACTGAAAATTTGGTTCCTCCCATGTGGTCCCCTAATGTACCCTACATAAACATGGAAATGACTGCAGACAAGATGGAATTTCACTCTTTCCAGTTTGAAACTGTCAATTTTATACCTGGGGGTATCAGGAAAAAGAAGAAAAGTTGACTTGCGCTAAGAAGATGGTCAAGAAAGTACAATTTCCACCCGGGAAAAGGTCTAGGGATTAACCTGCAAGGAAGGATAGAATCGGTAAAGGTTAAGAAGCTGGTCCCTAGAGCAGGATTGGGGTCCAAGCCAAGGAATTGGAGAAGGTAGAAGAAGTGGGAAGACATAAAATTCCCTCATATCAGGGAAACTTTTCCTAAGCTTTCTCACATGATTCAACTATCTCCAACCCAGGATCAATCCAAACCGTCATATTATAACATCAACCCATTCCAGAAACCCAAGTCCCCAACCTTGCAACCATATGTTCAACCTTCACCTCCAGAAGCACTAGGTGAGCCTGAACCACGGGTAGAACAGGAGCAGGATTTTTCTGAGGACGTTGGAGCCTTCTTTGCCATGACTGAAGGCAACGGAGCAGAAGGAGCAGAGGAGCTACCCTTCATTGACTAGGCTGCGGTAGAAGTTCCATCTGGGACAAGCCCTACAGCAGAAGCAGGCGATGCAACTCACCTAGTACTGGTGATTTCGGATGCGGACCTTGAGTTTGAGGTGCAGGCTTATACACCTGCCCTAGATTCCTTTATCTTGAACAATTGGGAGGAAACTCCCCTTACTTTTGAAGCCGCGTTTGTTTGGCAAACAAACATGACTTCCAAAAAAAAACTCCATTAGTGGAATGCCCTTTGTGCACGCGTTGGAAACGCCGCACGGGAAGTTCGGAGTCGCCACCGCCTGATGGGGTGCAGGCGGACACCTGGGTGCCTAAGTTTGTCTATTAGGGCTTCGGTCTGCGGCTTGAGATTCTAAGTTGGGTCTCGGTTGTGGTCTGGGGAAGTCTGTAGACACCCCAGTCCACCCCGTCGGATGACGGGTCCCGTGGGTTCCCTGGTTTGAGTCAGCTTACTTGGTCTCACCCGATTCTTAATCCGATATGCAATTGGGTTAAGTCTGTCGGGACCTCCTAAGGGGTGTGGGTCCCTTTAATTGATTTTATCTTGTTTTACTTAAGTTGTCTGAGTCTGATTGGGTGGGCCCCGTTGGAAGGCCCACGGTGTCCTTGGCGGGCTTGGGTGAACCCATGTGCCCCTCGTGGGCCTCTGTCTAACCTAGGAGGCCCTATGGGCTTAGGTGGGAGTGAATTGATTTTAATTAGTTTGTTTAAGTTGGAGGCTTATGTGATTTTCATGCAACAAGTGGGTCTGCATTGATTTGCGAGCCCCTAAGTGGGCCCCCATAATAGATGCCAAAGTATTTTCAATTTATCTTATTTAAATTGGCCAAGGTGTTCTGGACATCAGGCTTGGGACCCATGATCCAGCTTTGGGGCTTGAAAACCCAAATTCCATGAAGTTAGGGTTAAACCCTCACTTGGTTTGGTTAATGGGCTTTGGTGGGCCCGATAGGCCCTTCCCTTGGGTCTCGGCCAAACCACGCAATCATTCCACACATCAAGGTTCGGGTGAGCCGCATTGGGTTTGGCCTGCCCGGTTTAACTAGTTAATTTTTACTTAGCTTGTTTATTTTGCATGCTTTAGGATTTATTGGGCTTGGTGGGCCCCGTTGGAAGGCCCACAGATGTACCAAATTGAACCGGCGGTCCAGGTCCCTAGTTGGGTTTCCGGGTGACCCGGAAACCCTATCGGTTCATTCGGTTTTGTTGAAAACAGTGTGAAAATTCGGCCAGGATCAAGAAAACACAAAAAAAAGGCATTTTTGTGTGTATCCGGCCTTAGTCGCCGGGTACACACAGGCCATAGGTGATCCGGCCTGAGTTGTCGGATCACCTCAGAAAGGGCCTTTTTCAGGCTTTGGCCATTGGGGTGGCTTCCTGGGCTCCTCGGGGCTTTTTGTGAGTCATGTGGGCCCCTAGGAAGGCCCACATTGGTTCAGGCTTGGGGGAGAGGCCCCCCCTTTGGTTTCTCTTTTGGCTTTTATGGCAAGATAAGAGGGTGGTGGGGGGCATGGGCTTGATCTTAAGCCCTAGGGCTGCTGGGACAGCAACGACTAATGAGAGTTTACTACTGTCTCCAGCAGCAACTCACCTAAGTCATATCTAAAGGGGCCTGGTAATGACTCTCCACATGATATCAACAAAAAAACAAAAGAGAAATTCCAGCTTTGGCATGTAAGACAGCACGTAAATGGGGGATGGGGTCATGTTCATCACCCAACATACAGCATCATAGCGGAGGGGGATAGGGAACATGCTCATGGGGTCTGGAGGCTGCCTACCGGGGACCGAAGGTGCTGCTGCTGGTACACCCAGCAGCAGCCTGGGTTGGTCATAACAGTGGGTCAAAGGGGTGAGGGGGTCATGCGAATGGGTGGTCAAGGCTTGCTGGGACAGCAACAAGCAATAAGTGTTTTGCTGCTGCCCCGAGCAGCAGCCTATACACCTCATTGGGAAAGGGTAGTGGGGTTGAAAGGAGCATGCAAATGGCTCATATGTGCATATACATGCATCTATCGACAACCCAACAAGGAACATGGCATACGAGCAAGGAATCAATACAAGCCAACATGCTGTAGATAAGGGAACAGCAGTGAGGAGAACATGGTAATGACAATCAAAAGAAATGATAAGTTTAGAAGACAAACCAGGGAGCACGCCTCTATGTGTAGGGACAGCAGATGAAGAGGTGAGGGGTCATGCTTTTGGGGGGTCACAAATAGATGGTTCTTGGGTGGAGGGAGCATACATCCTTATCTAACAAAGCAAGAAGTTATCATGGAAACAAGACATGGCTGTAGGTTAATGTAGGAGTGGTTTGGGGGTTCCAAATCAGCAGGGGCAGCACCTGTTGAGGGGCTTAAGACACTACCAGTAGCATGCCAAGGGAGCTGTGGGTGGTAATAAAAATGCAGTAACATGCTAGGGGCTGTAGAAAGGGGGTGGAACATGGTGGTATGTGCGAGGACAGCAGGTCAAAGGGGAAAGGACACTAACGAAGAGGGACCATAAGCATGCTGTAACCACGATCCGAAACAATAAGTATCACATAGGTACGACCAGCCACAATAAGAAGAGAGCACAACAAAAAAAACATAAGAGAAAGTGAGAGGAGCAGAATAATCTAGAAGGGAATTAGGGGGTTATTAAGGGATACATAAGAGTAAGCCTAAGAAGGAACATGCTCCTTCTTTTCATGCATAAAAAAAAAAAAGGACATTGCTGTAGACCAAAATCCAGCACCCTTTCATGGCATTTTGACCCACTATTATTGACTAGAATTCCTCTCTTTTTCCTACTTCCAACCACTGGAGACCTACCTTTCTCACCGTAGTGGGAGTCTACCCCATGAAATGTAAGGAAAAAAGAATAGCGAAAGGGAAAGAAAGAAGAGAAAACTCACGTTCATGCACAAGGGAGTACCATACCATGCATGGGGACTTACATGCTCCAAATAGGCCGAAATTCATATATATGAAGTAAAATGAGGCAATGGTGCTTACCTTGTGCTTACAAAGTGTTCTTGAGGTGTGCTTCCACCTCCTTTTGGCTTGGATGGCTGTTGGAACTTCTCCTCTTGACAGCAGCAGCAATAGTTCCTCCTCTTGTTGAGGTGTAAGCAAGGAGGAAGAAGGGATGGAAAGGATGGACACAACCTGAGGTGGGGTGGGGAAGTGATGGAGGGCAAAGGGGTGCTAGGGAGGGAGGACTCAGGTGGGAGAAAGTGGGGGAAGGAAGTTAGGAAACAACCAAAAAAGCCAACCCTTGGAAATGGGCTGCTGTTGGCCTTTTATAGGCCAACTTAATGTATCCAGCAACTCAGGCCGGATACACTAAGCCCTCTTCATAGTCAGCCTCCATGGCCGGTTACACAGGTGTCCCTTTGTATCCGGCATTGAATGCCGGATACAAAACATAATTATTCGAAAATTAAATGCCGTCGCGAACTTGTCGGGTGATCGGCGCGAATCTCGCCGATTGATCTTCTTGTATCCGATGAATAGTGTCGGATATACACAAGGGTATGTGTATCTGACATATTTGGTCGGATACAAATCGAAAAATTACGGATTTGCCCTTCGACTTGACCGATTCGACCAATTTGACCGATTTGACACTTTTGGATATCTACGGATTGCCCCCTGCGAATTTTGGTTTAGTCCCTGAGATTTTTAGAAACTTTTGGATATTTAAGATTTAGTCCCTGAGATATTTTGCTGCGTTGGCTACCACGTGTGCAGTTTCCGGTTTTGCTACTTGGAAACTTTGACAGCTCATATCTCCTTCATCCGAACTCCGATTTGAGCAATCTCAATTGCATTAGACTCGTATCGAAGCCCTCTATCTAATGACGTAGGGCTAAGCACTTGACACGGAGTTAAAAAAAATCAACTTTTGGCTCCCCCTCAAGTTTGACCAGCCTGTAAAACCTTCATCCGGACTCCGATTCCAGCAAACTCAGTTGCATTGGACTCGGGTCGGGATTCTCTATCTATTGAGGTAAAGCAAGGTGGCCAACTTTCCCTTGATCAAAAAGTCAATTTTCCACCCCTTAGGGCTTGACTTTCTGTCTAGAGTTTGCATTTCCGGCTCTTCCGGGAGCGCAAAAATGAGGTGCTTACACCCTTTTCCTGAAGGTTTTAATGAGCCTTCGTCTTCAGGAAAAGATTTTGTAGAAGGCTCTCAAAAACACAAAAAGATTTTTCAATTTTTTCTAGAAAAATTAAATTTTTCAAAAAGGTCCAAACCACTTATGAACCCTATAAGCAAACGAAATTGGATCAGGTTGAGTATGACTTCAACCTCGAGCTCGACTTTGACCTAATGGGGGTTAAGGAAGAGACCGAGGACGAAGAAGACGACCCTCCAAAAGAAATCACATATCAATTGGAGCGTCATGAAAAAGGGGTCCAACCCAATATTGAAGAGACCATATCAATAAATCTAGGGACTGAAGATGACCCAAAAATAGTGAAGATTGGGGTATGCCTATCTGAGGTACAGCGTGATGAAATGATATGATTCTTGGCAGATTATGAAGATGTATTTGCATGGTCGTATCGGGATATTCCAAGGTTAGACACTGATATGGTTGTGCACAGGCTACCAATTCTGCCAGATGTTAAGCCAGTTAAATAGAAGCTGAGAAGGTTGAAACCTGAGTGGACATTGAAGGTCAAAGATGAAGTGGTCAAACAATTCCAAGCGGGATTCTTGGCGGACTCCACGTACCCTGAATGGCTTGCAAATATAGTTCCAATACCAAAGAAGGATGGAAAGGTCAGAATGTGTGTAAACTATAGAGACTTGAATAAGGCAAGCCCAAAGGACGATTTTCCAATTCCACACATCGACATCTTAGTTGACAACACTGCTGTACATAGCTTGTTCTCATTCATGGATGGTTTCTCTGGGTACAATCAGATTAAGATGGCTAAGGAAGATCAAGAGAAAACAGCCTTCATTACACCTTGGGGTACCTTCCACTACACTGTCATGCCATTTGGGCTTAAGAACGCCGGGGCAACCTACGAACGGGCCATGACAGCATTATTCCACAATATGATCCATAAGGAGATGGAGGTCTACATGGATGATATGATAGCCAAATCACGTGAAAAAGAAGACCACTTGATCAATTTGAAGAAGGTGTTTGACCGGCTCAGGAAATACAGTCTAAGGCTTAACCCTGCAAAATGTATCTTTGGGGCTACATCAGGAAAATTGTTGGGATTTATTGTAAGTAAAAGGGGAATTGAGATTGACCCAGCTAAGGCTAAAGCAATCATTGAAATGCCATCACCTAGAACGGAGAAGGAAGTTCGTGGTTTTCTTGGAAGGATTCAGTACATAAGTCGGTTCATAGCACAGCTCACTACTATCTGTGAACCAATCTTCAAGCTTCTGAGAAAGAATAACCCGACGGTTTGGAATGATGATTGCCAAGAAGCCTTTGACACAACAAAGGAATATTTATTGAACCCACCTGTGCTAGTGCCACCAACTCCAGGAAGACCACTGATTCTTTACTTGTCAGTTTTGGAGACATCAATGGGGTGTGTCTTGGGGCAGCATGACGACACAGGCAGAAAGGAAAGGGTGATTTACTATCTAAGTAAAAAGTTCACAGAATATGAAGCAAAGTATTCCCCTTTGGAAAAGACCTGTTGTGCCTTAGTGTGGGCAACTCAGAGACTGAGGCACTATTTCCTTAGTCATTCAACTTACTAATATCCCGAATGGACCCTTTGAAGTATCTATTTGAGAAACCAGCTCTAACTGGCAGAACAGCAAAGTGGCAGTTGTTACTCTCTGAATTTCACCTCACATATATCACTCAGAAGGCAATTAAGGGTCAAGCCATCGCTGATCACTTAGCTGCACATCCTCTACCAAAATACCAACCCTTAAATACTAACTTTCCGAATGAGGCAATCCTATTTACTGAAGAAGAGGAAAGTGAAAGCTCTTGGCAAATGTTCTTCGATGGGCCACCAACATGAATGGAAATGGAATAGGGGCAGTTTTGATCAAGCCAGATGGGTCACATATCCCAATCACAGAAAAGTTGAGGTTCCAATGCACGAACAATATTGCAAAGTATGAAACATGCATAGTTGGGTTGCAAGTTGCCTTAGACCACAAAGTGGAGGAACTTAACGTATATGGAGATTCGAGTCTTATCGTCTTCCAAACAACTGGTGAATGGAAAACCAAGGATCACAAATTGATCCCCTATCACCAGTATTTGGAAGAAATAAGCACCAAATTCACTCGAATTTCCTTCAATTATATGCCAAGGGCCAAGAACCAATTCGCAGATGCTCTAGCAACATTGGCTTCAATGGTCAATATGCCAGAAGGTGTTGATATTAGACCACTGGAAATTGAAGTCAAAGATGAACCTGCTTATTGCCTTATTCTAGAAGAAACACCAGAAGAAGAAGTACTGTGAGACATGGGAAAAATCACCGGAGTGATCATCCCTCCGTCAACACACGGGCTCATCGCAAAAATGGGAGAGTCGCCACCATTCATGATTTTGGGGTGAGAATGGACACCGAAGAGTTCAAAAGTAGGCAAAAATAGCCAAAAGAAACATTCTAGGGTGAAAATAACCCTACTTGAAAATCAAATCCAGAGATGGGTAAGGGGATTAGATTATGAGCGGGGGAAGGTGTTAGGCACCCCCATTCATCCACACGAAGTGGTTGCCAAGTGTATGTTCATGCAAAAAAATAGAAAGCTTGCTAAAATCATAGAAAACCTTGAAAAAGAACTAATGTATGATATTTTCACATGAAGATCTAAATGGATTTCAGATCCTCTCTTATGTCAATATCATTTCTGGAATATTTCAAAAGACAGAAATCCAAATCTCAAGTTGCTTAAAACCAAGTTAAATCAAATCTGGAAAATTCGGTAAAAAGTATGCCATTTGCCTTGAAATCATTCAAATCCAATTCTAAATTGAACCAAACCAAATCCATTTGAAATATTAGGGTAAATAAGAGTCTCATGCAAAATTTCACTTCATTCCGATGAAAAATCTAGGAGTTATGCTCCTTTGAAGTTGCTGCTGGGGATTTTTAAAAGTGGTAAGTGGGCAACTTTGGAAAATTGTCTAGAAACATCCACTACATAAAAGTCCACGAAATTTGGTGTGATTGAAGTTTGTATGGCCATATTTCAAAAGAAACTACCCTCATACAAAAATCCCTTCGGATGTGCCTTGGGTGGTCTCCCGAACAGGCCCCGAAGATCACAGATTTACCCAGAAAAGTACAAATGAACAGTTCTGAGTAAATCGGCTACCAATAATTCAAATAGAATCTAAAAATTATGAAACCAACTGGATTTGAAAATAGACTCATAAAGGAATACTCAGAAAAAAAAATCACTCGAATCGGACTTAAAACGAACACATGGCGGTCCGTCGAAGTGACAAGTTCTGTACTTGAACCTGAACTGTCCACTTAACTTCGACAGAGAGGTGTCAAAAATCCGTTTGATGAAAATTTATGAAATTTGGTGGACATAAACTAGACAGCCTCACCTTTCCCATGGTTCTGGAATCGCCCCAAAATTCATCCGGATGATGAAGTTATGGGCGTCCGAAGTAAGGGTACAGGTGCTGTCCAGTTAGGCCACTTTTGAAGAAAACCCAAATCCGAAAATTGATAAAAATATGTGATTCGTACAAGATGAACACAAATACTTTAAAATCATCCAAAAGACATTCCAGAATTGATTGAGGCCATTTATTTGAGATTTATCACAATAAATGCAATAAACCCCCAAATATGAGCCTATCCCGCCAAAATAGTGATATGTATGTGCAAGTGTAAAAAACCCAAACAAGATCAATAGCATGCATACATATTCATCCAAATAGGGTTCTAAGATAGCCTAAGGTTCCGTTCCATTATCGTTTCCCTCTGTTCTCTCTCCCCGTTAAACACGGTTCTTCAAGATAATCAAGGGTACTTTGAATATGGAACGGTTTACAATCAATCAAAAAGGCCTTATGTTACATGGGTTCTAGCACTAGGGTCAATCCCCAGTCTCGTTTCTCCTAGATCCCGCCTCCACGTTTTACGGCTAGGGGGAGTCTCGAGATACTTTGAGCAGGGGAAGGGTTTTCACACACAAAGAAGGCTTTACACTACAGAAAGGTAGAAGAAGAGATCTAGATCTAGGAATGTAAATACAGAAATTAAAAGAAAAGTTGAGGCTTACCTGAGTTCTGGAGGCGATTCCGCAGCGGTTTTCTTCTTCTCCTGGAGTTCTTCTTTGCGAGAATTCAAAACAAGAGTTGAGTCCCATTTGCTCAAGGAGGAGGCTCCTATTTATAGGCAAAGGCTAAGGTCATTGGTAGACACAACTTAATGTCTAGAACCCCCCAACCTTAACCCTAAGGTTATTTCCGAGATTTCCCCTTATTTAATGAGGGACATGATGGTAACAAGTGATTTCTCTCGGAAAACCCTAATTTTGAGCAAACTTAATGTATCCGGTATATCAGACCGGATAAAAAAGGGCCTTAAGGTATCCGGTACATGGTACCGGATACACTAAGGCTCACATGTATCCGGTATGAGCAACCGAATACAGGAAGGAGTACTTGTATCCGGCCTGAGTATCCGGATACAGGTAAAAGTTTATTTTCTTCAATTTCTGTGCTGGCTTTCAAGGAGATAATGATTTTTTATGATTGTTTGTGCAATTTGGGGTGTCTACAAGTACCATGGTTTCAAGACATTAAGAACTTCCTAAATGATCGGAGTTTGCCAGAAAATGTCACTTCTATAGAGAAAAGAACAATATAGAGGCTGGCAGGTCAGTTCTTACTAAGTGGTGGACAATTGTACAAGAGATCACATGACGATATCCTACTTAGATGTGTTGCCAAGACCGAGTCAGAAAGATTAGTTGAAACTGTATATGGAGGAGTTTGTGGACCCCACATGAACGGGCACATGCTTGCCAAGAAGATCCTGCAATTGGGATACTACTGGTCGACAATGGAGCACGATTGCTATATACATGTCAAAAGGTGTCATCTTTGTCAAGTGTATGCTGATAACAAGAATGCACCCCCAAGTGAATTGCACAACATGACATCTCCATGGCCCTTCTCCATGTGGGGTATAGACGTCATTGGAATGATCTCTCCAAAGGCATCAAATGGACACAGGTTTATACTTATAGCAATAGACTATTTCACCAACTGGGTAGAAGCAGCTTCGTATGCAAATATCACAAGTAGCCATGTTCTGAAATTCTTGAAGCACAACATCATTTGTCGCTATGGTTTGCCAAGTGCCATAGTATCAAACAATGCTTCAAACATTAAGAACAAAGATATGAGAAAGATGTGTGAGCAGTTTCAGATCACCCACCACTAGTTAGCTCCGTACAAACCAAAGATGAATGGGGCAGTAGAAGCAGCGAATAAGAATATAAAGAAGATCATTCAAAATATGGTAGTGAGTTTCAAAGATTGGCATGAAATGCTACCACTTGCTCTACATGCTTACAGAACCTTGATTCGGAATTCTACTGGGGCAACCCCGTATTCTTAGTGTATGGGATGGAAGCAGTTTTACCAGTGGAAGTAGAAATCCCTTCACTAAGAGTGCTAATGGAAGCTGAATTAGAAGAAGCTGAATGGATACAGTCAAGACATGATCAACTCAACTTAATAGAGGAAAAGCGGTTGAAAGCGCTTTGTCATGGCCAATTGTATCAGAAGAGAATGGCCAGGGCTTACAATAAGAAGGTAAAGCCCATAACTTTCCAAGAAGGAAATTTAGTATTGAAGAAACTTTTACCCTTTTTGGAAGACCCCCGTGGAAAATTCAAACCAAATTGGGAAGGGCCTTATGTTGTCAAGAAGGTCCTATCAGGGGGTGCTCTCATCTTAACAGAAATGGATGGGAAAGATTTTCCTGAGCCAATCAACTCTGATGTAGTAAAGAGGTATTTTCCTTGATTGAATATTACTAAGAAATGATCTGAGGCCATTTTTCCTTATTTCCCAAAATTTTCATCCCTAATCAAGCCAATTTGAGCCTGTTCGTCTTCTCTGATAAACCTAAACTAGACTTACAGTCTTATACTGGGGCAAGGCCAATAGGGGCAAAGCCAATAGGGGCAAAAAGAAAAAAAAAGAAAGAGAAGAAAAATAATGGCAAATGAAAGCCAAATACAAAAAAAGGGAAATGGGATTAAATTCATCATGACTGTAAGTCCGGTTGACCTATTTTCACACTTAGAAAATTTTGAGCCTTTAATACCTTTTCTTTCATAAACCGAGCTTAGCCTTTGTTTCGTCCTATTCTTAAGCCTTCGGTGATTTTAGTATATTCATTCAACTTTCAGAGTAAGATTGGTGATGACGGAATGCAGAAGCCGGCCTTAGTGAAAACCGTAATTGGCGCTAGGGGCAATAGGGGCAAAAGAAGAAGAAGAATCAAAGGTTGAGTTGATCATGTGGTCCAAGTTTGAGGTCAGCATGAGCACTAGAAATTGAGCAGATTAGCAGGGTCAGTCATGGAGGAAAAGCCATTTGGGGATGATTCTAAAGGTCGCAGGATAGACAGATTTGGTCTCTCCCTATTGCTTGGACTACCCTTTTCATTATTCAACCTGATTTTAATTCCTTTAATTATATGTGATTAAGTGTTTCGGATCAGCTTTTAAAAAAAAAACTATACTTTGGCCAGTGATGAGAAATCAAATACTTTTCATAAAACTTTTGTTTTTACAAGCATCTGAGAATTCTGAGGCTAATAATATAAAACCTATTTTTGAATTAAATCTATTGTTTTTCCACTATTGGAGTTTGCTTTTGTATAAAAGTATGAAAAAAAAAGAAAAAAAAGAATCTAATCCCTATTCCCTAACTGCCCCTCAGGCTCCCTAATCCGAGCCGCCTGAGTTGCAATGATTCCAGAAGCTCCCTCTGCATCCGGATCACTCAAAAAGGAGATGATCTCATCTGAAAGAGATTGCTTGATCTTCAAAGCCCTAATGTCAGCCAAGGAATCCTGATATTTCTTTCGCATCGCTCGGACTTCAAAGCGACGAGCCTGTCTTTGTTCCTCAAGTTTCTTCTCCATGGCAATACGGCAAGACCTCTGCTCTTCAAGTTGCCTCTCCAGATCAATACCCTTTATCCTAAGCTCTTGTGCTTCTCGTACCCATATTTGTTGAAGCCGCTTGTGGGTTGCCCTTTCAGACTCCAGGATGTCCTCATAAGTGGGGGGAAGAACTGCAGGAAGATCCTCTGGTACTGGGGCATGACTCTGCACCTGCTCTTTCATCCAAAAATGATAGTCCTTCACATGGGACTCAGAAAAGACTGGACCCTGCAGAAAGCGAACGTAGGACCACTCATTCATTAACCGAGCATTTAGCCCCATGGTGGCTTGTGTAAGTGGCCCTACGAAGCTCTCATAGCCAGTTGGGATCGTGATCCCCTGGATCGCTCCAAATTGCCAAAGAACCCTCAAAGGAAGATAGAGAACAACAGATTTCAAGCCTGCTAGAACTAGAAAGTTCCTAACTCTGAAGCTGATCATCCTGGAGAGTACTCAAGAAAGTGAACTAGCCCTGCTTGCTGCCTTGGATGTTAGGACACCCCCTATTGCTCATCAAAACAGGAACTTTCAATCTTGGAAAGAAGAGGCGAGTTATCTTGTAACGCCCTGGATCCAAGTTACGTAGATAAAACCGTAACTTATCTCCGAAGGTTATTATATAACCCAGGATAGCAAATCAGAGTGAAGGAAAACATGAATACATCAATAACTGGATAATCAGAGTGCACTATAACCCAAGCATAACAATAAAATATACTATAACCAAAGCTAACTCACATGAACTAAGCATATACCCGTTGATGCCGTTCTTACCAGAATCTGAAAACAAAACAAAACGGAAAGGAATGAGATACGAATATCCCAGTAAGCAGCACATGCATTCTCAAATACAATTTGACAGTTCTAAAATATGATACAGTTTTAAATCATGCAACAGTAGTGATAACAAATCAATTATGAATAATCCGAGTAATCCAACAGTAACCATCGATCAGTACAAGATAACAGGAATAATCCAACATAAGCAACAATCTATATCATCAAATCAGTAGTTCATAAGTCACATCAAGACTCATGAAATAAGACTGCCTTTAACTAGAGTAATGCCAATGTCCACTATGCCACCTCCCGGCTTAGGTGCGATATGCCGAGTACACGATCATCATCTTATTGCGGGAGAACCCACCCTGTACAGTGATGGGTTGGCATGTACTAATCCAGTCACAGTCCGAGTACATGATAAAATGAGGGATAGCCGCAGCCAGCCAAGTACACGATCAGGCCTCACTGAGTACACAGTGGTAACGCGTGCGTGAACAAAGTATTACAACTAGCAAAGAACAATCCTTTCCACTAGCTAGCTCCTAACATGGATCCATATCGAGCTATGCCCAATAGACTCTAAAACCAAAACCAATAGTGAAATCTAGCAAGCACAACTCATTTCAATCTCAATCATATCATCCCGAGTACACGGGGCATCTCTGAGTACACAGAGGTATCAACATCCCAAGTACATGGGGCATCCCTGAGTACACGGAGGTATCACAACTACCCAAGTACATGGGCATCACAACTGTCTCTCCAAGTACATGGAGGAAAACAAAATCCAAACCAGAAAACCAATCATTCATATTCAATTTAAAATTCTATTTCCGTAGAATCCGCATAAAACCAGTGCAATGTAAAAAAATTTCATAATCATGACAATCCCGTCAAATCCGAGGTGAAATCCAATGCTAATACTTCAAGGTTCAACCTTATTCACAAAATCAGAATTTATAGACACATCTTTATTCCAATAATAAATTTTACAAGCTCCTTTCATTTATTTCCATAAAATCCCTTTGAGAGACATTTATGTAAAAGTGATGTTTCTAAGTTAAACCGACATTTTCGGGTGTTAAAACCAGAGTTTACATACTGATATTAGGTTCATACTTGAATTACTACTTTTTGTTCTCCAACAGTAGCTTACCTTATAGGTAATATCCTTTTAGTTCTAAATTTAGTAAAATTGTCTATTTCGGCTAAACCGGTAATTCGAATGTTAAAGACCAGAATTTAACTCCATCATTGAATTCAGTCTTGTATTACTTATTTTATGTCCAAACAGTAGCTTTCTTATAGAAGCTATACCTAATTTCCTCTATTTAATACAAATCTTCTATGCAACCCCTTAACAAGTCTAATTCATTTCAAATTGTTTTGCTGATTTCTACTTCTAACTTAACTCAACTGTTTTAGTTTTTCTTTACTTTTCTTCAAAAGATTCCCAATTAAAATCTGAACCTTACCAGAAAGTTTTATATAGATTTTTACTTTAGATTTTCAATGCCTTAGAACCTTATATCCTATATCACCTATTTGCCAATTCTTATAAGATAAAAACCCTTCTTTATACTTTGATTTCAGCACCACCTTCTTCACTCTTATTCCCTTAGATTCCCTCTACTTAAGTCTAGATATAACCTGCACAATAAATGAATTTACTATAGTTCACTTACGTAAATTCTTTCCCCTAAGAACACAACACCATTACTTACCATATTCTGATTTCCCTAATTAATACCTCACTTATGATCCTATGTCCAATGTATCACATCCTTTAAAAGTTCTTTAATAACTTCTAAATAACTTCCCTAAATGTTTTCCCCAATGAAAATTAGAAGCAATTACAAAAATATAGAAAAATAGGCTGTTGGGAGACTCCTCAGCAATCCTCAGCAATCCTAGGCACTCCCTCAAAATTCCCCAATGTGAGTTGCTGCTGGCGAAATTCACCTAGGACTGACCTAATATCATTCTTCCAAACAATTTCCATCACCTTCCTAACCCTCTAAATAACATAAGTAATCTCATTTGGATTTAATCAAAACACTCCAACACCTCCTACAGCCTTAGCTGTCCATGCTCTTCTTCCCACTAAGTTCAGCAACATTGATCATGCATTCCATTTCCAGCACCTCTTGTCTATTCAAGGTAAGCCAATTTGCTCCCCATTAACTTCCTTAAGTAATCCCTACATTAGCCCCAAACTAAGACAGCAATAAAATTCTTTAAAACAAATAGAAGAGAGCTGAAGAGTTAAGCTGGTTTCATTAGTTTAAACCTTAGTTTTGCTTCCTTTTTAGCACTTCATGCTGCTCCAAAGTAAGTCAATTTACCCTTTATTAAGTCCCATAAGAAAATCCCCAAGTTGCTTCCAAAGTGTGATAAATCAGAAGATTTCAAGAGCAAAATATAGGCTGCTATTGAGCTGGCTCTGACCTCCTGCAGATCAGCAAAGGTTGGCGCCAGTCAACCTTTCTTACATTAGTGAACTAGTGCTGACCTCTAGGAGGTCAGCAACATTAGGCACCTAATTATTTTCATAAAATATCAGAAGCACTTAATTCAGGTACCAAGCTGCTGTTATTGGCTTACTTATATAATAAACCCCCTTGCTGAACAACCACATATAGCTGGAGAATTTTATCTGGCACTGACCTCTGACGCCCACCAGAAATGCTTAGCGCCAAGGCCAACTCTCCTTCTCCATTACAGCTAGTGCAGGTTTTGCATGCGAATTATCTCTAGAATAATCCTAACACCCTATGCATATCTTAAACACACATAAAACTTAATTTAGTCGTGCATGCATGTTCTTTAAAACCTACAGCAAGATAATTTCTAATACTAAAATGCACTACATCTTAATTTGTCTATTATATCATATTCAGCAAAATCAGAATCATCTAACTGAACTACAAATCTGCCTTGAAACTTAATCGAAACACATCTCATGTATGAACCGATCTAGGCACCAAAATCAGCAAAAACAGAGTTCGGATGCATGCTCATCCTAACCACACAAACTTCCAATTTAAACCATTCAAGTCAAAACGAAATTGTGCTACTTACCTCTAGGCTACAAATTCAAATTGCTGCACCCTCATCTACACAAAGGAAATTCTGAAATCACATTCCAGATTCCACCAAACTACACAAATCTGCAGAGACTTCTGTAACTGAATCAGATCTATCCAAATTAGAATCTCTTCCTCAAATAGGGGTGAACTTTCACGAATTACACTTTAATTGAACTGATCTTACCTGATGGATCTCAATTTCTGCAGGAATGACAGCTTCTGAATGAAACTAGAGTTGCTGCCGCAAGAGGTTTCAACTCCATTGGGAAAGAACCAAACGACCACAAGAAAATTCCTCTAATCTCCAAAATTTTTCGAATCAAACTCTCCAAACCCCTAGATCGACTCCCTCTTCTCTCTTTGAACTCTCCAGCAGAAATCGCTCAAAGGCCAAAACAAACCAACGAACCCAATTCATTGGTATTTATAGTTGCCGCCCACTGTTGAATTAAAGTAGGATCACCTACTTTTACACTCCACCAAAATCCCTACACCAGCATGCAAAATTTGCTATTATCTCTTGCATGCCACATCAGCAAACCCTCACCAACCAACCAAAATCAAACCTTAGCATTAGCTCCAACCTATTAATTGAAAATTTTCCTTTCCGGTTTTTTTTTATCAAAAGTCCCCGGTTAACTTCTTGGTCTCCTTCCTCCGCAAAATTACTAATTAACCCTAACTTAATTACTAAACCAATAAATTTTAATTCCAATAAAATTTTGGGGTTTTACATATCTCTTCAACCTGATTCAGGTGGTCAAGCAACCAAAGCTGTAGAAAAGAGGAGTATTTTAATTTATTGCAAAAAGAAAAAGAAAAAAAAAAGAAAAAGAAAAAAAAAAGAGAAGAGCAGAAAAAGAAAAAAAAATACTTCTCTTTTACCTACAGGATAGGGGCGCAGGCAAGAAAGCGTTTCTTCTTTTTGAAATAGCAGTCAGTCAGGGCTTGGTATATCTCTGCTAAGATCATAGGGGCCAATCTCTCACGTTCCCTAACCTGGCAGACAACTGAGATGAGAGATAAGTCAACCTGGTCGTCACCCCGTGGAAAGAGCAACTGGTTGACCACTATCAAGGTCAAAGCGTTAAACTGGGCATCCTTGTCCTCACCCCTTAGAAGTTTTTCAGTCAAAAAGGTCTTGGCCAAGGTCAGCAGTGTCTCAGAACCTCCTAAGTCCTTCTTCCCTATACCCAAGAAGGTGGATGCCTCCTTTTTGTAGCTAGGCTTTAGGGGCAGGTTCACAACTTTTTCAGAAAACCTTAGGCCAAGGATGGTTTCAATTTCTTCGATGGTAGGAGTCATCTCTTTGTCATCAAAACGGAAGAGATTTAATTTAGGTACCCAATGTCCAATTAGAGCTTCAATGATTTCCCACTTAAAGGGAATTTTAGGGATGTGTAGGATATAGCCTAAGTGGATGGAATCCCAATGAATTTCCTCATCAAGGGTCATGGAGTTAACCCACCTATCATAGAAGAAATCCACAACATTGTACCTGGTGAGATTAGGAGGTTTTGATCTAACAGGTTGTCTTGCAGGAGGAGATCCATCGACAGAAAAGAAAGGGGCGAAGGAAGCCATGGAAGCACCAAAGAAGCCAAGGAAAGCAGAAAACGGAAGGCTCAGGGAATTTTCAAACTTTTAAAAACGTCACAATGACGTTCCCCATGAGTTTATATATAAAATTCGAAAAAGCAATAAAATCCGTATTTGTAATACGAGCTCGGCGTGCCCGTATAGAAAGTGCGGACACACTATGACCGTAAAACATTTACGGGCAGAGTGCGCCCACATTAACATTACGGGCACCGCTTGCTCGTAATATAAATACGGTTTTGTTGGAAAAATGCAAAAAAATGGAAAATTTCAATTTCATTGCTTCCCTAGGCTTCACCTATCCCTGCTTTAACATATATCATACAAGAAAAAACTAGAAATGAAAAATAAAAGAGCATATATGAAGAAAAATGAATCAAAATTCTTTTATATATATGAAAGTGTACATTAGTTTGTCAAAATACAAGTACATGTGATATCCTAATCTAATCTGTCTATCTAGGTCCACCCCTGCGGCAACGACCACGTCCCCTGCCTCGACCATTGCCTGAAGGCCACCGGCGCTCAAAGACATGCTCCACAAGGCGACGAGCTGTACTACGGGTCATCCTGCTAAAAATAGACTGAATATCATACCACATATATAAAGGCACAAGGCCAGTAGTGGGATGATCAGGAGGAACGTACCCGAGGTATCTAAATATCCCCCCGACTCGGTATCAGAATCCGTAGGGACTGGCTCAGTCACAGGATCGGCAGTAGCAGGCACCTCCTCGGTCACAGCAGGCTCCGTGGCAGGATCAGCAGGAATAGACACCCCAGGAGCATCAATATCAGGTCCAGGCTCTACAAGCTCAGCAGCAGCCTCCTCTATCACCATAGCCTCATCAGTAGGCTCCACCACAGCGGCATCCCCGGCCGACTCCATATCTATCTCAGCAGGCGCATCAGGAGTGGTCTCTGGTGCTGGAGCAGACTCTGACACGTCCTCAGTAGTAGGGACAGCAGTAGGTGCAACCTCAGCCTCGATCTCGGGCTTTGCTGCAGGAGCCCTACTGGTCTAGGAGAGGTCACAAACTCCACTCGTGCCACAGAGAAAACCTCGCCGCGGAGATACATAGGCAGTGATGAAGTAGGTGAAGAAGGGCCGACTGTGTCATCCTGAAAGTAAGAAGAGAAATTTTAGTCAGAACAGGATAAACAGATATAAGAACAGGAATGGAAAGAGGTAAAGAATTAACCTGGGTATGAGATGGACCCACCTGGTCCTGTGCACCAAAAGGAACCACCTGGCCCTGTGCCTTGGCAAGCTGTCCCCGGAGGTCTGAAATGGTAATAAAGAGGGCGTCCCCCTCGGCAATAGCAGCATCCCGCTGGTGCTCTATATCAGCGTACTGAGACTGGATCTCTGCCAACTGAGCCTCCTGAAATAGAAGAGAAGGTGTCAGAAAATACCAAGTTCAAATAAAATATAAGAATGGAAGATCAAAAAGGAGAAAGCATAACGTCTTATCGTAGGCCCTAATCACTACCCCTCCTATCTCCATGACTCCGCCATGGACAGGCATGGGTGGCATGAGGCACCCAACTGAAGCCTGCTTGAACCAGGCATCATAGTCACCCTCCTCTAACAATGTCTCTGCCTCAATCCAATCTAGGAACTGAGCAGGATCAACAGGCATAGGAGGAAAAGGAGTAGAATATGGTGGGATGGCAGGAATCCGAGGCACTCCAATGTGCTGATAAAAGAAGCGCTCGCCACAATACCAGATGCTATCCATCTGACCAATAAAAAACTGGTAGTGCTGACGTCTCTGGTCAGGGGCAAATGCATCATCTCTAGCCGCATGCAGGGCCAGCACCTCATGAATGTCCTCCATCTGGGGGACGAATATCTGAAAAACAGAAAGAAGAATATTAGACATGTGATGCAGGAAAGGGGAAAAAGAAGAATTAAAGAAGCTTACCTCAGACCAATACAACCTGTCCAGATGAGCCCGGGCAGACCTAGGACAACTCTTTTCAGAGTCGTGCTCCACATGGCACCATCTACGAGCCATGGGATATGTCTCCTCTGACATCGTAGAGGTAGGGCGAAAATAGGGGATATAAACCCTAGCAAAAAACTGCAAAAAGAAGAAAAAGGGTCAGAAGAATAAAGAAAAGAAAGGAAAAGAAAGAAAGAGAAGAGAAATAGGTGTTTCACCTGCAGGAAAGGCCAGAAGAATCTACACCCAACTCCAACTCCTCAAGAGGTAGAGAAGCCGCTAACTGACCAGCGCAGACCAGCCAGAATGGTGCCAAAAATGAGCGGGCCCCAGGCATACCTCCTCGCTCGTTGCAAATCTCCCAATAAACTCAAAAAATGAGGACTAAACTCAAAAAATGAGGACTAACAAAAGTCGTGTCCTCTGGGAAGAAGCAGGAGCCCATCATGTACAAGAAGATGAAGCGGAAGGCAAACGGAAAAACTGGATGACTAGTGGCGAACTAGCCAAGCTGCCTCCTCTGGAAGGTTTCTCTCAGCCAAGTCAGAGACAATCTAGCTCTCCCTCTATCCCATGCCTCCGGAGGCAACACTATATATCCAAGATAGGAAGCAATCTCCTCAGAATCTGGCATCACCATCTCGGGAATAATATCACCAGTCATCCTAATCCCGGTGATAAGCGTGAAGTCGGACGGTCGGATCCCAATCTCAACATCTAGAAAATGGAAGCTCAACGTCTCCGGAAAGAACCTCTCGAGCATCGCAGCAATAAGGGCTCGATCCAGGCGCACATCTGGAATGGTGATGAAGAGGCCGAAACCAAACAAGCCCAACTCCCGACGAAAGGCTGAACTGCAGTCTCCGATAAATCTGATGAAGCTGGCCCAGCTCCCTCGATAATGAGACAAGGGATACTCTAAAGGGATATCCGCCCTGATACAAGTTGAGGGATGAGTCCTCAAGCCATGTAGCAGGTCGGTATCCCTAATCTGTGATGCAATGGCCTCAGGGACCTCAACCCTGGTCCGAGCCTCATCTCTGCCACGACCTCCTCTATGGCCTTCATCATGGCCTCCGTCCCTGCCTCCGCCTCAGCGCCCTCTACGGCCTCTGCCTCTGTTTGGAGCCTCAACTACCGGCTAAGGAAATAATTGGAAAGAAGAAAGAATCAGGGTGATGAATCTTGTGAAGGAATTTGAAATTCAGAAGGGTTAGAGTATACCTTTGGGGTCGCCTCACGCGAATCCCCAGAAGGAAGATCAGGGATGTTCGAATCAAAATCCCTCTTGGCCCTCGAAGATGAGGACACATCAGTATAATCCCGCCGAACCCTAGAAGAAGAGGGCTCATCTGCAGGATCCCTAGAGGCTGATCGAACGCGAGCCATCTGCGATTCAAATCAGGGAGATGATTTGTTATTGCTTTCTGTAAAATTTTATTATTGTTTTTCATTAAGTTTAAATTGTTTGCAGGATTGAACAATGAAGAATATAAGGGAAAATGCCTCAGAAGAACAACTAAATTGGGATCCTACCAAAGAGGACTTCATTCAGTGCTCCAAAATTTTGTTTTTGGGAAACTTTACTATTTCTTTGTTGTTGTTTTTTCTTATGTATTATCATTATACAACAAAAAGAAAAAAGAGAAAGAGAAGAAAAGTACTTGTTAAAATTTAGATTCTGAGATTGGAATTTATTTTGTTTCTAAAATACCTAATGGTTTATTTTACTTGGTTTCAGGACAATCAAGGCATGCTTAAACTGGCACGAAAGAGCAAATTCTGAAAAATAGTTGTTTCATGCCAAGATGTTTTAACAGCAGTTGGGTCATGAATCGGTTCATATCAGACCCTACAAGTGTTTAGCTCCAAATTGAGAACATGCAATAAATTCACAAGCATGCCCAAAGTAAAGCATATACCAGTAATTGCAAAGAAAAGGAGTTAACTTGGATACAAGGAGTCGGATTAAAACCAGGCTTATCATTCAGGTTCACAAAAATGAATTATCAAAGAGTTTGGAGTGTTCAAGTGATGGATGTATTCAGATTTTTAAGGGAACAAAATCAGATTTTGAACATTGACGGCATAAACAAGGCAATTCAAGAATTACTTTAGGAACAGGAAGCAAACACAGCAGTCAAGTCTGTTTGCTTCAAGAACAAAAAATTGCAGAAAGTCAGCCATGTGTCAATCATGAATTATGTGGTTCCAAATATCACTTCTGGGTGGATTTTTTTTCAGAGGGATATTAGTACCCCTATTTCAGACAGTGATGTGAAAAAAAAGTGGGCTCATCTCAATCAAAGGAAAATCAGGATCTTGTTCATGCATAGGTTAGTAGCAAGATGAAGACATATTGGGGATTTCGATCAATTAAGAATTAACAGTCCAATGCATTCAATCAGGAGCAGACAAATTGCAAAGCAAAAATCATGTGCTTACAATCAGTCAAGGAATACCAGAAACATGAAATGGGTTTTCAGCATACCTATTTCAGCCGAATAGGTACAAAGACAATCAAAGCTTGCAAGAGGTGTACTCACTGGAGAAGCAAAATCAATCGTCAAATGGCCAAGTGTTGATGCGTTCGGAGAGCAAGCAATGGTCGCGGTAGTGGGAGAAGAGCAACAGTCGCCGAAGGAATAGTGGTCACCGAAGAAGCAAGGGGTCGCCGGAAATAGTTGATGTCACCGGAGAAGATAAGAGTCGTCAGAGATTGAAGAAGGGAAACCGTAAGAGAAAATACGGGCACAAGGGTTTAGGTCGGAAATACGAGCAGAAATGGAGGAACTGTTCGCGGCCGCGGTTAAGAAGGAAGCCAAAATCCGTAAAAGCAATACGGGCAACAGGCGCCCGCAAAGGTAATGCGGTCAATTGCGCCCGTATTCAAATTACGGGCATGACTTGCTCGCAATATAAATACGGGTAAAGCAGAAAATTGCAGTTTTTCATCATTTTCTCCACATTGATCAGGAGATTAATGTTTATATTAGTTGTAAGTTGCAAAGATTGCCACCTTACCCACTTTTGTTTTAAAATTTGTCTCAAATCTCACTTCATTGCCACAAGTGCTCAGTGAGACTAGAGAGGAGGATTTGCCCCTTAAGGTTAGGGACTTTTCAGCAAATCTTCCACACAAATTCTTTTTCCAAAATCATCCATTTAATCCTTGCAAAATGCAATTAGTTAGACAAAAATCTCAAAAAGTACAATTGGTGGGTCTTTTTGCTCTCTGCTCGTAATTGGTTCCAATTACCAGCAAAGATGGGGCAATTGTAGACACCCCAAATTGCACTAAAAATGAGAAAATAATGAAAACATGTAATTGGGATTTAAAACAGGCCAAAAATGCATAAAATTCAATCATTTAAGCAGTGCCCGTATTGTACCTGCGGGCTAGTCACGCCCGAAATTTGTATACAGGCACGCAACGCCTGTAATACAAATGCGGACACCACTTGCCCGCAATATATTTACGCGCACGGGAGATTTATGCGAATTTGATCTTTGCTCGATTTCTGAGCCTTATCTTCAATCTAGTATCTCTTTAGATGGGCGAATTATATATTTTATTCGTTCGGATTATCTTTGTTGGCCATGGATGGGCATTATCCCTATTTTTCAATCCAATCTGGAAGATCTTGGTATATTCCTCTGGACCAGCCATACCCCTGGGTTTACCTATAAATAGAGGTGAGATCCTTAAGCAAGGGGCCACGATATTTTGAAGTCTAAGGAGCTCCAAGTGAAGAGAGGAATCCCTGCTGCTCCGCTTGCTCAATCCAGGTAAGTACTTTTTCCCTTTTATTTTCTGTCTTCAATTCTAGAAGTAATAGGATCTTCTCCATTGCTGTAGAATAAGGCCTGGTTTATACTTGTATTCCCAAACCTGCCTCCAAGTACCTCAAGAATACTCTCTAACCGTAAAACGTGAAGAGAGAGCTAGGGGAAAAGAGAACAGGCGGATCCCTAGAATAGAACCCATAATCTGTTTTTCTCCTTTGTTCTAGAATAAGGCCTTTGATTGTGATTGTATACCCAAACTTATCTCCAAGTACCTCAAGAATCCTCTCTAGCAGTAAAACGTGAAGAGAGAGCTAGGGGAAAAGAGAAAAGGTGGATCTGTAGGGTAGACCCCCATGTGCTCTAATCTGTGAGATATGGCTGCTTTGAATATCCTGATCATGTTTTAATGGTTTTATTTTGAATCTGAATGAATCATATGAATCCATGATGTTTATAGCATGAGATCCCCACTTTTTCCTAAAATTTGGATTTTTCATATCTTTGCACCTACAGCACTGTTTTCGTGATTTTTGTGATATTAGGCTAAGATCCTGGATCCATCATGATCAGTATGATAGATCTGGATTCAGAAGCCTGAAAGTAACTTCTAGGGTTTCATGATGTGGTTTTTGAGTCCTTTTTCACTTTTGAGAGAAGACCCTACGGTCTAAGTTCTCCCCTTTTGATGTCTTCATCAACGTGGGTATTTTTGGTTTTGATTTCTTGATTTAATATGAAATTTGGGCTATATCTTTGTCCTGGACTGTTCAAGTTCAATTCTGCAATATTTTATAAAAATAATATTTTTTCTAGATTTCCAGAATTTAACTTGAAGCCAGATTTTTAAAGTTTTCACTTTATTTTGGTTTTATTTGATTTTATCTCAATTTTATTTTAATCATGAAACCCTAGGAATGGTATGATCATATTTGAAAGTTCTGAATCAATCAGGCTATTCGTATGAAAAAAAACCATACACTTTTGTCTTTTTTGTGATTTTTCATGATTTTTTATTAGCAAGCCTTTTTTTCCTTTGAAAAACATGAACAATGCCTGGCAACCACCTTGTGTGGTTGAATAGGGGTGCCTAACACCTTCCCCTATTCATAACCTAATCCCCTTACCCATCTCTGGTTGTTTTTTTAATAGGTTTATTTTTTCCCTAAATTTGCCTTTTTGAGCTTATTTGATATTTTGGTGTTCATTCACACCTAAACAGAATGGTGGTGACTCTGTGTTTTTAACCAATCCCGTGTGATGATCAGGAAGTCATTGAATTGATTTTTCCATGTCTCACAGTATCCGACAGATAATGTCGGATACAAAGAGTTTTGTTTGTATCCGACCTGAGTTGTCGGATACAAGTGTTTTGCTCAAAAAATGAGAAAATTCCGAGAGTTTTCACTTTTTTACTGTTTTACCTTTGTTTAAGAAGTGGAAATCTCAAAAATAGCCTTAGGGTTTAAGTTGGGGGATTCTAGACACATCCTTGTGTCTACCATTAGGGTTCTGCCCTAAACTTTGCCTATAAATAGGAGGCTCCTCCTCAAGCAAATAGCCAAGAATTTTAGAGACAGAAGTTGGAGATTGGAGAGCTCCAAGTGAAGAAGGGAACCACTGCCACATTGCTTCCAGAAACCCAGGTAAGCCTGGAACTTCTTTATTTTTATGTCTTTACATTCTAGGGTTAGATCTTTCTGCTACCTTTCTATAGAATAATGGCCTGCTCTTTGTGTATGCAACTCCTTTTCCTACTCAAAGTACCTCAAGACTCCCTCTAGCTGTAAAACGTTAAGGGGGATCTAGGGGAAACGAGACTGGGAATTGATCCTTAGTTATAGAACCCTCTTGAATGGCCTTGTGTTCTGTAAAAACCGATTCATACTCAAAGTACTCCAAGACTATCTTGAAACCGTAAGAACGGGAGAGAGAACTAGGGGAAACGAGAATGGAACGGAACCCTAGTTTTTTAGAACCCCCGTTTAATTGATATGCTTTGAATGCTATATGTCATGATGTGTTGAGATGATTTTTACACATGCACACATAGCACTTGTGTTATCAAAATCGGCTTGTATTTCGGATCTATCGTATTCATTGTGATAGATCTGAAATAAATGGCCCTAAGCAGTTCTGGGACATCTCTTAATGATTTTCAAAATGATTTCAAGCAAGTTATCTTTGAGTATTGAAGACCTCATGGTCTAACCTCTTGGTTTTGGGCATTTTTGCTCCATTTTAGGGTTTTTGGCATATTCTCTCCAATCGAAGAGAATAGTGAGCCAAATTCGTGCTCTATTTCTTCCGAGAGGTTTTTCAATACTTTTTCAAATGATTTTGGTTTGGATTGTACGGATTCCACACACTTAAGCACTATTTTGGGTTGATTTTACTTAAAAATGGCAAAACTGGACAGCGTCTGTACCCTAACTTCGGACACTCATAACTTCATCATCCGGATGAATTTTGGAGTGATTCTAAAGATATATGAAAAGTGAGACTATCTAGTTTATGTCTGTAAAATTTCAGCCATTTTTATGGAGTGGATTTTTGACACCGTTCAGTCGAAGTTGACAGGTCAGTTCAGGCCAAATTGCTGAACCTGTCACTTTGAATGAGCACCATCTGCTCGATTTAAGTCCGATTTGAGTGATTTTGGTTTTGTGTTTTCCTTTGGGAGTCTACTTTCAAATTCAATTGGTTTCATAATTTTTTGATTTCATTTGTGTCTTGGGTAACAAATTTACTCAGAACTGCTCAACAGCATATTTCTGGGCTAATCTGTGATCTTCGGGGCCTATTTGGGAGGTCACCCAAGGCACATCCGGATGAATTTTTGTATGAGGCTAGTTTCATTTGAAAGATGGCCCTACATACTTCATTCATGCAAAATTTCACGGATTTATATGGAGCCAATTTTTCTAAATGAATTTCCAAAGTTGCCCACTTGTTACTTTTACCGATTTCCAACAGCAGATTTCAAATGAGCATAACTCTTAAGGTTTTAACCGGATTTAATTGAAAATCTTCATAAGTCTTCTATTTATCATAATCCTTCAAATGGATTTGGTTTGATTCAATTTGAATTTGATTTGAATGATTTATGGTCAAATGGCACCATCTTTTACCGAATTTTCTGGATTTGTCTTAACTTGTTTGTGTTCAAGTTTTGCTTTGATTTCCATTTAATGGTGATATCCCAGAAGTGATATTTCCATAAAAGAAAGTCTAAGATCCATTGGACTTCTCATGTGGAGGAATCATACATGTGTTTAATCTTTTTTTTAAGCCTTTTTTATTACTTTAGCAAGCCTTCTTTATTTTGAGCATGAACAACACTTGGCAACCACCTTGTGTGATGAATGGGGGTGCCTAACACCTTCCCCCGTTCATAATCTAATCCTCTTACCCATCTCTGGATTTTATTTTTAAGTGAAGTTATTTTTACTCTAGATTTGCTTTTTGCTTATTTTGATGATTTTTGGTGTCCATTCACACCTAAAAGGAATGGTGGCGACTCTCCCATTTTTTTGAGCCCGTGTAATGATGAAGGGAATCATCTAGGTGATTTTCCATGTCTCATACTGCCACATTGACAATTGAGATCCTGTGCGACCTCTACCTATAACCTTATGTGAAGCCTGCATTGGGATCATGCCATGTGTATTGTGAATACACATGGCATGATCCATGTGATAAAGGTCCTACGGGATGTGAACTTAATGGGACTCTTTTATTTGTTTTATTCTACGTATGCCACCAATCAAATTCTTGATTGTTTTGATTGGTGACACACCATATATAGTAGCAGAAGAAATGACACGGGAAGTGGCTGTACCGAATTTGCTGTAGAGGATAGAGCACCATCACGAGGGTAACTTGGCCCGAGTAATCAGCCTGGTCATTGTTGAATAAATTTTCTCTTCTTTCTTTTTTCTTTTTTTTTAAATCCTAAACCTGGTTAATCGGCCAAAAACTCATTCACATGTTAGGATTTGCCTTACCGAGTTATCTGGTTAAATTTTCCTTGGTTTTTTAGGGCGTGTAAACTCGCAATTTAATCCATCAATTTATCTGTTCAAACCAAAAGATCCATCCATGATCCAACAGAGATTGGTTGCCTGAGTGACAACGTCGGAGAGTGTGACCGTAGCCGGTTTCTGACGAGAAAAGAGCCAACTGTAAACACGAGAGAGCTTGTTGGGGAGGAGAGCTAAAACACAACATATACTTCATGCAAGTAGCTAGATTGATTCAGTCGTTTTCTCTTCATGGAGGAAAAAGGAAAGAAGAAATAAATTAATGTGGATACACAAAGCAATAGAATTAAATCAACTCTCGGGAACGATGGATACATAAAACAAGAGAAATGAAGACACTTATAACATGTATATATAGCGACGACCATAACAACAACAAATAAATAATGAATAAAAAAAGCTAGGGGAATTCCTTGTTAATTTAAGATGCAGCGAATGAGGGGATGGAGAGTGTTCTGAGCTATGTTCTTCATCTTTAGGAAGAAACTAGTGAATATTCGATGTTTAATGCTTCCTCTGACGGGAGGGAGCAGCACTGGCTTCTTGTTGCTCTCCTTTGGAATCATTGCTTCTGATCCAGACTCTTTGCTCTCCGTCGTCTTCTTCTCCATCTCTGTGAAAATCGAACTGAAAAAGTGAGTTGTCTCAAGAAAAAGAAGAAAGGAAGGAAGAACTAGGATAGACAGATAACAATACTAAGTTACTAACACCTATTTATAAGACGATAACCATGTCTGCGGGTGTGGAATGTGGTTATATAGCTAGATTTACAATACTAAGTTTGGCTAAAATAATATTTCAACCCAGTTTGGGTTTCACAAATTTGGCCGCTTTTTTACTCTGTAAAACAATTAAACCTTCCCAGCCCTTCTGGTTTTTTGTGGTCTCGGGTTGGGCAAGAGATACATTTTGATTCCTTAGATGGGTTCCATACGACCGGCACGGATATGTAGAAAACGCGTAGAGAATTTGGGTGCAATCTACAAGCAACATGCTGGTTTGACAGTTGAAACCAGAAGACGGCATGGTTATATCCTCTCAATAAATTAAATAAAAAAGAGATGAAAGTCATGAACGATGCATCCGGATTCCGGCCCATCCACTCAGCCTGTATTGCATGCTACGACGGCTGGGGTTTCAGCCTTTCAGGTGTTTGGTAGTTCTTAATTCTCAACCATTCCTCCTGGTTTACATTAATTGCATTTAGAAAAGGGGGTCTCGGATGTCATTAAAAAGTTGGAATGAGAGTTTCAATTTGACAAATTAATACCCTTTTTATTTTATTTTATCTTCTCCTCTCAATGAGTCAACAAACAAACCGCGCGTGCAGGCTTATATAGGCCCAAAGCGGATAATACCTCGCTGGGTTGGGTCGTTACTTAAGCTTATACAAAATTTTACCTTTATAGCCCGTAGCTTCTTATCCATGCATGCCTCTATCTCTCTATCTTCTCCTCTCAATGAATCAACAAACAAACCGTACAAGTCAGGAGAAAGAAAAGACGCAACAATCTTGAATGAGTTTGGAATGTGGATGGACCAGTCTTAGTGCGTAAAGTGTAGAGATTAGATTAAGAAAAGAAGGAATTTTGACCAGTTTAGAGGGAATATAATAAATAAATAAAGGAGCTAACAAGTCCAACATTTAGTACTGCATCTTAGTTAATTAATTATTCCTTATTTAAAATGTATCAAAGAGGAGGAGTCATAATTAGTTTAAGTAATCAAAGTAAGCCATTAAAGTTTTGTCAAATGGTTTGAATAAACCCATCTCCTACCCAAGCTAATTAAAATTAATTTCATTTGAATATATATATTATTTTCTTACTCTTTATATTAAAAATAAATAGCATTTAAAAGGAAAGCTTATCTTGCTTATGGTTACATAACAATGAACCACATTCCATTTCGAGTCCAGCGCTTAGCCGAACGTACGGGTGGAGCCAGGGTTTCTTTTTTGGGAAAATTATGAAAAAGGATCACTTATCATTGATAATTATAAAAACAGTCCATCATAATTAGGAATTACAAAAAAGGGTCACTTTTTTGTCCATACTTATAAAAATAGTCCATCATAATTAAATTACAAGATCAATTTACAAAAAATAATTATATTTGAGGATCAATTTATATGGGATACGAGCGCCTCATACGTGGACATAAACTTCTTTACATGAGATACGAGCGCATCTTACATGGGACACAAGCGCATTCTACGTCGGATACAAGCGCATCATACGTGGAGACAATTGTATTTTATTTTATTTTATTTTGAAAAGTGACCCATCAGGTCAATTACTTTTGAAAAGTGACCTTTTTTGTAAAATGAGATCTTTATGGACTGTTTTTATAAATACAGGTCGAAAAGTGACCTTTTTCATAATTTTCCTCCCCTAAAACAAGTAATTAAGAAGGTTATTTGATGGCTTTATGAATAATGAGAGCCCTGTGAACTGGGTTGCTGCATTAGTTGAAGGTGGGTTTGTGAGGAAAGTTGAAATGTATTTGGGTCGTAGCAGAGAAGTTGCATTGTTTCAGAGTAAGGTTTTTGAGTGATCTTTTCACTTCTTTATGTTTCTTGAGAGAGGTGTTTTGGAAAAATAGATGCTGGACTTCAAATGTGTGCCCTGTGATTTAGTTTAAGATTTTAAGAAATTAAGGGTAAGTTATAGAAACCTCCCTTGAGGTTTGCATTAATTTACACATTACATTTATGAAATAACATTTCCCTTAAGGTTTAAAGAAAGGTCACGCTCATGAGTTAACTTTATGATAAATAAAAGGGAAATTTACAGCAACACCCCCTGAGGTTTGGCGAAAGGGCACGGACACCCCTTGTGGTTTAAAAATGATCACTTATAGGCTCTAAGCTTCTCGAAACCGTCGCTTTGCACCCCCACCGTGAGTTTGAGAGAAACGGAGTTAACTTAACACTTTTCAAAGACGAAATTGCCCTTGCTCTTAAACGACATGCCCTCCTCTTTCGCGCTTCTCCTTCGCACAGCAAGAACCCTTCGTCTCTAACCCACCTAGAGCGAGCGCGAGTTGCTGCTTTCGGACGATTCGAAGGAGCTGCCGACGGAGGTTTTCCAGTAAGGGTTTCAACCATTTGATTCTTCTTCTTCCTATTCATTGATTTTGTTTTTCTTCTTCCTTTCATTTCATTTTCGGTTTTAGGGTTTCATTTCGTTTTCGGTTTTAGGGTTTCATTTCGTTTCGTTTAGGGTGTCTGTGTCTGGTAATCAAAAATACGAAATGATTCTTTACAAGTTGTTCATCACAACTTTACAAGTGACTAGTGGGGTTCATGAGTGCATAAAAGGTGATTACGAGTGCATAGAAGGTGACAAAGGTGATTACGAGTGCATAAAATGTGACATTTGACTAAGTGACTAGTGGGGTTCAAAATCAAATGAAGATTAGTTTTACTCTTTGGGTTATTCCCTTTTATGCACAAAATCAAACGAAGACTAGTGGGGTTCACAATTTTAGTTTTACTGTTTGGGTTAATCCCTTTTATGCACAAAATCAAACGAAGACTAGTGGGGTTCACAACTTTTGTTTTACTGTTTGGGTTAATCCCTTTTATGCACAAAATCAAACGAAGACTAGTGGGGTTCACAACTTTTCGTCTTGAGTTAGATAAGATCATATGTATGCTTTCGTCTTGATTTTTCTATGATCTTCCCTCCCTTTAGGTGCTGTTGTGATAACATGTATACTATTGCAGTTCATCATGCAAGAGGAGTTGAATACATTGATGATGTGGATGAGGATAGATACAGTTACATAGATTTAGCAACGGATGTGGCAGATGCAATTGGTGTTCAACCTGGAAATGCATTGACCATTAAATTCCGAGTTCCTCGATCACGCGATTTTTGTATTATTGATGGTTATGCACCCCTTATGCGGATGTTCGCATTGCATAGAGGGTTGCCTGAAATCTATATGGTAGGAGAAGAAATTGGTTCAACCGTGTTGTCACAAGTGGCAAGTAAGAATGCAACCTCATCGGGTGCTGGCAATAGAGATGAGCAAGGTCAAGCTGCAGAAGAAGCAGAATTAACAGAAGATGAAGATTGGGTAGATGAAGAAGTTGTAATTAGTGATAGTGAAGAAGAAGAAATAAGCAATGAAGAAGAAGAAGTAAGCAATGAAGAAGAGAGAAATGAATCACCCGAGGCAAATATAGGTGAGGGCAATGAAAGAGGGAATGAGGATACGCTATCAAATTGTGAGTCTGATCCTGATTACCGAAGCCTGAGTGATTCTGATGAAGATAGTGGAAGTGGGGGTGATGAATTTGACATGGAGCATGGCATGGAGGACCCCAAGTTCCAAAGGGGTACCCAATTTGCTAATATTCATGATTTTAGGAAAGCACTGGCTGAATTTGCAATCAAGGAAGGTTTTAACCTAAAGAGGATTAAGAATGAAAAGAAGAGGATTACAGTTGAATGTGCTGTTCAGGATTGCAAGTGGAGATTACACGCATCCATGAAATCAGATGGGATCACATATATGATCAAGACATTTCAACCAGAACACTCTTGTACGCGTGTCCACAAGAATTTTGAAGCCAATTCTAGATGGATATCAAACAAGATTCTCCCACAAGTTCGTGCAAATCCGAAGGTCCAGATTTCAACCATTAGGGAGATGGTCCAAAGTCAATTTGGTGTCGAGCCTAGTGAAATGCAGTTGAGGAGGGAAAGGAGGAAAGCCATTGAGGTCATAGAAGGAAGTCATAGATTGTCGTATGGCATTTTATGGAGATATGCTGAAATAATTAGAGCTACCAGCCTTGAGAGTGTGGTGAAGATTGAGTCAGAAAGGGTTGCTATATCTTCAGCTCCTATGTTCAAAAGGATATTCATTAGCTTTGCATCGATGAGGTTGGGGTTGCTTCATGGATGTTGACCCTTCATTGGATTAGAAGGCTGTCCTTTGAAGGGTCCATATGGAGGTGTGTTGTTAGCTGCTGTGTCCTTAGATGCCAATGGAGGATTGTTTCCTATAGGATATGCAGTGGTAGAAGCAGAGACATATTATAGTTGGAGTTTTTTTCTACAAAACCTCCATGTGGTCCTTAGTGCAGTGGATCGACCATGGACAATTATGACTGATAGGCAAAAGGTATATACTAATTTAATCAACATTATTTGTTACAGTTGCATGTCGAAATTTTTACATGTACTTACCACTGAACTTGCTGTTTGACTATAGGGTATACTCAAGGCAATTGGGGAGGTGTTACCCATGTTAATCAACATTACTATACACAACATATGTACAGTAACTTTAAGACACTTCACAAGGGGCTTTTGTTGAAGAATTTGTTCTGGGCAGCAGTTAAAGCGTACAATGTGTACGATTTCAATGATGCAATGGACCGGTTGAAGAATGAATCAATTGATGCGTATAATTGGTTGAAGGAAAGTCCAGTGGAGACTTGGTCAAGACACGCATTTGAGAAGCGTGTTAGATGTGATCATGTAACAAACAATTTGACGGAGTCTTTCAATCAGTGGGTTGGGGATCTAAGAGAGAAGCCAATTTTGGCATTGTTGGAGGGTATAAGGATGAGGTGGATGGTGAAGATCCAGAAAAGGCATCACAATGCATCTTCTTGGACTAAATTGGTTACTCCAAGAATTGTTGCAACCTTGGATGCAAGGAGAAAGGCTGGTAGGAGTTGTACTGTATTGTTTGCTAGTAGGGACGAATATGAGGTAGTTGATGAAACTGGCAAATATACAATGAAGTTGAATACCAGATCATGTACATGCCTAGTGTGGGATGTGTCAAGGGTACCGTGTAAGCATGCAATTCAATCCATGGTACATCGCAGGAGTAATCCAGAAGAACTTTGCGACCCCTACTTCACAGTTGCTGCATACTTGAGAGCATATGAGCAGATTATCCATCCTATTCCAGACGAAAGGATGTGGCCTACTGTTGATACAGACCCATTAATGCCCCCAACACTTCGTCGTCTAACCGGAAGACCCAGAAAAAATAGAAGGAAGGAGCCAGATGAACCAAGGAATGGAAGCCAGATACGTAGATCAAGTACCCTACGTTGTTGCATATGTGGTGAATTCGGCCATAATTGAAGGACTTGCCAGCGTGGCCCGACAAAGGCTAAAGGCAAAGCTTCTACTTCTAGGAATACACAAGGGGGAGAAAATTAATTGGCTGGTAAGAACACGTGAATGGATATCTTCATTATTTATTTGCTTGTTCTTAACCTTTGGACAAATCAAAATATGCATCTCATGTTATTGATTTTTGGAGACCTATATCTTGAGAATTTTTGCACAGCTATAAGGAAGAATTGTATCCACTTTACAACTCTACACAGAATTATTTCATGAGCAAAGTGTCACAACTTTCAACTAACTCATGATGAGAGGAGATTAGATATGCAACCTTGCTCATTCTTAGTGTATGCATTTCCTTCATCTCCAAAATCTTCAGTTCTTATGGAATTCAGGTTGCAATCATCTACTTTTGTACTCAGATTTGCACCCAAATTCAATCCAACAACATTCCTTTCTTGGTCCTCCAAAGTGCAAGGCTTTGCTTTAGCAAATATGTCCACCATTGACCTCTTCTTAGGCTTTCCCTTTCGTCTCTTTCATTTTCTCTTTATTCCCTTATAAGGGAGTCAAAGTTTGGATAAGAATGTCAGAGTTTGGATCTACTTCTCCATGCACAGCTATTTTAATTTTTGTTATAGGCAATTTTAGATTGTTATATTATAACTTATAGGCAATAGTTGTTTAACATATTTTGCTCTACCTTTATACTATTGTTTAACTTATTTTGCAAATATTGCTTATTTAACTGTTGTTTGAATTGTTTGGTGTTTTGTAGGTGGGTGTTGTGAGAAAAGAGCAGTTGTCAGAACAGAGCATCATGTTCTTGGAGTTTTTTGGTTAATCATGTTGTTGGATTGTAGCTAAGAACCCCCTAGTTCGTTTTGTTTTTAGTTAATCATGTTTTTTATACTGTTGTTTAACTGTTCTTGGAGTTTTTTGGTTAATCATGTTGTTGGTTTGTACCTTTATACTGTTGTTTAACTGTTCTTGGATGTTTTTGGTTAATCATGTTGTTGGATTTTACCTTTATACTGCTGTTTAACTGTTCTTGGAGTTTTTTGGTTAATCATGTTGTTGGTTAATCATAGGTAAGCTGTGGCTTACCTTTGTGTAATATATAAACGAATGAATGATGCCTAAGTGATCAATATCTGCATTTAAACAACATTTACCATGCGAACTCTAGATGGAATGATGCTGAGTCCTGGGTTCTCCGCCAACACAGGTCACACGTTTTCTTTAATTTGGATATAATGATGCTGGGACCTGCATTTAAACATTATTACTGGTGTAATAATGTTTACAGCTCACATGTAGAATTAATTTAGATGGAATGATGCTGGGACCTGGGTTTAATTTAGATCGAATGATGCTGGGACCTGGGTTTAATTTAGATCGAATGATGCTGGGACCTGGGTTTAATTTAGATGGAATGATGCTGGGACCTAGGTTCTCCGCCAACACATGTAATTAGCATTTACCTTCGACATTTATGGTGTTGGTCTTAACTACTCGCACATGATCAATATCTGCATATATGGACAATGCGAACTCTTTTCCAACGCTTGCGGCAACAAATATTAATGTGGGATGTTAAATTTCCGTAACAAAACTCAATTAACGTTGCTCACTAAGAACCAAATCAAATAGGGAACGGACATCATATGTGCCCTTACATATGATCTTAATTATTGATGGTGATGCACCCCTAGAACCAAATCAAAGAGGGAACGGACCTAATCACAATTCTTAGGAACATTACCTAGGATCACCAGTCAACAAATCAAATAGTAGTGTTCCTAGGATCACTGTTATCTTAGGAACATTACCTAATCACAATTCTTCCATGAGGGAACGGACCTCATATGTGCCCTTCCATGGCAGCTCAACTTCACAGACCACAGCAACTCCCATTGATACAGAAAATTAGATTCTAATATAGAGGTTACACAGGTGCATCCAAAATTTACAGCAACACTCGTACACAAAACAATTCTGGAATCTTAAGATATATACAATGGAAAATGGAAACAGTAGAACCATTTTAAACGAGTTCATTGACACAAAACATTCAACGATAATACTACAACCATGTCCCTAGTTGCAAATTGACTATATCATCTAGAACATATGTACAATCACTTGTAGTACAATTGCTACTAAAAGAAGTAACTTCAACCCTTTCATTTCCTCTCGTAGTTCCTCTCGTAGACCCATTAATTCTTCTTCTAGGGATTTTAGATCCTCCATTTGGTCATTCATCTGGGTCATTCGTGAACTAAGATTGTCAATTGAAGCTCTAGTTGAATCTTCAGACATGCCCATACTGCAATTTGTCTTCGTAGAACTACATCTCTCATCCGTAATCAGAAGACTACACATACATACAGGAGTACACCATTCGAAGAATTTGCATGATGGTTTTGATGTAGAAACCTACAATAGTGAAGTAATTTTTCATAAGACAAGGGAAAAAAATGAAATTAATAAAAAATAGCTATACTTACCATGACCTTCCTAGCACATGTATAGAATAGTCTATTGGGATTGGCAGACATCTCAGATACTCTTATAATAGCTTTCCTTTTACACTTACAAACACGACTTTCGTATTTCAATTGACTAACACCACACAGTGCTATCGGCTCACACCATTAGAAAAAATTACAGGATGATTCCGAAGTTGTACCCTACAAGTCCATAGCTATATTAGTAGCACGAATAAGACATTTACTAAACACATAAATAAAGTCAAGATGATACTTACAGATACATTTCTTCCACATGTATAAAACAATTTATTTGGGTGTTCATATGTCTCTGATACTCTTATGATTGCTTTCTTTTTGCAGAAGCAGTTTTTGCTTTTGTATTTCAAGTCAAACACACTATTTTCAGTAGATGATGCCATGCCAATTTGAACAGACTAAATCCTACAAAACAAATTGCAAACTGTGATAAAAGGCCAAAATATGATTATAACAAACTGTGATAAATTCTGTGAGTTGGGCACAGACTGTATCTTGGTGAGGTGTAAACAATGGAATAAATAAGTTATTGGCATTGTAACTGTATCTCCCCTGTTCCTTCAATCTCTTTACATATCTCAATCACAAAACCCAGACCCCCTTCCATGGAATCAAATCCAAGTCCAAATCAAAAGTCAGTAACCACATCAACCTCTTTCATTAAAAGTTGTTGCCAAAAATCACCAAAATACACAAACCCCATTAAGATTAATCTACTTTTTGACCTTCAATTCACAAATTAACCTTTAACGTTGTGAACCCCACTAGTCTTCATTTGATTTTGTGCATAAAAGGGAATAACCCAAACAGTAAGACTAATCTTCGTTTGATTTTGAACCCCACTAGTCACTTAGTCAAATGTCACCTTTTATGCACTCATAATCACCTTTGTCACCTTCTATGCACTCGTAATCACCTTTTATGCACTCGTGAACCCCACTAGTCACTTGTAAAGTTGTGATGAACAACTTGTAAAGAACCATTTCGTCTTTTCGATTACCAGACATAGACACCCTAAACGAAACGAAATGAAACCCTAAAACTGAAAACGAAATGAAACCCTAAAACCGAAAACGAAATGAAAGGAAGAAGAAAAACAAAATCAATGAATAGGAAGAAGAAGAATCAAATGGTTGAAACCCTTACCGGAAAACCTCCGTCGGCAGCTCCTTCGAATCGTCCGAAAGCAGCAACTCGCGCTCGCTCCAGGTGAGTTAGAGACGAAGGGTTCTTGCTGTGCGAAGGAGAAGCATGAGAGGAGGGCATGTCGTTTAAGAGCAGGGGGCAATTTCGTCTTTGAAAAGTGTTAAGTTAACTCCGTTTCTCTCAAACTCACGGTGGGGGTGCAAAGCGACGGTTTCGAGAAGCTTAGGGCTTATAAGTGATCATTTTTAAACCATAGGGGGTGTCCGTGCCCTTTCGCCAAACCTCAGGGGGTGTTGCTGTAAATTTCCCTAAATAAAATAAGATAAGAAGGAAATAGCATGGCATTTAAGTAATTCAAAAATACAAATAAGACTTTACGCGCTGGAAGTTTATTTATTTTATGATAAATAAAACAACACTTTATTTGGGATAAGATAAATAACACTTTCACCTTTAAGGTTTATCTTAATTATTTTGGATAAACACTCAAGGGAGCTTTCTGTAATTTACTCTAAGAGTTTTTTAAGCACTTTCTCCCCGATGCTCCAATATTCACCAGTTTCTTCATAATAAAGATGAACAACATATGGCTCAGAACTCTATCCATATCCTCATTCAATGCATCTTTAAAAATGAATAAATTAGTTTTCTCATATATAAGAGATTATATATGACTATGCCTCCTATATTTTCAGCTTCAATTCCAAAATACTTCTGTTACATCCTATGGGAGATTGTTACATCCCAGTAGGTTGTATTAGCTTAGTTCCGTGGGCGCAAAAAGAGGGTTCATATTAAAACAAGTCTAAGTGTCCATATGTCAAAAGGTTTTAAATTTTGTATAGAAACATGCAAAAAGAGGATTCATATCTAGTGTTTAAAACAAGTCTAAGTTTTCATATGTCAAAGGGTTTAAAATGTTAAGAACAAGTTGTCAAAATGTCTACAGTTCAAACAGCATCAAAATCGGAGTTGAACGAGTAAGTTATGACTCATGATAAACATTGGCTAGATGAGTGCTCGAGCGATGCTATAACAGACGTCTAACAATGCTCACAGTCTGTCAAATTTTTTGCAATAGGAGAATAGCACTCAACCATTGCTAGTAGATCCTCGAGCGGTGAAGTGCTAGAGATTTCCTTCATAAGCTTTCTTCTTGGTGTTAGATGATGGCTCGAGCAATGATCTAATGGTGGATCCAAAAACCTCAAAACTTTCTTATTTTAAATCGGATTGACTTACAAAATTCTTAGGGACCTTTTAAATAGGATTATGGTTTGTTCAAACTCTTAAGAGACATATTTTAGAAGCCTTAGCTAAAATTCCTTTTCTCTTTTGAGAAATCACCTTTATGGTACTTCTCTCCTTAATTTGAAGCTACTAAACCTTGTTTTTTTCTTTCTTCTTTTACCTTGGAGTTTCAAGTTGGAAAGATTAATTGCACGTGGGAGTTCCTACAATATCATATGAGTTTGTTAATTTGGATTATCACAGAGAAGATCTTCGGAGTTCCAGAGTGTTGCTGTGAAGCAAATCTTAAGAATTCTTCAGTTTGTGAATTGTCAAGGTCTAGCATAAGGATGTTGAGTGGTCTAAACTATAGTCTATAAGTATTCTTCTCATAATGATATATTTTAGGTGCTGCCTGATAATCCAGAGCTAGGGTTTTTCCTATAAAGAGTTCTCTTTGAGTTTTTCCTTTATCACTACATTACCTTGTATGTGTTAATCTATTTACTTGCTTTTATTCTTACACTTGATTTGTGTGGCTAGCTATTAATTTTTTCAAATTTTTTGAAGGCTTGTGCATGCCTATTAATCGTTAACATATTTTTGATTGATAGAAAAAATTAGTTTGGCATTGTTACACCTATTTACCCCATGTGTATTGGAATCTTAAAGACCGTATTTTCAACTTCTATAGATATTATGTAATATATAATAAATGAAAAGAGTTTGGTAAAAATAGAAACACCCAAGAGCTTACCATGATATTGTCTTATTCCTCACAAGAAAAAAAATTTTGGTATTGTGCTATTAAAGAAAATGATATAATAAACGTCCAAGAGCCATAGGCCTGCTCTCCTGGATCACATTGACAATATTCTTCATGGTTAATTCACCACATATATAGCCAACTTCAATGTCTGTTCTGGCCTGTCGTTATGTCAACTGACTTTTCTCAACTTTCCTTCGGACGTCGGCCCCCACCACACAGCATAGTGGATGTGGCATGTCTTCATCGGCTAACCTTCAGGGAGGGTGGAGGTATAAATCCACGACCTTAGCATTACAATAAGGCTAATTGATACCATTTGGAACACCAATCTTACCGAAAACTAGAGCTGTCAAAATGCGAATCGATCCGAGTTAAACGGGTTTGGGTTGACTTGTTTATTAAATGGGTTGGGTTTCCCAACCCGACTATAATTGGGTCAACCCGATTATGACCCGGAAACCTGACGGGCAACCCGATTTTTTTTTAAAAAGGGCAAAAGTGTCCCACCCCGACCCAATTAACCCCCAACCCTATCCGAACCCGGTACAACCCAATCCAATTAACCCCCCAACCCTATTTTAATCATATTTTTTGAAAAATAAAAAATAATAATAAACGGGTTGGCGGACTGAACCTGTTTATTGGCGGGTTGGGTTTGGGTTTTCCAACCCGCCTTAATTTAGTCCAACCCGAACCCAACCCGATTAACCCCCAATCCGATTATGACACGACCCGAACCCGACCCAACCCGACCTGTTGCCAACTCTACCGAAAACTTAAGCGAATAATACAGGTGAACTTTATATATTTAATTATATTCTTAATACATAAATTTTTTTTTGGTGGAATTCTTAATACAGACATGAGATCATATTGGAAAAGAAGCCGAAGATTCTTTTTGACAGCAACTTGGCAAAGAAAAGGACATTCATGATATTTGTTGGAAAATGATTTGTAGACCCAAGAGTAATGGGGCCTAAATGTTGAAATCTTAAGCACTGCCATTATAGTTCAATCTTTCCAATATGTTGTCAGATGTGACTTGGTTCTATCTTATCAAAAAAAAGATGTAACTTGGTTCTCATTGCTCAGTTACAATCAATGATCGCGATCTACAGAGATACACAAATGTTTTTTTTTTATTTGTTTGGTAACGTGATACACAAATGTTTCAGACTATTTTTTTAGGTTCCAGCAGTCAAACGTCTTACGCGCTGATTGCAAACGCGTGGGGTCTATTTGTATCTTTGGAGTATCCGACTGAAGGACATTTATTTATCAATGGCCGTTGTCGCCTGAGGAATCTCATAGTTAGTTAAGCTGCTCTTCTTGCTCTCACCCATTACTCCTTCTTCAACTCTTCCTTAATTCTCAGCTTGCAAGCTCAATCACTGAGATGAAGATGAAGCTTAAAGAGAGTGATGGGTCTGAATCGCCACTCCATAAAAGCGTTGATGCCAGAAAGAACGATCACAAGACTGCCATTCTCCCTCCAGTTAGAGGAAAAATTAAGCGGCAGATCTTCAAATGTTTGTTCCAACAGATGAAGATTACGCTGCAAGGAGCCATTCATCTCTTTACCTGCAATTCCTGAAAGCCTTCAGCTTGCCTTATTATACTGTTGATGATGTTGATGTTTCATGTTTCGTTCTACTCACGTTGTACTAATTTTGTATTGATTCCTGTTTGTTGTTTAATAGTGAATTTTTCTTGTTGCTAAGATGAAGCCCAAAACTAGAAAAGGATTAGATGATGCAAATGAGAGAAAGAACAAAGAGTTCCACTGTTACCATACATCTACAAGCAAAGGATTTGAAACAAAACCAAACTCCCACACAAGAAATCCCATTGACAGTAACAACTTATTAAATGACTTAAAAAAGACTGGATTAATTTTATATTTTTGGTAGAAAGACTGGATTAATTTGAACCCATAAGTTCCTTCCCATCTTTGTCCAAGTTTCTACCACAATTTTATTTTTATGAGTGCACTGGTGGCATATATTTTGTTTGTCCAAAATAAGATCTAGCTAGCCCAATAGACTCACCCAGGAGAGGCATGGCTAGTTTATAAGTAGTCAAACAAAAGCTGAGTTTTTCATTCCCAAGAAAAAGAAGAAAAACAAAGGCTGCAAAAAGAAAAACAGAACTACTAGATTTGAAGACCACTTGGTGTAAGAACAAAAGCAAGCCTCTTTTTTTTTTTTCAATCTTTTCCCAAAGGTCGTTATCTAGGGAAAGTTTGATATGTTGGGTCCTTCCATATACATATATTGTCACATGAATATATGCAGTGAACATTCAACTCCTTCAATGTAACCACTTAGTAGCTTAAGGTGGAATGTAGCACAAGCTCCAAATCTTATAAGCCAACCAGTATCATAGTGTGAGGGTGTTGGTGTTGGAAAATATATTTTTCCATGTGACAAAATGCATGACAAAGAGTATTGAAATTTATTAAAACATTCAGTTTGTTGATGAAGTGAAGTATGGTTGAATGTGTGACTTGAGATAGCTACTAGCAAGGTTAAGTGTAACTTGCTGGAGCTACTCAACCAACTGAAATCTCAGACAGTTACGAGATTCAGTTGGGTTGTTTTGAAGATAGTTACAGGTTGTTGAGATTGCTAGAAAAGTGGTTAAGAACCTCTGATTTAAAGGGTCTTGGAGGTTCTTAGAAGCTGGATTTTCGAGCTGGAAAACTTGGTGAAGAGTTGAACCAAAGAAAATCAAAGAGGAGAGGTTTCTGGAGTGTTCTGGAGGGCTGTGAAAAACCTGAGAATAGAAACATTTCAGATCTAGAGAAAGATTGGAATGGGCTACCTCATCCATTGCAAAGTGTTCGTGTGAAGATCAAATTGAAGAAAAAGGTTGTGGATTCAATCTTTGTGAGTGACTTTTTGTGTTGCTGAAATTTTCTGTAAATCTGAACATATTTGAAATATTCTTTTCATCATTATTACAAATGTTTCAGGCCTGGTCTTCCTCAAAGAGATCCGAGGTTTTACCTTGACAATTGTCTAGGGTTTCCTGGTTAAATCGTGTGTCCTCTTGTCACTGTTTTGTCATTTGGTATTGTATTTCTTCTTGTTGTTTAGAATCCTAGAGAACAGGGACCTGAGATTGGAAATCTCAGTTGGGCCAAAGCCGAGCCCGTATCTCCTAGAGCCTAACGCTAGAAGATCGGCTAGAGCCTCCACAGATTTTCGCCATGTGTCCCTAATTTATTATTGGCTACAACCAAATTAATCACTGAGTACAACTCACTTATCAAGGGTACAACATAGTTTAGCATAGGATACAACTCAACTCATCGTGGGTACAACCCAAACTCAACTCATCGTGGGCACAACCCAATGTACATATCATAAGGTACAATTCCACTTATCATGGGTACAATCCCATCATCAGGGGGTACAACCCAACTTATCATTGGGTACAACCCATTTCATCATGATAGGTGGGTTTGATGAATGAATAGGACACGTGGCGCAGATCGGTGGATGCTCTAGCCAATCTTCCACGCAAGAGGCTCCAACAGATGTGAGGGCGCCAAATCCCAACATCTTGCTATTGGTGTAAGGAAATAAACTTACATTCTAACTAATAACTTCAGTTATTATTGGTATAGTGGTAAGCACTTAATCCTACATATAGAATTAAAAAGTTATGCACATGGATCAAGTTCCCACCAGCATATGTTAGACTTTTCATATAATGCAAAGCCCTAATGAGCATAAAAACATGCATTAACTATTGACACAAGTGATCCACATTCTCCAAAAAGCCACTCTCAATATAATATCATCGATGACTACCTGATTTGGATGAAGAAGGCTTGATACCATTGAGAAATCAGCCAGATCTTTGAAAAAGACGTACTCCTGTGCTTTGGCTTTTTTGCTTGATGATTCATGAGTTTTGGCCTCTATTTACTGTCAACAAAAGGATCATCTTTAATTCCCCGCCTGTAATAGAACATATGAGAATTTTGATCCATCCACTGCTTGGGAAGTGCCAACCCCATTCCACCAAGCTTGTTATTGCCCAACGAACAACTGTTACCTGTAAATATATATATCCAAGTATAGTAGCACCTTAGTATGTAAATTTAACGAGAATAAACCCCTTGGGAAGCATGCCAACAACTATGCATGATTTCCCCCAAAAAGCCCTTACCGTTTGTTGAGGAGGCATAAGTTCAAGCCAGCTTGCCCACACCTCGACTAATCCTCGAGGGCACATACAAACTGGGTAATTACCAAGACAAAGGCCCTAGGGGTAACACCAAAAGAATTGATAGCACCTAAGAGGTTTTGAACTAAGACCTTGGGGAGAGCATTCCCCAGGCCTCAAGCCTTAACCATCAAGCCAAAGCCTACTTTCAAATTCATGTTAACTACTCAAGCATTAATATTTTCTTGCTTTGTAAAGAAAGTTGATATCATAGAATACAAATGCATGAAAATGGGCACAATGGGTATGGTTTGTTGGACCAAGTTCATTTTATACTCAATTTTAATAAATTAGTACAATATAAAAATTTTGTGGTCTTTTTAACCGTTATAATCCCAATTAAATGCATCAACTATGAAGCACATAGATGCTTATTGAATATAGTAAGTGACTTTCACATGTAAAAATGAGAAAATTCTTATTAACACCATTTTGAGATTTAGAGTCTGTTTGGTATAACTTTTCAAAGTATAACTTTATAACTTTTCTATTTTGTTTTTATTTTGAAGAGTTGAAAAATAACTTTAAAAATTTCAAACAACATCTTAGCTAATTCAAATGCCACGTTGAACATCAATGAGGTAGCTCTTAGTTTGCAACTTTGATTAAGTTTGAATCTCTGCCTAGTTTCTCAAAATAACAAATCAGAAAAATTTTCGATTCATTAAGTTAACATCCAATAAAGTGAATAAATAATTTTATAATTAATTAAGTTCGAAAAAAATAAATAATTTTATTATTTTACCTAAACAATGTGAATAAATAATTTTAAACTAAAAAAATTATGGTAAAACTATTTTCCAAAAAGTACAAATTTAAATTCCAATCTATTTCGCCACCAACATTTTGTTTATTTTCTTGAAATTACCTAAAATTTTTTAAGTCATCTATTATAGGGAAGATATATCATTATTTTATATTCTTTTATTTCAAACCAAAAAAAATAATTTTAAAACACAGTAATCTTTATCACATATATGCTATTTATAAACAAACTCCTTCCAAATTGAAATTTGACGAAATTTAAAACTTTTTCAACCCGGCAATATGCCAAGAGTTTGAAATTAAAAACTCAAAGAATGCCCAGGGCAAGTACACGCCGCCCTTCGCTGTAAGGAATCAGAGGCGTCGTTACCTGAAAGAGAAGCAAGGCGGAGAGTGTCTGAAAACGGATCAGTCCGTACAGATACGATTCCAAATGCGGCAATTGTCCTTGTTGTTGTTCTGTTTCTCCTTCGCGAACCCTCCTTTGGCTACCTCGTTTTCTTCCTGAAGGAAGATTGTTTTCATGGTAATTGTCGTTGTTCCTTTCGCTTGGGAATCTGCGACATCTGGGTTTGTTGGAGCTGCAAGTACTCGGTAATGGCGAAGAACTTTGAGGACTTTGAACCCATCTTCGGAGAAGCGACGGCGGAGTGGGGTGGCCGGAGTTCGCTTCCTCTGCGTCCATTTTTGTTCCGTGTTCACGCTCTAGATGGTTCACGCCTTAGAATCCATGTCACTGATTTTCACTCTTTTACTTGGGAGGGCATTCGATCCATTCAACAACTCGAAGACATGGTGAGCTCTTCTTATCTTCTTCACCTCATTTGGCGATTTTCTATTTGTGCTCTGATGTGTGATGCTTCTGCTCCGTCTGCGCGTGTATTTATTGCTTTTTACTGCAATATGAACCATTGCCCTTTTTAAAGAAGCTCAAAGAACAACCCAACATTCGGGAACTTGAGTAAATCACCTTTTCCTAATCCATATGTTTATGTTGCTTTTGTATGAGTGTGGATTTCTGCCTCTGTCTCTGGGTATGTGTGTGTTTTCGCGTATCACGCTACTAGTTAAGAGTCTTTATACTTATTTTCCTGGTCTTTGCAAGCTTTATCCAATTCTGCCGTTTCATAAGTTTTGATAAGCGAGTGCGGTCAATGATCATTTTTCCTCATTTCTTCTTGTGCAGAGAGATGATATTGGAATTGGTGGTTCTTGGTCCGAATTCATTGATTATCTCGTAGCATCCATAAAATCTGACAATTTAAAGCTTGTTTTGGATGTTCAGTCAAAATCAGCTGGTGAAAATGGTAGTTGATCTTCTCTTCTCTCACATGTGTTATTTGAACAACTTTTATCTCAAACGTATTTCTTATTTGAAGGGTATTAGGAATATGATATGCTACAATGGATGAAGCCTGTAGAGGTGTAACATTGTATTATGTTTACCATGGCAGCAATACATGGTTTTATATGGATTAAGGCTGTAGCTGGCTGACAAATAATTATTCTTATGATAGTGTGGATTAATACATTGCTAGGCACTCATTACTGATGTAGAAAGGAGTAAGTATATTTGATCATTATGCTATATGGGGCTGTAAGGAGTCTCTCTCTTAAGTCTACATTTACAGACACGGATGTGTGCATATAGGTACTGTGATTGCCATTTGAAATATCACTATATGCAATTTGGGGCTGTAGGGATACTCTTGTTTACTCTTTCCTTGATGGTCTGCCTTTCTCATAACCATAATTTTGAAATGCTGAACTTGTGAATTATACCTAAAAGAGGCAAGAAGATCCTTTGTCATTATGATTTCGTAAAAAATTTATATATAATCATGATTTCCTGGTGACATTAATTTTCAGTATGAGAAACAGATGATCCCATACCACAAAAATGCAGCTAGTGTTCAGGATGATTTCTAGGACTAGGAGACAACAATATTTACTGCTTACATACACAAGGAAGACTACAGTAATGTATCCACAAGGGGATACCTGATCAAATGGGCAAAATATCACACTTTAAGATTGCAGATTGAAATCTATCTAGATATTGAAATTATTTGAAATCTTCTGAGTGAATGTTTTATTGGTGGATGTTAAGCACATCTTTTTATGTCTATCAGATGACACATTTATTGGATTGCAGGAGATAAACAAAATTTCAAAACATTTCAGATATGCTAGCTGCCATGGCATTGACAGTTCTGGGAGTTGTAGTTTGAAGTTTGAACTTGGACAAAACAGAAAGTAAAATGTCATGATTTTTTTACAATTTCTGATACTCTAGCAGAAAATATGGTAGCTGAAGGTGGGATGAAACAACTGATCATTAATTGACTTAAAGTTGTTTTAAGTTGAAAGAGACAAACTTCCCACTCTAATTTTTCCATTTAAATAACTTCTACGGAGATTGTTAATCCTTTGTTGTTCGTCCAAAATAAATAAAATATTGTTAATCATTTTTTATACTCCGTCATACACCAGAACTGTACCACTTCTTGAAATGAAGGGGACAGGGTAGAATTAGTTACATAAATTATTTTATAATTTATTATTGGTGTATGCTTTCCTAAAATTGTGTGTTTTATCATTAGTTTATTCATCCTTATCTATGTCTGTTTCATTTTGTATGCCTGAACAAAATGATGCCGTAGTCTAAAAGAATTTCGTTCTTGGAGTTGGAGATAATTATGTTTATGTTTCTCCCTTCTGTTTCTATTGATACTGTTGCCATAACCTATTATACAATTATCAACTTAAAAAAGAATATAAAAAAATTGGTTTTATAGGTTCTTACTCTTGTAAAGAAAGTATTTTCTACACTTTCTTCTAGCTACATCAATGGGGTTGAATTTTCTCATAGTTTCAAGTGGTACCATTGTTCAAGTCTTGGGAACTCTCTTAGTTCTTGGATGAAAGCATTTTAGTCAAACAGAGAATGGCATGCAAAATCTTAGGAAAGATTATAAGGTCATAATCGAAAGAAAAAAGTAAGAATAAGAAGAAAGTAATAGGAACTTTAAGGAGCTCTGAGAAAATTGATAAAGCTGTTAAAACAGTTTTAAAACTTATTCCTGTGCTTCTTCCAAGTGATGAATACGGAGAAGATATCAAGTCTGGAAATTTTGTTTTTCTTTTGAGAGGTGACTATTGATAGTGTAAGTTGCTACAATTTATTGTGCAATTTCAACTTTTAATTTTTCCCTTCTTTCATAATTCTACTTTTATATAATTAGTCATTTCCTGATATGTGTGTGTGATGATATTTCATCGGGTTTTATTTAACTTTTTTGTCAATAAAGAAAAAAAGAAGGACAAATGAACATGCATTGTACTGAATATTTGATATCATGCTTTAGAAATATTATGGACATCATCTAATGCAGTGTTTTTGGTGACCTTTGGTATTTCAGATGCAGCATTTGCAAAATTAATAGCTCGAAAGTCCAAGGGAATGCCGCTCGTTTCCATTCCTCTTGCTAGACTTGTGAACTCCTCAGCCAACGAGGCCATGGCAAATCTATCTTTGGAACTATTCAAAGAATATAAAAGTCAGCATACATTAATTGTAAAAGGTTTTCTCTTGCTCTTGGAAGGGCATTTATCTTCTTCTGTCGTGTATATTCTGATTTTAATTTCTTTTCTCGAGTTTTAAATGTGCTTGGTAGTGTCTTTTCTTTTTCTGTAAAGAAAATCGTACTGTCTCTTCAGTTTTAACTTTTAACTTATCAAATCATTGTTGGATTTCTTGTCACTTGTCATATTAATATTCGGAAATCAACTGGTTTTCCATGGAAAGATACAAAAAGCAAAGCATTGATAGAGGTTCAGTTAGAAGAATTTTTTTTTTTTTTTTTGATGAATAATACTAATAGATTCACATGTAACTTAAATAAAAGGAAATACCCGTGAGAAGAATTTGGAGGAGCACAAATAGAGGTAGGGCATTCAAGTCTTTTACTGGTAATTTGGGGGTGTCCTAATTGTGTCGGACAATATAGTAATTATAGGGGAAGATATCATAGTAGAGAATTTGTTGATGTCCATCAAATTTCATCTATATCGGACTGATTCACATGGTGGTTTTCAGGTTTGTATGACCCTAATTTGACCCAGGAAAAGGCTATGATTTTGGGATAAATTTTGTAGGGTGAGACCAAGAAACAAGGACATTATGATTTAAAGTAGAACGATAAACAAGCGCATGATAGTAGAATATATCAAAAACGAAAAGTAATAGAAGACTAATTTTACGTGGAAACCCTTTCAAGAAAAATCATAGGAGCAACAGAAATCTGCTATGAGGAAGCTAGAAGAGAACAGATTACAATAATAATTCTCACACACTTTTCCTCATCCATTAACACTTAACCAGGGGTAAAATGACGGAAATGCCATTAAGATAGTTTCAGGGTGCAGCACACCCCACCCCAGCTCCCCTAAACCAACTTGCCACGAAGGCAGACCAATAACAACAAGGGTTGAGTCTATGAATACTAGACTCCACATCTCAACAATCTGGACTCCACATCTCAATAATTGCTCACTTGGAGACTAATATGAGTTATCTTCACTTGCATGCCTCCTACTGCTCAAAAGGCCATCATTTTGAAACTTGAAAGCCGATAGAAGTTGAACAAAATCTCAACTTCTATATAGTTACCGCCTTTGTTAACATATTTGCTACATTTGCACTTGTGGGGATCTTTTTTGAATTTGAAATGTCCATCCTCCAAAAGTGATCATATGTAATGTACCATATGTCAGTGTGTTTGGTTCTCGAATGATATATAGAATTCTTTACTAGATGTATAGCACTTTGATTGTAACAATGCAACTTACAGTTTTCTTGCTCCTTCCCAACTCTATGAGGCTTTGTAATCAAACCATGTCTTGGCATGCTTTTGTAGCTGCTACATGTTCAGCTTTTGTTGTAGACAAAGCAACAACCTTCTGAAAACCGATTTCCAATTAATTGCATCACTACCAATCTAAATACATACCCAGTACTTTTTTCCATCCAAATCCCTGTCCTATCTGAATCTGCAAAACCCTATAAGCAAATCTCAGAGCCTTCATAGCAAAAAGCTAAGTCATTTGTGATTTTTAAATACCCTAGCATCTGCTTCAGGATGAAGGAATTAAAATAGAAAATTAAGGTATGGAATAGGAAGAGTTTCAGAATGTTAGAGGAGAAAAAGGACTTTGCTTAATGAGATAGAGTGGTTGGATAGGTGCGAAGGGAGAGGGGTCTCTTTGAAGAGGAGATTAGTAAAAGAAGAGCTGCAAAGATGGAGTTGGAGTATGCCCTTTGGTGTGAGGAGAACTCCTGGAGACACAAGTCCAGGTCATTGTGGTTAAAAGAAATGGATGGAAATACCAAAGTTTTCCACAAGAAGCTAATGGGAGTAGGAATAAGAACACGATTCATAGGGTCAAAGTCAATGGTCAGCAGATTGATAAGCCAGAGGAAATTGAACAGACTTAACATCCTTTTATTCTAATTCGTACATGACAAAGCAGGACTAAATCTTCAAGCTCAAAAAAGGCACAACACTTATGTTATATGAGGAATTGAGAGTGTGGTTGGAAAGGGATTTGTTGAAGAGGAAATTAGAGCACCTATCTGGGAATTGGTAAGAGATAAAGAACCAAGTCTACGGTTCCACCTTAGCTTATTTTCTAGGAGACTTGGGACCTGTTGAGAAGTGAGTTTGGCAAAATGTTCCCGAAGTTCCATTCCCATGGGGTTATCAATAAGATTACTACTGCTATATCTCTCATGCTTTTCACTGAAACTAGTAGCGGTGGAAGAGCTTAAAGATTTTGTATGTAAGTTAGCCTCACCACTAGCTTGTACAAAATTATAGCCAAAGTTTTGTCCTGGAGATTGAAAAAAGTACTCCATGCGGTAGTGGATCCTATCTAGTAAGCTTTCGTTCAGGGGAACCAAATTGTGTATTATGCACTTATTGCTAATGTGTGCTTGTTGGAATGAAAAGGGAACCAAGATATTGTGTGTAGCTTAGATAAAGCCTACAATAAGGTGGAGTGGGGTTTTATTGACTTTGTGTTAGAATGGAATGGTTTTGGCACAAACTGGATGATATCGATGGCTGGATATGTGAGAAATTTACACTTCTCTTTTGTGATAAGTGGTATGATATCAGGTTCCCCCCCAAGTGGATTGATGCAAGGTGATCCCTTATAACCTTTTTTGTTCACCCTAGTTCGTAATGTCCTTAGGTTCATTTCATATGCGCATAGGAGAGGCTTGGTCAGGGATTTTCGGGTAGGAAGGGAATAAGTTCCTGTCACATACTTGCTCTAAATTGATGACATTATTTTATTCTAAGAAATTAATAAGGCCCAATTTTTTTTTCACTTAGGTGTATATTGAAGTCATTTGAGATGATTTCTAATTTGAAGGTGAATTAGGACAAAAGCAGTTTCTCACCAGTCAATGTAAGCATGGAAAGGACATTTCAATTAGCTGTGCTGTTGGGGTTTATAGGGTGGAATCATGGCCACTGAGTTACCTTGGCCTCCCATTAGGAGGAATTCCAAACTTTAGCCTTCTTGGACTTGGTAGTGGAAAGATTTGAGAAAAGGATGCTCCGTGGTACGTTTCTTTAAAGTGGGAGGTTAACATGGATTAGATCTATCTTGCTAACTTTCATATGTACTTCATGTCTCTTCTTAGGATTCATAGCAAGCTTTCTGCCATCATTGAGAAGATGCAAAGAAATTTCCTATGGGAAGGGAGAGGCTTCAAGAAGGATAGGATCACCTAGTTAGATAGGGGATAGTCTTTAGGACCTGGAAGTAAGGAGGGTTAGACTTGGGTAACCTGATAGGAATGCAGCGCCTTCTTGGCAAAATGGTTTTGGCATTTCAGTGACAGTATGTGCTATTTTTTGGGAAAGGGCAAATGAAAAATTTTATGAGGCGGCAAAGAGTTTCTTGGTTTGGATTGGGGTCTGGGTTTCAGTCCATGCATGGTTGTTACTTGTTACTTACTTCTGTGGCACATGCTTTCTACCCTCATGTTGTATTGGGTCCAGTTCGAGGGTTAGATTCTGGACTGAATTGTAGTGGGAAGACTCCCTTCTCTGGGACTGGTTTCCTAGACTTTACCGTCTTTCTATGCACCCAAGTGCTCATGTATGCGAGATGTTGTCCTACTCATCCACGAGATTCGCGTGGATTTGAATTTTAAGAGAGATTTGAGATTAGCTTATATGAGTATGCTCTCATCGTGTAGTGGAGGCTTTTGGGACTCAAACATAGAGGAAAGATCCTGTGTACAATACTATTTCATGCCATTGCGTAGCACATTTGGAGAGAGAAGAACCTTAGGATCTTTGAGGGGCGGAATTCATCTACAGTGACCATTATGGAGGTTGTCAGGTCTCAACGACCTCTTGGGCTATGGTATTACCAAATTTTAGAGGGTTATCAATGATTCAATCTAAGACATCACTAGAGGATCGCGACAGATTTGTTCCGATCATGGTTTAAATATCCTTATATTCGTCAATATATATGGCAATTTATCCCCTTTCTTTGGGAGGCAATGTAAATGTAATTTTGTGCATTTATGTTGATATATCTCCTTTCCCCAAGTGGTCATATATCAAGTGATTGCGATGTTCAAACCTTGGTTTCAACAGTACCCCATAGAGCTCTGGGAGCTTTGGTTGGATTCCCACCCCTCTTGGGATTAGCAAACTTAGGGGCCATTTGGCATGGCTTCTGGATTGTAGATTTTGGATAATAATTTGAATTTTGAAAATCAAGATTGTAAATGCATATTTTTAGAATCCAATATCTTGTTTGGATACTTAAGATTTTAGCACCTTGTTTTAGTGGGGCCCACCACCATTATTAGCTCTTTATTACTTGTGTGCAAGTGGGTCCCACCATTATTAATTGCTCTTTAGTACTTGTATTCAAGTGGGACCCACCACCTTTAAGTATCAAAATCTATAGAAACCCATAAAAGGAGGATTGTGGTTTTTGGGAAGATTTTAGTATCTGCTTTTAAAATAAAACTTGCAAAAACCCTACCAAACAACTTAATGGACCTTAGTTTTTGGATTTTGGTAGAATCTAGAAACCAGAAACCCCACCAAACGACACCTTAATATTGGTGGATGCTCTCTGGGAAATCTTGGAAGAATGACTGGTGTTGGTGGAGTCTTTAGGTTCATGAGGAATACTCTATAAATTTTCTAGGCCCATGAGAGAAGGTAATTCAATTCAGTTAGAGATGCTGGCACGTTTAACAGGCTTGGTGTAGGCTAACCGAGAAGGGTTTCGTGACTTTGTGTTGGAACGGGATTTCATTACAATCATATCATATGACTTCAGATAAGAGGTCATCTTGGTGTTTTAAGCACATTATAATGAAGTTTAAAATGTTGGCATTGTAGTTGAATATTTCGTTCAATTTAATGCCTAGGTCAGCCAGTGAGGTGGAACCTCGCAAAAATAGGAACAGTTGGGGAAGAAATGATTGTGGAGAGAATTACTTGGTTTGAAATAGGGGTTGGATGACCCTCAAGGTTTGCTTTGCATTTTGTTTGGTGACCAAAATAAAATTTCAGCGCGTCATTGAAATTTCGCTCATTTTGGGGAAAATCCTGAGTTGTGCAAATCAGTGAAAGTTTTGGATTCGGGCGGGTGAAATTTCTCTCAATTTGAGCGAAATTTCAAGTGTCTCGCCCATTTAAAGGGCAAAAAGTATAGTTTTTGTAATTTTTTACAAAACATCATGTTCACCCCATTTTGTTCGAAATTTCATTCCACTTCGCCGGCATCTCACTCAGTTTGGAATTGAGCAAGATACACATGAAATGTCTCGCAGGGGGTTTCTGGAGTGAAATTTCGAAACCGTAATGCCAGTGACCCCCTAGGTTGTATATTGTATATACAATTTCTAGTCGTACTTCCTCTGTTATGTTAGTGAGGGGGTATCAACAAGGTGAAGTGTCTTAGTTGCTTTGGAGGTTTGACTGGTTGTAGGTTTGGTTGGTTGGTTGGATCTTGTTGGTTTTTAGAGTTTTGGACTCCCTCTGTATTTTCTGTTCTGTTGTGTTGATGTTTTTTTTTTCTGTTTTTCATGTTTCTGTTCTTTGTTTCCCTTTGTCATGCTTCCAGATTGTTTCCACTTCATGCTTCCAGATTGTTTCAGCTTTTTACCTTATTTTTTAATAATCTTTTTATCAGAAAAAAACTGTCACAAGCAATGTTCACACAAGATAATTTCACAAACACTCTTCACATATGATACTGTTCACACAATCCAAACTACCTCAATAAGGGTTTTCAGCTGTACACAATTATTGCCATTAACAAGTTGAAACACCACCCCAAACAAAGAGAAACTAATGAAAGGGAGTCCTAGAATTCTAGTGTTCTCTTTTTCCTCCATTGATTTAAGAGAGCTACAAGATACACTCCTTAGAAGATATTTGATGAAACCAATAGATCCGTGTAACTTTATCACTTTGATAACTTGTCATAAAACATGGAATTCTAGTTTAGAATGAAAGAAAAGCATAGGGAGACACCAAGAAAGAGATGAGAACAAGAGAAATATATAGAAAATAATAGGAGAAGTTGAAAGTACTTATGTTTGTATCCTCTATTTATGTTATTTCTCTTTAATCATTAAGTAGAAAAGACTGAAACTCCCTTATGGGGGCACAACAACATGATGTAAGTTCATACACTGACGAAAGTAGTGAAGTCAAGTTATTGGGCTCTGCCATCTGGTGTTATTATACTCATGTATTCATATAATTACTTGTTTGATTGCTTTTACAACTATAAAATTTTCTCCTTTGATAAATAATAGTATTATTGCTAACGATTTGTGTAAGACTTATTTTATAATGTACTCTTTCTATTTTTCTTCTTATGTTTTTTTAATCTTAACATTTAAATTTATGCTGATAATCTGTTCTTTTTCGTTTGAATAGAACAGGAAAACTCTTATCAGTTGACAAGACGTCTGTCTGGTGAACAGGTATCTACACGTCAGTAGCTCTGTACTTACTGAATTTGATTAACTGTTGTTGGACTGAAGTTCAATTTTTCATAATCTAGATTATCTTTGTTCAGGCATTCTTTTATGCTGTGAAAAGATTATTTCCACAAATGATTGTTTTTAGTTTTATACATCATGAAAAGATTTTTTTGTTTCTTTTTTGTTGCCCAAACATTTGGATCCATACATTATATCAGGCTTAATGGCTGTCTTGTAAAATTTGCCTCCTAGTTTGAGTGTAACAAGTTGATCATATGGTATTCCAACAGTGCCTTTTCACTTAAGCCTTCTAGTTTTTACTGTATATGTGCAACATCTTCATCAATATCCTCCACGTTATGGACATCTGATCCATGATAGGGAATCTTCTGATTCGTTGTTCTTACAATTTCTTCACCTTTACTATTAAATCAAGAAAGGAAATTTTTCTTGAATTCATGCTTCTCCCATCTATAGGATTAATTTGGATTGATTTCTAGTGTTACCATGAACAACAAAATGTTGTTATCATGCAGGTTTACATATAAAACATAGGTGGCTTTATGGTGATATTGGGACTTCTTTTTAGATCCTGGAACCATTCACCTAGGACACTGCTCCTGCTGACCGGATGTAGTTCACTGGTTTAGGAGCAAACGGTTGCATAATAATGGATCCTAGATTTTGTGTTTGCATTATTATCTTTAGGAGCAATTACACCTGTGGCTTGTTTGTGAAAATTAGGAGGTCAGATGAAGAGTTAGACTTAGGTAAAATAACTTAACTGCTCCCATCTTTGAATTTTTATCTAAAAAGAAATCCATCATTTGTATGGCGTGTGTTTTTTATTTGGCAACAGAGTGATTCTTCCATAAGTGCTATATTTTTGTGTTAATGATTTCTCTATTTTGCACTTTTTGGTTCCACTTGCCGTTAAACTTATCTCATCTAGCAGCTCTAAAACTCTTTCCTATAGTTTGTGATCTTTAGCATTTAGCATATTAGATTTATCTTGGGGTTTAGCTCTGTGAAATTCGGTGTGACGATAATTGTAGAAACTCCATAAACTTATCTGTTTAATCATTAGAAGCTATACTTATTTCCTTCATGTATCAGGATAAGAATGATGTTATTCAAAACCAACTTGATGCGGTTTTATTTTCAAAGAGACAAAAGATACGGAAATTGAGTGCATCGGATAAAGCATCTACTCTAAATAAGTCAGACACATTATTAATTTCGGGTACAAAAGATTCTCCAGGTATGGTTGTTCATGATCATGATTCAAATACTCTATTCTGATATAGTATTTGGACCCTTAGAAAACTGACATGTATCAGATCTTGTATATATTGGCTACACAATGGAGAACCCTAGTATGAATCAGTTCTAGGTTTTGGATCTGGTTCTGCTGAAACCCAGACATATCAGATGATACGTCTTGGCTTTGACCGAAATTATACATGCTTTTGATTGCATGATTTGATCGTTCTGATGGCTAATCACATTGGTGCTTGTGAACAATAATTCAAAATCGTGTTGGTTTCTTGAACATAACAAGTTCTTTTTTCCTAGAAATAATGGGTGGCATGCGTATACTAAATGTGTAGAGGCATAAGTTCTGAATTTAGTCAATGAAACATCTAAAATCTCATTTCTACATTATACAAAAACATACTTTCTTTTCTCTATTTATTTAATTTGGAGATTTATTTTACTCTTATTAGAGATTTACATTAGAAATCATTACATTAAAGGCCATGAGATATTTCCATCCTATTAATTATCTAATTAGTACCTATGAATAGTGGGGACTGGTCCCATATTCAGGACCTAGGATCCTTTTTTATTAGGATACTATTATATATATATATATGGCATTCGGATTTAATCTAATCCATTTACACTTATGGTCAAGAAAACTATTCCTAAACCAACTTACTTTAAGAGAAAGAGTTTCAAGCTTTGTGGAGTCCTACTCTTACCAATCTACTCAAATTCTTTGTGAAGTCCTCATTCTTATAAATTGATGGCACATGCAATACTTTGTGTAGACAAACCATTTAGATGGATAAGGTTAAGCATGGGTGGTTGGTTAATTGGAACATTAATGGCTTTAAAATTTTCTGAGGTGTATCCTGTGGAAGTCAAATTTCTAGCTTTAGCCCCCTCTTCCCTATGGATAATCAATGCTAAGATGGTGACTAGGTGAGAAAACTAAAATGGATTATAACTCGACTGGGGGATCATGGAGTGTTGATTTTGCTTGTATGAAATTAAAAAACCAATAAATAAGGAAAAAGAAAATAAAATTCTGAAGGCTCACTTTGGACAATAAAACATTGCCATTCTTCTTGCTGGTCATAAAAGTTTTCCTTCAGTGGTGGGTATCAGAATTTGTGTCTGTCACATGGAACTCTGGAACTATATTGTAGTTTAACCTGCTTTCTTTTAGTTCATTAGAAATAATCTCTTTCTTATGGATGATATACCAATAATCAATGTAATGGTATTGGAAGTTATGTGGTATTTTGTCTTTAAAAATGCTTGCTAAGTGAACGCTGCCTCTTATCTTTGAGGGCGTCACTATAGTTGAGCGCATGTAATTTGACTTGTTTTAGTTTTTTATAGTGCCCTTGGTTCCCAAAGCATTGTGCAGTATTTCCAGTCTTGTACCCAAATTTCTCCAGTCTATCAAGCACCGTTGTAATATTTTCTGACAGTCCCCTGAGTGTAAGCAGCTCATCAGAGATGAGACTGTGATATGTTTTGAGACTTTTTTTTATCTCACATTACTTGAAATATTGTGTGGACCATGCATCGAGATGTCTCACATAGGATGTTTCATAAATAAGATACATGTTCAATTGTCATTAACACCTAATTGATCTATCAGAATCCTTGGATGCTAATCAGAATAAGTGCAAGATAATATTGTTGATCCAAGAAATTACAATGGTGTAGTATCCCTTTTAAGATCATGGTTTTAAATATCCATTTATCCCTCAATATATCTAGCAATATATCCCCTTTCCTTGGGAGGCTTTATAAACTTGTGCGTCGTGTTATCTTTAGTATTCACGTCTTCTTGAGTAATGCTCTATCTCCAACATTTTGAATATAAAACCAAAGATAAACACCTCCTTAAAGATAAATTTGAAAATAAAACCACATCAAATTGTTTAATGCTGGAGTTATAGTCCTTTATATTTTGGAACAACAATTCACATTCAGTTTCTTTTCTAATGAGTTTCTGTTATGGTTCTTAACTTATGAGAACTAAACACCTCCTTAACCATTACTTTTTATAACATCCTTCAGATGCCAAAAACTGAATTGAAATATGTCTATATGTTTATACTTCGAGTACTTTATGGAAAAGATATTTTCAGCTCTCTTTAAAATTCTTCAGTATCTGGTTTTATTACTCTTTGTCCAAAAATGCCCTTGAATGTACCATGGTTTTCACATTAACAGATATATGTGACATTATCTTGTTGGATCAATGAGAACTCTTTAGTTGCTTTGTGGTATCTCAGTTTTGTATTGGTCTTCATTAACAGCAAAAGACTTTACTTGGTTACCCTCTTGACTACAGAAAAGCTGTCAAACCAAGATCCTCTCTCAACAAAAGTCATTCATCGTACTGTGCCTGCATACCGCAGGTAATTTCTGATTATCCTAAACCACCTTAGTCACTCTTCTGTTTCATAAAAATAATTGGGACTTTTCTTGGGCAGAGCAAAAGTAAGGGGAGCCCAATTGCAGGATTCTGAAGATGGAAAAGATGAGTGAAATGTAGCATATCTGACAATTTGGGTCGATATTCAGTATGAGAGTTTAGGTGAGGTTGAGAATTTTTCATTTAATATGATATGAAGTAGAAGCTGAACAGAAAAGTAGAAAAACTTTGGACAAAATGTTTTATGTAATCTCACAGATATGGCAACTTAAACATTTGGCAGCTTACAGACCACATTAATTGTAAATTTTGAAATTTTAACCCTCAGAATTTATGAATACAGAGCTTTTGATAGTTTGATATGTTGTCGTTTGTGGTTTGTGTTCGTTCTTTAAGATATATACATAGTTACATATATATATTGTGTGTGTGTGTGAATGAATGAATGAATGATGAAGCTGTTGGAATCATGTAGAACGGAAATAATATGGGCCTCCAGTAATCACTCCATTTACGATGACAAATGGCGATGAGCCATAACCATCCTTGCATGGTAATACATGTAGGCATGAGAATTGTTCCATCTATTTAGGTCTTCTTATCTGCTTGGTGCACAGGTAAATAGCTTGATTGTAGGTCAGACGTGCAAATTTCAAACATGGATAAGACTGATCTTGCAAATGAACAAAAGAATACAGGCCATAAACTGACTTTTGTAGAATACAGGCCATAAACTGACATACAAAAGAATTGGAAATTCCAATTGGCTCTAGAGTATACCTCCCTCAATATTTCCAAATGTAGCTCTTGTACATGGAACTCATATTTGGACATTATCTTGACCAATAAGCCTAATCTTACTTCATCACTTCATGGTTCAGGCTTCAATTGCAGTTTCTCCATTCTAGCATTTTATTTTTTTTCATTTGTATTTGTTTATGTCTATGTTCAATTATAGACAGCCCCAGATGCAACTGTCCCAGCAAGGGCACCACTCACATCTTCTCCAACAAAGGTAATAAGGAAATCAAATTAACACAGTAATGTACATATGCTAATTTGCCTTTTTCTGGTGTAATAGTCTCTCACATCTTGAATTATCTCTAATATTCAATGGGTAATTACAGAAACATTTATATGGCAGCCTTTCTTTTACGTGGCTTTTCTTTTCTTTGAGAAAAGGAAGGACCAGCAACCAGGTAAGCAACCACTCATGTGCCTGCATGAAATAAGGAAAAATTCAATTCAAGAAACATGCATGACAGTTTTAGGTTAATAAACAAATCTCTGACATAATTATTATGGCTAACAAGATTATCTCAGTTTCTTAATGGAAAGTTGATCATTTCACTGTTCTCAGGATGCATAAATTCATGGCACCTCTATTACAGATGCATTTCCATCTGCCAATTCAATAGATCTGAACTATTAAAATTAGCTACGGAAGCATAAGAAATACAACCACTTGATTTATGTACCTAGTCCTTGACAGGTATTAAAACCTGCTTGTTTGGTACTTTTTTGGGGGAATAGTCTTTAGTGATTCACTTACAAAGCTGCCACATTTATGAGTTGGTGAATCAAATCTACTTGTACTTTTACAGCATAATGTGCTGCATTTTATATGATCTACACAGATGCAGTCTATCTATCTTCAAAATATTCATAAAAAAAAAATTGACCCACCAAAAAAATAATAATAAAAAATTGTATTTATCTACTAAATTGACCTGCTCTCTGTTGCTTTCTTCCATGGCTATTTGCAGAGACACTGTGATAAGTTGCTGGTATTTCAAAAATAATCAAATCATCCAAAAACTTGGTTATAATAAAGAAGCCAGTTTTGGAAGGACACCTATTTTTCTTCAAATGAAAAAGAATGGAGAAGTAGTGAGGGAGAAAAAAAATCATGAGCCTTCTTTATTTTCTTAAGAAGTAATTTAAAATGGATTGATCTTACAGGTTGAGGTAGCACAAGAAAAGTGTATAAATGTAGGAAGATTCAATCATGCCTCAATTTCATTTTCTCTATTCAGTCTTTTTCCTTTTTTTTTTAGCATAGTTCATTTTCCTGGATTTCTTTTCAACAGTATCTGCAGAGTAGATAAGGCAAACTAACCCTGATATTGGTGCTACCTAGAAATTGATACCATGAGATTTCTATCAAAAATACTTTGTTTACTGAGAATAAAAGATACCTGCTTCTGGTGCTACTGCTGCTACTACTGCTTGCAGCACTCCCATTAATGCTATCTGTTCTGCCCTTTTCAGCTTCACCTGCATTTGAGAACCTTTTCTTCCACCACTCCTTGTCTACACTCTTTTCAGATCCCTCCAACGATGGCCTGGGAGAAACTTTTGCACAAGGCCCTGTTGTAGAATTCTTCTTCTTCTTCTGTCCCAAAGTAGGGAAGAACATCTTCAGAAGAAAGCCTTCATTATCCATGCTTCCACTCCTCCTCATCTTGGGCTTCTCATTCATCTTCTTGTTCCTTTTCTTTCCCTTCTCACTTCCATCTGTACTATTATTACTTGGATTTCTATCCACAACCGCCGGTTCCTGTTGAATTGCTTTCATCTTTGGCTGTTCAACAAGATCTTTCAGAGAGAGCTCATAGGAAGACTCGGGCATACTCCGGACCATCTCCATCATCTCCTGCCGACCTCTGGCGATTGCTTGCAATCGCGAAGTTGGAGGTAAACGTTGATGGTGATGATGATGATGCTGCTGGCGGTGTTGGTGTTGGTGTTGGTGGTGTGGGTTCAATGGAGATGCTTCAGTAGGAGTCCCCGGTGGACTTGCCTTCCACAAGGGTGGCGACGAAACACCGGATTCATCTCCATCTCCACCTTCCCCTTGTGTTTGCAGTCTGAATTGTGGCATACCTCCACCCACTGGATCACCAAAATTCTCACAGTTTCTTCTTGTTCTCCGAACATCTGATTCCAAATTGATTGCACCAGAATTCTCACGACTGCCGTTCATTTGAAGACCCACAACTGGATCTGAAGAATTGCCATGGTTTCCGGCAAGGCCTTGCTGGAGATCAAGCATGGTTTGAGGAAGGTGAGGGGAAACAGAAAGAAAGGGTGACTCTGATTATTATGGAAGGAGGTGGGTATGGTTGTGTTATCAGCACCGACCCCAAGTCCTTATCATTCCTTCCTTCTGCAGAGTTTAAATGGAGGCTGATGGGTGCCATTAAAAGTCAAGTCTTTCTAGATAGAAGATGTAGGCCCATCCCATCTTCTCTCATTTTTCCATTTCCCTATGCTGCTTTCCTTTGTCTATATCAGTATGTATTTATGTGCATTCTCCTTTGTTTTTTTCTTTTCTTAGAGAAAGACCACCATCTCCCTTGCTGTTCTCTCTGTTTGTCTCCCTTTGTGTGTGAGTGGGACTGTTCTCATGGGGTACCCATGTAGGCTTGTAATTTTTTTTTTTTTGGGTAAACATGTAGGCTTGTAATTGCTTTTGAGTTTGTGGATGGACCCCATTAATTAGATCTGTGTCAGTTGGGTGTGGGACCTTTTGGTGAATCTCAAACTGATCAGATGGCTCCAATTTTATCTCTCCTTTACTGATCCATCATGCTTTAATAACAGATAACAACCAGATCTTCACCTGTCACTGGAAGGAAAGGTAAGGGTAAAACAGTACTTGAATCTTTACAATATTTGGTGACAGAAATGGAATCTCCTTGCAGGGATTATAGAGATTGACATTGGGTATTCCATTTAATAACAAATGGAATATCCAATCTGATCATCATGCGTGGGACTACAAGTGCCAGAAAACAAGGGCCAGGTGGCAGAAGGGTAATGGTCAGCCACTCTCACGTGTAAGCTACTTTGTTTTTATTTTATTTATGGGTGAGACACAGTTTTGCTTTGGCAGCAATCTAAAAGTCTTAAAGTGGCATCTCTTGGAGCCTAGTCAACCTCCATTAATCCACAGCTTAAAAGACAAAAAAAAAATTTTATTCTTTGTTGTTTATAAAATAAGTTAATTTGCTTAGGCTTTGGAGATTCTAAGGTGCAAAAACGATTATGTTGGTAGAGCATGAATCAAAGAAAATTATTCTCCAAGATGGGGTCTCTTAGTTTTGTGGTCGTCTGATCATGATCTGTCAGCAAAAGATGAGTCGTCAATGAACTGATGCCTGGGGTGTCAGTGCATGGAAGAATCTGGGCCTCCATATTGATTACTGGTGATGTACATCAGCAAGGTGGTGGGTGAACTTGGAGAGGACGCCAACTGATTGAAAGCGATACGATAAGGGAATCCATTTATGTGGACTTTGGTGATAAAAAAACAAAGGAGTGATACGTGTGCAGACGAATGAGAATATCAGCTTAATCCACATCAGCCCTCAACAGATACATAGCTTGTTAGGTAGTGCTACTTGTAATTATGACAGTCCTAATAACTCATAATTCCAATTATAACGACAACAATAGTACGGTCGGCAGGGTCTACTAAGAAATTATTTTGAATACCAAGAACAACAATTTAAAATAAAAGCTTGTCTCACAAAGAGGGAATTAAAAAAACAAAAAAGTCAAAAAAATCCAAGTATATGAGATGCCGTTTATTGGCCGCATGAAAATTTGACACATCTAGCTTTAAGAAATTTTTCTTTGTTTTTTTCTTTTTGCCATCATCATCGTTGAATTAACAAACAACAAAATTTTCATCGTTGAATTAACCAACAACAAAATAAACAGCGACACAATTTACGTGGTTCCAAAACAATTTTTACATCCTTACGATTTTCTTCTCTACATTTGTGTAAATAAGGTTACACCAGGACTCCAAATCTGAGGGGTAAAAAAAAATTTCAATTAACACTTCTCATAAAATATAGAAATTTCAATAAGTTGGGGGGACAAACCAAAAATTTTAGAGGGGGCAAAACATAAATTTTAATTAAAACATATAAAAAATAAAAGCTAGGGGGCCCCCCTAGTTATAACGTGGTTTTGCCACTGAAGGTTATGAAGTACAAAACCTTCTCCTAATCAAAATTTATAATATCACACATAACTAGCAAAAATCATAATTTGAGTATATTACAATAAATAACCAAGTTAAAATTTTAAACGCATAAGAATATATTGTTTTGGGGCTCCATCCTGGACCTCGGACGAGGGGCCACTATCCCCGCTCAACCCCCTAGCAAGCTCACTGTAGAGCTCGACCGGCGGTTTTGGAGCTGAGTGTAAAACCTATATTAACTAAATACAAGACACATACATGTCAGTCCATAATCCCGTTCCCACCAAAATCGGGTCGGCAATCAAGTTTAATTGGTTGGTGATATATAGCCTTTTTGGTTATAAGGAACAACCGTATGTGACATAAGTCATTTTTTTTAGCATTTAACCATATGTATAACTTTAATGGCATTAGGTGGATAAGCAATCAACGGATCCAGTCCATTTGGCGTCATGAAGACTTTTAGATTGACACTTTTTAATACTTGCATTAGAATTTAGTCTCAAATAATTACGTTGGCACTGTTAAATACTTGGAAGTTGGAAGCAGGATGTAGTCTCAAATAATTAGATTGGCACTGACAGTTACAACTTGAAGTAGGATTAAGTCTCAAATAATGAAGCTTCTGATAAACCTTCGTATCCAAGTATTCCACTTTCGATGCTATGCACTAGTTGTTGGGATTGAGGAGCTTTCTCATCATGGTGGGTAAGCTCACTTGGGTGCTGCATTTTTTTTTTGTGTGTGAAAATGAATAGCAATAAAGCAAAACAAAAATAAAATAAAGAGATGCGATTTATATGGTTCGGCAAATATGCCTACGTCTGTGAATTATAGGGTTCCTTCACTATTATCTATGAAAATAGAATTACAAACTCACAACTCTTTCCTGGACAAAAGCAACACAATTTCTCAACAACTTGACCAAAAACCCTAATTTTAGGTTATATACAAGAGACACTTAGAGTTACAAAAATACCTCTCATACGGTTTCGTATCTAAACATTGACTAAATTCAAGTCACATACACAACATTTTAAGTACTAATGGATCCCTATTTGCCTCAGCCAGTTGAGACCTTCGTTTATACTATCTGGTCTTTAACATCACTTGACCTTATTGTAAAGGGGCATCTCCAAGAGACCTTAGATGGCAGCTTCAATATAATTTCCAACAATTAATTCTTGTATACTTCTAATTAAAGTGCATCTTATGGACAAACCCCACCTCCATTATTGTAGGGACAATGATGAAAAAGGATTAAAAGGTATAAGGGTATTTTCTTTTCTTTTGTGTTGAATCATATGTCAATGAGACCGGAGAGATGTTGAAAGGAAAAAGGCCTGACTTTAATGGCATAGATAATAAAGAAAAGAGGAGCAACCATCACAAAAGCTGGAAGCTTGTTTTGCATACCAAGTCAATCTCTCTCTAAGTAAACTGAAGACCAACTTGGAAGAAAAAAAATACGAAAAGCAGTGAACGGATTGCATTCTCTTTTATGTGCATAATCCAGGTAGTGGAATGCGTCATTATTATTCTTTAGTATTATTTTGTTATATTTCTAAGATTGTTGTCGACTTCTTTTGTCCTCCAATAATTGATGTGATTGTTTGCACTATAAAATGCCAATGTTCATATCATGCCACAGGTGTAAATGAGGACCTTGATCTCAGCTTGATTAAGACAATTACAACTTGAGCCCTAAGTCTCTCTCTCTCTCTCTCTCTCTCTAACCTAGGCCCTTAGTCAATACTTCATGTTCTTGGAACCCTTGGAAAGCAAACATAAATTCCTTTTAAAAACATGGGTTGTAGGACATGAAGCTGTTGTTCCCATTGTTTATTTATTTTTGTTCATCCGTCCTTGAAGGGATGAAGCAGGTCGGTCATAGACCAAAACTTGTATTGTGGTGTGATTCAAACCAAGTCTTTGGTCTTCTTGCCTTACAGACAAAGCAGCCAGACCTGAAAACCAAACCAGACTGGCATGGGACTGGTTGAAAAATAAAATAAAAAGAATGTTTTGGTGCAAGATCAGATCTTTTGGGATGGGTTGAGCTAATTTGGGTAGCTTCAAGTTTATGCAGAACCCAATAACCGATCTAAATTTGGGGTTGATGGGAATTAGCCCATGTCATGGCAACCCAAACTCATTTAAGTGTTCAGTCAGAATTGCCAGTCATTGGTTCTTTGCGGAATATATTAAATATATAAAGTTCACCCTTACTATAATCTTGAGCTGTTGGTAGGAAAGTGTTCTATATGATATCAGAGCCTTAAGCAAACGCCGAGGTCTTGGGTTCAAACCTCCACTCCACCCGTTGAAAAATAATATTCCACGTGTAAGGCCTCCCTAAAATGGGTTTGAGTCCGGGCCACACGTGAGGGGGAGTGTTAAGAATATAATTAAATGTATAAGTTTACCTCTTACTATCAGCTTGAGCTTTTAATGGGAACGGTATTCTTTATTGGCAAAAGCACTTCCAAACTCTCAATATATGAAGCAACAAACATGGGTTTCCAAATTGTGTCTCATTGCAAACCACATGTAACCCTGTTCTCAATTGCCATGATCATGCAAAACTCACCCTTGCATGAAATTCCCTTATGTAGGAGCATCCATGTGTGGCAGCTTGACTAATGCATAGTTAATTTGATGAATTAATTGTCTGAAGATCTGCTTTTGCAAGTAGTTGGGATAAAAGGGTTCTGTTATTGTTGTAGATATCCCAAGAGAAAGAACATTGAAGAAGGCTCAACTGAAATGGCAAAGGAAGGAAATTTCACATTTTGAGTTATGGACAAGGCTAATTTTGCATAATTATTGAAGTTTTATACTAATTTCGCATAATTCTCATTCTTTACCCAGGTATGGGATTGATAATATCTAGATAGGACAATATCAAACAACATTGGTAGAGTTGAGTATCCATAATCTTACTCAAGATATTGTTTAATGGATTGAGATGAAAGAATAAGATTCATGTTTCTGGTCCCAATTAATAAGCATAAGCCATTTAGTTATTGAAATATTGATCAATTAGTATTTAGAATATGGATTGTTACATAGATGTGGAGTATAGTAGACCTTTAATTGAGCACACAACCTTTGCCATATTATAGTAGGCTCTAAACCACTAAGCTATCTTATCATATATAATGACATAAGTTTAAATTTTACTGTATATCTATGTTATATATTAATTGGGCCAACACGGCATGAGCACAGGGTAAATACGCTTACATGACCCAAGCACTGCACAAGAATAACACAGCTTATACATAGGCAATGGGCTATGGGCTATATTGGGCTAGCCTCTTGGAAGATCGGCATGAGTAAGTGGATAGCACTTTGGCATGGAGCAACTAGCTTGTGGGAGTAACATATTTGACACCCTAGTTATCAGGGCAAAAGGGGCCTCGGAAAGGTTGTGGGTTTGAATCCCACCCAGAGGGGTTCTAAAAAAGCATGCTGTTATTGGCAAGCATTGGCCAAGCCTCGAATTGACTGGTGTTGGCTTATGGTTGGAGGAGCTCAGGGATTATTGGGGGCATTGGGCCTAGGACTGGCAACAGGTCGAATAGGTATGGATCTACCATTATCCGAATCCGAACCAAAAATAAAAATCCGATATCCGAATTTGATCGGAAATCCGACGGATCTTTTATATGTGAATCCGAATTCGAAACCGAATTTATATATTGTATCCGAATTCGAAATTCAACCGAATAAATAACTGAAATCCGAATTAGATTCGATTTGAACTTAAAACTCAAAAGTCAAGTTTAACTATTAAAGCAAATTTTAATTATCAAAACTAATGAGCCATATAAATATTAAAGCAAGACATGAGTAAGGATAGTTAAACCATGGTTTGTACAGAGTTTACCAATAGTTTAATGAAAAGTATATGTTGATTTCGGTTCGGATCCTATTTGGATCGGATATCGACAAATTCAAATTCAGATCCGAATTTGGTCGGATCCGAAATCCGATATCCGTATTCGAACCGTGGATCTATATCTCATATCCGAATTCGGGATTTTCGGATTGGATTCGAGTCGGATTCAAATATATATCCGACCCATTGCCAACCCTAATTGGGCCAAATCCCAGCATCCTCAGACTTGCACAAGAAAATAAAAGCTACATTCTCACCGGTAACTGTTTAATGAGTTTTGTGGACTTCAGACTTCAACTTTTTATACCTGATTCAGACATCAAATGCTCGTGTCTAACCCACCGTAAGGCTAAACTTTAAGGCGAGGGAAACGAAAAGAGGAAATAGACTTGGTTTCGTCACAGACAGAATGGAAAGTTGCAGACAATCGGAAGTCAAAGAAAGAAGGATAAGAAGAATTAAAAGAAGCTAACAGAAGTTTAACTTGCTAAATCTTTTGTATTGGCGAAGCATTTGTATGTACCCGTTTCTCCAAAGTGCCTACAGACTTCACAGATACTCTATATCTTTTTATTCAAATCTTATAGACCAGTGCTTCACCTTGAAATCCTTGGTTTTAACTGAGTCCATTCATGCCCAGTTGATAAAAATCGGATTCAACAGCCATACTTTTCTGGGTAACCGAATTCTCAATCTCTATTCTGAATTGGGTAGCTTTAATGATGCTTGGAATGCGTTTGACGATATACCCGAGAAGAATCTCATAACTTGGAATGTGTTATTGTTGTCGTTCTTTAGATTTGGCCAGTTATGCACTGCACGTAAGTTGTTCGATGCAATGCCGGTACGAGATGTTGTCAGCTGTAATTCGATGATGTCCGGGTACGTTTCAAATGGGTATGTTGATCATGCTCTGGAGATGTTCTCGGAAATGCAAAATATTGGTGTGACGCCAAATGAATTCACATTTTCGATTGCAATCTCATGTGTGTCGTCCGTTCCTCAAGGTAAAAAGATTCATGGTAGCTTAATTCGGAATGGTTTGAATTCGGCACATGTGGTGCTTGGTAATTCTTTGATAGATATGTACGGGAGACTTGGGAAAGTTGATTATACATTTGGTGTGTTTCTTTCCATGGAGGAGTTGGATATCATTTCTTGGAACTCATTGATTTCTGCATCTGAGAAGTCAGGTTATGGAGAATTGGCATTTTCTCACTTCTGTTTGATGAGATACCATGGGTATTCACCTGATCAGTTCACAATGTCATTGGCGGTCACCGTCTGTTCAAACATGCGAGATTTGGAAAAGGGTAAGCAATTTTTCGCTCTGTGTGTCAGGATGGGGTTTCTTTCTAATAGTACAGTTTCAAGTGCAGTAATTGACATGTTTTCCAAATGCAACAGATTGGAAGATTCAGTTCGTTTGTTCGAAGAGAAATTTAGATGGGATTCTGCCCTTTGCAATTCCATGATTTCAAGCTATGCAAGACATGGATTCAAGAGGGATGCACTGCAGCTTTTTGTGCTCACCTTGAGGGAGAACATACGTCCAACAGAATTCACTCTCAGCAGTGTCTTGAGCTGCATGTCATGCCTTCTTTTTGCTGAGCAGGGGGCTCAAATCCACTCTTTGGTTCTTAAATTGGGCTTAGAGTTAGATGTTGTTGTTGCTAGCTCACTATTGGACCTCTACACTAAATCCGGTTTTACTGGATCAGCTATAAAGATCTTTGTTAATATGGGTGCCAAAGACCTGGTATCTTGGAACATTATGATCATGGGTTTTGCTCGGAGTGGACACGGAGTTGGAGCCCTGGAAATCTTTCAAGAATTACTTGAAAGAGGTCCCCCACCAGATCGGATAACGCTAGTTGGGGTTTTACTAGGTTGCAGCTATGGAGGTCTTGTAGATGAAGGGAGGAGTATATTCTCATCAATGGAGAAGAATTATGGAGTTGTTCCCAATGTGGCACATTACGCTTGTGTTGTGGACATGTTTGGTCGATCAGGTAATCTCAAAGAAGCACTGGAGATTGTAGAAACAATGCCCCATGAGCCTAGTGCTATAGTTTTGGTGCCTCTGCTTCGTGCTTCTTGGATTCATGGAGACTTGAACCTAACAGAGAAACTTGCACACAGGTTAATGGAGTTGGAACCTGAGTCTTCCATCTCTTATGTGTTATTGACTCAGACATATGGGATGAGGGGCAGATGGGAGAGTGTGGCTAGAGTAAGGAGGGCCATGAAAGACAGAGGCGTGAAAAAGGTGACTGACTGCAGTTGGATTGGGATCAAAAACCACACTTTTGTTTTCAAATCAACTCAAGTACTGCATTATGGAGGTGAAACAATATATTTAACATTAAGACTGCTGAATTGGGACATGGAAGATAGTGGTTATGTCCATCAACATGAGTCGGTTGGTCAGGAAGGGTAACAATGATGTAGAATGAAATGACTAAGTTGTTTGTTTTGTGTCATTGAAATATGTCTTTGCCTCTCTTGTTACATGGTGCAGCTGTTGTTAAGGCTACCTAAAACCAGACAGTTACTGTATTTATGGATGGTTGAAAAGGGCTGCATGGGCTTCTCTTTGGTTTCGATGATGCAGATTACTTGATATATTCGAATCTCTATTAATGGGAAATGCAGAAACATGATTCAGAAGAATTTCTGGGAGGATACATGGGATACCTTATCATGGGAAACTCCAACGTATTCAATGATGAATCCTCAAAAAGAAAACTAGGCTATATGGGATCGCTCACATGGAAAGGAACAACAGCAAAATTGTTCAATCTTGAAAGATTCTTTATCCCATTACTAGGTGATTGACTTGAATTTGTTTATTGTATTGTATAAAGATTAGATGAAGAGCAGCACCCACTCTGTCTGTTTAAGCTGACAAAACGCAAGTTGATTCCAACTTCAATGACATTTTGCTCTTATAAAAAAATCAGAGCTATTTCTGCAAACAAGCAAGTGTAACCAAAATGTGATGCTCCAACTTTTGATTCATTTGAAGTGCTAGGGCACACCATTTGCAATGTGTTAAGTTGGCTCATTTTTTATCCAACTTTCAAGTTTTGCAGGTTTTAATTAAGGGGTGGGGGTGGTTGGGGATGCTAGGCTAGTAATTTTCTTTAATGTATTGTGGCTAGGGTTGTGATGAGACTCGGAGATATAAGTTGTAACCCTATAGTCATTTCGATGCATCGTGGAATCTTCTTCTCTCTCCTGTGCATATTGCAAAGCAAAACATCAAACCACAGAAAGTCTGTTTGCATAGTTATTCGATCTTTCTTTGTTATTAACATGGTTTTAATATTCAACAATTGATATCAAAGATCGTTGCGATGGTGACGAATGCTTCGATTGCTAAATATGATGTAGAGAAGTTTGATGGGGCTAGGAATTTCAAACTTTGGTAGTGAAGGGTGAACTCACATTAGGTTCTAGTGAAGACTTTGTATGGGAAGCCCAAGAAACCAAACAATATAAAGATAACAAATGGGAAGAACTCGAGATGAGGGTGGTAATTAAGCAATATTCAGTTGTCCCTTCAGTTGAAGTTTTATACCATGTAATGGATGAGGAGTCTATTGTAGGTATCCGGGCAAAGTCTGATGGTTGGGTTTATGTATTAGTCTTGACAAATAAGTTATATCTTAAACAGAAATTGTATGGGGTTAAGGAGTTTACCCAAAAAAGAGGTATAGGGGTTAAGGTTGTGGAAGATGTTTTTTTTTTTTTGGGATAAGATTAAGGTGGTGAAAGATGGTACAACAATATATTTAATTAGATCATTATTGATCTATTAAGAATTGATGTGAAGTTTTTTTTTTTTTGAAGACCAAATTGATGTCAAGTTGGAGGAAGAAGATAAAATACTGATGCTTTTAATGTCTTTGTATTGGGAAAGGGGATTCTGGAAACAGAGGAGGGTATTGCGTTTCTAAATCTGGGACAGATGAAGCCAGTAAAAGCCAACTGAAAAACGCAGTACAGTTTTGTAAACAAAGCTAGGCAACAGAAATTCAAACTATTTAATGGCTGCTCAACTAGATCAGATACTTCTCTTTTGGTCCCCATTTCTTCTTCAGCTCGTTAATTACTCAAGAAGGTTTGAAGATCCAAAGCAAAGATACCCATGAATATCTTTTCTTCTGGAACGATGGGATGGCAAGATTGGGATTGGTTAGAAAGCTTAATGGTGATCTTTCCCTTCCAAATTCGACAACCTTCGCCAAGTTGCTGGATTCGTGCATCCAGTCGAATTCGCTACGGGAGGGGTGTCGTGTTCATGCTCGCCTCATCAAGACCCGGTTTGCTTCTGAGACTTTCATCCAGAATAGGCTAATTGATTTTTACGGCAAATGTGGTTGTTTGGACGATGCCCGGAAACTGTTCGATAGAATGTTTCACAAGAACACTTTTTCGTGGAATTCATTAATAAATGTGCTCACCAAATGGGGTTTTCTTGATGAAGCTGCGCAGCTTTTCAGATCAATGCCTGAGCCTGACCAGTGCTCATGGAACTCAATGGTTTCAGGATTTGCGCAATATGATCAGGTTGAAGAAGCTCTCGAATTCTTTGTTAGGATGCATAGGGAGGATTTCATACTTAACGAATACTCATTTGCTAGTGCTCTAAGTGCTTGTGCAGGGCTAAAGGATTTACAAATGGGTACCCAAATCCACACTTTGGTGTCAAAATCCCCATTTTTGTCAGAAGTTTACATGGGGACTGCACTTGTTGATATGTACTCCAAATGTGGGAGTGTATTTAATGCTCAAAATGTTTTTGATGAGATGAGCAAGAGGAACATTGTTTCTTGGAATAGCTTGATTACATGTTATGAGCAAAATGGTCCAGCAAATATGTCTCTCTGGATTCTTGTAAGGATGATGGACTGTGGGCTTGAGCCAGACGAAATTACACTGGCAAGTGTTGTCAGTGCTTGCGCAAGCTTGGCAGCAATCAGAGAAGGTTCACAAATTCATGCTCGTGTGATGAAGGTTGACAAGCTGAGGGATGATCTTATCTTAAGCAACACATTGGTTGACATGTATGCAAAGTGTGGAAGAATTAAAGAAGCTAGGTGGATATTTGATGGGATGCCAGTTAGGGATGTGGTGTCTGAGACATCCATGGTTAGTGGTTATGCAAAGGCGGAAGGTGTGAAAGCTGCACGGTTAATGTTTATGAAGATGTTGGAGAGGAACATAGTTTCTTGGAATGCACTTATTGCAGGCTATACACAGAATGAGGAAAACGAAGAGGCTCTAGGACTGTTCCTCCTCCTTAAAAGAGAATCAGTTTGGCCAACTCACTACACCTTTGGTAATATTCTTAGTGCATGTGCTAACCTCGTTGATCTGCAGCTTGGTAGGCAGGCTCACACTCATGTCTTGAAACATGGGTTCCGTTTTCAGAATGGACCAGATCCTGATATCTTTGTTGGGAACTCACTTGTGGACATGTACATGAAATGTGGTTCAGTTGAGGATGGGTTCCGGGTATTTGAAAACATGGTTGAAAGGGATCAAGTTTCATGGAATGCCATGATTGTGGGTTATGCTCAGAATGGTTACGGGACCGAAGCTCTTGACAGTTACAGGCAAATGTTGGAGTCAGGTGAGAAACCAGACAATGTCACAATGATTGGAGTTCTAAGTGCTTGTAGCCATGCAGGACTTGTTGATGAGGGACTTCAGTATTTTCGCTCAATGAGCAATGATCATGGCTTGATAGCATTAAAGGACCATTACACATGTATGGTTGATCTGCTTGGTCGTTCCAGATGCCTCAATCAAGCAAAGGAGTTTATAGAAGAAATGCCAATGCAGCCTGATACTGTCATATGGGGTTCTTTGCTTTCAGCCTGTAAAGTTCATGGTGACATTGATATGGGTACTCATGTGGCAGAGAAGCTCCTAGAACTGGATCCCGATAACTCAGGTCCATATGTTCTTCTCTCAAACATGTATGCTGAGCTTGGAAGATGGGGAGATGTTATGAAAGTAAGGAAGCTGATGAGAAAACGTGGAGTCATTAAGCAGCCAGGATGCAGTTGGATTGAAATACAGAGTAAGGTGCATGTGTTCATGGTGAAAGACAGAAACCATCCTCAGAGGAAGGACATTTATACACTCTTGAAAATTCTTACAAGACATATGATGCTAGTTAGATATGTCATGAATACTGATTCAGCTGCTATAGAGACCCATGAAGATCTAGAGAATAATATTAAACACATGATTGCTGAATGAGGGCAGCAGTTTCATCTGTTAGATAAATTTTCTTGACCATGATTTGTTGACTGCAGTTGTTTCTCATATGCTTGTCAATTGAAATTATGATGATAAGAGTAGTATCATATGATGATTAGACTTGTACTTTACACTGATAAAACTAGTACCATATAATGATTAAAATTATATTCCACCTTTCAAAACAGTCCTTAAATATCTGTAATGATAAAATTATGAACCATAATATAAAAACTTGTAGTTTATATTGATTAAACTTGTAAAATATAAATATTATTGTTGTACCCCATAATAACTTTAATTGTTATACATTTGACTATAATTATCATGAGTGACAACTCTAATCATCCAAGTGTACAAGTTTAACCATCAAATAATACAAGTTTTAATATCATCAGCTACAACCTTAATCATAACATATATAAATAAGGACAATTTTGAAAGATAGAGACCTACTTTGCCTTTTATCTGAATTATTTTTTAAATAGTTTTCTTAATCAAGACTATTCAAAGGTTTTTTTTTTGTATGAATTCAAATAAAGTCTGATTCTCTTTCATACATGATACAACAGATGTTAATTTAGAGGTGAATATTTTTCTACAGGTACCAGTTTTATTATCTGTGGCTAGGACCATTCACTGAAATGGTTCACCATGATGGGTCCTTTGGTTCAATCCTAATCAAATTTACGTTGTGTGTATAGGGTGTAAGATCCTGGAATCTCACATTGCTTGGGGAGGAGAAAGTAAATGTCTACATATGTAGGCTTATGATTCCCTCAAGCAACAATGCCTTTTGGGATAAAACTTAGGAGCAAAATCGTGAGGCCCAGTGCATCAAAGCGGACAATATCGGTGGGATCTCTTGGGGTAAAACCTAAGATCAAAATTGTGAGACCAGTACGTCAAAGCGGACAATATTGGTGGGATCGGGGCTTGAGATTAATAAAGCAAAATTCCCCTGGTAGTAAAAACTTGCATCCATACCTGAGAGAATCCAGACCCTTCCTAGCATCCATGAAAAGGGCATAATATGAAAAGAACAACCCATAAGAAAGCACTAAGAGCGACAAGAAACACAGACGTATAGTCTATTCGTGTCGTAATCACTGTTGTTCGAATTGCATTTGTTGTTTATTGATAAACTCATCTGATATTTGTTCTTCATAGACTTATCTTGACAATTCTTGAATAAATTCCAAAACATGTGGACCATGATATTCACGTACTACCCATGTCACAAATATAGAGATAGAGATAGAGAGAGAATGAGATTCACCTTAAACATGGGCTCCCTTGAAACTCCTCTGAGAACACCTGCATCTAAGGATAACATAAGAAATGAACCTGTAAAACAGTATGAAACAGAGCATAATCACCACATTCCTCCATCTACTTTCCTCTCCATACCCTTCTTCCCTCAGCACATCCTCTCTTCTCACAATACAAGCACCAAACATGTAATCCAAACACTTCCCTGAACCAGAAAACTCATTTATCAGAAACCCTTCAAATGGATACTTGAACAGTGATATGTAATGCATGAAAACCCAATAGCTTGGCATTCCATTCTTTGAAATGAAGTACCCAGAAAACAGAAAGAACGATCCCATAACGCCTGATATTACCGAGTTCCCAATGATGAAATTCGGCACAAGGGCACTGAAACAGACCACAACTGAATTGGCTGTGTAGAGGATCAACCAAATTACTAACAAGAAATACACAAACGCCGCGAAACTTGGGTTAAGCCCCACGAGACAGTATAATGGAATGGAGAATAACATGGCAAGGATGAGCAGAAATGGTAAGTAGACAAGACCATTTGCAATTGCATAAGATGAGACTCTGTAGCTTCCACAAGAGGTCTCTTTCATCACTATCTCCCTCTCTTGCAAAAATATGGGCAAAGCCTCTGTGGAGCAAGACAGCAAGAATGTTAAGATAAATGCAAAGAGACCTACTCTTTCTTCTGCACCATCAAGATCATCTTTGAGACCATAAAAAACAGAACCCAATACTAGTCCTGTTGCCAACATTTGAATTGTCCTGCAAGCGAAAAGCTCCTTGGTTCGAAAAATGTTCTTCGAGAACCTATGAGTTAGTATAAGGGTTTCCTTCAACCTAGAATTTGCAAAACCATAAGGAAGATCAATCCCAACATCAATGATTTCTTCATCAACAACCTTAGATTGTTGAAAGAGCTGTTGTAGAGTGAAATTACCACTTCTACTCTCACCTTCCTCTCCCTTTTTATGGGGTGGTTTTTGTAGTAATTGAGGTATTTCTTGCTCTGCTTGATCTAATTGCTGTTGCAGCTGAAGGGTTTCAATGGCTTCAATGGCGAATTCGACTATATTAACATGAAGAGGAAGCTGTAATCCCATCAACCTTAAATGAACTCCAAGCTGATCAACTGTGCCATGGTGCAAGACTGAGCCATTAGCCAATAAAAGAATGGAATTGAATAACTTTACAATTCGAAACCCAGGTTGATGGATACTGAGAATTATAGTCCGACCCCGGGTCTCAGCCATGGTCTTCAACATATCAATGATCTGAAGAGCTGAAGTACTGTCTAGTCCCGACGTGGGTTCGTCCAGGATCAGCACTTCAGGGTCATGTATGACATCAACGCCGATCGACACACGACGCCTCTCACCGCCTGAGATTCCCCGAACCCGATCGTCGCCTACTCGGGCACCTGCGACATGGTCCAAGCCTAGTTCTCGGAGCAAGGACTTCACTTTAGAACTCAGCTGTGAGGAGGGCAGCCTTAATCTGAATTTGGCACTGAACATGAGGGTCTCTTCAACAGTTAGAAGAGGAAAGAGGATGTCCTTCTGTGTAACGTAGCCTGATATCTTCTTGAACTGGGCTTTGTCTATACGCTGTTGATTGACAAAAATGGATGATGTCTGAGGAGTGAGTTTGCCGGCAAGGATCTCCAACAGAGTAGACTTGCCGGCGCCGCTGGGACCGACGATGGCAAGAATTTCCCAGGGTTTTGCTCGACAATTTACGTCCTTGAGGACATGCCGGATCCTTGGTCTTGTTTGATCTTTAGACCTCTCTGGTACTTGTTCTTGACGGTCTTCTTGCTTTGGATGCTGATTGTGTTGTTCTCTGCTGAAGAGCTTAAATAGGCTCTTGCTCTGCTCTGTGTGGATCTTGTAATTGATTCCTATGGCTTCTATCTCACACCCTTGTTTCTTCATTGAAAAAGCTCTCTTCCTCTGTCTCTCTCTGTGTGCTCTCTCAGCTTACCAAGCTCAGCTTCTGATTACACTAACTACTGCTACTTTGTCACTCTCTTTCCTCTATTTTTTGTGGTGTTAATAAATTTTCTTTTTTTGGAAAAAACAATCCAAAGCTGTAATATTTTTCTTTGACAAAAAGAAGCTGTAATTATGAGTTGCAAATTTGCAATGGACATATGCATTTTCCATTTTTCTTTCTTTTTCATTTAATTGTAGCCATTATTAACAGTTAAGAACGTTATTATTGATTATTTAGTGGCGTGGAAATAGTAAAAAATTGGTCTGGCAATATCACGGTACCAATAATTAATGAAAACAATTTAATGTAATTACTATTATATACACTTTTTGCATTAAAATCATTTATTAATTTATGTAGACATCATTCTTGGTTTGAAAGCGATCTATGTTAAATGGTTCACGTGAACTTGTTCCACCTTTTTCTTTTTTCTACAGCAAATGTTTTCTAGTTTTTTTTTTTCATGCAATCGATGGAGCTGCCGTTTTTCCCTTTTTTTTTTTTTTTAATTTATGTGAATTATTTTAGGCTGCTAATGTGAGAATGCGGGCTTAAACATGAGCACAGCATCCTTTGGCACCATTTTATACCATCCATGAAAATGGGGACGTCGAGACCGTTTCCTCTGATGCCATTCCATGTTACCAGGGTGAAATGGACGGATGGATGCCTGTGTCAATAGGGGCACCTACACCCACTAACCGCATCCCAGTCAATGGCTGCATGGCAGTCAGTGGCTGCATGGCATCATCGATTGTAACACACCAGAGGAAATGCATTCGGGATTGCCGGTGTTTGTTGTATAGATCTGTAAATGCCAAATAGTAGATTTTTCTCTCTTTTTTTACTTTAATGTGTTGGTCGCTTGGGATTGGTCCAGACCGATCCGATCTCCGATCCTAGTACTGAAAAGCATGGCTCCATGGCAATAGATGCATCAAAGCTTCTAGTACCATGGTACCACTGTCTTCGACATACGTACAGAAGAAAATTGCGCTCATTGCTGAGTCACCTCTCTTGAGACCCTATTTTGATGGATACATTTCCTCTAGTCTTAGAATCCGGTGGTATAATGATATCAATGATTGGGATGGTGTGTCGGGTTTAAGGCCCTCAATTGAAATGGGGCATGTGTCTGTCTATTTCACACTGGTTCCTCTGAGTGGTACCAAAAGAAATAATATCTACTTTAATAGGTCCTATACTCGGTTATATGGTCCTCAAGCTCAAAGATTTCAAAACTGGTCCGAATGCATCGGTTTCTTTGTTTTGAAAGAGATGTTGCCATCTAGAGCATCTAATATATGGTTAAAAGTTTCTTATTCTTGTAATTGTAAAGAAACCTTTTTTATTTTGTTGTTGAAAAAACTTTGGCCCTTTGATGCATGCTCCACGTGGAACCACACCCCTCCAAATGCTGGAACAAATTCTGGAAAAAGTTGCCAAGGATATCATCATTCAAAGTTCAAAATCCAAAACTATCAAATTTGAAAAATACGCCTGCCGTGGATTTTTGGAAACATTCAACGCTAGCTGTAGTAAAGTGGGTATATTGTAGACTGTAGATTGCAGGTTAAGGTTGTGGTCCCCATGGGCCTTATAGATTGAGGCTGGAATTCACGGGAGGCGGCTTAACTACAATTTCTGATTTGTTTTTTTAATATAAGCAGCACGATTATTTGTGGTGATAATCACAAAACTCTACAAAATTAGAAATTGAAAAAGTATGACGTGGCATAAAAGCTTCTTTTAAAATTTTTGTGGAGGAGAATGCACGAGCATGACGTACGTGGTAAATTTTTTCTTCTAAGGTGACTTTGTCTTTATCCCGATATGTTTCTCCCGTGATCGCTGTCGTCAGCTTCCCAACGTTGGTTAGCTTGTGGTTAGGCCCACGTTATCCCATGTATTATAAGTCTCCCCCACAGTACTCACCCGTGAACCCTATTTTCTCCTCAATTCTAATTTCTCACCTTTCTTTACCTGTTTGCAAGCCACATTCTAATTGTTCCTCCCAAATTAGGCCAAGTTGGACACGTGGCGAGGTTGATGATGTGTCTTTGCGAAGGCGTACCAGTATCAATTGATACAAAGATTTCAGGTCAGATCCTAACCCCAGGCACCTGTTCTGAATCTAAACCGGAGTCGGTTTAGTCGTATTGCAAGTCGCCTGTAATAAAACCGGTCAAGCAATAGAATGAAGACTAGGGGTTCGGTCTTCGTTTGGGTTCTTATATGTGTTTGAAAGTCAAAGCAGTTGATGGCGTAGCACTTTATTATAAAATCGTTCGATGAACACAACCGTAAATTACAACAGGTAATTCCCAAAAGGAAATAAAAACAAAAAGAAAACCGACAGTGTTCGCAGGACCGGCCTATCTTGGTCTTATAGCCATAATCGGAGTATAAGAGCAGGAGGAAGGGGGCGGCTGCTTAACAAAGCCAATTCGGGGGGTTCACCTAGGATTGCTATTTAGCCGAAAGTACGTAAGTCACCTGGCTTGATCAAAGTCGGTCTTGAGACCGGCTACTCGGGATCCTATAGCCGTAATCGGGGTACAAAACTGCGAGTCAGGGGCGGCCTTAACCTACTTGTCGGTGGCAGGGTTTTGACGTCAATCAGAGTAAACAAGGGCCTAAGGTGTCACTACGACTGGAAGCAGTGAGAGAAGTCATAATTTATCCTTCTTGCTATAGTTTGGGGTGTAGGAGAGGGGATAAAGATCACGGATGATCAAATTAGCATTATGATAACCGGTTGTGGTTTTTTTATGGAGGTTGTCCTCGATCTCTTCGAACTTGTGCCTTTTATAGCCATTCTTGACAGTTGATCAACGTCCCACTCTTGCACAATCTTCATGGAGGTTAGTCATCTGCAGTTTTTGGTTCATAGGAAATAACTTCTCGGCCACGATCATAAACGACTAACTTCCTTGCTCTTAGTCGCCCACTCTCTAATGGTCGACCTTCTGCTGATGGTGACGTGATCCCTTAAAAATGTGAGGACGTTTGTCGTATGTGATTACGTGGCTTTGGCTGAGTATCTGGCCTACGTGTATGCCGACGTGACCTATTTGCTTGAGTAAAGCCATGTGAATGCCACGTGGTCTTTCCTTATTTGTCAGTTTGTACAGGGTGTAAACACTAATACAAAATTCTAGGAAGAGACTCTATTGGTTGCTACTGTTTGAGTCAAATGCTGCCATTTGATGCATCTTACGATTATTATTTTCTCTTTGTTTTAAATGTTTTAATGCATCACACTTAAAAAACACTAACCGTCAAATGCTCCAACTGGCGGCTTGACCAATGAAATGAAGCAAAGAAGCATATTCCATCCTCAAAATGCTTGCTTGTAATCCTCAGAAGCTGAGAAATCCCACGCAAAATGTGAAGCCCGCGATCGATATCCCGTGCAATGTGAGACACATAAGTACCGGTAATCTGTTTTTCTGGTCATCAGCGATACTCGTTATATTGGTGAGCGATTAAATATTAATTGGAAAAATGGATTAATTACTGGTAAAATATTACCTAACAACTATCATATATTGTAGGAAACATCACAATATTAAAGATGTGAACTCAAAGAGTATTCAAGATGAGAGATTTGTTGATAAGGAGGGATTAAATCATCCTAGCTAGCTACCACCATGAAGCCCTTTATTTGATTATATGATGGCGTGTTGTTGGTCAAGAACTTCTTGAGATTTATAGTATAAGCAATTCCAGCTCATGTCCTTCATGGTTAATGAATATTAAAGCAATGGAATTTTGTGTGGTTACTAGCTTGTCGTTATTATGTGATGAAGTGATGATGAGCTGAAACTTTTGTTTGATTAAGCAGCAAACAGTGCTTACTAATAATATAGTTTATTAGGGTTCCGGTGGTTGGTTTAACTTGTTATTCGTCATTTCAACTCAGATATGTGAATTAGACAAAGACAAGCATTATCGATCGTGGCAAATGCTACAAATGCGCCATGTACATGCATGGTCTGAAAGATCAATGTCTATTCCAATATGACCCCATAAAAACATGTATATTAACACCTTCCCGATCATCCATGATGGTCATAGACATCATCTATAATACCATCATCATATATAATCCCATATATACATCTATATTCCCAACCTGTACATTCTTTACACCTAATTAAATAAGTTGGATATTTCTATCCCATTAACCCAACAATCCGTTTGAATTTAAATGGATTTGGTTTGGCATGACATGCATGGTGCATGAATACTCTAATGCCAACTCAAACCCCATCTAAAGCCAAACAAATTCTAGGTGATTGGTTGGCATGGGCATGTGATGCAAAACCCATGTCATCCATGCACCCTCTCAATTAAAACAAAAAAGAACTTCAAATAATATTTCCGGCCTGTCTTACTTACTAGAAACAAAAACTTAAGATCATCAGCAGCTGCCATTCCAGTTGTTTGATCAGTTCACGGGATCAGCTTAAGCCACCCCATGAGACTGAGACCTTAAAGAAACAAAACAAATGAGAGCTTTTATCATTTCTATCTTTATTTAGCAAAACCATGCAAGAACGTCGGTGCAGTTTCCCAGATTGGTAGATTTCGTTCGAACAATAGTTCCCAAGCTGTTGCTACTCCCATTAACTTATGATGCAGCTGCGTGTCGGGTTGCGCTGTTTGTTTGTGATTCCCAATGGGCATGCAGCAGAAAGTTCACGTGAGCGATAGGCGCATATCGACGCATTCTCATTTGCCAGTCGGGCGCTGTTCTTGTTCGAATCATCGGCAACCAAAGTCACGCGCATGCACCCGTGATCGGTAGATACACATACACAGATAAGTCTCACACATTGCGTTCGCTGTTTGAAGTGAGACAAAGTTATGTTGAGATGATGAGTCTCATATGACATATATACATACATACCCTCTTAGGTCACATTCTAAATGCATAACTAATATCCTTCTTTTCTTTTCTTTTTTCTGTTTTTTTTTTTGGGTATTAATTAAATTTAAGAAAGTAGATGGTTGTTAATAAGGGTGCAACTCGGATCGATTTGGTCCAAGTTGGTCTCAATCCAAAACCAAACTGAAGTCTCTGAATGACAACCCAAAATCGGACTGAACCGATCTTAAACCTAATTTACCAACCCCGAAAATCGAACAGAAATTGAAATGAAAAACCACAATCCAAACCGAACCCATCAAAATTCTGAATTCACTTCAGTTTGTTTCTGGTTGGGCCAATTTTAAAAGAGTTTCTTTCATAATTTCAATTTAAAACGAAATCTCAACTCCAAGCCATAAACAAAGAATTTATGTACATTTCAAAGTTTCGAATTGTGTTTTACGTATGTGCAATTTTCAAGAGTTTGTTGTTGAGAATCTTGAACGTTTGACGACTTGTGGGAAGCCCTAAATTTTAAGCTAAAGCAAAAGTTAAGAGTAAAGGTGTATAGCATATAGGTAATTATTAGCTATTCACATATATAATTGAGTATATTATATATACGGTTTGGTGTGGTTCGGTTCGGTTTAGAAATATTATGAATTTAGTTTATATTTCTATTCGGTTCAGTTTAACCAAGGATTTCAAGCAAAGCCGAACCAAATTAATTCGGTTTGCAAAATTTAGAACCAAAACCAAACCAAATATGGACAAACGACTCCAAACAGAACCGACCTTTATGTTGTTTGCTATAGAAAGGATTTGTCAAAAATTTTCACCCTTAAAATCTTTTACATGCAATATTCCTTAAAACTTTTAAGGGTGAAAATTTTAACAAATCCTTTCTATAGCAAGCACCATAAACAACTACAACTAGCTGAAACCTGAAACTGAGATGATCAAAGAATACCAATAAGGGTTCAGTTTTACGACTATCTTGCTTGGGCCTGTATCGTCCTAACAAGACCATAATTTCCAATTCGGAGGAGCATTCAGCATTTCTTTAACGGCTAAACTGCTATCAGTTGATGCACCGTTGCACTAAAAAAATAAAATAATAAATAAGAGAAATAATATTAACATTTATTATTATTAGCCCGGCATGCCACAGCCGCCCGTGCCACAGGCCAAGCAGGCCATGGCAAGCGCTGCCCATTTAGCGGGGCCAAGGGTATTAAACACCTTTTTTTTTTTTAAAGGCAGAAAAATCCTTAAAAATACAAAAATCACAAAAACATTCTAAAAAATACTTTTATTATTCACAAAATTGTCTTACACATATTGAGATAGATTTTGCTCAAAAAAATATAAATTCATTAATTATCACAAGTACAATTACAACTTTGCAAAGAATACATAATTACTTGAACAAATAATACTGCATCACTATAGTATAAGCACATCCCAACTAGATTGGCACCCACTCATCTATCTTTCATTTGTAGTTTAAAAGAAAAAAAAAAAGAGAAAGTAAAGTTCCTATACTTTGATTACAAAAATTATAACAAAACTTAGACTAATCTGGATGACTAAATTCATTAATATTCAAATCATCGAAGTCTCTAGCAAGTTGATCATCTTCATATTCCTGATCTCTTAATTCCGCCCTTAACCAATCTGTAAGACTGACACATACTTGCACCATCTCCGGCGTTAATCTGATCCTGTAGTCGTCCACAGTTTGTCCACCTACACTAAAAGCTGATTCCGATGCAACTGTGGACACCGGAACCGTTAGTAAATCACGTGCCATGGCGGCAAGCACAGAATATATAACTAACCTGATTTTGCTTCCACCATGTCAAAATGTTAAAAAAATTATGCTCTTCTATAGTATTGAAATTTATTGGGGGGGGGGGGGGGGGGGGGGGGGGGGCTTTCTAAATAAATCCTTAATTCAGATGATCCCCCACTACTATATGCTGGTTGTTTTTCCTTTCTTCTCCCACTTAAAAAATTCCAAGGGGAATTATCTGGTAGTGCTTGTTGGGTTTGAGTATGACCATGTGTACTACTGTTAGTATCATATTCACAAAAAAAAAGTCTTTCTAATAGGGTTCTTATTTTAGGTATATCTATTTGAAAAGAAGAATTCATATTCTCATTTATTCCATCTATTAAGTTTTCCACTCCTAATTTAATCCTAAGGTCCATTGTAGTAGCAAAACAATATAAATTAGGCATATCTTGCCAATATTTTAAAATTTTAGCTTCCATTGCAGGGCAAATATCCTTAGCAATGGGAATTTTTCTATATTGTTGAAAGCAAATACTTATTTGATATAAACAAGTTAAAATACTCGGGGATGTTGGGTAATAAACCGCTGATAAATATCTTGTTTCATCATAAAAAAACTTAAAAATCTCTTAAAATTTTTGATATTTCCTAATCAAGGTCTATTAGTTCACTTTCAAGCACTTTAGTTTTATAAAATATTGTAAGTTCTTGTCTTAATGCTAGTGCAGCTTCTAGCATTCAATATGTTGAGTTCCACCTATGTTCAACATCTAGGGTAATTTTTTTGGGTTGTTTTCCTAAACTTTCACAATAATATTTAAATTCCCTAGCGGTTGTACTAGATTGTTTTAAATATCTTACTGCATCTCTAATATTTGTTAAATGATATTGGACAATTTTTAAGCCATCCTACACAACTAAGTTTAGGATGTGACAAGCACACCTAACATCAAATAAACTTCCATCTATATTTAAGTTTAACTGTTGTCTTAATATTTCTACTGCAACATTATTAGCATTTGCATTATCAAGTGCTAGAGCCATTATTTTATTGTGTATTTTATATTTTCTTAGATTTCTACTTATAGCATTTGATATATTTAGTCCAGAATGCCTAGAATCTAGTGCTTCAAAAGTTAGTATTTTTTTTTCCATATTCCAATTTTCATCTATATAATGTGCAGTTATAACTAAATAACTTATTTGTTGTCTACTTGTCCAAATATTTGAGGTTAAAGCTATTTTAAAGTTATTGTTTTCAAAAGTTTTCAATTAATCCGATTTTCATTTTTTTGTATAATTTTATAGCATCCTTTCTTAAAGTGTGGCGTGAGACAGATTTAAATTGTGGTGCTAGATATTTGGTTATTAAACAGTTAAATCTTTTAGATTCTATTAATTTAAAAGGTAATTCTTCTTGTATTACCCACTTTACTATTTCAAGCCTAGTTTCTTCTTGATTAAAAACAAAATTACCCAAATTAATACTACTGCTAGAAATTTGGGCTTGCCTAGGGTCTAATTGGCCATGTTTTTTGGAAGGCATTTCTGCAAATGCCGTTGCAAGTGGCTTGTACCACTTTTCCTTTACAACTAAAAGTTTTCTTGCAGTGGTTACAAACTGCCCTCTCTTCACTCCCCATATTTTCAATTATAAAATTGAGCCAAACATTGGAGGTTCTACTCCTCTTGGCACTCTTAGGTGGTAGGGATGATGATCCCATCTCTTGGGAAGGCAATTCACTTTCATGATATTGGATGGGAGGGTCACCATATGGAGGTTGGGTTATATCATCAGAAAAGGTTGGGTCAGAAAATGGTCTAAGAAATTCCCTTTGTTCAGTGTTAAAGAACATAGGATGCCCCCTAGGGTTCATTATCAAATTTTGGAAAACAATTCTTAATAAATAATATAATAATAAATTTTTGGTGATACTAATTTATAAGAAAGGTAAAAGGAGAGACTTACTTATAATAATAATATTTATACTAATTTTAAAATCGGAAAATTAAATTGAAGAATACCTCTTTAGAATGAAGCTTGAACTTTGCAGTTGAAGCCTTCAACCTCCAGAGTCCAATTTCCCACTTCTGATGCTTGAACAATTAGAAGAGAGTATCACCAATTTCTAGAGTCCAATTTCCAATTAGAACAATTAGCAAAGCAACTATTTCTTGATAATCAATTACAAGAGAGTAGGAGATTGTAGAAGATGTGTGCTTTGGAGTGGGAAAGGGTAAGCCTATTTATAGAAAATTAAAAGTGGTTTTTTACCACCTCTACCCTCCAATATGACTATTATTTTGCAATTGGAAGGGTAGAAAAGGTCTTTTAATAATCAATTACAACCATACCCCCCAATATGGCTGTTATATAGCTGTTGGGGGGTAAAATGGGCAAAAAAGTGGTTGAAAACCACTTTTTTGGAGGGATGAGAGAACGGCTAGCTCTCTGGCGGGCTAAGCGGGCATGCGCGTCGGCATGCTACGGCCTGGAGGACCACATGCCCTGGCGGGCCGTCCCCAAACGGGCCGCGGCCCCAGGCCCACAGGCACGGCACGGCCCGATAAGCACCCCTATCAGGTGCTATCTCTATTGTAGTCGGGCTGATATCATCGACTACTTCATTCTACCACGAACCATACTGCTCGTATCAAATATCGCCGCGTGGAGGACATGGTCATGTCATAAAAAGAAATGGCGTTAACTTCTCTGTTAACGCATTCCCCGTTAAGATTAAATGGGCGAAAACTCAATTTCGCAGCCCCTCCATCTCTCAGTCCTCAGGTAAAAACAAACCTCCCTCCAAAATCGTTAACATTGTTTCAATTCCCTTTTTCTTTCCCACTGGAATCTGCGTTACTACATCCTTCTTCCCCCTTGGACTTCCCTCTCTCAAAAGCCCTACTAGGGCCTCAACTATCCCTTCCTCATCACTGATTCTCTTCTTCTAATCATGAACTGCAAATAGGCTGAAAAGTGTTGCTGCAACATTTTCTCTTGCTTCAGTCGTATGCCCAAACTAGATCAAAATTTGGTGGTTTAATAGCTCGGGTCATATATTACCAGCTCCACCTAATGCTAGCCTTTCCGCATAGACGTAACTGGCAACCTGCTTGTCCATTGTACAGAGACATAGGCATTGGCAGGCATTTAGATCTTTGACGTCGCTTACCTCTCTCCATATACAAGGTTTTATTTGATCTAACACATTGATGAAGCTATAATGGTCCTGATCATATAAAGATAAAAAAATTTTGGGAAGACTTAATATTCTATAAAAATTCTCATATGAAAATGATCCTTAAAAAATTTATAAACATGAAAAAAAAAGTGCCACTTTTGAAGATTCTGAAATAGATGGAAAGTTGTGGACAACAAACCCAGTTCATATAGTGTTGAGACGGCAATTTGAACATTCAAATTTACTTCTCTTCTATTTTTCATATCCTCTCTCTAAAAAATAAATAAAAAAAAATTACCCATTTCATCGTGATCATCTAAGGTTGGCTTTTCGTCAATTGTTTTGTAAATAGTAAACCACATTTTCTAATAATTCGCGGTCCATTGGGAGGCATTCCATAAGATTAAGATGTTACATTCAAAAGCCGTTTTCAAACTTTACATGACCGTTACACGTTCTGAAGATTCATTCTGTTGCCAGCTTTTCTCTCGCGGGAGGCACGTTTTTATACTCTATTTAGATAGATTTTTTGGCCTAATGCATCTTTCCAAGAACTGTAAAAGCATAGCTTTAGAACTAATGTTTTTGTGCTTTAAACCCGCCAAAAGGCGTCTAGAAGGAGGTATTTGAATGAAAAGGACCAGGAACTCCAATTCACCAACCAAAGGATGGTATGGTGTGCCGGCTACAGTAAATGACAATAAGATGAGTCAAAGCATCACCCTTTTAGTGTTCTATTTCGAGAGACCTTCATTACTCCATACACGATCTATCTCTCTACTAACCGCAGTGTCTGGGTCTGGAGACATGGCCCATGTGCAATTATCTGGAAATCAATGAACGATAAATAAGAAAGAAACGATGGTTTTAATCATTGCTGGAATTCTGAAATCATTGTTGACATCGCCTACTGCTCTGTGAAGGCGTTAACACAAACTTGATTGAGAGAGGTCCGAAGTGGAATAAACACAGATTTGAATGAGAGATTACATGGCATCAAACGAGTGAGAACACAGCATTGAATGAAGTTAACGCAGCAGCACTTTTCAGCCTATCTGTAGTTCATGATTATAAGAAGAGTGTGCGTACGTCAGAACGCCGCACGGGGGCGCACACGGAGAAATGCGAGGGAACGGTGGGATAAGGAGTCGTCACTGCCTGATGGGGTGCAGACAGACACCCGGATGCCCTAAGGATGTCTCTTTTGGTCTGCGGCTTGAGATTTCGGTTAAGATCTTGGTTACAGTCCAAGGAAGTCCATAGACACCCCGATCCGCCCCGTCGATTGACGGGTCCCTTGGGTTTCCCTGGTTCGAGTCAATCTTGGTTTAACCCACCCTTATGTCCTAAACCAGCATGCTCACTTATTAAGTCTGAATGGCACCTTCAAAGGTGTGGATCCCTTTTATTTTAATTGATTTTATTTTTTCATCCAGGTGATGTTGGTCTGATATGGGCTCTATTGGAAGGCCCATGGGATACCAAATAGGGCTTAAGTTAAGCCCTATTCCCACTTGGGGTTACGTTGGATAACCCCGGTTATTGGATTTGGCTATGTGGTTTGGGGGTTGGGGGAGAGGAAGCTTGATGGGAACAACAGCTACCAACAGTGGTGAAGACCGCATCAATGGCTTGCAAACAATAGCATCTTACCAGGCATATCATCAACTAAATAAGCAAAGAGAGAAACATTACAGCAGGTGCAAAATGGCAAGGAAAGGGGAAGTTGCTATTGTCACCAACAGCAGCCCTTCCATGCCATAACAGGGGGGTGTTATAGGGGTTGAGGGGAGCATACAACCAAAGGAAGTGTAGACACCCCAAAATTGCACGATTTTTGATAAATCTTGAAGGAGAGAAATATTTTATTGGAATTTCCAATTCTTTGCATTGAGTTTGAGATACTTAACCCATTTGAATCCAAAACCGTAAAGGAAAAGGCCCGAATTCAATCTTTTGTGCAAAGTCAAACTTTTTCCGGTTGAATTTTGTTGACTTTTGACCCCAGAAAATGAAATATTTTTTAAAGCCAGATTTCGAGATAAATTTTCCCGGTAATCAGGTTTTTAGCCATGTTATTGCATAAAAGAATTTTTTGAGATTTTAAATCTTGACGAATACCTTGGTTTTAACATATTGAACCTTTTTTCCAGACCTGAAAAATCGGAATTTTGCCTAGAACTGGAAAGTTGACTTTTTATTCACTTGGAATTTGAGTCTGGAACTATTTTTAATGGATTCAAATTGGGGGGGGGGGGGGGGGGGTGTTTGCTTATTTACATGTAATATCTTAAGTAAATGGAGATTAAAAAATACGAGGACATTTACTTAAACGATATTACATGTAAATAAGTATTGCCTGTGTTAAAATTCGAAAAAAAGGCTTTTTTCCTTGTATCCGGCAACTCAGGCCGGATACAAGTGTCCTTCTTTGTATCCGGTGGAATATGCCGGATACGCTAGTTTTGCTCAAAATTAGGGTTTTCCGAGAGCTTTTCACTTTTACCATTATATCCCTCATTAAATGAGGGGAAATCTCAGAAATAGCCTTAGGGTTAAGGTTGGTGGGCTATAGACATTATGTTGTGTCTACCATTCTCACCAACCCTAACCCTAGCCTTTGCCTATAAATAGGAGGCTCCTCCTCAAGCAAATGGGAACCAACTCTTGTTTTGAATTCTCGCAAAGAAGAACTCCAAGAGAAGAAGAAGATCGCTGCAGGAGTGCTTCCAGAATCCAGGTAAGCCTCAAACCTCTCTTTAATTTCTGTATTTTACATTCTTAGATCTAGATCTCTTCTTCTACCTTTCTGTAGAATAAAGCCTCTTTTTGTGTGTGGAAATCCTTCCCCGGCTCAAAGTATCTCAAGACTCCCCTAGCCGTAAAACGTGAAGGCGGATCTAGGAGAAACGAGACTGGGGATTGACCCTAGTGCTAGAACCCATGTAGCATAAGGCTTTTGAATGATTGAAAACCGTTCTATAATCAAAGTACCCTTGATTATCTCGAAGAACCGTGTTTAACGGGGAGAGAGAACAGAGGGAAACGATAATGGAACGGAACCCTAGGCTATGCTAGAACCTATCTTGTTGAATCTATATGCATGATATGTTGTTGTATTAATCTTGCTTGGTTTTTCACTCTTGCACACATATTACACTCTTTTGGTGGAATAGGTTCATATTTGGGGTTTATTGCATTTATTGTGATAAATCTCAAATAAATGACCTCAATCAATTCTGGAAGGTTTTGCAATGATTTTTAAAGGTTTTATATTCATTTTGCACGAATCACACACTTTTTGTCACATTTCGGATTTGGTTTTACTCAAAAGTGGCCTACCTTGACAGCACCTGTACCCTGACTTCGGACGCTCATAACTTCATCGTCCGGATGAATTTTGGAGCGATTCCAGAACCATGGGAAAGGTGAGGCTGTCTAGTTTATGTCAACCAAATTTCATAAATTTCTATCAAGCGGATTTTTGACACCTCTCTGTCGAAGTTGAGTGGACAGTTCAGGTTCAAATACAGAACTTGTCACTTCGACGGAGCGCCATGTGTTCGTTTTAAGTCCGATTCAAGTGATTTTTGTTTCTGAGTATTCCTTTATGAGTCTATTTTCAAATTCAGTTGGTTTCATAATTTTTGGATTCCATTTGAATTATTGGTAACCGATTTACTCAGAACTGTTCATTTGTACTTTTCTGGGTAAATCTGTGATTTTCGGGGCCTGTTCGGGAGACCACCCAAGGCACATCCGAACGGATTTTTGTATGAGGCCAGTTTCTTTTGAAATATGGCCATACAGACTTCAATCACACCAAATTTCGTGGATTTTTATGGAGTGGATTTTTCTAGACAATTTTCCAAAGTTGCCCACTCGTCACTTTTAAAAATCCCCAGCAGCAACTTCAAATGAGCATAACTCCTAGGATTTTTATCGGAATAAAGTGAAATTTTGCATGAGACTCTTATTTACCCTAATCTTTCAAATGGATTTGGTTTGGTTCAATTTAAAATGATATTTGAATGATTTCAAGGCAAATGGCATACTTTTTACTGAATTTTCCGGATTTGATTCAACTTGGTTTTTTAGCAACTTGTGCTTTGATTTCCATCTTTTAAGATATTCCAGAAATGATATTGACATGAGAGAGGATCTAAAATCCATTTAGATCTTCATGTGAAAATATCATACATTAGTCCTTTTTCAAGGTTTTCTATGATTTTAGCAAGCTTTCTATTTTTTTTGCATGAACATACACTTGGCAACCACCTTGTGTGGGTGAATGGGGGTGCCTAACACCTTTCCCCGTTCATAATCTAATCCCCTTACCCGTCTCTGGTTTTTATTTTCAAGAAGGGTTATTTTTACCCTAGAATTTGCCTTTTTACACTTTTTGATAATTTTTGATGATTTTGGTGTCCATTCTCACCTCAAAATTATGAATGGTGGCGACTCTCCCACTTTTATATCGAGCCCCGTGTGTTGACGGAGGGATGATCATTCCGGTGATTTTCCCATGTCTCACAGGAAGGAATGGGGGTCTGCTGCTATCATACATGGAGCTAATGGGTTAAACCAAGGAGTGCAAGTGGGGGTGTGAGCCTGCCAAAAACAGCAGCTTTCCAAGGGGTTTTAGGCATGCTAAAATCAGCAAGTATAAAGGGGGGAGAAAACATACTAGTGCACGAAATCAGTAGCACTTAGGTTGGTAAAACAGCAGCCCAAGCAAGGGGTGAGGGAGCATGTTAGATCAAGCAAGGTGTACAATAATAGACAAAATAGTCATGCATAGGTAGACACTCATGACACAAACATACATGGTACCTTAAGAGCTGCTCCTAGGGTACTAGTGAGAACAACAAAAGAAAGAAAGGAACTCCTTCAGTGCTGCCAAACAGGGGGTGAGTTAGTGAAGGCATGGTTCATCATGCATGAGCAAACTTAGGGTAGGCTAATGTGGGAAGAAAGGAGAAGGGTTATTCCCCAACAACAACTCATGCTCATCATACCCAGGGGAATATGGGGAAGCATGCACAAAAATTAACTATTGAATAGGTGCATCACACATCAAACACCTAAATTAGCACAACACCCAATCATGCACATACCATGGCACATAAACCCCCTCAAGAAGGCAAGGAATGCACCTTATGAAGCAAGCAGAAAATTGCTACAAAAATGGGCAGGGAAGGGGGCTTATACAGGGGTACATTAGAGTGAAATTTAATGGGGAACAGGCTCCCTCCAAATTGAAACAAACATACACAAATAGCAAGTAAAGTTTATGAAGACATGTGAAGACACCACTCTTGCTCTCTTGGAACCAAACGAAATCCTCACCCTACCTTTTTAGGGGCTTCCATATGATGTAAATAGCAAGAAAACATGCAGAAATCGTAATGGAAGACAAATCTAAACAGCTGTATGCAAAGTACTCTTAAGCTTTATAAAACACTTCCAATCTCATATATGTTAAATAAAAGGTAGTAGGAAACAATACCTGATGGTTTTACAACTTCTTTGTGGAGTGTATGACCTCCTAGAAGCAAGACCAGGTGCTAGAACCTCTCCTAGTGACACCAACAGCAACTTCTTCCTCTACTTCCTTGAGTGAAAGTGTGGGGAAAGAGGGCAAAAGGGGTTGGAAGGCCTTAAGGTGGAGTGGGGAGGGTGTGGGTGAAAAGAAAGGTAGAAAAGAGGGGGTTCGGATCAATGAAGGAAGGAAGGAAAGGGATTAGGCTAGCCATCCTTTGTCCCATGCTCGAATTTGGCTTTTATAGTATACAGGAACAAAACCGCACACTCAGTGTGGTTTGGTCTAAATTGCACATACTGTGCGGTTTGGTCGAAACCGCAAAGCATGTGTGGTTTGGTTGCGTCTTTTCAGCATTAAATAGGAGGACAAATTGGTCAGGTGCAGACTGACACGAAATGTAACCGCACTGTAAGTGCGGTTACTTTCGTGCACCGCTTGCCCTGATTGGCTCGCGCGAGCGGTAGCCAAAAAAATCAACCGCACACCATATGCGGTCGCTTCCTTTTTCTCCCCCTTTTTTGGTTGAGTTGACGGCTGAGGTGACTCAGTCGCCCACTCGGGCGAATCAAGCTCTTCCGATTTATTATTTTTTATTCGTCTTGATTAACTTGAATAAGACGTTTTAAGTTTTGACTGATTTGCCCTTGGGACTGTTTTGCTCATATATTTTCCATCCGGACTCCGATTCCTGCAAACTTAATTGCACTGGAACCGTGTCGGGATTCTCTACCCATTGGGATAGGGTATAGCAATCAATTTGGGCTCAGGAAACAAGTCATGTTTTGCTCTTAAGGGTTTAGACTTGTCTTTTAGGGTTTTGCTTTCGGCTTTTTAGATGGATGCAAAAATGAGGTGCTTACAAAGAAAATCAGTGATAAGGAAGGGGCAGTTGAGGCCTTGGTAGGGCTTTTGAGAAAAGGAAGTCCAAGGGGGAAGCTGAAGGATGCAGTAACGCAGATTCCAGTGGGAGAGAAAAAGGGATTGAAGCAATGTTAACGAATTTGGAGGAAGGCTTGTTTTTACTTGACTGAGAGATGGAAGGGCTGCGAAATTGAGTTCACGCCCATTTAATCTTAACGGGGAATGCATTAACAAAGAAGTTAACGCCATTTTTTATGACATGACCGTGTCCTCTGCATAGCGATATTTGATACAAGCGGTAGGGTTCGTGGTAGAATGAAGCGGTCAACGATATCAGCCCATTGTAGTCATCTCTGATTATCCCCAGTGAAACTTTTGATTGGTTCTCTTGCCTGTTTTTAATGAGTTTCCCTATTCGGTGTCCTACGTTCTAGGCTTCTCAGTTGTTGTCTTTTTCATATTTTATCTGGTGTTCATGGTTATGTTTTAGTGTATCGTTTTATTTTAATCTTGCCGTGCTCTTCATCTTCTTCCCCAAATCGTTTTTAGTGTTTTTTTCTTTAGTTTTGAAGCTTTGGGTTTATTTTTTCGGATTTATAGTTGTCCTTTGGCTTTTCCTTTTTTTTAGAGGGTTTCTTCCGCCATCGGAGTCCTCACATCTATTGGTTGTTGCTGGGGTTTCAGGTCCGATCATGGACGAGGTTACGGAGAAGTTCAACAGGATTTTGATTCCATAAAGGTTGGCCAGGATCCTTTCTTTAAACCGTGAGGAAAAGGAGTGTATCTTGCCAAAATGGTGTCATTTACTCCTTTTGGAGCCTTTGGGAGGCAAAATATCTCCTACTACTATGAAGAGCTTTGCTGACCAAGCTTGGAGAACATGCCATATTGTTGACATATCTGTCATATCCCCTTCACGCTTCCCCATCTCCTTTGAAAAAAAGGAAGGAATGGATTTTGTTCTTAATCGGTCACCATGGTTAATCAACAGTGTTCTATGCAATATTGAGCAAATAAGGTCGCCTAAAGAGGCAGAATTTTTTGTCTTTTCTTCTTTTATTATTTGGGTTTAGCTGCAAGATCTACTGATATCATTGCTGGATAAAGGTTTCATTTGGCGTTTGGGAGAAGAGTTCGGTGAAACCCTGGCAGTGGAAATGCTGGCAGATTCGGAACATTCTCTGGACTATCTGAAATGGAGACTTCCTCTATCTCAGCCTCTCCCGGTGGAGACATGTGCAAGACATTGATAAGTCAACAAGATGGGCAATTTTTGGATTTGACGGAATACCAGATTTTTGTTTTCTTGTGCCCTTCTGGATCATACTTTAAACCTATGCTCTAACATTTTGTCTCTTGAGTTTTCAAATGTTCTTCAGCAGGAGGTTATACAAAGTATTCTCCTAGGAATCAAATTCCTTATCGTCGAAGGCGACTATTGGATTGAAGCCATAAAATTTCGCCACTCTCGGATAATTTAGAGTCATCTGGAAGAAGCAGTTTACCTTCTAAGTCAACTGAACTGACCAAGAGAGTTGAGTCGGTTGATGCGCTGGGCCTATGGACCTTTCGATTGTGGGCTTTGGGTATGTGGGTCATTCAAGTGGCTTTACTAGTGACTCGTCTATATTAGGCCTAATCCACCATCTCAAGACCAAGCCTATCAGGAGAATTCTTTCATGTTAACCGGATCTGATCTTGAGTCTAGGATACCACAAGCCTAGTTGACACCTTTTCATTTTAAGGCCCACTGCTCTCTCTCTCTCTCTCTCTCTCTCTCTCTCTCTCTCTCTCTTTTATACGAAGCCAGGTTAATTGATTTCATTAATGTAAAACACAAATACATCCATCTCAATTACAACCCAACTAAATTGAAAAGCATCAAAAAAGTTACCATAATTGCTGAAAAGGCAAAGCACTAAGGATGCTATACCCCTATTCATACTTGCAAAAGATTTCATAACAGAAACTAGGCAAATGGACAAAGCCATAACTCCCAATGGAAGACCGTCGAGAAAGCCTAAAGATGGGTCCGCAACTAGGCCCCCTCGAAAGGGGGAGCCATCGACTGTGGAAGTCAGACAGCAAATGGGGTTGTGCCTAGAACTCCGACACAACCTCGAACAAATACCTTCTGCAAATAAGCCAGGATTACTGTAACGCCCCGAACCCGGATCAGTGCGAACCGGCACCCGACCCGAACCCGGATCGCTACTGTAACAACCCCAATTTAGTTCAACAACCAAATCCGAGGTGTTACTAGCCCATATCATATACAACATCAACACATACCAGACCAAATAATTCAAAATCCATTATCTTATTATACTATCAGAGCTGCGGAAACAAGTATATGCGGAAGTGTAGTTCAAAATCCTCAACATAACATAAAGTTTGACCATCAATTAGTAATATCAAAGTCTGGTAAAATAACTGGGTACTATCTCTCTCATCTCTCAATACATCAACCCAATGAATAATAATAATCCAATCAAATGTACTAAGTCTATAGCAACAATCCACCTCAGACAAGATCTGGATAATAGTAATCCTCCGGAGAATACTCAGCTATCTCTCCCTGGAAGTCTAAGAGATCCCCCTCTCACGTATCAACTAAAAACAATGGAATAACAGTAGGGTGAGATACGAATATCCCAGTAGGTAACACATGCATGATTTAAACAGTTAATATAAGTAAAGTAACAGTTTATGCACGATTAAGCAACATCGACTAATCAGGCTAGCATAATCATTTATACTATTCATGAACACAAAACAGTTTGATAAACAGTTCTAGAAATGAACTTCAGCAAGTTTAATATGAGAATACAATAGTCAAATCAGTAACATAGTTCACACATTGTCAGGATGTACTAAGCAGTCTCATCCGACCAATATCTCAATCACATGCCTCTCGCATGTATACAACAATAATACCACGTGTTATGATTTCAGTGTCATTGTAGGACTCACAAAGATAGATAAACCTTTTGAGATGATTCTCAACCAATTGCTATACCACCGTGCGACTTAGGAGCGATGCTACTAATGATACTCAAGCCCCATGCAGCGCAGCTTAGACAAGAACCGTAGTCACCGACTTATTGCACACGTACCCATCAGAGTTGGCATGAACCACCAGCATGCAGCACCAGAATCAATACATGGAGATGGTCGCTTATCCACATGTACAGGGAATCACCAGCGGCTCACCGGGGTGTCCCTCCAGACATAGGACCTTTCCAGACAAACTAACTTGCAAAGGAAGCGCGTCGCATATAGGAGTAACTCAACCCAAATGACATATCTCTCAGCTATCTAGCCACGACTATGGATCCATAACCAGTTATACCCACTAGACTCCAAAATTTCTCTAAAGTATCATATTTCTATAAGGGTTGGTGCCTAGCGGCATATAATGGTTATATCTGTACATTTACTTCAATATTTGTTCATCTGAATTCTGTACTCTCTTTAGAATGTATTCTGATTTATAATGTCATTTAGAGGTGTTTTGAAAATCAAGTGTAGTTAGGCTTTTCCAAAGTCACATTTCTCAATTACCTTTGAAAACTTGGCGACTAATGTCCTAACTATCTCCCTAATTTATTTTTCTGTAAAACAGGGATTTAGGTAGTTTATTTTGGTCTTAAAGTACCTTAATTAATCATTAAAATTGTCTAAAAATAGTTTAGAATTGAATTAGGTTCGAAATTATGAAAATCTGGATTTTCTGCTTAGAGCGCCTAGGATCGCTCAGGATCGCCCTGGCGGTCTCAGGTCAGCGGTAGTGCAAATTCGAGCGCCCGCGGTCCGTCTTCTCGCGGTCTACGGCGTCCTAATTTTTTTAACCAGCGCCGAGGATCGCCAATGATCGCCGAGAACAGTCGAGGTCGGCGGTCATACAAAATCGAGCAGAAATAGTTCTAAATCATGATTTTTCTCGTCTAAACTCATTCTAATGTATTTATAACATGCTTATCTAGCTAAATACACCAATACATATAATAGAAACATGCGTTTGCGAGTAAACGAAGGAAAATCCGATTTCTGAAAGCAAAACGGTGTCACCTACCTCGTATACGCGCATTCCTCTTCTTTTCTTCTGAACAGCAACCCTCAAATCTCTCTTCAGTTGCAAAGCAATGCTCCGAGCAAGTTTACTTGGTCTTCCTCCCTCCTTCTCTTTCTTCTCTTCTCGGTCGTTCAACTCTCGTCGTTTGCGGCTGAGTAATACGAGCGACAATACGATTAGGTTATTTTAATACATATATATACTCCCTGATCCCATGCATCTCCCATGCAAACTCTCCCATACACCTCGCCCAATTAGAATACATACCTCGATATCTCAAGATCGGACGGTCAGATCTGCATCTAATTCTGGATCTCCACTAAACTGATCACCCCCTACAAGAATAAATTATTTCCATCAACCATAACCCTCAGTAATATTATTTACTAATTTAATTTATTATTTAAGGAAAATTCGGGGTTTTACAATTACAACACCAACAGCAACCTGCATCTTCAAGCTAAACATAAAAGAACCTTGCACCTTCAAGCTAAAAACAAAAGAACCTAAACAAAAATAGCTACCATCAAACTTGGGGATCTCTCTGACGATCCCGCAAAAAAGACAAGGATAAGTCCCAAGGGGTAACACCACCGCAAAAAGGGAAAAAGCTGTAGCCTCCTTCCCAGCTGTACGTTGGATTTGAGCCAGAAACAGCAAACCAAAAAACGGATATGGGATAGAGGCAAGCTTTCTTTGGTCGACAGAACTCATTTTGGGGGAAGTGGGGTTGGGGTAGCAGACCTCTAGGATCCTCACACAAAACCAACACAACCACCAAATGAACCCGTCCAAACACCGAACCTTGCCTTCTTCTTCATCATCCCCGCCATCTTCATCACTGTCCTCACTTTCTCCAACCGATAGCATCTCTGTGGAAGAACAGTCCTATGGAGGAGAGAAACCCCTGTGACTCCCGTGCAGAACCCTTAACAAGAGAGGAAAACCTCCCTAACGTGAAGAAAAAGCCTGAAAACCTCCCTTGCTCTGAAAAAGCCTTCCGTTGCAACCCTAACGTGAAGAAGCCCCAACGCGAACGGTGGCAAACGATTCAAAACCCAAACGCGATCGCGAACACAAATGGCGGTAGACGTTTCAAACCCTAACTTAGGCCCACCGCTCTCTTGACTCTTCTCCGAAATTGGGTGTTAATTAACTCCTGTCTAATTTTTTTCCCCTCTGATAAACAAGAGGCTCTTGTTCAGTTAGGTGCCCACCTAATGCCTACACCTCATTTAGCCTTATTCTCAAAAAGGAATGATTCCCAGAATGAAGCACGCTCGTAGGGCTAGATTGAAGCCATTTCATGATCAAGCCTTAAAAGGAGATACCCAACCCCAAAACCCAGCATTCAACTTACCCAGAGAGGATAAGGACTCCTCAAAGAATCGAAAGTTATCATCATCCTCCAATTCCATCATTATTAAAGATCACCCATCCAGGATGAAGATTTGTTTTTTGGAATTGTAATGGCTTGGGTCAAGATCTTACCCAGGCCCATCTTAAAGATCAAATTTTGTTACATAAACCGAATATCATTTTGTTATCGGAAACTTTTGCTCAACATTTTCTTGCCCAAAAAATAGCTAAAAAGCTGGGTTTTGTTCAGTATTTTGTAATTCCTGCTTCTGATCATAGGGAAGGTTTTTTGGTGCTATGGTTGCAGGATCTCTCAATTAATGTTCATTCACTCAACCATTGATCGATAACTATGGGTGTTTCTCAAAAGGGTAAATCCTAGATTATTGTTTTCATTCATGCAAATGGTAAAATGAATATTCGGTTACCATAGTGGGATTTTTTGGAACGACAAGGTAGAAGCTTTTCTTGCCCACGGATTTTGTGCGGGGATCTTAATGCTATGAGAAGTGAATCTAATAAAACAGGTGGAACAGCCATAAATAAGCGCTAAGTTGCAGTTTTCCAATCCTTTTTGGATAACTGTAATCTGATAGAAGTACCCATGAGAGGACCACAATTTACATGGTGCAACCGTCAACAGGGTCCAAGGCGAATCTTTGAAAAGATTGATATGGTGTTCATATCTACTAATTTATTGGACATTTTTCCTCACCCCGTATTATATTCTCAACCCATCTTCGCTTCCGATCATTGTCCACTCATATTACATCTTTCATATGAAAATAGGACTCGTGCAAAGCCCTTTAGATTTGAAGCTTTTTGGGTTCAGGAGGAGACTTGCTTGGAGACAATTGCACATTCCTGAAATCGCGGCAATAATGGTTCATCGACACTGCTACTAACTAAGCTCCATTTTCTTGCTTCAGATTTGAAGAGATAGAATAGAACCACTATAGGCAATATTTATTAAAAGAAGTCCTTTCTTATGCAGAAGCTACAACAGATTCAAAGTCAAATTTTGGAGTAACCCAAACAGTGGGCTGGTTAAAGAAGAATATTGGCTACAGAAAGAATATGCAAAGTGCTATTACAGCAAGAGACTCTCTGGCTCCAAAAATCTTGCATTACTTTGCTTCAAGAGGGCGATCAAAACACCAGATTTTTTCACAAATAAACTCTTATAAGAAGGCAGAATAATTTCATTCAGTCCTTAAAGGACAATGATAACAATGAGGTAAATTCTCCTGAAGCTTTGGAATATTTGATTGTCAATTATTTTAAAGACCTCTATACAGTAGATTCATGGGAGGTTGAATGTGAATTACCGGGCCTTATTCATTCGGCTATAACCTCTGACCAAAATGAATCTATCTGCCATGTTCCATCCCCTTTAGAGATTTGAGAAACTGTAAAAGGGATGGTTAAAAAGCCGTGGACTAGATGGATTCCAAGGCATTTTTTACCAAACATACTGGGAGATAGTTGGTCCTGAAGTAATCAACATGGTCCAAGCCTTCTTTTCTAGTGGTGAGCTTCCACATGGATTAAATCATACCTTTATTGTCTTGATTCCAAAATCCCTACACCCCCAGAGACTCCAAGATTTTCGTTCGATTAGTTTATGTAATTTTGCATATAAAATCATATTGAAAATCTTGGTGAAGAGAGTTTGTCCTATGCTTTAGGATTTAATTTCTCCAACTCAATCAGCTTTTGTTCCAAGGAGAGATAGCAGAGATAACATTTTAATACATCATGAAATATCTCATTTTTTTAATAAAGCAGAAAAAGGTAGTCAAGACTAAGAGTGAAAGGCTCTTGAATAGAGGAATGTATGCACTTAAATTGGATATTTTTAAGGCTTATGACAGATTGAGTTGGAAAATTTTTATCTTGTGTTCTTCATGCTTTTGGCTTTTCGGAGAGAGTGATTGAATTGATCATGAATTGTGTTTACTTAATCTCCTTTAGTGTCCTTTTTAATGGCAAACCTGTTGGTAATTTTACGACTAGTAGAGTGCTGAGACAATGAGATCCTTGTCTCCATATCTCTTTATTTTATGTCAACAGGTTCTTTCTTTGGCTATATTTCGTGCTGAAGCTAATGGTAGATATCATGGCTGCTGAAGCTAATGGTAGATATCATGGCATTAATTGAAGGCAAGGAGGTTTGTCAATATCACATATAATGTATGCGGATGATCTTAATGTGTATGGGTACATATTTGAAAGAGAGGCTCATATGATTTGGCGTATTATTAATAGATATTGCACTGAATCAAGTCAAAGTATCAATAGACTCAAGTCCTCTCTTCAGTTTAGTAGGAATACTCCTAGAAGATAAGGGTAAGTCTAAGAAGATTGTTTAATATTCCTTCCTTTCAATCCATTGGTAAGTATTTGGGTGTTCCTGTTTTCCACAAAAAGCCTCGTTTCCATGAATGTTATGATATTTTATCTAAAATGGCCGCCAAAACTTGTTGGACGGAAATCAAAATTATTATTTCATGTGGGTCGGCTCACTCTCACTAGTTCTGTACCTAATTCCCAATGACTCCATTTAATGGCTAGTTTTCTGCTTCCTGAGGGTGTTCTTTCCAAAATGGATAGCTTTGCTAGGTCCTTCTTTTGGAATCCCAATGAAGCATCAAAATCTCTACACACAATCTGCCGGGGAAGAGTAACACTTCCAAAAAGAAATGGTGGCCTTGGAATCAAATTAAGAGACCCTCTATTATGAATAAGGCACTGGTTTTAAAACAAGCATGGAGGTTAGCTGAGGATTCTGAAAGCCTATGGGTAAATATCATGAAGGATGGGTACTTTCCTCATTCCTCATTTATTCAAAGTCGTGTCCATGCTAATGATTCCTATGTCTTGAAGCAGTTAAAGAAGCTAAAACCTTGGCTTCAAAAGGGCAGCGCTTGGATTTTAGCAAATAGAAGGAACATGGATATTCTTGAACATCGTTGGGTCGAGAACAAATTGAGTAAACTTTCTATATCAAAAAATTCTAATATATTTTCATTGGCAAAGGTGGTCAAATATTTCATACTGGTACCTTGGAATGGAATATTCCTCTCCTTTGTAAATTCTGGAATGATGCTGAAATAGATAAAATCTTAACAACCCAGATAAATCCTCTTATGTTCAAGGATAAACGTATATGGACATTAACCCCTTTTGGTTCCTTCAGTGTTGCCTCTACTTATCAACTGCTATTGTCTTGCCAGAGGTCATCACCTGATTATAATTGGGGCATTATCTGGCGTCCGAAGTGCCCAGTTAGAATCAGATTGTTCTTGTAGAATTGTCTATGTGCAGGCTTACCTACGACAGATTTACTTGCTCAGCGACTGGGTCGTATTGATCCGAGTTGTCCCTTTTGCCATGACCATAGAAAAACCTTGGAACACCTATGGCTTCGTTGTGCCTTCAGTCGAGCAGTTTGGTTTAAATCCATTGGCGAGTCATTGCAACAGATGGGACCTAGAATGAGTTCTCTAGTTGGTTTTTTAATTTATTGGATCTACAACCTCCATCTTCTTCTCTTGCTATGATGGACTTCTTAAGTTTAGTTGTGTGTTTTGGCTGGGCTATATGGAAATCCAGGAATGCTGCAATTTTTTAGTCTAAGACACCATCAATTGATTCAGCTTGCTGGGTACCACCTCCGTTGTCTTTTATTAAAGTGAATTTTGATGGTGCTTTTTTTTCAAAGATCATCCATGGAAGTAGGGGCAGGTGGAATTTGTAGAGATATGCAAGGTAAATTTTGGGGTGCTTTCTCTTTTAAGGTTAAAGTCCTTATGCATTGCAAGCGGAAGCAAGTGCAGCCCTTGAAGGCCTTCGTCTAGCTCATGCTCTCGGGTATGAGCATATCATTCTTGAAGGGGACTCCTCCTTGCTAATTCACCTGTTGGCAAATTCTACGTAGGAGGTTCCCTGGCGAATAAATGAGATGATGGGGCAAACTTAGAGTTGTAAGTTTTGCCCCGGCCCGCCTTAAGCCTGTCCAACCCAACCCAAATAATAGCCCGATCTAAGGTTTTATTTTGAGTTTGGGTTTGGGTTGGGCTTGATTTTAGGCCCAAACTTGAGTTTGGGTTGGGCTTAGGTTTGCACCTCATAGCTCGAAAATCCCGAAAAGCCTGAACCATATAAAGCCAAGGTTAAATGACTTACCGCAAATCCATCTTCTTCCTAAGTTCTTACAAACTCCAAACCCTTCCTCTGTATTTTTCCAATCAATTCCCTAACAGATAAGGTTCTATAGAATTGAGTATAAAGATTCAAACCTAAAACCTTTTCAAGATTTAGGGAAGTTGATAATTTTGACCTTTGTATGGATTAAGACTTGAGATTTACAAATGATCACATTTTCAGTAAGTATTTCTTTCATAATGTTGAATGTTGTCTTATAATTTGGTCAATAAATCTTAGAAATGTTATAATTTAAAAACTCAATTTTTTGCTTTCCTATACTAAAAATATTATAGACTTGTTGCCTTTGCTATTATATTTCATTAGATCTTTGATAGATCCCATTAATTTAGGCCAACCTGAACCCAACCCTAACTCGAGAAATAATTTTAGGGTTGGGTTTGGGTTCAAGCAGTTTGGGTTTAGGGCGGGCCAAGGTAAGTTTGGGCTAATTGATTTTAGATTGGGTTGAGCCCAAACTCATCAAAACTCAGCCCAACCCGCATTACTTACAGTTCTAGGCAGACTAGACAACTATGTACGTTATTCTCAGTGGTTAAATTTCAACATATATATAGGGAGGGTAATCAGATTTGTTGAAATTTTGCCATTGATCAGTTTCCAATGTACTTGGATTCATTCCCCTCCCCCAGTTTAATCCACTTTATTACAAGATGATGCTCGTGGTTGTGTACATGATAGAAAAGTATAATAAATTTTGATATTTTCCATCAAAAAAGAAAAAAAGAGATCAATCGGGTCAATTACCAACCCGATTGGGATTGTTTAGGGTTTGGAATTGGCTAAACCTTCGTAAATCTCTCCGTTGGCATCCCTAATGTTAGGTGATTACTTCTAATTCGAAATAAATTGTCCACAACCGAATTTTCAATTTCCAAAATATCAAATAATCTGATACCCAGAAGCTATATGTGGAAATTTTCATTTTTTCAGACGTTGTAATTTCTCGGTCTCTATTGCAGCCGTACATAATTTAAAATAGAGACGAATATTCATCATATTCATGGGTGTATTAGATTTCCGGTAAGGCGGAGAAATCGGGTACAGATGGGAGTACGTAGTTCCCAATTTCGAAAGGCTGAAATCTAATCTGATCTCAATCCATTTATGGACTCTTGCCCGTCGATGGCGCGATGATTATAACACCGTCGTTGTCGGAAAATCGTTCAAGCAGAGGCTAAGGTTGAGAGACCCGTCAAATGGTTGATCACCGTGTACCTGGTTCGGCTTTTATTGCGTATATTTGGACGTCCTGTAACTGTTAAAGCGCCAAGTAGGCATGGAGCTTGGGATAATCTCTCGTCCTGCTTTGGCAGGTAAGTTGTTCTACGAAATGCCTCACTGCTTCGGTTTACTGATTTATGTCTTTTCTTCACTTTGGCTCCAAAATACAGTTACTCGCCACTCCTCACCTCTCTCATCTTCTTACAAAATCGGATTCTGGTGATATTTGTGAATTTCGTTGGGGTAATTGGAGCTCAATGAATTTTGAAATCTGCGCATGGTCTTGGTATACGGAAACGGATTTGTTCCTTCAAATTCATGGTTTTAACGAACTCAATCTGTGATTTTAAATATCATTTTGATTTGGGTTTAGCGGATATGAATGGTTTTTCTTCGGAAGTTAAACTTTGTTTGTTTGAATTTCTCGAATCAAATGATGGTTTAGAGGAAGTTGCTTAACAGACCGAGAATCATGATATGCTTAATTACTGTCAATAGGGAGAAAGTCTTATGCCTTAAATGTCCCCCCGAAAGTGCTCAAAGTTTGCAATTGCAGTTTACTTTTGTTTAGACTGTGATGTCTCGGGTGCACTGTTAAGTTGAAACAAAATTTTCTTTGTTTCCTCCTTTATTCATCAACGTAGGTTCATTTTCTTTTGAAAATCCGGCTTGTATGAAACTGGTTTTGTAAAGTACAAATATTTTGTTTATTTCTACCTAGTCATGAGGGGTTTATCGAAAGTTTTATGCTGGCTGCTAACCTGATGCAACTTTACTCCCCTACCTCGGGTTGGGATTGGAAATGCACAAAAAGGTACATCAATACAAAGCAACGCTGGAAGATTATGGAGGAACAAAATTTGTGTTTCCAATGCCAACTAGATGGGTTTGTTGTTGTATCTCTTATTCGGAGTGACTCCAAGTAGCGGTCCCAGTGCCCATCTTGGAAGGCAATACTTTCATCTTACAGATCATTACTTTTGCAGGCACGCATGTGTTTGCTTATAGACTGATGGTTTCCTTTCGGAACAACTAAAATATAACAACCAGCAATTTCTTATGTTTATTAGGTTTAATTTACTGGAACAGAGTGCGGCTTCTGAGGCTAGCATGTTGACTGTTTAGCAAAATTAACCTTTTTCTTTTATAGGTAAAAATCGCAGCAAAAGAGATTTTAAAATCATGAGGGCTTATATGAAAATTAAAAGTTTTTTCTCTGCTAGGTTTTTGTTTACTTATGCAATACAGGTCCGTAGTATAAATGCCATGAAATTCCTGCTGCCAAATTCCCATAAAACGCAAAGACTTGGCTGAATATGATAAGTTGTTAAGAATTATGCAATTCTCTGCTTCCATAGTATCTTCTTTGGTCCCAAATGAGCTGAACTTTATTTTGACGATCAGGTTTTCGAGCATAAAATGAAAGACCCGATATTTTTCAAAGTGTCTGTGCTGAACAATCTTGCGAAACTTCTTCAATGCTCTTGGTGAAAATGTGATAAATTATCAAATAATTAGACTGTGCTTAGCTTTCCAAAACTTTTATTTCTTAGTAATTTTCTTGCAGCAGATTTTTATGGGAGATCCACTATTTATCTACGAAGCATTTGTCCTGTTAAATCCTCCAATTATTTGGTCCTTTATTCAACTATTTGGTTTTGAGTTCTCCGAATATACTTCAAAATGGTTGACATGGTCATCTTTATCTCTAGTAATCTTTGAAGCTCATGCATCCAATTAGTATCAAAACTTCACCCAAAAGGTTGCATGACTATTTAAACAATGCAAGTTCAATTTCTGAGAGTCCAAGGGAAAGCAAAAATTCCAAAAATGAATGCAATGATTTTCATCAATATTATTCAATACTCAAATCAAAAGTATGATATCGTGAAAGACTCTAGATGAAGAAAAAGTTACAAATTTACGTTAAACCAACTTCTATTGTCTTTGGTTGTGTTTATCAAGGATTGCAAGGGTGATGATTCAGGATTCATTTCATAAGATATTTAGAAAATTTTTATACTGGCTGCCAACGTAGTGCATGGGAATGGCATAGCACAAAAGACACATCAATACAGGAGTACAGACAAAAATGCATTTCTTGTTCCTTTAAACATAGGGGTCTATATTAAACAAATCAAATTGCAATGGTTAATCTTGTGTTTCTTTCCTTCTAATTGGGATAAGGCATTTTGTCGGTGTTGATGTTCTATTTATTTATTTTTTCATATATTGTATTATTTGCTTAAACATATTTCTCAGCAACAATATGTAATTTACATCTGTGGAAGGTCATGCGTATTTTATGATGCGGCATCAATTATGTAAGCGGAAGAAGCATTATCGATTTAACCCAGAAACACTATTTAGAAGAAATAGAAGTTTCTGCAAACATCTAAGAACAGAAGTGAGATATTCTTCAAAACGTATCGTTGCTTCCAACATTAGCTCAAGTGGGACCAAGAAGGAGCCATGTTTACCTTCTTCCAATGCACAACCATTTGATGCACGCGTTATTTACTGTGTAGCTCCTGCTACAGGTCATAACCAGGTATTATGAGACTATGATTATCTTTTCAAGGACACTGTATGTTACTTTGAAACAATAGAAAGATAACATATTTCCATTTTAGCCAATGAAAGTTTGGAAACCTCAATATTTTCTTTTTCAGTTTTATCACAGTAGTTTGAATGTGACATCATAGAAAACTGTCACATAATTTTTTAGTCCAAACATAGAATACTAGATATGTAAAAATACTTTCTTCCTAATTATCACCACATTTCCATTTTCACTTAATTTTCTAGAACCAGAAGTACTAACAGTATTTTGTACTGTATGAGATATGGAATAGTCTTTTTAGGGGTGGATGACGCAGTGAAAGTTACGAAAACAAGGATTAATTTCCGTGAATCCTAGAAAACTGGAATCCACCAGCAAATAACCTTGAATCTACAAGGAAGATGAGAGAGAAACTCTATAGTTTTAAAAAAAAAAAAAATAATGTCTAAAATTCGTGTACAATCTTTACCCCTTATTTATATACCTCTGAAGACCCCAAAATAAGATAGAAACCTACTAAAATTAGGACTCCTACTCATAGTAAACAACTTAAAGTTAAAATCTAACTCTAAAACCTCTTAAAGACTGCTAATATAACTTTTTTTGATCGAGACTCCTAATATAACTCAAATACCTAATACAAGAAAATAGGAATTCTACTTTTACTAAATAACTAACTAATCTAAACTCTGAGTCCCACACGTCCTACATCAGTCCCCTCTCCTTAGAGAAACACTCGTCCTCAAGTGAAGTACTGGAATGGCCGTGGGAATATGGTACTCAAATATGTCTTGTACGTAGAATGTCTTCAAGCTTACCCTTCCCCTTTAATAACAAAGCGTAGACCTGTTTTGTTTCCTTCACTTTATAAGCTTTCAGAGTCTTATCAGAAACTTTGGTTAGTACCATGGCAATGTTCTAACCCTTCTAGGTGAATAAATACATGTTGTCCCTCGCCTTATAGGTTGCATTCACGTCATACTGCCAAGGCATTCCTAATAAGACATGACTAGCATCCATGTCAATCACATCATAAGTAATCTCCGCCTTGTAGTGCTTTCCAATAGAAATTGGAATAGTGTAAATTTCAGCTATCTTCACTGTGGGGCTTTTCTTTATCCAACCAATCGAGTAAGGTGAAGAGTGCGGTTTGATTGGCAATTGTAAATAATCAACCAACTTCTTTGCCACAAAATTATCACAACTTCCATTATCAACAATCAAATCGCATACCTTATTAGAGACGGTACACAATGATTGGAAAATATTGTGGCCTTGAGAGAAGTCTTCTTGCTTGTTTGAATATAAAACCTTTTGCAAAACTAGGTTGAGACGTTCACTTTCGTCTTCTTCCCCCACTTTGTACACATCATTATCATATATGACCAGCCCACCATCTTCTTCTTCTCCTTCTCCTTCTTGCTCAATCAAATCCACAAGTTTTCTAGCTGAACATTCATTAGACCTATGCCCCGTTTCACCACACTTGTAACACTTTATTGCTGCTGATCTGGCATAAGGATTAGAATTTTTAAGCTGATCTTTATAGCCCTGCTTGGTAGATTTTTGGTTAGTTACGCTAACACTAGCTTCCCCCTTGTCCTTGGCACTAATTGGAGTAGAAGAAACTGTTGTTTGGGGCGCCTTTCCTTTGTGAGAAAAATCTCCAGCATCATAATAAGACTTTCAAGAATACTCCGATCGCCCAACTGATTTTTCCATCAATTCTGCCTTCAACGCCATGTTGTGGGCTTCATCTCCCGACCACAAAACTTGCAATCCAATCTTCTCATGAATAAAAGGCTTCAAACCAGCTAGATAACGAGCAACTTGTCGTGACTCTGTTTCATTCAAATTATTGCGTGTGGAAAGTCTAGAAAATTCAGCAGTATAATCAGTAACAAATTTACTTCCCTGCACACAATTCTGGTAAAGCTGAAAAAGATGTTGATCGTAATCTGGTGGTAGAAATCTCTCCATAAGCAATTGCTTCATTCGTCTCCATGTATGGATTAGAACTTTGCCTTGTCGTCGTCTATTATTTTATAAAGTATCCCACCAGACAGTTGCTCCACTTTTGAGTTTGAAGGCTACTAGTTTGACTTGACGCTCCTCTAGAACATCCATCATCTCAAAAAATCTCTCTACCTCGGATATCCAGTGGAGGAAATCTTCAATGTTCATATTCCCATTAAAAGTAAGAAATCTTCCTTCATACGGTAATCCTCGAACCTTCGATTTCGACCTTCCGGTCTCCCATGATTTAGGGCTACTTCTTCCTCGTCAAGATTTGAATCATCATCTCCAAACAAAGGTCTGTGAGAGCCCCGAACACCAGCGCCCTGGCGTCCATCACGGTATCTCCTTACTTCAGCGCCATGGGGGCATCGGACAAATCCTTCGGCTCCTCTTCCAATGGCGTTTTGATCACTGTTGGCATTGACTGTTAAATCCACAAGCATCTAACGAATCTCTGTCATCTGTTGCCGTTGTTCTTCAATGGCCGCCCAAATCGCTTCTTGCCCACCAACAATGTCGATGGGATTGTTATTGTCACCCTCGTTGTTGGTCATCTCATCAGGCAAGTTTTGTCTTTGATACCAATTGACACAGTGAAAGTTACGAAAACAAGGATTAATCTCCATTAATCCTAGAAAACTGGAATCCACCAGCAAATAACCTTGAATCAACAAGGAAGATGAGAGAGAAACTCTATAGTTTTAAAAAAAATAATAATAATGTCTAAAATTCGTGTACAATCTTTACCCCTTATTTATATACCTCTGAAGACCCCAAAATAAGATAGAAACCTACTAAAATTAGGACTCCTACTCATAGTAAACAACTTAAAGTTAAAATCTAACTCTAAAACCTCTTAAAGACTCCTAATATAACTCAAATACCTAATACAAGAAATTAGGAATTCTACTTTTACTAAATAACTAACTAATCTAAACTTTGGGTCCCACATGTCCTACATCAGTGGATCATAGGTTGGTTAAATTGCGTAACTGAACCACCTAATTATAATTGTATCGTTCAATGATGATAAATTCCTCCCTCTGTGGCCTAAAGTTGGGAATTTCCACTGTGAGGAGATCACAAAACTATGAGAGGCATAACCAATGCCAAACCAACTGCTTGCAAAAAATGATTCCATACTTGCCCCCACCACCCTACAATGCAAGAATAGATGGTCGCTCGACTTGCCCTGAGATCTGCACAGAAAGCACATATTGGGAGATATAGCTAGAAATTTCCTCCTACATTGGAAGATATCAGCTGAATTCATCTTATACAGGAGTAAATTCCATACAAAAGTTTTCATTTTTTAGGGAACCATAGATTTCCAAAGCATATGACAAGTGAAAGAAGCAAAGAGGCAGATTTTTACCTTCTGTTAAAAGGAAAGAAATACTTGCAAGAGAAAGAGCCAGAAGGGATGCCACACCCTTTTGTCAGGTAAAGAGGGTCAACAAAAACATATTTGAGCAGCTCAAACAAAGATGAGAGCTCCTTCAGACCAGCCAACCATAAGTGTCTTCTGAAACTCAGATTCCACCCTGTACTGCTCATATATTCATATTATGTTTTAAGTTAAAGTGTGTAGGCTAAGTTTTTTGGCCACTTTATCGAATACTAGCGCTCTCACTACATTATATGTTACCACTCATATGTCATTGCCACTCTCACTACATTATATGTTACTACTCATATGTCATTGCCATAATGGAAGAAGCTTGTGGTGGTGACATCATCAGACTTGAAATTACACGTTTATGATGATTTAGAGAGTATCCTTAGACATAGAGGTGGATTGATGGTGATGTTTGCTTTTGAAAACTGGTTTACTTGTTGCCTTATTAGTAGCATGATTGGGAAGAAATTATAGAATATTGTGCTTTTAAACAGCTTATGGGACAGGGTTTAGATATGGTTGCCATGCTAGAGCCTACGTATTGAATATTGAGGGCAGTTGACAGTGATCCATATCCTACCATAGGTTTCATTTATGAATTGATAAAGCTGATGAAGGATCAAATTTAGCAAGCTTATATGAGGTCTTATGTATGGGTGCAGAAGATCATTAATTCCCGGTGGACAAACACTTTAGATCATTGTCTATGTTGTACATTTGGGTGTTTGATTTTCATGCTATTTAAAAATTGCATGCATAGAATGTTGTGCTAATTGTGTTTTTGATGTTTACCAACGTACTTGCTAAACCTGAGGTATTACTATAGCCCTTGCCTGCGGACATGTGACGATTTGAATGATGTAGTGTGTGTGTGATTTGTATGAAAAGTTGGACCAAAAGTTGATGACAAGGGCTTACTTTGCTAACATGGTATTTGGGTTATATTTTATAGAGTTCCTCATATTCATCAGTATTTTGTACTATATTATTATGGAGAACCTCATAGTCATCAGTATTTTGTACATGAGCGTCTACAAGAATCTAATGGTTAGACATGCATGCACAGTTTATAATGTATAGAGATGCAATGGGTTAAATGGATTTTTCTCCTCTTATTTCTTCTTGGGTAACAGCAATCAGTTTTGTTGGTTTTGTGATCCTATTCTTCTTTTACATTTGTCTATTACTTTATACTTTATTTAATTATATCTTCAATGTTCTACACATATTGTTGTGATATCAAATTTTGGTTATTTTCTATCAACAGGAGTCACATCCAGAATCTAATTTGAGAGTTCCAGCAATTGTGAGTGCTCTTGAAAAGATGGAACTCACTTCAAAGGTATGAAACATAGCAAACATCATATTGCTTTTGTTTTAAATATTCCTGATTTATCTATCTTCTGCTTAGGTAATTGCAATCATTTTGAATATCCAATCTTCATTTTGACTTTCCTTATTCCTGTTGTGCAAGCATTACTTGCTTTTTTGGTTGCATCCTAAAAAATTATCGTGTACTGGATGTACAGGTAGAAGATGTATGTTGTTTACTTCAATGACAGAAAAGCATATTTGTTGAAAATAGACTTGAAAAGGAACTTGCTGTTTTTTTGGCAAATGAACCTTAAGAAAGGTATATGTAGGGATTCAAAATGACAAAAAAAAGCATAATGTGATCCTTGCCCTAAGTGATATTATTCTGAATCTCATGAACACATAAGATATTCCATCTTCAACATTTCCTACGCTAAGCATATCAACCTTCAACAACAACAAACCCCAAACAAAAGAACCCCAATCTTTGGAGGTGGATATTTTCATGAGTTTGCTAAATATGTTATTGGTAGGTGTAATTTAGTGAATAACAGTTGTTGTCTGTCCATGTCACGAACTTGCATGAAATAACTAAAAGAGGGGCCTCATGGACCCTTAGAGTAATAGAAGCCATATCTGATGATTAAAGAGAGCCATAATAATCCTTATAACACAAGATAGCCTAAACAGGCTTCAAAACTCTAAGATGCCTCACTGAACTACATTACTAGAAGGTTGCCTCCTCAGGCTACTAGTCTTAAGAGGCTTACTGGCCGCACTAAGGAAAAGGCCTTGTAGCCTTCATATGTTTGTTATAATGTTCCATAGAAATTGAAGTATTTAGTACAACTCCTCTGACATGATTGTGATTCCAACCCATTGGAAATTCTTATTGTGATGTGATATGAAGCACTTTCTTGTCATTTCTTCTAATAGTTATTTATTTTGTTTCTTAGTACCGTGGTTCAGAGATCATTGAACTTCAGAACTTTAGACCTGCTTTTGTAGATGATATTACGCGTGTTCATGAACAAGCTTATGTATCTGCTCTTGAGAAGGTATTCTCTTCTTACCTTTTGAGCTTTTCTTTGTCATTGGTCATGTGGGATATAGATCTATTTAGGAAGGGCCTCAAAATAGGTAGTTGGAAATTTCATTACTGGCAGAGACTTGACTCTTGTGTAGTTGTCCCCCTTTTCTTCCATGTTTGACTTATCCATAAGTTGGTTTCTTTTGAGAAAATTTCATTACTATGAGGACAATCTCTAACCTTTATAGGTGCATTAATTTAAATAATGCAAGCAGGAAGCCTAAAAATGTTGGGTTGTGACTGCAATTTGAGCACCTTTGATCAATCCGCATCACATTTTTTTAGGGAAAAGATTAACTGCTTTGTTATTTTTGCACTATAGTACATGTTTTGCACCGAAAAGCAAGCATTAAGAGCTCAATGTATCGTGGAAATCACACATGAGATAGCGAAAACAAAGAACAAGCAAATACAAGGACATAAAAGCTCTACATGGTTTAGTTTTATAGCCTACATCCACAAGTGAAGAAGAGAGAAGCTTCTACTGAAAATAAAAATGAATTACAATGTTCTCTTACAAATAACAGAGCTCTAAGTTGCATGGAAAACTAGAAAACCCTAAATCAAGAAATCCCCTATTTCTTTCACACTCTGTCCCACCCAATAAAAGGTGTTTGGATACTATAGAAAGAGAATACACGACAACCACAAACATAATGCAATCAGTTGGCCCTACTTATTATAATGATTGATGGTTGTAGGGTTGGCTCTATTCTTGGATTGTTAAAGAAGGAGAGTGATTATGAACGCATTACCTTGATTTTGTCTTTTCATATCTTATTGCTTAAAAACAATGACATTTTATTTAGCTTAATTCTTGGTTTGTAATGACTAGTAACTTCGATTTTTCATATTCCTACATTTAATTTATGCTTTAGTGGTTTATAAGGTTGAGTAGTTTTGTTTCTTTCCCTTGTTATTTAGGATGAATCATTGTTTGGATGGTTTACTTTTAAATTTTCATAATTCCAAGGAGGTTAGTGACTTAAAATACAATATTAAGCAATAAGAAGGTATTTTCCATATTATTTTTCTTTTTTACAATATAAGGTTGTATATTTTTCTTTTTTTAATTTTAACTGCAATATTATTTATAATTTTTATTGTGCTCCATTTTTACTGACATTCAATTAATTTTAATTATCTTGGTATTATCAATCATATTTTTGCTTTTATTCTAGTAGAATCTTAATATAAATTAGTATTTTTGTGCTATTTCATAAATTTTAGAAGATTAGAATGATGAAAAATAAGTGAAATATATTGTATATTGTAGAAATATTAATCTATTTAATAGGCATAACTGAAATTTGAAAGCTATTATGCTCAAATAACAAAATATAGATACTTATAATCTCTTCAAGGTATCACTTTTGTAAGATTGGTGTGAAGGAACATGTGGGATAAGGAAATTTTCATTGTTTTAATTATTATGCTTGAAAAAATACATTTCCAAAAAAATCGTTCATCAATATTTCTCTGAAATGACCCTAATTTTTTGAAATTCCAACCTTGTCCAAAATGACCAACTTTTTCTTTTTTTTTCAAACCTTGGCTTCATCAATGTGGATATTCAGGTTGATTCCTTAGTATTTAAAAAAAAAATTATTATTGTTGTTTCCTTTTAGGCTGTGTTTGTTTCAAAAGAAAATATTTTTTGGCAGAAAATATTTTCTGGGTAAAAATTTTCCAAGAAAAAATTTTACTTCGTTTTTTTTTTTTTTTTTTCAAGGTGTTTGGATGTAACAATAATAATTTTCTAGAATATCTTTTCCCATCGGCTGGAATTGAGATGACAGTTAGAAGTAGGGGCAAAGTGAAATTTTACGATTTTATTTTTATCTATAAACTTTTTAATATATCAAAAATGGCATGTAACTTTATCAAATTTATAAAAGTTGACCCATGGCCCCATTCGACTGAAATTAATCATTCGGACTGATCCAAATCTTTATCCCTACCATAGATACGAGATTCAGATGATGGAACTCGTCATGTGTTCCATTCCACTAAGGCCGAAGCTCCTTCGACTTCCTCCTTTAATTCGAGATCCCGCCCTCGGGCTGCTATCTCTTTCAACCTCTTGCAGATCTCCCACATGTTGTGAAACAGCTCATAACTAAAGGGAATAGCAGTTTGACGGATCGAGGCCCCCTCCACTTCTTCCTTTAAAGCGAGATCATGCCCTCCTGCTGCTGACTCCTCCAAACTCCCGCTGATCTCCCCCGTCTTGTGGAATGGATCATATCTAAAGATCATAGCAACTTGATGTATTACATCTCTCACGAGCAGGGATTTTATCATTCGGGCTGATCCAGGTCACTGCTTTGACCATCGACGTTCTCTCTCGCCTCTCTTGTGTCTCGTGAAGGAGGAGAGCAGTAGAAGGCTCAGGTACGCTGCTGCTCCCCCCTGTCTCTCTCTCTCTCTCTCTCGAGCAATGATTGCTGCCGCAATCGACAGTCGATAACAGTGAACAGCAGTGGAGTTAGAGGAGAAGCTAGGTTGTCCGTAATCAGGCATAGTTCATCTTCGCTCTCGGACATTGAGGTACATGGAGGTGTCACGAGGTGAGAAACGGGCTCCTTCGTCCGGAAAATAACTTCCGTTGTTTTTGGGCGGAAGTTATTTTCCTCCTGTTTTTCCATCAATTAGGAAAATATTTTCCAAACATTTAAATATTTCTTCAAAACAAACAAAAGAAAAATTCTAAAATTCTGGAAAATATTTTTTTTCCTCTATTTTCCGGTGAAACAAATACAGCCTTAGATTAATTTTATTTTCCTTCAAATAAAGGCCTCATCCCTTAAAAATTTATAAAATCTTACATTCGGAAATTTAGGAGAACTAGAGGTTACATTGGACGTTATTATGAGGATTTAGATTTTTTTCCCACTTACCCAAGATTAATTACAATATATTTTGACTTTTCAAGATTCTTTCCTTTTATGACATGAAGACTGCATTTTTTTTTCGCAATATTACCACCTATAACAAAGTATTGAGATATGTATGGACCAATTTTTTTTTACCGACCAAACACAAATATATATATTTATATGTACAGACCAATATTTTTGTACATTAATAATTTCTATTTTCCTAAAAATATTTTCTCTACCTTTTTTATGGGAAATATATGAATATGAAGTTTTTTTGAATTTTTCTATTTCTAATGTGTGAAATACCTTCAAGGTCAAAATTTAAAACCATCTTTGGTGTATATGATCAAATGATCAGGTTTTGTCAATGCAATGAACCTTTCTGAATCACTTTGTTTGGTGGGAAGTTGTAAACTTCATTGCATGCTAGTATGAGGTTGTCTTTGTTTCTGTCATCTTCATCATTTGTTTCCATGTATTGGTTTGGTAGTTGAATGAATATAGTGCCATGATCTTGGCTCGAAAGGCTGGAAAGTTTGATGATTTGCATTTTTACAAATATTTTGAATGAACAACCATATTTTAAATGGTCTATCAATTAAAAGGAGTTTTAAAAGATGATATATCTACTGTTCTCTTTGAAGCAAAAATTTCTTTATCTATTCTATTGTAAAGCAAATACGAGACGTTCTTGCCCGACATATGACTTCCAAAGAATACCTCTTGAAAAATTTTGAAGCCATTAATGTTCCAATTAAGTAAATTCCCATGTTTATCAAGTATAAAGTATTGCACGTGCCATCAATTTATAAGTATTGCACGTGCCATCAATTTATAAAGTATTGCACGTGCCATCAATTTATAAGTAAGACGACCCTATAAAGAATTTGAGTAGATTGGTAAGAGTTTGACTCCACAAAATTTGAAACGGCTCTCTTAAATTAAGTTTGTTAGAGTTGGGTTTCTTTATGATGGGTATAAATGGACTGGGTTAGATCTGAACACCACATATATCTAAACCATATCCCTACAAAAAAGGATTCTAGGTTCCAAGTATGGGACCAATACACACTGCTCATTGGTACAAATTGAGTATTTAATAAGATGAAAAGGATTTAGAATATATCATATCTTAGGGCCTTTAAAATCTCTAAAAGAAGTAAAATAATCTCCAAATTAACTAAATAGGGAATAGAAAGTATATTTTTGTATAATGTAGAAATGAGATTTTAGATGTTTTATTGACTTATGCACAATTTATGCCTTTATATGTGTAGTATGCATGTGTCACCCACTAGTGGAAGGGAGATGAGAAGGACAATTAGATATTAATGGAAATATAAATTTAAATTTCATTTACTGAAATCTTGGGAACCGTTATCTCATGTTATTGTGTGGGTTTAATGTGTGAATTTTGAGCAATGGAACTTTGAAGGATGTTTATAACTGTTGAATGGGAAGGAATCCATTTAGGCTAATGTTCTTCCTTTATTTGTTTATTTATTGTTTGTATTGCAATTATTGATAAATGTCTAAAATGGTTAAGTGAATGACAACCTTTCATCTAGGCTTTAGATGTTTGAAGTTTTTTTCTTGCTGTACCTACAATTCAAAATATTGTAACAAATAACAATATAGCATATTGTTCAGTTTGAAAATGCACATATCGAATAAACATGGAAGCACTATTGAAATCAGAGATTGAGGTTATACGTCAAGAATTGTGTTTACTTAAAAAAAACTCATTTAGATGCAAAGGTAAGCTAAAACTATGATAAATAAACATTTTTTTTAATATCATATACTCACATGCAAGATACTTAATAATATGCCATCAAACTGATATGCTTGTAAGTGCATGGGAACTTTTAAAAAGCCAAACTTTATGCAAAGGAAGCTATGATATATCACTTGTACCTCATAGAACAAATCAATTACCTTTAAGGAAAATAAATTAATCAACTTCAAAAAATATGAATATACTTTCAAAGATTACGAAAATAACTTTTTTTTTTTGGATTGATAATGAAGATAATATAAATATATGAAGAGAGGAAAAATAGTACAAGGTAGTACCCCTATAAGGGGACACCAATCACAACCCAACTAACTTGTAAAACCCCTCCACAACAAGCTGAACCACCCAAGAGCCATCTAGCACCCTATGAAAATGAAACACAAAAGAGTCTGGGATAGACGTCTGCAAACATGATAGAACATGATGTTCTGCACATATTGCAAATGAGCATACATCCGCAACAAAAGAACCTGTACGCCCATAAAAGCATCCAACACATCAGCTTCACCCTCCTACCAAGGCTCCTGATCCCTATACACACAAGGAAGCCCAACACCGTATAATATCGTCAATCGATAACCCCAGAAGGAAGGAAGTAGAACAATCCAAGAGGCTACCTTGAAGGTGATAGAATCCACCACAGCTGGAATAGGAGACCGTCTATCCTAAAAAATAACTCAATATCCTTAGAAAAATCTTAGAATAAGAAGGCAAAAGTTTTATTACTAGATACACACATCAAAGCTTAAGAACTCGATAATTACCATTTTTGACAAAAAAAAAATGTAACAAAAACACTTATATGCAAATGAATGGATCTATATATTCATATATAATATATTCTAACATTAAAATATTTCTATAAAATATAATTTATAAAATTTGTTTTACTTTTAGGATGAAATTTGCGGGTAATCATGCGTAAATACATTCATACTTATGTGTGTTTGTATATATGTATGTATATGTATATATAGTATTTATTTATTGATAACTTTTTATTTTTAAGATGCAAAATAAATTATCAGTCATACATAAAAACAATATCTAGGATGATATTTTGTATTTTTAATCCTAATAACTTAGAAAATAAATATAAAATAAAAAGATAAGATAAATTTGTGGCATTAATAGATTATATATAGATTGATTATAATAATTCATCTTGAAAAGAAATAGATTAATTACATAGCTTTTGTTTGAACTCAAAACAGCTACTGGTAATATAAAAATAATTTTCTAATTTTATTTTGTAAAAATATAGTAAAATTGAATCAAGAACTGAATTATTATACTCAATAATCCATAGTTACAAATATTTATTTTGAAAAGCAAAAAATTAATTCATTTTAAATTGAAATAGATTAATCATACGCGTTTCGTTTTGTTTGTTTTTTTTTTTTCCTTTTTGAAATTAAGCTAGTGATTTGTATTTGCTCTTGTTTTTTTTTTTAATCTTTTTATTGTTATAGTGTTGAGCGTGTTGAGATTGTATTGACCATATTAAGACTGAATCAACCATATCAAAAGTGCATTGATCCGTATGGATAATAATCAATTGATGCAGTCAATTTTTTATATATGACAAAAAATGTGCTGTATTTGTGCCAATATGGTCAATAGATGATACTTAGAACCTATGTCAACTGATGTGGTATGATTTCTAATACCATGGTTATAACCACTTCGTATGGATGTATACACCTTTTCCATAAAGTCTTCCCTCTAATTCGGTTTCTACGGGTAATTTTACCTTATCATTGGTTCTGTTTTATAGGCTATGAATCAGGCTTCACAAGAAGGTATCATTTTCATTGATGGTTCTGGACCAACGTATGCTACTGCAACTGTAAGAAACCTTTCATTGTTCTTTTTATTTCGCGATGTTAATATTCTTTTTGTTTCAAAAATAAAACAAAATCTTTTTATTGATCAAACATAATCATTGAGGACTATGATTGCATAACCAAACTCTAGATTCACATTCCTTGCAATCAACTGCTTCTCTCTCGCTCTCTCTCTCTTTTTTTTCTTTTTTTTTGTAAAAGAAGAATTTAACACATTTGTAGCGTAAAGAGGGGTCTGGAAAACAAGTTTGTGGTGCAAAGTCTTAAAATTTTTTACCATTGAAGATAACTAATGTGTTCATGAGGACTAAAAGTTGCTTTATTTTGGTAGGTAGTGGAACAAGGTTCATGCTGCTAAGCCCAATTAGTTTGGGAAATTCATTTTTGATTGGTTGAAATTGATTTCTTCAATAGTTGTAAGAATAAATGAGTACCAGTCTGTCAAACAGTGGGTGTGGCATTGAAAATTTTTGACTTAGAAGGACATAAAAATATAGGCATGTTTCGCGATATGAATGTTTTAAAATGCTAAGCACAAAATAAAGGGTTTGGCATTACCAAAGCTTGAAGCATGAGCATCAAAAGCATGAATTTAATTTGAATAAATGATGATACAAGTGAACATAAAAACAACAATATGCCTCTTCCCAAAAATCTCAGTAAATATCAAATAAAGTATGTATTTCTGATGATTTATGCATCATTTAAGGTTATTTGCTATTATCTGTTCAAGTTATTTAACACTTCATTGCTAGTTATTTTTCAAATTTCAGCTCTTTCGTAGTCCAAATGTTTCTTCTATAAAGCATTTAAACAGCTCCTGGTATCACCCAAGCAATCACTGATGTAATAATCACATTTAGAATCCAATGACATTACCTTGATTACTAATCCACCTGCACTTTTTAGGTAATTGCTTTCCTAATCAACGTGTTGCAAAAAGTTCTGGGTTGTTTTATGATTGCAGCGTAAAACCTATAATAGAAATTAGTCATTACAGATTCTTGACAAAGGCCAGAACTTCAACATCACCATTCTATCTGAGCAAGATGATTCATATGATTTCGTGAGATTAGGTCTGATTGGTATTAAAGGATTCGTTTAAAGAGCTTATAATATTACTTTTTTTATTTTTTATTTTTCAACTGGATTGACCAAAATTTATTCTGGTAAACATGGAAGCACCAAGTATTGATTGCTGTTGTCAAAAATGTAAAATTATGGTAACGAGCTAATTGCTGTCCATCATGTCTTGTTTACCATATAGCATAATGTGTCTTTTGTTATTTATCTTTTCAATTTTTTTTTCAGTAAAGCATTTTTGTGATCAATTGAGGCAATTCATTAAGCTATCGGGGGTTGTTCTTGATTTTGTTGATACAGTCTACAGAAAATATGTTGCCCATTCCATATTTGTTCATGAGTCTGAGACATCATAACGGTGCAGACATTTCAGGAGTCACTTACTGCAGCTGGAGCAGGGATTTCATTGGTTGATTCAGTGGTAATGTATATGTCTAATATATATTTTATTTCTCTTTCCTCATCATTAGTGTGTGTGCGCTTATCACTGTAACTAGTTGTTCTTTCTTTCTTCCTCACCCCAACCTTCCCTGTACCTGCCCACCCATTGCAGCAACCCGAGGGGGCAGTCCCTCCCACCCCCCTTTGACCTAAAGCCGGTAAGAAAGGTCACTTGCCTTATACTACTTGAGGATAGCATTTGCATCCGATATGCAATTGTATATACTACATTTATATCCGCATTTTTCTTTGTGTACACGGATCATGATGTGGCATGTCTCATGACGTATCATGGCTCACAGCTCATGCATACGTGCCACTTCCACCATCGAGTGGACTACTGGACCTGAAGTAGCTTTGATACTTTTTGTAATGGCCCAGTTGGATGGTTCCATGGATGATAGGAAGAGCCACACACCTACTCACACATCATTCATGGATTTCCTCCGAATTCGTTGTGGGCAAAGCTAGCAATGGGTTGGCCAAGCCAAGTAGGCTTAGGAAGGTTTACTGTTTCGGCGCCATTGGGCGTGCTGCTCAGGGCACAAAACGAAATTGAAAATCGAAAGATATAAAAAGGGGGGTTTTTTTTTTTTGGACAGGAGGGGAGTTTTGCTCGATTTTGGCCAAATTTCGCCAATTTAAATAGCAAAAAAAATGGCATTACCCCCCCGTTTCGCTTGACACATTGCCCCCGTTTTGTCCATGCTACTCGAAATTTCACTCGATTTGTAGAAAAGCAAAATAACCCCACGAAATGCATCACTAGAGTGTCTTGGAGCGAAATTTCTGCGGGAAATGGTAAACACTGAGGCTTAGTGAATTATGTAATAGCCCTCATGCTTGGCCAAGATCAGCCCCAAAATAAGATTAGAAGCCCAAGCCCTGTTTGGTTGGGCCTGATTTTGCAATTTTTAATTTTGGTAATTTCTTAAGAAAAATACTTGAAATATTTGTACTTACCTACACTTAAGTTTTTTTCTACTTATTTTTCAATAACTTAAGAAAAAAAGTACCACAAAAAATTTAAAAAATTTGAATTAGAACTATGACAAAATAATTTTCAGGTTTGAATAAAAATATTAAACTATCTTTATGCATGGATTGAGATTAATAACCAGCTTGGACCTGGATGGGTTGAGCTTCATCATGCCTAGCCCATGCCCTGAGCTAATTATTTTGGGCTTTAAAAGCTGGGCAAAATAGGCCCACAGGGACAAATTTGGCCCTAAACCTTATTTAAACAGGGATGGCTCATCAGACCTAGTGAGCCAGACCTAAGATTGCCTCCTCTAGATGTAGGATTTCTCACCATGCTATACTCCCATTCTACCTCAAACCAACCACCTCCCCCCACCCCAATCAAAAAAAGAAAAAAAAAATTACATTGGGCACTTCACGACGTTATGCACTAACATCCCTACATCAAAGATTATTACAACATATGATCTCTATTCTAATGGAAATTAAACTTTAATGCAAATTATGACAATTTGTCTATATTTTCATATTTTGGAAATGCATATGCCAAAAGCTTCGTGTTATCTTTCAGGTAGCAGCATCAAAAGTCACTCAGGATCCACCTGTGGGTTTTGCTTTGATAAGGCCTCCAGGTCATCATGCCATTCCGAAAGGGCCTATGGGATTTTGTGTCTTTGGTAATGTGGCTATTGCAGCTCGTTATGCACAACATGTACATGGATTGAAGAGAATATTCATCATCGATTTTGATGTTCACCATGGAAATGGAACAAATGATGCCTTCTATGATAATCCAGATATATTCTTCCTGTCAACTCATCAAGTATGTTATACTTTTTAATTACAGATCCAGTTTGACTTGTTTTTCCCCCTAGGTCCTATGTTTATACGTATGGATGATATAGATGCTTTTATCCCATATTATCGGTCATAAAAACTGTCATTTTTTGTGGTGCCCTTGACCAAAAATATGGTTATGAAGTATTCCAGTATGTATTAAATGTTGATGAAAATTGGAGAGTTGCACTGTCATCTTGGTATCAGTGAGTTCCCGGATACCAATAAAAACAGTCATGTATATTTTACCTTATTTTTTGAAGGGACTCAGCATGATTCTTTTTGCTCATCTCAATCATAACATGAATTTTTAAAACCTTGACATCAATACTTAAAGTTTGGAAGCATATATCTTCTTTGGTTTACGAGGGAAAATAACAAATTAAATTATATTTCATCCCTACTTATGTAGGATGGAAGCTACCCTGGTACTGGCAAGATCAATGAGGTTGGTTGTGGAAAAGGCGAGGGAGCAACCCTGAACCTACCATTACCTGGAGGATCTGGTGATATTGCCATGAGGTCTGTGTTTGAAGAAGTAATTTTACCAAGTGTTCAGAGGTTCAAGCCAGATATAATTCTTGTCTCAGCTGGGTGAGTTGCTTTTACTCTATTGCGGTGCCTGGTTGGGAAATCAAATGACATGCACATATTCCATTATACTGATTATGGATGATAGGTGAAGTGATAAACATGACAGTGGAAAATTGAAATTTCCACCTGCAGTTGTGGTCAATTAATAAAATTTTTATGAACAGTTTGACTTTACTTGATATTTATTGCTTACCAAATACCATAGTAGTTTATGAAATTCAATCATCTGTAATTGTTACTTAAGTTATGTGCATTTCAAATGTACTGTTCAGTTACGATGCCCATGTGTTGGATCCACTTGCGAGTCTGCAATTTACAACAGGAACATATTACACGCTTGCGTTGAACATCAAGCAACTTGCCAGAGAGCTATGTGGGGGTCGCTGTGTTTTTTTCTTGGAAGGTGGATATAATCTTCAGTCTCTATCATATTCTGTAGCAGATTCTTTTCGTGCTTTTCTTGGAGAGCCAAGTTCAGCATCTCAGTTTGATGACCCTGCCATCTTGTATGAAGAACCAATGGCTAAGGTAAAACAAGCAATTCAGAAAATCAAGCAGATACATTCCCTCTAAGATTGAGTTACTGTACAGTAATTTCTGTTTTCACTGGTCCTGTATTAAAATCTAGTGTACAGTATCTGCTTATATGTGATTTTTCTATGGGCCATGTTATATTGTGATTTGACATGGTATGCTAAGATGGTATTTTTTTCTTACAATGATTGAAAAGCTATGATTTCTATTGTGTTTTTTGATTGAGCTAGCACCTGCAAATGCTTGGTTTAGAATCACCTTGAGCACATTCAGTGGTGAGATAGATGGCTTTTAATCTTTTTAGTTTCTATGTTTCATCGAGGAGGATGCTGCTATCTAATCTGAACCATGTGGCTTTAGAGGAGCCATTGCCCTTGGAGTCTGATGTGGCTAATGCTGCTATCTAATATGATCATGAATTCTTTATTGAATAGAAGGTTATGCGGCCATGATGGGGATGTTGATATTGATAAATAGGTTGACTATGTATGATTATTTGAAGAATAAAGCACCTCTGATAGATTCCTGAATTAGCACACAGGAAAAATTGTATTGGTTTGGGAATGTCAAGATTTAACAATGATATCAGTGAGAATGGGACTTGGTGTAAGTGGAGGGCTTAAGAGAGGAAGCCATGGGTGGAAAAGGACATGGATTTGGAAAGGTTGGAGTAGCAACACAGGATCCTATTGCATACAATCCTTTGTATAACTGTCCAAACCCACAGATGTGCTTGGTAGTGAACCTGGAATAATTATCTTTGGGATGATGTGCATAACTTTATGCTAAAGAAACATTGGATTTGAAATGGTTCAAGGCTTACATTACTACCAACATTGTGATATAAATGGTTCAGAAGATTAATCAGTGACCACATATAACAGCTGGTCAGTACAATTAGAAAATGTAATGATTTTGATTTTTTAAGTAAACACAAAGCTAGTTAAGTGACTGCAAACAATCAAATATTTAGGATTTTTCATTGTGCTAGTTATGGTTTAAGAAATATTATGCTTAAAAATCTGTCAGTGGTTGTAATCTCCTTGACTTACCTACTCAAAACTGTGTTAATCAAATGATTTTTCCACCATTCTAGCCTATTAGAAGGCCATTTCTTCAGTTAAGCTGTGGCATTCAGAAGATTCTTACACCAATTTCATCCATGTTCCTTTTTTTTGACAATTATCTGACCTTGGGAAGACTTTCTAATAAAGCAGTTCTTACCTCATCAAATGCCAAGGATCATGTGAATGACATCACAAGACATCATCCTGAGAATGGGTAGTTTCTTTTTTCTTTTGTCTTTTTTTTTAATTTCATGCTGCTTTTGGTGTTGTTCGATGTAGTGATATCTGCATGTGTGGCACTAACTCTCTCTCACTTGCAGATGCATGTCCTCCCTGAAAGCAATCCTGTGCATGTTTCTTAATAATTGTATTAACAAATGATGGAGACAGTTTATCAATCATTTCCAAAGTTGGGGACTCTTTTTATCAGTCTAATCTATCTATGTAGGGTAGTGGGTTAAAAGGGGGAAAATAAAAAAAATAAATAAATAAAGAATAGGACAAAAGGCGGCTCATATAATTGGCTTTCTTTTGTTTTCTCTTTTGGCTTATTAATGTGGGTGCCTTCATTCACAAGAGATTGACTTGCGTTACCACCACCCTTTGTTTTGCGAGTGAATGGAGCAGAAATGCATAAAGATTATTATGTACATACATTGGGGTGTGTTTGTATATTGACGCCAGCACTGATCATGTATGACATAAGCACCACTCTGACTTATTAGCCATTATAGGCTTGTACTTGTTTGGACTCACAATGGCCATTCATTCATATTCTGATGTGGGTATGGGTTGGTGGGGTGTTGTGGGGCAGATAAGCACAGATTAATTCTATCTTATCATATAATTCTTGTGAACTTCTGTTGTCATCTAGGTAGTTAATTATTTCTATTAAGGATGTTTTAATAAGCCAAAAAATGCAAAATGGAAGAATAATCTATTCAATTCAAACCACCCAATGGACAGGGAACCCTCTCAATTTATCATGTGAACAAGATCTTAACCTCAATTCAGATACTTGTGAAGTTTTGTTGTGTTTATCATTCCCTGTCTAACCTGTTAATGTTTCCATGGTTTATAAGAGTAAAGAGTTAATTTTAGTTTAGCCCTTGAAAAAATCTTTGTGGCCCAAAACTTTATGTGTAACTTGAAGTTGAATAGTAGTACTAATGGAGAAGTGATGGTGTTCAAATAGGATTTCTTGTGTGTGTTACTTGCCTCATAAGGTACCTCTAGCAATGATATTAATGTTTTTAGTATGATATTTATTAAGTGAAAGCATGCCATGTGGTCAGACCTCTGACATCTCACATATCAACTTCTTGTCAATTTTCAAAAACCATGTGGTGTCAAATACTGAATCCTTATCATAGACTTCTTTCACTTTGTTGTGTTCACACTTCACTTTCAAGGGTACTCTTGCTATATTTTAGGTTTTTTTATGATGTCTCTGGAGTTTTTCAAGTCCTAAAATATTATTACAATGTACTTTAATTTTCAATTGAAGCTTGACCCATCAGGATTGGTGATTCAGTGATTCAGCTTGTGCCCCCTTTGGTACTTTTCCTCAACCCACAGCTCAATAATTGCAAACCTAAAAGAAGAGAGGAAAAAAACACTTCAGAACAGTTAAAAATCCAAAGCTTGTGTCAAGCTCCCACTCATAATAAACTTACAAATGCACATAAAATAAAATAAAATAAAAATAGAAAATTGTGCATAAAATATTTTCTAAAAAAGAAGAGAAAAAGGAGATGTGAAAGCAACATATTAGCTCCAAATTCCAATTGGCTGAAGACTAAACTCATAATCAGCATGGTAATCTGATGGAACATTTCTACACCTAAAAGTAGCCGACCATTATCATATTCTTCAAAACCCCCTCTTTTTTCATGTCTTATCTAATGCCCTTCACATCTGGACTTTGAATGGATAATGACCCAAATTTAAACTGATCTTTGGCAATGACTAAGACTGGCAGATATCTCCAGAAACATTAGTCATAAAAAGTTAAACCACTTTGGTAGGTGTTAATATGTGGGGTTCTCAAATCATCTTTAAAGAAGAGAGGATAAGAAAGAAAGCTGAGGGAGGAAATTATCAGTGCCACAAGAGCTTGAGGACTTGGAACTAACACATCCCATCACAATCTCTAGCAAGTGCTCCCACCACTGTTACTATTACGGCTTTTCGGCTCCTCCCATCTCTTCATAAGACAAAGTTTAAGGCTTGAGTTCATAGCACTTCGAGTAATAATTCATGGTACTTTAGTAGCACATTTGAAATCTGTTCAATGTTTCTTGTGCTTCTCAAATTCGTGGTTAGTTCTTTCTTTTGGAACGATCAAGTATTTTTTGTTGTAAGAAATTGCTGTAAAGATCGGAAGATGTGACATATCAAGCTTCGGATACAAAAGTATTTTCATGTGACGTAAAGGGCCCCACCTAAAGTTAAGTCTTTTTTTTTTCCTTTTTGCGTAGAACTTAAGAAACATTGAAAAGTTATATGATGGTGAGTAATACATGTAACAAAACACGTATACTACCACTGAAATGTATGTGGCAGTTGAAACATTACTCGCATAATCAATTTACGGAGTCCCTTATCAAATGGATTGTCTAGATCATGAAGGGTCTCGTCTATCTTTTGGATTTTCATCTTTAAAAAGAGATAATTATAGTTTATCCCTTGAGGTTTCACACAATCCCACTTACCCCTTCAGGTTTTCGAAATATTAGTTTACATACCTTGAAGGTTGTTGTGTATAATAGTTTCCTCTTCTAGAGATTTGACGAATGAAGTGGCAAGAAGAAGAAAAAAAACACATATGTATTTACAACTTTATCCGCTAAATATATACTTGTATTTAAAAAGGGCAAAATTGTCAATATATGTTATTTTCTCTTGCCAACTTATTGGTCAAATCCTAAAAAAGAGAGTGGTGATGAATATTATATACACTAAACCACTTTGATACACTAAACCTCAAGGTGGTGAATTGATATTTCAAAATTTGTAAGGGAGATACTAGGATTGCCTGCAACCTCATGGGTAAGGAAATAGAAAAGTAAGAATGGTTATGAACTTCTTTGAAAAAGATAAGAAAGAGGGCACTTTGTCAAATGGTGGTTGGGTAGAGGAGTTGGCTGGAAGTGCAGAGCCTGACTGAGAATAAGCATCTTCTTAGATTTATCTGTCAAAAGTGGTTCCTTTCCAAATGAAGCCAGACAAGTAATATAACGTTGGAAGACGTTTGTCCTTGTTAAGCTCTTAACCACCTGGCTCTTTCCGGGTTTCATACGTTATTGATTGATGAATAATAAATGTTATTTTCAAATTTTAGTTTTGTAAGAACGCATGACTAAGATTAGAAATATTCTGGTTAGTCTGTTGGTCCCCTCACCCCAGATGGACTAAAGACTAGAAATCTTCAGCTTGGAGAAAACAAGATTCAAACCATGACATCACCAAACGAAAGCAGTTTTAGATTCAACCTTTAGTCCATTCTTTTATTTTTTTTTTGGTAAACACCTTTAGTCCATTCTTAAGTGTACCAATTTTCATAACAAATCTTAAATGAATCTCATTTAAGAGTCTCATTCCTGTGATTAATGGAAAAGAAATTTCAGAATCCAAACGAAAAGACGGCATTTAAGGACTAATGATTAAACATGTACTTCGAACAGAAATCATCTACACCCAATTTACTGTACACCTGTGCACCAGCGAAATGTGATTGGTGCATCCCATTTAAAAAAAAATCTTGAAATGATTTTTCTAAATATGGATGCACCAATCACAATTAGTGGGTGTATGAGAAATTGAGTGCAGACGATAGGTGCTTGTCTATTTCAATACAAGGATATAGATACATATAAGATAAAATAAGAGTTTATTTATTTCTTGTTATCATTATTATTACTTGGGGAATGCACGTGTTGTGCGAGTCGCAAAAGAATTAGAGCGATTATATGACACATGGAAATAACAAACCAAGTATTAGAGCAATTAGTTATAACACGTGACAATAACAAACCAAGTATTAGAGTAAAATTGGAGAGAATTAGAGGATTTTTTAGAAAGTGAATGTCACCCAGAAAACGATTGGTTGGCTTTATAATAATAATAGATTATTATTGTTATTATTTAATATTCTGTGAATATCTTCATGTCATACTACACATGGCACCTGCTAGAGAGTTCAAATTCCATCCCTATTTAGGGTTTAAAATGGAGAGTGAATCTCTAAAATTGAAGCATATGAGACCATCCGAAGTTGGAATATCCTTAAAATAACTTAATAACCAATAAAACTATATATGTAGAAAAATTGAGCAAAACTTTCATATATTCAAAAGAATTATTTTGATAAATTGAACTAAAGAAGAAGAAGCCGCATCAAGAATCAGGCTCTTTAATACAAGAACAATCTATACGACTAGGACAGAAAGCCGAAGATATGAAAGGATTGCAGACCGAAACCTTTGAGGCCCCATCCTATTCATTTTGCTACTAAAGCTTTTTAGAATTGGGTCAACCGGAAGGCGCCATCTGTTCTAGGGGTTAAAGGGGGTTTGATCTCTCTTTTCATTTTCTTTTTCTTTTTCGCTTTTTCCCCCCTCTCTCTCTCTAGTAGGAGAAGTTTGATGAATGTCATCGTTTGCTGCAAGTTCTTGCTGCAAACCCTATAACCAATGTCAGATGCTATCATGTGCAGTATCTTACGACTTTTATGTTTTCATGTCCAAAAAATAAACGCCATCATATAGGCCGCAGGGTTTGCGGCAAACGATTTCAAATCAAGTTTGATCTCATGGTTACGATCTCGCCATCCTAACTATTTGTTATTGATTATAGGATGAAATGAAATACACAACTTTAAAAATTAAAGTTAGAAAAAAATATATAAATGGGGTGTAATTAATTTATGGTGAGAATTGATTTATGGGCATCCCATGGATACGCCCACACACCAATAGTATCTAGTTAATATGCCACGTGGAAGGTAACAAGTGGCCCAAATAAAATAAGCATGAAGTTTGATGATGACCCACGTTATCTTTAATCAACACAAGATCTATATAGATATATATATATAGATATACCCGCACAACAGTTCCCTCCAACACTAACAGATCCCGTTATTTGTAGTACATTTTCAAGCACGAATCTACGACGTTCCGTTACCCGCCGCTTTCCACCACCCAATTCAAATCAATCTCAATTCCTCATTCGTGAATTGTGACCAAACCAACTTGGTCTTTCTTTCTTCTATTTTTTTTTCTCTCCCTCTCTCTCTCCCTCTCTCCATCTCTCTCTCTATAAATATCATCAACAGCAGTACTACACCCAACCAACAGTCATTCTCCCATCTTAACTCTCTTCTTCTTCTTCTTCTTCTTCCTTCTTTTTTCTTTGTTTCCTTCACATATATTGATATGGGAGATGATGGGGTCAACCTCCCTCCCGGATTCCGATTTCATCCAACTGATGAAGAACTTGTAGTTCATTTCCTCTACCGCAAGGCGTCACTCTTACCTTGCCATCCCGATGTCATTCCTGATCTAGACCTCTATCCATATGATCCATGGGAACTCAATGGTTTGACAACTATCTTTCCTTCACCGAATTTCTTCTTTTAAGATATCTTTATGGGGTCCTATGTTCTTCACTGTTTTGTGGAATGAACTGTACTGAAATGTTTTTGATTCAATTTGGGTGATGATTCAACATGGTGAATGAATTCTGTTTTCCATTCGAGCTTGCAGGCAAGGCGCTGGCAGGGGGCAATCAATGGTACTTCTTTAGCCGAAGGACTCCAAATAGAGTCTCCGCGAATGGGTATTGGATGCCAATAGGTATTGAAGAACCTGTTTTCACAAGTGCTAGTAAGAAAGTGGGTATGAAGAAGTACCTGGTGTTCCACATTGGCGAAGCTCCGGCCGGCAACATAACCAATTGGATAATGCAGGAGTATCGCCTCGCCGACTCCAGTTCCAATAGTCGATCATCTAGAAGAAGAGGGCAACCCAAAACAGTTAATACCAAACTCAGTCTAACTAAACTTTCCTTCATCATACATTTTTGCATTTGACTGCACTTCCTGATACAAATGAAAGAAGACATGAATTTGTCAAAACCTCTTATGTTCCACTTTTGTTTACAGGATTTCAGTAAATGGGTTGTGTGTCGAGTCTATGAGAAGAACGGCAATGGCTCGCAAGGTAGCTTCCGCGATGAAGATGATGATGCAACAGAACTTTCATGCTTAGATGAAGTCTTCTTGTCATTAGATGATCTTGACGAAATAAGTTTGCCAAACTAGATCAAAAGACCAAGGTCTTACTGGGAAACTTAGAAAATTTTATCCAATTGTACAATCAACCAAGTCAGTTCTTAAGGAAATGATTTCATCAGTCCAAATGGGAATTTTCAATAGAATCTGTAGCCCTTCTTGTTGAGATTCCTACGTGTTTGGCTCGTTGGGAGGGGAAGGATAAACGTAGGGAAGAGGTGGAGCCCAAGCATCACTGTTAGTTTGCCTGCTTTGAGCATTCCTAGTTGGCTTTTTAGCTTTTTCTGCATTTGATGGACTCTGGTGGTTGTCTTGTGACACAGAGCTAAGGAACAATATTTTTTATGGGTGCCTGCTTAGGTTAGCAATTCGTCACCTATGCTGTAAGCATTCACACGAGTGAAGACATCACACGTGTGCTTTACATAGAGATTCCCCCCATATGTGGAAAAACTTTAGTGACCAAAATGACCCTTGGGTTTCTAGTTCATGACTTCACTTAGAGGAATAACTAATCTGAATCAATAAGTAGACATGCTTTCAAGCATTTTATACTTAATGTTTATCATAATCACAGATATGATCTCATCCATGTGTGTTCTGCAACAGTGATATCAGGTTTGTGACTGCTCAGTTTATGCAATAATGAATCCTAGTCTACACAACTCAAGTGACTGATTAAGGAAATTTGTTGAAATTGAAGATAATATGATGAATGGCTTAAGATGATATGAAACCATACATCACATTCTAATCTCAATTATCTGACCATGATAATGCTCCTGCATCGACAGAACGATCTTGATCAAGATGTCTAAGGATCGATCACCTGTTCCAAGATGACAATAGTAACAGACAAACATATTACCAAGGATCAAGAAGGAAGAAATAAGCAGTCACCATATTAAACATCAAGAAAAATCTAATCATAAGGGTAGTTTTGTGATTTGATGCACTGGAAATAATTCTTAAACTAAGCTTATAATAACATGAGTTATTGCTTAATAAGCTCAAAAGCTCTGCCCTGATCATCTCACTCATAGAAACTAGAAAAACAAGATATCTAATAATAAATGCAGAAGAGTTATATGGAAGACTTCTTTATCATTGTACAGCCGCACACACATAAATACGCACACACACAGACACACAGAAATTAACCTTATTGTGAATTCTGAAATGATACCTGTGCACTTAAATTGTGGCCAAAGCCATCCCCATATGAAGGCATGGTTGCATAAGAGGACTTTGCTTGAAAAAAGGAAATCACATGGAAAACTCTTAATGATTGCATAAGACATTCCTCTTGGGCCTATCTAAACTTCTTCCTAAAGTTAAGTGTATAATATGGGAACCAGAGAGAAGTAATTGACATGAGCCCCAACTTCCTGTTGTACTTGCATAGGGATGGTGATTTTAATATTGGCTTGTGAGCAGAAACTTCAATAGATTGAGTGCTGGGCCAACATGTAGCTTTTGAACAAAGCTAATTATGTTAACCCATGCAGTCACATCTAGGTCAAGAAAGCCCCTAAAAGGGGGTCAACCCTCACTTGGAGATTAAAATTAAAAAAAAAAGGGTAAAAGAATAAACAAATTGGGCTTTCATAAGTAGTACTAATTGGTAATACCACTTGTAGCAAAAAGTGACATTTACAAGAAGTAAAAAAAATTGGACCCCTCCCAATCTCCCCATCCTTATCCAAAAGAACATAGCAAGATTTCAGGCCAACCACACCATCCTCTTTTCTGGGGCTAAGTTCAGAAAACTATTTAAATAGTAAACTTGATCATTTAAACTAGCTGAGTTCGCATTTCATAAATGTGTATTTAATGGTTTAAAGAAACTAAGAAAACCCTAAACACACAAGCAAAAAAGGTGAAATGCAACAAAGCTTTAAAGAGTAAGTACTGCTGAACCCTTTTTTCAAGTTGAAGGTATGTTCTTTTACTTTTCTCTTTGTTGATATACAAATGCAAAAGAGGTTATAGAACTATGACCATATAGAAAGTAAAGCCCACTAAATCCAGTCCACAGCCACATGGATATTTTTAGGCATCCAATTAATAGCTTCCTATCAAATAGGTTGCATCTTGTTGTTCCAATAATCTAAATGATGCATCGCATGAACTAATCATTTCTGCAAATTGTGTTTTATAAACCTGATCAAGCATCAATGAACATGTAATTGACTGATCAGATGGCCAAGTGCATCTGAATAAGTGAGAAATAATATGTCCCAATTTTTGGCTATAGATAGGATCATATGAATTAAAAAAAATAATGCGACAGTGATGAGACACATCTTCCACCATCATTTGAGGCCATGATGATCAATATGTTTTGATACTAGGATAACAGCAAGAGATCATGAGAAAGTGCTCATCAAATGTCAAACCAGAACCAATTACAGAGTTTGATTATGTGTGCCCACCATGCATGCCCCTTCACTAATTGTCATTTAAGCAGAAAGGTTAATCACTAGAACTAGCTATAACGAAAAAGCTTCCCAATCTCCTACCTTAGGAAAATAGTACATGTTTATTGTCTCTATGAACATGTCAAAACACTTCGATCGTGGGCAAAATCATCATGCAGATCCTGAAAATTAAAATCATTTTTCTTTCATTAGGAGTATTCATGTCATTAACAGTAGTGTTTAACTTCAATTTTTTTTTTCAAAACTCAATATCAAACCATCAGATTTTTAGTGCAAGTTTCTTACTTGGTCATATTTATGATGCTAATTGCATATTAATTTCATCTAATCCAATAGAATTATGAGATGCGAACTATTGAGATGAGAACGCTAAGACAAATGGAAAAACTAGAAAAATACAAAATAAGGAATGAAGATATTCGAAAGTGGTTAGGCATAGGATGCACTAGGGATAAAATTGAGGAGAGTAGGTTAAGGTGGTTTGTACGTGTAAAGCGGAGACCTAGAGATGCACATGTAAGAAGTTGTGAGAGAATGCATACTGAAGGGCCTAATAGATCAAGAGGAAGGCCTAAAAATATATGGACAGAGTTAATAAACAAGACTTACATAAACATTAATTAACTGAAGATACGATTTTCGATAGAATGGGAGGGTGAGAAGATTCGTGTCGCCAACCCCACTTTGGAGGGAACTGGCTTATTTTTTAGCTATTGATGATGATAAATTCAATACAATTTATTGTAATCATTCATCTCTAAATATTATATCTAAAAATTTTTTCAGAGATAATTTTTGTAGCTAATGTTACTCTACCCAAAGAAGAATTTTCATGTGATCTAGCAAAATTCTTGCCTCATCATAACATCTAGTGGAGTGATTAACACCAACATGAATAAAAATAGAAAAGAAAAAACAAGGGAGAAAAGAAAAGAACAGAAGAGAAAAACTTTTATGAATATATGTCCAGTCAATCGTTCTCAACAGCTCGTGGAGGAAATATGTGACCAAATTCAAAAAGTTGATATTACAGTACAAATGAAAATTGAAAAAAAATGGGAAGACTACTAATAAGTAAAATAACCTTACAAATCATGGGAAAGAAACAGAATAACATTGGTAAGAACAACCATGACACCTTATTAAGTAAAATGAGTTCTGTTAGATTCAACCAAGGACCTCATGAATAATTATTTTAGCAATGCCAAATTCAATAAAAGTAACAAACTTCAACTGCCTTTAGCTTCACTTCCAAGGATCTAATTGATCTTCAACAACATGTTCTGGCCACTGAATCTCTCTTCAAATGAGAAAATAATAATAACAATATAGCAAAAGACAACTAACTTTCTTCGTTCTTTTCTTTTTCCCTTTGTTTTCCTTTCGTGAATCAGGCCTGAAATGTTTCATTTTTCTTAGAGCCACAAAACACGTGATCTTACACAAAATTGCTATTACTGAAAACCAACTAAAGGTGCATATACACCTGAAAAGGAAAAGGAAAAAGAAAAATAGAACATAAGACCACTTTCTATAATTTTTTGTGGATTGAAGAGCTTGAAACTTGTGTGATAATACTGCTAGTTCACAATTATTTTCATTAAGAAGAAATATAAACTACAAAGTTGGTCACAATCAGAGTCATCAATGCAGAAATAGAATACAAAACTCTTAGCCGGAGTTGAATAGAATTGAGGTTTTAATTGTGAAGTCATATATCCTGAATTTAAAAATAAAAACTAAAAAATATATATAAAAATATCTGAACTAGCAGAATACACTAAATTATTTTAGCTTCAAAACAAATCTTATATTATACCACCAAAGTAGGCATACTTAATATGAAAACAAAATACTGTTCATGGAAGGCATCCTAAAAGTTTGTTTGATTTAATATCTCAGACAGGAAAAAAAATCCTAACCATCCTCTTCCAGGTTTATGTGACACATCCTGGAACTTTTTCTTTCAAAAGGATATCTTGTCATACATTTCACACCCCTAAAAGAAGAAGCAAAGAAGTGGGAAAGTTTTCTTTCCTTTATTGATGCTGTTTGCATGGGGTGTGGATTTTGGTGGTGATGGTGTGTGGTTTGGGGAGCACGGGGTGGTGGTGGTGGGCGAGTGGGTTGTGTGGGCTGGGTGGGTAGGGAGGGGGAGTGGGAGGGGCAAGGTAGGGGAGTGGGGGGCCGGGTGGTTATGTGATTACAAGAAGCACATAGCATTGGAACATATTGTGGGCCCTCACTTGTAAAGATTAAATATGCCTGTTGATCACACAAGGAAAAAGATCTAGAAAATTAACCTGGAAAAAATTTCATAAATCTTGCAGGAACTGAAGATCGTACCAAAAATGGACAGCACTGTGGTTAGAAGAAGGTGATGGGAACTCACAGTTCCTTCACCGCCAATAGAAGAATGAGCATCATTTCTAAATTAAAGTAGAGAATATTCAAAGAGAATGTGATTTGTTTGGCAGTTGGTAAAATTTCACAATTTAACTCTAAAAGAAGACAAAAAGTTTAGATCTTTCATGGAAATTGTTCATTTTGAAAGAATTTTAGATAAATTGAGCAACTTACCTTGAAGATGATTGAAAAGGAAGAATGTAATAAAAGCTCTAGAAGACATGAATAGTGATTTAGCTCCAAAAGAAGATGCTTCACAATGGTGTTCTCAGAATTACATTTGAAAATGTTTGATGCTGATAAAATGAATTCCAATATATACCAAAGGGCCCAAGTAGTGTAGCAAGATTTTTCTCAAGATTATTGCAAGGATAACAAAATCCAATTTAAAAAGATGGACAACACTATTTTGAAGCATCAAAATGCATAACGAAGGAAAGGTTTGGATGGTATCCTGTGACAAATGAGATTGTGATTTTGAAACTGACAAAAGATATTCCAAGTGCTTTATCTAAGACTGACAGGAAAACCCTAAAATAATGTTAACTGCAAAATAAAAAATATACATAAGTAAAATGTTTGGAAGTTATAGTGGTGTGCATTTCACTTGTGACATTCTCAATATCAGTAAATGGCTCTCCTTAAATCTTTTCCATAGGTCCAAGAAGCTCCAACAAAGGGATACCTCATGTGCTCCTTGTCATTGCTATAACTAAAGCCTTTAGCAAATTTAATAGGATAGTAAAGTAGAGGAGACTTTAGTCAAGTATTACAGCTACAATAAAGATTAACAAAATGACTTCAGATGACATTAACACCATGAAATCCAACACCAACTGCATCATATAATTAATTATCCAGAAAAACCAAACAATGAGAAAAACAAAAGCAAAATATGCCAACAAGTTAGGCCGGCAAGATGAATCCTATTCCTCTATCTCAATATGAGTATCCAAACATCTTTTATTTATGAGTATCCAAACATCTTTTATTTGGTCTTACTCTTGTACCATTATCCTTCAATGACTACCCCCTCATACCTTCTCACAACTGCTTCCCTGGGCCTTTCAGAAAAAATCAACCAATTTGTGAAAAGGGTTTCAAAGGCTTCTTTCCATCCTGCAGTGTATGATAGGAGGGAACAGATCCCAATTCATTCTTATACAACTTATAAAATTACACATAAGATTTATGTGCTTCCTTCCTAGATCAAATGACAATTCATTCTAGCAGCAATGGTAGGCTTTCCTTATAGTGGATACAGCCTAATCACAAATGGTCATAAGAGGAAAGCAAAACATGTTAGAAAATCCAAAGTAACAGAAAAAAGATCATAAATCCAATTATTTGAGTGTCATGAATACAAGAACAAGGCTATCCGTATAAAAGTGATTGGAAGGGAGAGACATAGACCGCACAATTCATCAAGAATGAGACTTTCCTTTTGGAAGACTTCATCAAAATCCTGGAAAAGCAAAGCCTGAAATTCTGTTGGACACCAGACAATATGACAACAAAAACTAAACAGATCTTCAACCAGCACCATGCATTATCCAAAAGGCGCTATCGACCAAATTTCAGAAACATTCCTCAAATCTCTTCCATAGTAATTTCTTCCATTCAGTCACATTTTGACTTTAAAACACAGGGAAACAATTCTAAAAATTATCCATTAAGAATTAATTTAATAGATTGATTTCTCCATCCATGGAAACAAATCTTAACTGAGCTTGTTTTCAATTGAAGGGCTGTGGTACAATTTCAACGGGAATACATAGCCTAAGACAAACACATCACATAGCTTCAATGATAAAATGGGCATAAAAGAGTTATTAGCTGCAAATTTTCTGAAATGAAGCAAAGAGAAGATACTGAGGAATACAATAGCTTCCAAATTATTAATCACGAGCAATAAGATGGTGATGCAAAGAATACTTACACACTGGAAACTTGTCAGAATATATACAGGACACAGATTTTATCACATCAGTTCCTTGGACTTATAACTTTGTATCATCCCCCGATATCTAAAACTGGTGCTGTAGGTAACATTATTAGAAAATAAACCCTTCTCCTTCCATGTCCAAGTCTGCATTACCCACTAGTAAGAAGATATGAACAAACAGAATTGAAATTCCTCTTCATCACTACTCCAACCAACATGAATTCACTGCCCATGCTATTCAACTTGAAATATTCATGGACAAAGACAGTTACAACAAAGAACATTGGGCTTAAATCTCACCAAACCACTTGAGAGCATTACCAGACTGTTCATTTCCCTCACTCCCAAAATCCAGAAATTAGAACATTACATGTCACCAATTCCTTTCTTTCCATTTCATGCCAATTTGCTGCAACTTCCAATATTGATCAACCAGATAACAGCATTGGACTCAAACTCTCCTCTCTCTCTCTCTCTCTCTCTCTCTCTCTCTCTCTCTCTCTCTTCGTCATTTCAGTGAACACCCCAGAAGCACCCTCCATGCTCCAGCTTTACAAACTAACAATAAAAGTTGTACAAGAAATACCGTTGGGAATTAAAGAGTAATTTCCTCGACCTCCAAAGCGACATTCATTCTCGCCCTTTTCCGCAGTTTTTCGCTTAAATTTGACCGTGACAAAACATTGTATGTTAAATCGAAAAGCATTTATCAAACATCATATGCGAACCGAATCTGATCAGATGCGAGAGCTTAACATCCATATTGGAATTTGTTAAAATCGAAACTGAAACAATAACCAGATATATTTGATTTTTCACTAGACTTCAGGGCTTCTGACTCACGATATAACCCCCAATTTGTCAAGATTAGTTTCAATAAATAATTATTAACAGCAACGGAACTTCAAAGAAAATAAATCAAGAGAATATGATTTCAAAAAGACATGCATTTGACTTGGACAGAGTTCAAATTAATTTGGATTTGAAAGGCTGAACCCGTATTCAATCGGTTGGTTGTGTATGGTGATCAAATACCACAATGTTCAATGCTTTGGGATAGAATATGGGCTGGATTCGTACTGAAATTCAACAATCGACGGGCCTAACAATTTGTGCTGCCCGGTGAAACACAGATCTATATCTATTCTAAGTTAGGAAGGGAATGACATTTTTCCAATACTCAAGGAGGTGAAATTCTGTCATTTGAAACATCTCACGGTCAGTGTTTTTTCATGTGAAACTCACATAACATATTTATAGAAATTAAAAAACACTAACCATAAGTTGGTCCACATGACAGCATCTTAACATCATAGCGGTCTGAAATGCAGTCAAGCATTGAAGACATCCTGTTCGAAAGCATCCTAAAAAATTATATCTTTTTTATCCATGATGTCCTTGTAAAGTATTGTTAAAGTTATAGCTGCCTTTTTCTCTTTAATATATGTAAAGTTTCCTTAAATCTGAACAGTAACAAAATAGTTCCTAATTTTCCTTTTGATTATCTAACTTTCTTCTCTTTTATCTGCAATAGTGGTGGCACGTTCATACTGCACATCCTCAACCCAATAACTGTAGCACAAAAGTAGAGGTGGGGTTTAAATTTGAAAATGGAAAAGAGCAGTGGATATGGCGGTTATATTTTGGGATTCTTTTGGTTGTGCAGGGCAATCTTTGGGGAAAAAAAAAAGAAAAGCCAAAATCACGTAAAATATTACTCCCAGTTGGCTTTCTAATAGTATAGATAGATACGTGCAATACTACACTTGCACCCGCTAGTATGCCTAGTGAGATGCTTAACTTAATGTAGAACTCTATTTATTTATGTATATTTCCATATAATTCTAGGCACATACTTAACCCAGACTTAAGTTAATGTCTCTTTATATCTATACTATCAGTAAAGAGAAGAAAGGGGAATATTATTTGATTCTGTAGACACCCCAAATTGCACAAACAATCATCAAAAATCATTATCTCCTGGAAAGCCAGCACAGAATTTGAAGAAAATAAACTTTTATCTGTATCCGGATACTCATTCCGGATACAAATACCCTTTCCCGTATCCGGATACTCATACCGGATACATGTGAGCCTTAGCGTATCCGGTACCATGTACCAGATACCTTAAAGCCCTTTGTTATCCGGCCTGATATACCGGATACCTTAAGTTTGCTCAAAATTAGGGTTTTCCGAGAGCTTTTCACTTTTACCATCATGTCCCTCATTAAATGAGGGGAAATCGCGGAAATAACCTTAGGGTTTAGGTTGGAGGGGTTCCTCTTGTTTTGAATTCTCGCAAAGAAGAACTCCAAGAGAAGAAGAAAACCGCTGTGGAATCGCCTCCAGCACTCAAGTAAGCCTCAACTTTTCTTTTTATTTTCTGTCTTTACATTCCTAGATCTAGATCTCTTCTTCTACCTTTCTGTAGTGTAAAGCCTTGTTTGTATGTGTGGAGATCCTTCCCCGGCTCAAAGTATCTCAAGACTCCCCTAGCCGTAAAACGTGAAGGCGGATCTAGGAGAAACGAGACTGGGGATTGACCCTAGTGCTAGAACCTATGTAGCGTAAGGCCTTTTTGATTGATTGTAAACCGTTCCATATTCAAAGTACCCTTGATTATCTTAAAGAGAACAGAGGGAAACGATAATGGAACGGAACCCTAGGCTATGCTAGAACCTATTTTATTGAATCTATATGCATGTGTATGGATCTTGCTAGGTTTTCTTCACTTTTGCACACATATCACTATTTTGGCGGGATAGGCTCATATTTGGGGTTTATTGCATTTATTGTGATAAAACTCAAATAAATGGCCTCAATCAATTCTGGAGTGTTTTTAAATGTTTTTTAAAGGTTTTGGATTCATATCACACGAATCTCACACACTTTGTCAATTTTCGGATTTGATTTTCTTCAAAAGTGGCTTAACTTGACAGCACCTGTACCCCTACTTCGGACGTCCGTAACTTCATCATCCGGATGAATTTTGGGGCGATTCTAGAACCATGGGAAAGGTGAGGCTGTCTAGTTTATGTCCACCAAATTTCATGAATTTCTCTCTAGCCGATTTTTGACACCTCTCTGTCGAAGTTAAGTAGACAGTTCAGGTCCAAGTACAGAACTTGTCACTTCGACGGACCGCCATGTGTTCGTTTTAAGTCCGATTCGAGTGATTTTTATTTCTGAGTACTCCTTTATGAGTCTATTTTCAAATCCAGTTGGTTTCATAATTTTTGAACTCCATTTGAATTATTGGTAGCCGATTTACTCAGAACTGCTCATTTGCATTTTTCTGGGTAAATCTGTGATCTTCGGGGCCTGTTCGGGAGACCACCCAAGGCACACCCGAAGGGATTTTTGTATGAGGCTAGTTTCTGTTGAAAGATGGCCATACAGACTTCAATCACACCAAATTTCACGGATTTCTATGTAGTGGATTTTTCTAGACAATTTTCCAAAGTTGCCCACTTACCACTTTTAAAAATCCCCAACAGCAACTTCAAAGGAGCATAACTCCTAGATTTTTCATCGGAATGAAGTGAAATTTTGCATGAGACTCTTGTTTACCCTAATCTTTCAAATGGATTTGGTTTGGGTCAATTTAGAATTAGATTTGAATGATTTCAAGGCAAATGGTATACTTTTTACCAAATTTTCCGAATTTGATTTAACTTGGTTTTGAGCAGTTTGTGCTTTGATTTCCATCTTTTGAGATATTCCGGAAATGATATTGACATAAGAGAGGATCTAAAATCCATTTAGATCTTCATGTGAAAATATCATACATTAATCCTTTTTCAAGTTTTTCTATGATTTTTAGCAAGCTTTCTTACTTTATTTTTTGCATGAACATACACTTGGCAACCACTTCGTGTGGATGAATGGGGGTGCCTAACACCTTCCCCCATTCATAATCTAATCCCCTTACCCATCTCTGGATTTGATTTTCAAGTAGGATTATTTTTATCCTAGAATTTGTCTTTTGGCTATTTTTGCCTACTTTTGAATCTTTGGTGTCCATTCTCACCCCAAAATCATGAATGGTGGCGACTCTCCCAATTTTTGCGTTGAGCCCGTGTGTTGACGGAGGGGACGATCACTCCGGTGATTTTTTCCCATGTCTCACAGATTCTAACCCTCTTTTTGTTTTCCAAAAATTGCCCCCCACAAAAAGAAGAATCCCAACATATAACCACTGCTTATTCCCCTTTTAAATTGAAACCCCCTACTTCTATGCTATTTCTCCTATCTAGAATTATCTACATATTGGATTAAAATCTAGATAGTTGCAACTGTTCTCTCATCTATATGCAGTTATGTACATGCACCCTACTAGTATATATGTAAAAGAAGAAAAAAATGATATGCGGGATTTATCATCAATTAGATGGTCTAAATTAGCCAAATCATTCTTCCACATGACAAAATAATTTTACGTTATCAATTGCTCGAAATCAAGTTATTGTTAAAGTGAACTTTTCATATTTATTTCTTTAGTAAATATTGTCAAGTTGAAGCTTTCAAATAGGTTAAGATCTCTCACTAATCATACTAGAGGCTTGGATTTAACCTACTGTTAGTTTGAACTTCAACCTCAATCGTTTCTATTATTGAACCCAAATATATATATATATATGATATTTTTATTTATTATAGGTCAATTTATACCAAACTTTAGCATGTAGACTCTCGTAACCAATTCAAGCCCCTCCTATAAAAAGTTGAAAATAGGGTCATCATTGACATTATTTGGAACGTGTGGAATTTTTTTAGTCAACAGCCTCCAAATATATAATTTAGAGCAAAAGAATTAGGAATGGGTCAAGCATTTAGGGCATTTTGCATCCATGTCCCTGCCCTAGAGCATATATATACTTATATCCTCTGTTCTTAAAATTTATATTAATATCCCTCTATTTATCATAACCAATGCCATCATACTAACAATATTAAAATTACTGACCTTATTATTTATTTCATTAAATGGCTACATCAATTAATCTTTTGCAAAACAAGCAATATTTTGCATTTTACCTCATGTATTATTTTATATTTTCATTTTACATCCCTTGGTCATTATACTTGTGGCATGCATCTGTAAAATATCCATACTCTTAAAAGAATTGAATCATCTATTTATTTATTTTTTTATATTTTAGAAATACAAATAAAAAAATAATTGTTCAATTTTTATTCAATTCAAGGGACTTGTTTTAGAGATTTTAAGCAACTAAGATATGTGGATCTACATTATTTTCAAATAAGAAGTTCAACGTATAGAATAACACGTTTAGATCATGTTTTGGACGAAATATATGATAGTAAATCCAAAAATATTGAAGGCTAATTGTAGACACCCAAAATTGCACTAAAAATGAGAAAATAATTGAAAATGTTAATTAGGATTTGAAACAGGTCAAAAAAGTATAAAATCTGGCCAAACTGGTCATGCCCGTATTTTTTTTATGGTCTGGTCATGCCCGCAGTTGATATAAGGGCACGGCGTGCCCGTATTAATAATACGGGTAGGGCGCGCCCGTAATATATATACAGGCACGGGGTTTTTGTGAGAATTTATCCTTTCTCGATTTCTAAGCCTTATCTGCATCCAAATATATCTCTGGGATATGTGAATTATCTTATTTATTCGTCCAAATTATCCTATTTATCCTTGTTGGCCATGGATGGGCATTATCCCTATTTTTCAATCCAATCTGGTGGATCATGGTATATCCCTCTAGACCAGCCTTACCCCTGGGTTTGCCTATAAATAGAGGTGAGATCCTTAAGCAAAAGGCTACGAAATTTTGAAGTCTAAGGAGTTCCAAGAGAAGAGAGGAATCCCTGTTGCTCTGCTTGTTCAATCCAGGTAAGTCCCTTTTCCCTTTTATTTTCTGTTTTCAATTCTAGAGATAATAGGATCTTCTCCATTGTTGTAGAATAAGGCCATCTTGTACTTATATTCCTAAACTTGTCTCCAAGTACCTCAAGAATACTCTCTAGCCGTAAAACGTGAAGAGAGAGCTAGGGGAAAGGGGAACATGTGGATCCCTAGAATAGAACCCCATAATCTGTTTTTCTCCTTTGTTATAGAATAAGGCATTTGATTGTGTTTGTATACCCAAACCTATCTCCAAATACCTCAAGAATCCTCTCTAGCCGTAAAACGTGAAGAGGGAGCTAGGGGAAAAGAGAACAGGTGGATCCGTAGGGTAGACCCCCATGTGCTCTAATCTATGAGATATGGCTGCTTTTAATATCATGATCATGTTTTAATGGTTTTTATGTTGAATCTAAATGAATCATATGAATCCATGATGTTTATAGCATGAAATCCTCTTTTTCTCCTAAAATTGAGATTTTCACAATTTTGCACCTACACCACTGTTTTCGTGATTTTTGTGATTTTAGGCTAAAATCCTGGATCTATCATGATCTATATGATAAATCTGGATTCAGAAGCCTGAAAGTAATTTCTAGGGTTTCATGAAGTGGTTTTTGAGTCGTTTTTCATGTTTGAGAGAAGACCCTACGGTCTAAGTTCTCCCCTTTTGATGTTCTTCATCAACATGGGTATTTTTGGTTTTGATTTCTTGATTTAATGTGAAATTTGGGCTATATCTATATCCTAGATTGTTCAAGTTCAATTCTGCAATATTTTATAAAAATAATATTTTTCTAGATTTCCAGAATTTAACTTAAAGCTAGATTTTTGAAGTTTTCACTTTATTTTGGTTTTATTTGACTTTATCTCAATTTTATTTTAATCATGAAACCCTAGGAATTGTATGATCATATTTGAAAGTTCTGAATCAATCAGGCTATTCGTATGAAAAAACCGTACACTATTGTCTTTTTTGTGATTTTTCATGATTTTTGTAACAAGCCTTTTTTCCTTTGAAAAACATGAATAATACCTGGCAACCACCTTGTGTGGATAAATAGGGATGCCTAACACCTTCCCCTGTTCATAACCTAATCCCCTTACCTATCTCTGGTTATTTTTTTTATAGGGTTATTTTTACCCTAAATTTGCCTTTTTGTGCTTATTTGATATTTTGGTGTCCATTCACACCTAAACAGAATGGTGGCGACTCTGTGTTTTTAACCAATCCCGTGTGATGATCAGGAAGTCATTGAATTGATTTTTCCATGTCTCACACTAATGGGTGTATACAAAACTACTAATGTAATGAGTATGTTCTTCATTGTTTGGGTGGCAGTTTGCATGAATTCTTATGTTTGTTGTGTGGAAATACATGTAATCAGTTTATGGCATTGGGAGATGAATTTTAGATGTGAAGAAACAAAGGAAATCCTAAAATAGTATGATTATCCATGTTATATATTAGTAAAGTCATGAAAAACCTATGTTTTGGTGTGTAAAATCATGTTAATTGCAATAATGAGTTCTTTTGATACCTATTACTAATGTGCACTACTGCATGTCATCTCACCTCTTTGGATAGTTTTGTTTGCAAATAATTGTATTTTTATTGATGATAATCGTGCAGCATGAAAGTAGGCAGTTAAAGTTAGAAAGTATATTATGATGGTGGTTTTATTTGGGGTTTTATGTATTGTAGAGGGTATTTATGGGGAAAAATGGAGGGCCAAAATTCCTAGAGAATATTCTCCAAGGTTGGCTTTACTAATAGTATAGATGATGTTTTTATATGTTTTGAATAATAGTGCCAAATTTGAATAAGAATAAATATGATTTGAATCGTAAAAAGTTTAGGAAAATCAATTTCAAAAAGTGGAGATCGAGCACATGATTAATTGATAGTATTGTGCGATTAATTGAGCCCTAAAAACATACAAAACCCAAGTTTCAAGAACCATAATCGGTAAAATGATCTAATCGGTTAAGGTCGATAGAATTGTGATGTATATATAGAATACTGTAAAAGTAGTCCGTGAGATTGTGTGATGGCCAGAAGCATCTAAAACAATTTCACAAATGCATTTCATGGCAAGCTTAAAAAAAAAAGAGGGGAAGAGGGAAAAGGAAGAATGGTTAAATAGTTATGCAACTTTATGGTATCATAACAAGGGTAGAAGTTCTAGATTTATAGTGGTACACATACTGCTCACTACATGCACGGTATACTTGTTTGTGCATGAGTTTGTGAACTTTGAAGTGTTGACAAGCGATTATGTTTATTTTAAGGATGGGGAGTAGGAAGTACATTAGGTTATATACTTTACTTGCCAGTTGATAATAATCTATTTAGAGTAGGAGCAGACAGTATTTTATATTAAGATGTTAATGGTGGTATAGGTTATTTATATTTGAGAATTATAATAGTTGTGATTACATTTTAAGCATAGGTTATTTATTTAAGTCATGTACTCTAATATTGTTTATATTATTATTTTGGACTTTTGCCTTGTAAGTATTAATTTCACAATGTATTTGTTTTTTTTTTTTTTTTTTTTTGTAGAAAATAGGAGGGAAGGGGACTACCAGCATGATCAAACCCCCGTGGGTGTTACCATAGGGACTTCCTCCCCATTATGGAATGTTCAGATTGAGCCATAGCTACCAAATCGACCCCACCATAGTCAAGGGAAGTAGACTATCATCACAACACCACGATACCAAATCAACCCTGCCATAGTCGAGGGAAGTAGACTGTCATCACAACACCACGAGAGTGCACTGATCTTGTAGGTGGAGATAATTGCCTCAGTCCTTGGACTAACCCTGCATGCAGGGGATTTGATCTTTTGACCTCAAGCCTCCAAACCACTTGAGACTAACACATCATGTATTTGTTTTACGTTGGTGTTTTACATCATTGCATATTAGAATAAGAAAGGGGGAATCCGCTTGAATTTCCATTTGGGGTGAATGGAAATTACAATTATATTCTAAGATCCTAATGTTTAATATATTAATATTTTTTTTTTGGATGCTAATATAATAATTTTTTTGAAAAAAATAAACACAATTTATTCGTCTCACGTGAGCATTTTTTTGTGTACCACGTGATAAAAAATGGGATTTTTTGGCCATTTTAAGTGGTTACCTTGATTTACATCCCTGCCCTTAATGTCCCCTTAATGGAAGGCTGAAAAGATGAACGAAACATGATCATGAATTCATGACACTAGTATAATCAGTGTGCAGAGATCTACGTTAAATGGGAGAGACCGAAGAAAACTTGGATCAAAATCAACATTGATGGTGCGAAAAGAGGAACACCAGGAAGTGCTACAATTGGGATTATTGCTCGAAATGCTGATGGAATTTCAATGGGGGCGATAGCTCAGTGTGTTGGAACTACTACAACTATTCAAGCAGAAGCTGTTGCAACGCAAGAAGGAATTAAACTAGTAGATAAACTACAAGCTGATAAACCACGGAGATCTCAGCATGTTTCTCGGCCAAATTAGAAGTACTTGGACTGAGTCCTGGGCTGCAAAGTTCAGAGAAAAAGTCCATTCATTGTTAGAGTCTTATTTCCAGTTAGAGTCCTATTCTTGTGCAAGTTTGTTATTTCTATTTTCATGATTTAGGTTCTGTTTATGCACGTTAGTTGTGGTCGTAAGTTTAGGAAGGGGTTGTTAGAATATATATGTATTTAAACTCTTTCAATGAAGAGGA